>OX411549.1:7856069-9056069 GCA_948146395.1 Fragum whitleyi
TCTCTTCTCTCTCCTCTCTCTCTCTCTCTCTCTTCTCTCTCTCTCTCTCTCTCTCTCTCTCTCTCCTCTCTCTCTCTCTCTCCTCTCTCTCTCTCTCTCTCTCTCTCTCTCTCTCTCTCTCTCTCTCTCTCTCTCTCTCTCTCTCTCTCTCTCTCTCTCTCTCTCTCTCTCTCTCATCTGTCTCTCTCTCTCTCGTTTCTCTCTCTCTCTCTCTCGCTTTATATATTGAGAGAGAGAGAGAGAGGAGTAAGGACAATTTTTACCAATAGATCTCATTTTTCTTATATGGGTGTAAAATGGCTAAAATATCTTGCAAGTCATAAACTTTCTCATATTCTCGCCTTTTGACTTGTTGAAAAGACGAACGCGTCATAAATTTCTCGTAATTGGTGAAAATTGAAAATTTTACACTTTTTATCATAAAATAGATGATCACAGGGCGATGGTACGGTATAAATGAGTCTATAAAATGTTTTCATGGCTTGGGCGACCCGCGTTTGTACGTCGTTTTAATAGAAAATTAAAAAAAAAATCGGATTGAAAATTTGACACCCACCGGTTTGCAAGTAAAAGAGGATTTGTTTCGTTCGGTTAATACAATTTAACGATTTTGACTAAACATAATGGGTAACTTTTGAGCTTTATACTATTTTTTTTTTTATTTTTATTTTTCTATTTCTATTTTTTTCTATCAAAATATCAATAATGTATACAAATAAAGGACTTGTGACATAAATATTACTTTATATCCAGGCCCGTTTGTACGCATTTAGAAATTTGGACACCTCAATTCAGTCTTGTTTAATTTATGGGTCTTCGAAAATATTTATGAAGGATATTTGAAAATTCTCATACTTTTAAACCGTTTCTACGAGCCAGATTAGAATGATCGTGTTTTTTTTATACAATTATTTTTTTAGCATATGCCTGACATTTCCAACAATTTGACGCGTGCATGAAAGGCCAAGATTAAGAATCCTAGACAGCTACACAGTGCGAATAGAAGATTTACTGACTCTCTTTGAAAAAACCTTTTGAGAAATTATCTGTCTACAAAGCGCGAAGTGAAGACTTTAGTCAGACTGTGCATATGCACAGGCTGACCAGAGTCTTTGCTTTGCGCACATTTGAAATTGTTGCAAATGTCACGCTCATTTTTGATTTCATATTTAGCTTTTAATGTCTGCATTGTGTCACACCTTACGAAATTTTTTGAAGGAGTAAACAAAGACAAATAGCAATGCATATCTCAGTTTTTGTTCGATTTCACATAAAAACGTAACATTTAAAAGATAGTTTTTTTTTCCAAAAACAAAAACAAAAAAAAAAAAAAAAAAAACAAACAAAAAAAAAACAAAAACAAAAAAAAAAAACCCAGTAAATTCGAGTTCATGTTTAACTTTCAAACACTACAAGTGATTACTTGACAAAAAGAAAGAAAATAAAAAAAATCCGAAATTTCATTTAATAAGTACGATACGAAATGTCTCCAGGTCCGTTTTTCTTATGTTGTCCTTAATTGTTTGATGAACTATACAGTTGATATGTAGAGCATATCTGAATGTCCCGATCGGACGGTGATAAATTTTCATAGATGTCACACGTCAAGATAAAACATGCTGTTGATGCGTAAAAGACATGTTGCTTCTTTTTTACACGTGTGCACGTGTTTAAAATATGAACGTATTTGTCATCTAACTTAAAAATCACTTTTCTCAATTAATTGTTATGTGTCTTATCTTTCCTAGCTTTGTGCATATACCGTTTATTTACTGTTATACAGTATCATATACCCGACCAGCGATGCCCCCAAAAGAAAAGTAGGGAGGATAGTGCAAGAATACGGGACAAAACTAATGGCGAAACATGCCCTTTTTTTTTTAACAAATTCTATGTTTAAACACCAAAATCAAGGGGTCTCGGCTTAACGCCTCTTAAAAAAAATTTAAAAAAAAAACCCGAATTTGTTTAGTAATGAAGATATAAATTATACTGAGCGAGTTCGTGTATGATCTAAAATTGATTTGTTTGTTTGAATAGGGTTTTGCTCCAGTTTAAAAAGTCCTTTAGTTTTACAGTTAGTGACTTCGTGAAATTGAATTTCATTCCGATCAAAACTATTCCAAGTCGCTTACTCTACGCTCCATTCATCCATTCTAAACTCTCACACAAATCGATCAAAATCGCTCCAAAACAATCGTTCAAGACGACCAACATTTACTTAAATCGATATAATTATTCTACGATTTTATTGGCTGGTGTGGATTCTAAAGTGTCTGGTGTTTCCACATGGACACAAAAGAAAATAACGTATATCTTATTAAAGGGATGTAATAAATAAACCTAATTTTGAACAAAATAAGCAATTTTGGATTACCTCCCTTTAATTTCAATCAAAATATGCTCCCCACACTCATTCATCATTATTCAAAAATAATTCCAAAATAAATCATCTTGTCAATTTTGCGATGTTTTTAACAGTACAATTTATAGTTTGACTTATGTACCGACATCGAGCAGCCTCGACAGTTGCATGACACATAGAAAATATTCGCTTGCCTACAGCCACATTAAGTGTTAAGTTTTACAAAAGCAAATGGAAGACCCTGTCCAGACTGTAGGACTGTACAGGCTTGCCCAAGGCTTTGCTGGGCATATTTGCGAATATTTTGGAATTATCAGAAACAGCCTCATTTACGATGAGACTGTAGTCTAAGTTGGCAGGCCCTGATCTAAATGTTGATTAAGTGGTGAATCTAAAGGGCGAATTAGTAAGCCAAGCATTGGAAATATGAACATACTTCCTTTGGGCCATTGAAAACATTTCACTTATAGGGTCATTAAGAGATAAACAATCGTATCTTTTTTCTAATCTCATCGATAAGTTTTGATATTACACTACCACCATGAACAGAGGACTTGTCACATGACACCGACAATTATCACGTGACATCTTAATTGTAAGAAATAGTGAACTCTTATTTTCGAATTTACCCTTTGATAGTTTGCTTATTATACAAAAGTGCTTTGATCTTCGAGATATTTGCTGTATTAATTATTGGTGATTCTATATTTCTTATAATTATTTTCATTTGAGCTTGCGCCAATCTTATTCAACAAATAAACTCTTTTTGCACAGAAAAAAAGTCTTGACTAAGACAAGTTCTGGGCCCGCGATAATAAACCTTTTCTCACCCTCAACTAAGAGTTTTCTCAAATTTCAGATTGAGATTAAAGCTCTAATTTTGTTTTGGAACCAAAATAAGTGAAAGAACATTAAACTCATTATTAATAAGTTGTTATAAATGACAACTTATTGATATTATCTTTATGTTCATACAATGTTCATACATTTACTTCGATTCTCAATTCGGACCCTATCAGAGTCGTCACTCTGCTCTCTGAAGATAAGTCATGACACAAAGTTTCTCAAAAAAAAAAAAACATAATTCGTAGAATATGTGGATGTCTTAGCTGCTAGATATATAGAAGATTACCGTTTGTTTCAGTGTAAGAAGGATTTATTTTTCAACGAGATCTCAACAACAGATGTAATATCAAAGGCTTAGAGCCCAAGTCCAGTGTGTGCCTATTCAGTGTATGGACGCATACTAGGTTTTTGCTCTATGCCTTTGTTATTTTCACGAATTTCGTAGACACGAATGATTATAGTTGTTTTTTATTGTGCGCAAAGTAAAATGAAAATAAATCTTACTCGAAAATCAAACAATTATTCTATTTCCTTAATGCAAAAAATAGACAAAATACGATACAGTTAATTCCAAATGACTTAAAGACCGTAATTTTGCACGTGATTTCTATGTAACGATCATAATGACGTCACGTATCGGACTTCGCTGAGATAACGTCACGGATAGGACGAAATGAACGAAAGCGGGATATACGTTTGTGGTACTGTCCATGGTTAGGCAGTGAGTTCACTGTTTATCAAATGAGCCTGTGCGTGACATTTTCAACAATTTGAAACGTTCGTGAAGTGTAAACATTGAGTAACGTTGACAGCCACATTCTGTAAATATAAAGTTACCTGTTGGTCTATAGATACTTTCGGACCTTATCTACCTACCAAAGGCATAGTGAAGACTCTGGTCTGACTGTGCGGATGCACAGGCTGATCAGAGTCTTTGCTTTGCACACATTTGAAATTGTTGAAAATCTCAAGCACATGCTCAAATGATACTCTACAATAATTTCTCGTTAATTCTACCGAAAAACATTAAAGAAACGTGCTTCTTTTACTAGGGTGTTGGAATTTGACGTAGGTCAGGGGAGGGGGAAGGAAGGAGTAGGGTTGGGGGTTTGGGGTAAATGAGTTTGATACAAAAGACCTTACTCTGTGAATAAGTACAACTTAAAATTTTAATATCGCCTTTCTGTATGAGAATACGATGAAAACTTATTAAGCGAAATGATTGACAATTAAACGTCAAAAAAAGACTTGAAGTGGGTGAAATCATACCGTTAAAAGGTCTTTGAAACGATGATATTTTTTTCTCTTTCAATTTTAAGTATGCATTTTATTGAAGAAGTGTGAGAGTTTATTAAAAAAAAAAGTGAAAGGTCTATATTGAAAACGCTATCTTTGCCTATCAAAAGGAAAATGATATTTTTAATAACTTCAACACTTAAAAGGCTGTTTTGTCCGAGTTAATATCAGAAATATAATTAAAGATAAGCCATAAAGAGTTTATTCTTCCCTTTATTAATGTCCCTTATAAATTATGTTCTGCATATATCTAAGTCACGAGATAGTTTTAATTTCCTAACAACACTTCTCAAATGTTGTGAATCATTTCTCTTGCTTAAGAAGAGTCTTCACTTATTCCAATTCTTATAGAAGTTTGAACAAAAACGAACCTGACTTCAAAATATAAACTACATTTTTTTCTAAATCAAATACGGACGCAACTGTCCAATAAAAACATCCTTGAAAATCACATAAATATAAGACATGAAAGTGCATCACAATCAGTCACATAAATATTTCTGGGGTTAGGGAAAATAATAATTTGTAAATAGGCTTTATTTCCCAATATTGATATTATTCGACGTGAAATATATTTCAACTGGCATACAATGCATCGTCTCTCCGTGAAAATGAACCATGTAAGAATCCTAGAATACGAAATGAGAACCAATACAAATACAATGGTCATGCACGTGTCCCCTTAAGTGTATTCGCGATCAAAATGTTTATCATTACAATTATCAACACTGTTTAATTGACAAGGTGAATTTTTGAAATGATTTTTGAAAGAAATTTAATGAGTGCAATGATTGAAACTAAATAGAGGATATTCGTTTGATTCAGTGTAAGATCGATTTATATTTCATTGAGTGAATTTTATATAGCTTTTGTTGTTCACGAAATGAAATATTTATCGATCTTACACGAAAAACAAACGATTATTCTATTTCTTTAATGCAAAATTGAGACAAAATGTGAAATTTCTAGGACATATTTTCGTAAAGCGCGTCATTTTGCACGTGATTGCTATGCAACGTTCATTGTGACGTCACTTATTTCGCCCCGCATAGATGACGTCAGATAAGATGAAATGCACAAAAGCAGGGTAAAAGTTTTTAATAATTTCACTGCTTTTACGGAGAGATTATCAAATGATAATCTACCGTTATTTCTCGATAAACCACCCAAAAGCATTAAAGAAAGGTCTGTAATCCAATATCTCTAGGGTGTTTTTTTTTTTTTAAAGGATGAACAAAATTAGCGTTATATATTACCTCCCATGAATTAATTTGCACACAATTTCTATAATTAGCCTCCTATTTCTTCAAGAACCAATTAGACGCTTACGATTTCATATATATGACAGTGACATCGCGATTTTTTCCTAGCTATATTCATTTTAAATGTAGTTGTTGATCTTATGTTTTTAGTCATTTTGAGCGTTCCTGGATGGTTTGAGTAAATTTTTAGAATGAATGAATGAATGGGGTGCTAATCGAGCAATTTGGAATAGTTTTGATTGAGATGAGTGATGTTACTAACTGTATTTAACCATTCGAACACTTTCCTACTCTGTGTGGCGCATTTGCGAAAAAAATAAACGCTGTTAACATTAGGCAAAATGACTCAACTAATTTCTCCACTACTACAATGTTTTCTATACCAGGTTTGTCAAAAGAATTCATCTAAAATCGAAATCACATATTTTTTTTATTTGGATCAGTATAAAATTTGGTCGTCGGGAAATGGGTTAAACCGGCCATGATCTAAAGATGAAATTATTGAAACAATGGCTAATGTTGACATTGCAGCAAATAATCGAAGCGTAGATCTAGACAAAAATGTCGTCACGATCGACTCGTCCCGAGTCAATTTAAAATGACCTTTATCCCTATTCACCTTATGACAAAATCCATTTATCATTAGGCTTAGATAATGAGGACCAACCGCACGCGATTCGATTGAAATTTGAAATAAATGGATACTTTTTTCCTCTTTACCTTTAAATTAGACGGAAAGAGGGGGGAGGGGTGTTAAAATGGGTTAATTCCCGAAAAATTTAGCCCCATTCTTTGTCCTTTGCCCTGCGTTCAAGATAACTAAACGGTGCAAAATGTTAGCAAATTTTATCCGCTTTGCAAGTTCACTTGCGTCACAAAGCCGGGTAGAGTTTACTAACAGTTTGCACCGTTTCATCATCCTGAACACAGGGGAGATCTTCTTTTAAAGTGTTGAATCGAGGGTAAGTAAGGTGTACTTGCTAATTTGAAACTGCTGCTTATCGCATGCTATGGAAGAGCATTCTTAACATCACTCGGCCATTCCCGTAAACTGCAACAGACCTTGGATGTATGTAAGGCGGATGGGTATGTAATGGAATCGTGCATTTTGTTAGGCGGAAACAGTGTAAGAAAAACTAGCACTGTAGATTTATATCCTTTTCAGGAAATAACGACTGAAAAATCTAAATTTTTGAGAATGACGAATCATTCTCAAAAATTAAGGTTTTTCAGCCGTTATTTAAGAAATTTATATTAGGATACGATGGTTTCACGTCAGTGACTTAAACGAGTAGCGTTGGCGACGTCGAATGTTTTCACTCAAAGTTTCGAGGGCTGACGCCATTTTAACTGACGTCATAGATTTTTTTCCAAGGTTTTTCCCGATTTTTTTTTTAAAAATAGTCCGTCTATGTACATCCGAGGTTGATCGTGAGATTGAGCGAGTGATGTTCCGTATGTATGGAGGAGGTGATCGATGTATAAACTGTCTATGCAAGAGAGCCATTTACATGCGATGGGGGACGTGAAGAACTGACCAGACTGCGACCAGGGTAACAATACCGTGCAAACTCTTTGCCAATTATACCCCGCTTTGCACGTGCACTTGCGTGCAAAGCGGGGCAAAATTGATAAACAATTTGCACCATTGCGACATCCTAAACGCAGAGCTAACTGAGACAGTTGACTACATCGTGAAATTGGCAAAATAAATGATATTGGAATTATTTCTGGAATAAAATCAAATGAGCGAGCAGAGTGAGTTTTGAATGAAAATATTGGAAGATAATCCAATAGCGCTAATTTTGTTCTAATGATGAAGTCAGTGAAATCATGGATATTTTCTAGCAATTTCTATGTTGATTTTAGTTGTTGATCTAGTATTTTTTGGTGATTTTATTTTAATGTTTTGAGTGAGTGTCTGGAATGGTTGCATTGAGCAAGAGTGGGCGACTTAGATTGCCTTTGATCGGCGGGACGAGAGTAAAATTTCATGATGTTACTAACTGTAATCAGTCTTAAATAGGACAGTGCGAAAACGAATGAAATGTCAAATTCAGAACCGTATTTTGTCGCTCAGATCTTTTTGCTCTAATTTGAAATTTGTTCAGTGAGAATGCGATCGAGATTGCAGTCGTATGACAGAGAGAAAAAAGTTCTCTTTAATCGTCCAATCTTTCGGAAAAGGGTTCACAACTAAATTAACATGAGTCAATTAAGACAATTAGTTTTGTACAACGGTAGACTTTTGTTGCCAAAAGAAAATGAACACAGACACGCATTTTCGCGATTTATTTAGACTAAAAGGCTAACGGTTTTACAGCTGTATGGCGTCATAATCTTAAATAATTCACGCGTCATCCGGCCAACTATTTGATCTTTGACCGCCACCTAGATTGTGTTGTTGTTGTTTTCTTTACTGAATTCGGTACATGGGTGACATGAATAAATGGGTGACATGAATGAATGATTGAATGAATGACGTCGAAAGGGACGTAAAAATCCATGTGCGTAACTGAACATGCAACACTTTATTCTTGACTTTTATTGAATAAAATACCTCTTCCCCACATTCTTTTCACTGTGTTTAAACTTTAGAACTCTGGCAAAATTAATGATAATATCTGATTATTTTTGTAAACACCCCATGTCGTATTATATACCGCATACCTGGGTGAATAAAAATTGATATGTCATATTTAGATTCCGTAAGTTTCAAGAATTCGGCGTTTAGAAAGTGTTATAAAAGAAAGAATGGATTAAGTCGTCAATAACATAAGCACGCTCTATGAAAATAAATTACGTCCAGATACAGCTAACAACATTGTTAAATTGACAAGATGAATGATTTTGGAATGATTAAGGATTGAACTTAAATAAGTGTGTCGAACGGTTTTAGAGTGAATTGAATGGGAGATAATCCAATATCGCGAATTTTGGATGAATAAAATTGGTGATATTGATTATCTCCCTTTAATAAAATATGAATACAAGGTCTATGGATAGCTTCCTATTTCTTCAAAAGCCTATTAGACGATTACAATTTGATTTATGTCAGTGAAATCGCGATTTTTCTCTGTCTAAACTTATTTTGTATGACGTTGTTGATTCTATATTTTTCAAAGTGTTTGAGCGATTTTGAATGGCTTGAGTGAGTGTTTGGAATGAATGAATGAATGGAGCGCTGAGTGAGTGATTTAGAATGGTTTTGATTGAGACGAATGTCAATTTCATGATGAAACTAACTTTATGTCTATAAAAGAAACCTTTCTGATTTTCTGAAAAAGAGAATAAAAAACACCCTCGAAAAGACATTAAATAAGATCAACAATTAGATTCAAACAGTTTGAAAGTTTCCATGAATCCTCTGATTTGCTTTAATTTTCATTGTTTTGTGGCGACTTGTCAACCTTTGTATAGAATTTGTAAGCATATGTCATTAAAGTGAGTGTGTGCGGAGGGGGAGGGGCGTAACAAATACATATTGAAAGAAATAAACGATACTGTATAATCTCCCTTTAATTTCATTCAAAACGTACTCATCCCACTTATTTCACTTAAAATTCATTTAAAATCGTTCATTCACGGTGTTCCAAAGTGTTCAGTTAACAAAATCGTGAAATTTACAAGGTAAATGATTTTTGAATAATCTAGGAATGAATTTGAATGAGTGTGTGGAGCGAGTTTTTAGTGAATTTAATGAGAGGTAATTAAACATCGCAAATTTTGTTCAGGATGAACAAAATTGGCGATATTGATTACCCCCCTTTAAAAGAAAATGCATATGAGTTCTACAGATAGCTACCCATTTCTTCAAGAACCTATTAGTAGCTTACAATTTAAATTATGTCAGTGAAATCGCAATTTTTCTCTTTCAAAATTTATTTTGAATGACGTTGTTGATTCTATATTTTTCAATGGGTTTGAGCGTTTTTGAATGGTTTGAGTGAGTGTTTGGAATGAGTGAGAGATTTCGAATGGTTTTGATTGAGATAAATGTCAATTTCACGATGTTCCTAAGTGTACCACGAACTTTGTCGTTATACGTCGGTCAGTTCAAATGTCTAACCTCTGACGCAATTATGTCATAGTTACACGGTGTATGAACATGTTCGTTATGAAGGTTTTATTTGCGTGAGAAATACTCATTTAATGCTCGTGGGGCGTGGCGAACCCAGCAGATTTAGAGACGACAGAATTTAATGGTTAATAAAATGTTGGTAAAAAATGCAATATTACATTAGTTACAATTAGGATTTACATTAGCATAGAAAAAACATAGGTACTTGTTTCTGAACCCAATTTTGTCACAAAGGTCATTATAAGACGTACGATAAGATTAATAAGTTTATAATTGAAAATGCGATGACAAAACTTTGATTATAAAACAATCGTCCGTGCAAAAAACGGTTTAAGTTGAATTATCTTTCCAAACACAGTGATGTTCTATATTTTTTATCACGATATATCTGTTTAAACGAAGTTGGTTTAAAAGTCCCAAGTGTTTACTATGTATGTGTTTACTTAAGGTTCATGTAAAGTGTTTGAGACCCAATTTTAAGGGCACTTCATCAGCCGAAAAAAAGCAGTATGTCCAGGTATATTATATATCAAAATGAAGGTATTCATGAGCACATGCAGTTAAGCAACATAAGATCGCCATAGCTATAGCGGTATAGCCAAAACATTGTGGAAAACGGTCAATTTGTTCAGAACAAGCAACTGCACGACGGTTGGATAAAACTGCCCCATATTTTAATAAAGTACAGTCTAAAGTACTATCCAGGTAGTACTACAAACGTTGATATAAAACTCAGTCTCAAAAAGCTCTTTTGAAACAATCAATTTCCATTTATTTTGTCAACATACATGTCAAACCGGTTTGGTCTCTTTTCAAAATAGATGTTAGGTATGGTGCAACATCGTACCATAATATTGTGAATTATTTTCTGCGATTTATTTCAAATTAAAGTTTTTTAATTCAATGATCTGTTATAAATTACTACATTTTTGTATATATTCATCATTTTATGAAATAGAAAATGATATATTATATTGCTAAACAACCTTTCAGGTATATAAACTCGTTATGTCCATTTATGTTGTGATAACACACCATACCTTAAACAGAACTACACGTTTACAAAATTAGAATGACATATATGACATACATGTATGTGTTTATAAAATAAGTCAAAATAAGTTGCTTGCATTACTATGTTTTGGGCCCGAATTTCATACCAAGGGTTGTAGTACTACCTGGATAGTACTTTAGACTGTACTTTGTTAAAATAAGAGCCATTTTTTTTACAACAGTCATGCAGTTGCTTGTTCTCTACAAAATGACCCTTTTCCACAATGTTTTGGCTATACCGCTATAGCTATGACAGTCTTATGTTGCTAAACTGCTTGTGCTCATAAATAGCTTCATTTTGGTATATAATATACCTGGACATACTGCTTTTTCTTGGCAAATGTAGTGCCCTTAAAATTTGGTCTCAAACACTTTACATGAACCTTAAGTAAGGCTTTAAGATGAAATGCATTTTTTTCTTCTTTTTTTTTGTGGGTCGTAACTCACATTTTGCTGTAAGAAAATCCCACAAGACCAACAAAATTCAGTATTCAGAAAAACACCACTAAAAATGCAAAGTTTGTAAACTTATGAACTTTGCCACTTTCAAAGCCGCACTTTTTCTGTTTTCCTTTGATTTAGGAAAATAATAACATTTTTAGAATAGTTGTACTTGTTAGTCCTATGCGTGGATATTGCCTGTTTCTGATGTTTGAAATTCATCAGCGATCCTTCAAATTCATACAAAAAATTTACCCCGCAGGAGATTTTTGAAGCGTCTTTACAAACGTTTTATCAATATCTACAAATAAAGGTTAAATTTCCAACAATGTTTTGCCTCTCCTCTCATGCAGTTCACTCCACAATTAATACATCGCTATGTCGATATAAAAATAGACGGACCAATCAAGGCCTTCATTTATACCCGGATGTCTGCAAAACTTATTCCCGCTTTTTAGTTTTAAGTATTGTCGTCAATGGGGCAACCCAAACATTGTAACTACAGCACTATAAGGTTGCCTACAATCGATTTGATTTGTGTTTCATACCCATGACTGTTTGTTTGTTTATTTATTTGTCTGTTTGTTTGTTTTCAATAGAATTTACTTCAAATTTAAATGACAAGACTAATGAAACCCTCTGATTTAAGACTGATTTTTAAGAACAGCGAGGCAGCTCGACATAAAGCTCACTGCAACTATTTCCTTTCGTTCAGGATAGTAAAACGGTGCAAACAGTTTGCAAGTTATATACCGCTTTGCACGCAAGGACACATGCAAAGCGTGGTATAATTGGAAAACTGTTTGCACATTTTCCAGAACGCAGGGCTGGAATCCACAGAAAAAAAAAGATAAAATGTTGGCTTAATTGGTTGTCGGATGTTGTTTTCTTACGGTTGAAATAAACAATGCTACCAGAATGGGTTTTATCAAAAAACATGTCTAATTATGTTTTATCAAGCGATAATTTACGTAGACTGGAACCCTTAATGAAATAACTGATGGATAGCCTAGACTCTTTATCATTCCGTATTTTCGACATCTTTTTATTGTTAAGAAAACTCATATTTACCCCTTGTGATGCAGCCAAGCTGCCTGTCTATATTTTTGAAATCAAACGAAAATAATAAAGCGCTCAGTAGAAAACGAAGTTGGCAAGATTGAAATCTGCCCTGTGCTCAGGATGACAAAAAGTTGCAAACTGTTGGCAAATGATACCCCGCTTTGCACGCAATGAACGTGCTGTCAAAGTTTAAGATTTCCATGCGCCCATAAGGCGCTCGAAAGAAGTGCATTGTATTTACTTGTTACGAGTATATAAAAGCGTGTTTAACGACAGATTATCTCACGAGGTGTCTGATAATAATGAAAAATATCTGAATGAAATAAATACAATCATGAAAAAATAAATAGTTTGGTTTGATCCTGGTCTGTTTGTATTTCTTCAAATAAATAAAACAAGACAAAACAACAAAAAACAGTACTCCCACAAATCAACTGTGTTAAGGGTAAATATTTAATACATGGCTTATCAGATCTCTACTTTTGCGCGGACTATCATATGGCTACTGTTAACAACCAATTACCAACTGGCAACAGAATTTTGAAATAAAACACAAAGGAACGCCATTATTGTTAGTGACATTTTTATTTCTTGCTTTCAGGAACAATTTTGGTCAGAGATTTATGGAAAGTAAAATAAATGGCCTCACTCTTTTTTTACCTCCGCTAGCCAAATAAAACAATGCATACATATTTGATTTGGATTTTGATTCGAATTGGGGTTTTACGTCGCTTTCAACAATCTCTCAGTTATATCGCGACGACTGGAGCACCTAACGATGGATTCCTCGTATTTCTCACACCAGTACTACCACCACATCCCTTTCCTAGCCTCCAGTTGCTATTCCACATAGGCTTATGATTATCTACCCATTGGTGGAAGACAAATGTCGGAAAGGATAAGTGCCGCGGCCGGGGATCGAACCCGTGCGAATATGGACCCCTGGATTAGAAGTCCGGCGCGCTACCAACTGCGCTATTGCCGCGGCTATATTTGATTTGGACAATAGTCAACTACGTATAGTTCCGCAAGAAAGAGTGAGGTCCGAGAAACCGTTATCTCCTATCATTTTCAATGTAAAGTTGATCTCTGATCACTCACTTGAAATTGCAGGTCTATAACTTACAGTATTGTTTGATAAATACACAATAATATTATATACTAGTCAATAATTATAAGCGACCTCCTAATACACTTGCGTTTCTTCATGAATGGGATCGTCTGCTGTTTATGACATATTCCTGTCGTGAACAAGGCATTTGCAGACAGTATAGACTAAGATCAGTCTGCACAGCTGTGCAGACTGACCTGAGCATATAATGCCTGCCTTATACTTTTTATGTAGAAAAAAAAACTTTGGCTTGTCTTGTAATACATGTAGATCTACTAGAATAACGAACCCCCTGTATGCATATTCGAACCCAATTACAGAAATCATGGATCCGATGCTGCAGGAAAACGATGGGAATATCCAATGTAATAACCCCGTGTACTCCAAAAAGAAAAGTTTAAAAAATCGTACCCCGCTTTACACGTGCTCTCACCTACAAACATGGGCATAATTTCCAATAGATTGTAAACGTTGTTGTATGCCGAACGCAGTGTAGATCATTAACGGCAGCTTTTCACTGCTGTAACCATCTTCAGTCTAGAACAAGACAACTTGGTTATTACTCTTGCTTTATATAGTCCATTTTATCAAAATGACCCCATCGGAAATTTTAACTGAACAAGATATACTTGGTCAAACCCCGGTAAAATTTTGTCCTCTTTAGACTATATGAATTGATTCGTTTTCTCCAAGCTGAGCCCCTTCCATAATTATCATTTGAGTATGAAGTAAAAAGACTATTATTCCACTTCCCAAGAACTTACGCTTAAACATACGTATCACTTACAATGATAATACAACTTTTGAGATATTTCTGTCCAAACAAAGGAAGACTAGTTTCAGACTGAAACAAGTTACCGGTCCGCGAATCACCAATCACGTTTTTCATTCGCCATCAATAGAGGAAATTCCTGCAATGAGATAGTAAAATACACTTGCATGCTGTAGAAAAGATATGAAATGCCCTGAAAATCATCATGTAAAACATCATATATTTCACAGTTTGATACTCAAACCAGCTCTACATTTGAGGTACTACATTTTCTTTAGGAAACTACTTTTACAACGACCTCAGGAAGTAATTCCCACTGGGGTCGTTCCGTTTGTGCGCCAAGCCGGATGACTAAACGGTGCATTTTTTTTTAAAAATATACCCCTCTTTACACGTACACTTGCGTGCAAAGCGGGATATAATTTGCAAACAGTTTGGACTGTTTTGTCACCCTGAACGCAGGGCAGTTTTTTATATTATCTTTCTAAAGCACTCGGTGGCATTTGCACAATAACACATTCATTGTCGGAATAAATCTCTTTAATCAAGTGTTGAGAACTGCGAATCTCATTTTCCGGCTAAATTCACTGAAACGATTAGGAGCTATTTTCCATAAAGGGTCAGAAATCAAAACGAGAATTTGAAAAGAAGATAATTATTGGGGATAAATGTTAATTGTAAATCACCCTCATACGGCTTTCTATCGTCTTCCATCACCGTCCAGCTATCAAATGAGAGTCAAATATGCCAACCCTTAATCTTTTCATATGGTAGAGTGAAGAACATTGTGAAATATACGCTCATTCCGATCAAAAACTTTCATAATCGTTCATTCATTCATTCATTCATTCATTCATTCCAAACAACTCACTCAAACCATTCAAAAACGCTCAAAATCACAACAAATAAGATAAAAAACTATATTCGAAAAAAAAATTGCTAGAAAAAATCCACGATTTATCTGACTTAATTTAATTTTGTAACCTTCCTTTTTTATAGACCTTGTATGCATGTATGCATGTTTTATTGAAGGGAGGTAATTAATATTGCCAATTTTGTTTCATCTTGAACAAAATTGGCGATATAGGATTACTTCCCTTTATTTTCATTCAAAACTTACTCCTCTCGTTCATTCAATTTCATTTCAAAATTATTGCAACAGCATTCATCCTTTCAATTTCACGATGTGGTTAACTGTATACATGTCTTTAATTTTCATTTGGTCCATAAATGTACTCAACACAAGACTTGGATGTATCAATAAATTAGGATTTGCCTTCGAGATCTGACTACAGCGTAAATGGAGAAAAATGTCAAATAAAAGGGACACTTGAAATGTCGCCGAGCGAGTGGCCGTGCGCGGAAATTACTTGACCATGCGGAAAATGTCCTTTGGTTTAGAAGTGAAAAGCGGAAGTGACGTGGAAAATCGCGGATTGGTTCTCAGCTGTAATATTGTTTACTGCGCGGAGTTTACTGTCATCACAATGTATTGAAACAATTACATCTTTGAGGCGGGGATACAATGAAGTGGGGGACTCTTGATAGTGTTTGGTCACGCCGTTCTGGGCGATTTGAATAAAGGGATTAGCAACTGACTTTCGACACTTGGTTTCTAATTAAAATGAGAAATGAAACGATTTCGGAAAACAGAATATGTCACCTCATGTCAATCCCAAAACGTGTTAATTTCAGTGTCGATTACAGGAAGACATGTTTATCTTAAGGGTTTACCGCGATTTGAATTCACAGAAACTGAGTCAATGGACATGAAATTAAAAACTCATACAAAGTAATTTATTGGACCAAAACTGATATAGTAGCTTTAAAATATTACTAAAGAATGCAAAATAGTTTGGATATGTAGAAAAAAATATCAAAAAGTGTCTTTAAAGCATGAAAATATGACACATTTACAACATTTTCTATTTGCGTTCAACTAAAGATTCAGTTGCACAATAGATAAAACGAGAAATGTCTACATGTAGAGGAAAGGCTAAAGAACAATGAAGGAGGCTTAAATTTTGCATAAACATTTCACATAACTCACATTTTGCATCTGAAAATGACCAACTCCAGACAAATAATTTGCAAATGGCAGACATAGAGTTTGTTTACATTTACTATTCCCACGCCAAATGATATTTCATTCATAAAAAGAAAGTAGACCGCTTCATAACATATGGTGACCAAGTTAATACTATGTCTGAACATTTCAAGTTGTTGAATTAATTTTTACCTGTTACCTGTGCGTCGGGACCATTAAGTTTCACTTTAAAGAGGAAGATGAATATCAAAACTATATGATAATCTTTGATTTTTGATTGATATTTGCAAAATAGATAAAAAAAACACCATCAAAATATAGTGGAAATACGTATGGTTCCTTTTGGTCTCCATAGGTAAGATTATTTGAAAGATTTCTGTTGTAAAAACATCACGTGAAATCTACGTTTAGCGTAAATTAACAAAATTGGGTGATTTTATTGATTTAACTCAAATTATTTGGCGTTTCCTTCTGCCTGCATATAAGGAATGATGTAATGAACAGAAAAATGGCAAAAACTACCTTGATCTATCGATTAAGGTTTTGATTTTCCAGGTTTTCTTCGATTTTCACCTTCTTCGATTTTTCGCGGAAAAACCCAACTACACTTCCGGTTTTTGTTCTTGTGCAAAAAGTAGGCCCATTTTAATTTAGACTGGGTAGCCTGTCCTCATTTATCGATACTAGATCCTAAAGTAAGCATGGACACCATTGGTCCGTTGCTTCCTCTCGTTTCATTGGTCAAAATGTATTGAGGCCTTTGATTGGTCATCTCACGTGCGAGCGTAGCGTGTTTAAACTGAAGAAAGGGAAAGAACGGAATTTATGACTTTCATGGTTTTTATTGGAGCTTAACAAATAAAGTATCATATGCTTAAGATTTTGAATACACAGTTTCTACCCAGATTTTTTTTTAAATAAGGTTGACTTTTGATATTCATATTAGTAATTATATTAATTTTGAAGAAACTTGACTCTTTCTCTCTCCTCTATTCTTCTTTCTCTTTCTATTTCCCTCTCAAAATTAATAAAACGCATAGTTTCTAATCCCAAAAACTTAGCTCTTCGTTTGTCAAGCGGAAAACGGTTTTGATAAAAGATAATTTATTACTGCATTTTCAAACATTATTTATAATCAAGACAACAGGCTTAAAGGCTTGAAATACCGGATAATAAGATGACATTTGATAACAGTCAATTTAATCCTAAAAAACCCTGTTGTTAATAAAGTGTTTTATAAAAAGAGTACAGAGTTTATATAAACCTATTGTTGATAAAGTGTTTTATAAAAAGAGTACAGAGTATATATTTAGAGTGCATATATTATCATACGGAAAAGGTGTCCTCCAGGGAGTTGTATTAAGTGTCCTTCGATTAAACAGAAGAAAGTAGGAAACATTAACGAAATTAAGAGTTACTTTTTTTCCATTTTGAAAAAGTACAAATTAACGTTTTCGAATTGCCTCACCCTTTTAAACCTGTACTCTCTAAATAAATTTCTGGCGTTATAGAGAATATACCAATTAGATATGTAAAACAATCAATCTCTGTGAGCCTCCTTTTTGAATGACTCAACCATACCTGTCTTTGAATGTGGTCTGATTATTCGGTCATAAACTATTTACAACAGATAGCGAGCCGCTGGGCAGCATGCCAATGTGTGGGTAGATCAGGTGACCTTGTTCTTTTAGGAATGTATACATACAAGAGGTATATAAAGGCGCCAACAGAGCGGTGAGCGGGGAGAGACTTCTTTGGAAGATAAGAAGACAGACAAATTTTAGTTAAACGTTTATTAAAGAAGTGTAGTGTAGTAAATTTGACTTTGATTCATTTCACCAATATAAATATTGGTGTCACAGTCTTTCTTTATGCGAATTGCTGCAAAATATAAAGTATGATTATGACCACATTATTATCAACATGTTCTTCACAATTCCTTGTTAATAGTAGGGCAAAATTTCACAATAGAGCTTGTGATGGTATCTCCTTTGTTCAATTGAAATTACTCAAAGGCTGAAGCTCAATAAAAGAAGTCATATTTTCATTCTGATGTATGAAATCCCAATATTTTATTCGTGTTTGAATTAAAGTGGTAGATTTCGCAAACGAAATGTCAAAAAAGGGCCACCCACACTTGGATTGTCTTTTGAACTCAATAACAATGATACAATATAATTAAAAGTAATTTTCAAGCGCAAATTTTGCTTATCATAATATCTTTTTTTCAATCTATAAACATGAAAAAATATGTTTTCAGGATTTTTGAAAGTAAAATAATGATTTTGTCTGTCCGTCTATATGAAACTCCTGGCCTATTAAAACTTATTGTTTCTATAATAAGGGAAAAGTGAAGTGTCTTTCTCAAAATAGGTACCAATTTGCATCGAATCAAAAGAGGATGATTTTAAAGGAGCCGTTTCTTTGTTTTTTTATGTATAATATCGAGTATTTCTATAAAATAAATTATGTTTGTGTAATTCACTCGTAAAGTATATTAGAATGAGTGTGTCCTGTCTTTGTTCGTGAACCTTTTGACAAGATATTGATAATCGCCTATACCTTTTCATTGATGAACCCTGTACTCTCTAATTCGGACCAATCAAATCATGGATTATTTAACGAAATCGTTGCGTTTTTCACGAGATATAACAAGTAAATAGCGAGTTATGAACGGTAAAAAATACGTGATATTTTAGTTTAAAATTGGGTACCGTCGATATGAAAATACGCATATCCAACAAAAGAAAATTGGTCATTTATTGTGTCAAAAGTTTAGTATAAAAACACAAGTTTTTAGTATATGTGTACATATTCTTACTACTTAGCAGCCTTAAGAGTGGAAAATGCGAAAAATTCTCATTTACTAAGTAGACAAAAGCATCATTCTGGAACCATTTTATAGTCTAAAATTAATTTGGATTAAGCTAAAATTAAGATATTACTACATACAAAAGATTTTACCAACGTATTTTTGTGTAATTGGTGAAAACACCGGTCCTTATACAAGTCAATCGGACTATAATAATAACACATTTATATGAATAAGGGTATTGGTCTTTAATTTGAAACAAACCTTTATAGATGTAATGTGAGAGACTGAAACAAGTAAATTGGGGTGTATTTGTATTGAAATAACCCAAAAAATAAAGCTATTTAATTTGTCATCTTATTAAAAAAAAGATGTATAAAATGTATAAATCGAGCCATTAATTGCATATATTCTTATATGACATAAAAAAATAATTTTTTGCTTTTTTTGACCAAATGAGTAAAAGTTTTGACTTGGTATTGACTGGTTTTTAGCGAATTTGGGGTCGTTTTGACTTTGGGCCGTTTTGACTTCAGGCCGTTTTAACTTGCTCTCAAATAAGTATGAAAGGTCCCACTCTATTTTTTTTAGAGGAGTGATATTTTTATCTCCTTTTCGGTGAAGCGGTTCATAACAAATTTCCCACAGCAGTTTTTTTATTTGACAGCTGAGAAAAACAGAACAATAGCAAGGATTTCTAAGTAGAAATCAAGGTAAATTTAGTCTCATTTTTAAAGTAGAAATGCCCAAGAGTGATAATCGACGGTAACCTTTTGCTTTCAAGGAATACGATCGTTGTTATTCCTTAAAATATCTTTGTTTACATGTTTTGTTGTTGTAAAAAAAGGCTGCCATGTTTCCTTGAAAATAAACACGTGTCTTTCAACGCTGAAATATCTTTCCCACAGGCATTTTAGCCAAAAGTAAGCCTCGTTGATTGTACTCTGGATATTCCAGTTGACGTCTGCAAGTTTTTGTCCCAAATGCATCGGTACATTTTTCAAATGGATGCAAATGCGAAAGTGCAATGTGGAACTCTGTTTTCAGCTATAAAAGCATTCTTTGCAAATATTTTTATCAAAAACATCTTCATTTCCCCTTTTTAATACATTTTATAACATACTCAGTTGACTTTGCATAAAGAAAAGCCTTAATTTTGCATATAAAATTTTGGCCAAAATTACAAATGGCCTCCATTTATATTTGCGGCGAACCCTTAATACCGAGAGGTTTTTAATTCCGCCCTTAAAAACAGTTTCAGAAAAGACAGACTTTAGAATGCGTATGTAGATCGGAAATTTATACATCTGAGTTAGTCGAAGATATATAGGTTTTAATGCACAATCATAAGTTGCTTTTTGGCCTAAGAAATTGAGAATTGTAGTTTGTACCAGTTAATGAAGCACTTGGCTTACTACTAATGTGCCCTACCTCTTCTTACTTAAAGTAGTGTAACCATAATAAGTCACATAAGCAACATTTCGGAACTCTTGTTCTTTAACAATGTTGACCGAGGTTTTCGAATAAGAAACATTAGGAATCCTCGGTTAACACTGCTAAGGTTAATTACTTCACTGAATGTTGCGAAACTATTACGGGTCTACTACCTTGGCGCGACTAAACAAACATTTTCGTACTAATTTAGCGGAAGGCAATTACACAGACTGGTTTAAAACATGTTTTTCATGCCGACTTGCCATGTCAAGATAAATCGCTAATACTTATTACACACGTCTACTTTCATGTGTTTTTTTTAATGTCTGGAATTAGTGCTTTCAATATGACATTGTTTTTCGTTATCAGGATGACACTGACTTCATACCTAATTTCAAATGGATATATGTTTAAAGCGAAGTTCATCTCTTTTCTTTACATTAAAGAAAGAGAATATTAATCGTTTCTTTTTCGTGTAAGATCAACAAAAATGATATCGTGATAAAGAAAAAAGCTATATATATAATACGTACTTAGTGTATTGTATGAGAAAAAAATATCTAACGAGGTTGGGAGAATTGATCATTGTCGAGGCTCTGCCGAGACAATTATCAATTCCCACAACCGAGTTACATATTTTTTTCATACAATACACTAAATACGTATTATGTTTATCTTATAACCTCTATTTGCCTTGTTTTCGTCGATGTTTCTAACTGAAATTCAAGTTTCTAAAATTAACCGCCTTGTATCATTGTTCTAAAAATAACTTTGTGATAACATAAAAAATTTCATACGGGATGTTATCATACGGATATTTGTATAGTTATGAAATAAATGTTCATAAGTGGTGAATCTAAACCTTCAGGAGTAACTCCACCACCCGTGAAAATATAACTTTTGTTATTAACTTAATGAAAGTTTAATCTAACACTTATTCAAACAATTATGTGGTGACATAACCTTATCCATTCGGGAAAACGACGAGGGATATTACATGAAATAAACAGTAGAATGGTGTTAATGATTTATTTAACATACTGATACGTCTTCCTCTCGTTGAACATTTTAACAAAAACTTGCAAATCATAAAGCATGCAAACTAGAGATTTGCTCGTTGAGACTCCCTTTACCATGACAAAACAATAATCCCCTAAAGGTGCATTTCACAGAATTCTCCTCTACAATAACTCTGTCATTGTCTTCAGATTTCGTTAATTCAAACGGCTGCTAAAAGCCTTTATTAAATAATCGAGCTCATTTCAATTTATTCGAAGACCTTAAGAGAATCGCAGATGGTTTTCGTATAATCAGGAACAATTTCGCCACCTGGCACGAAAAAATGTGCAATCGATAATGCACACGTAGGTCATTAAATGAGCTTTGCCCAACTTATGCTTATAGTTACAGTTTACAACATCGCGAAATTGACAAGTTGAATGATTTGGAATCGTTTTCAATGAGTGCGATGAGTGAGTTTTTAATAGAATTAGTGGAATTAAAGGGGACAATTCAATATTGCTTATTTTGTTCAGGATAAACAAAATTAGCGATATCCATAACATTCCCTTAATAAAATAGGCAAACAAGTTCTCTATAAAGCTTCCTATCTCTTCTAAAAAAACATTCAGACGCCTATAACTTCTATTATGACAATGAAATCGTCATTTTTTTTCATTCCAAATTTATTTTGAATGCAGTAATTGATCGTCTCCTCTTAAGATATTTTGGAGAGGTTTTGAATGGGTTGAGTGACTGTTTGAATGAATGAATGGAGCGATGAGTGAGCGATTAAGAATGGTTTTGATTCAAATGAATTTCACGATGTTTCTAACTGTAATTAAACAAGCATCATTTGTAAGACGAAGGTGTCAAATAAAATAAGAAATCCAAGTAAAAGAACACGTATATTTTACGCATATGTACAAATATTTTGTAGACTTTTGTTACTAAAGGTTATGAATTATAATAAATGGCAAGGGAACATTTTCTCGTGCCATCTGTCCCGTTTTAATGCTCGAGAGAACTTCAATAATATCGCAGAATTATTTGCAGCGAGGGACAGTTGGGTCCCACAAATCCGTCTTTAAACGAGGCCTTAATCTCGCACATGTCCCTTCTGGACCCTAATGATAATTTCACGACTGCCCTTAAACGAAGAATTAATAACCCTTTAAGTATTAAAGTGATACAAAAGAATCACGCTTTGGTTGTAAATCCTTTCATACGTTTACTATGAGTTCAATCGGACGTAAGCCCGATTTTATCTGAATCCCAGAGTCGTATCTTGGTTCCAGTTATGTCTTTGCTCAGACTTCTTGTACGTAGAAGTAGGAATGGTGTCAGAAATACCAAGAATTCATTGTAAACTGACCCAACAATCAAGGTATCAGAGTTACCATTATCGTGAAATTGACAATCATTCCAATCAAAACCATTCAAATCAATTGCTGAGTGCTACAAGCATTCAGTCCAAACACTTACTCACACCACTCAAAACGCTCCGAAATCGTGAAAGTAAAAACAAAAATTAGCGATCCGATCAAAATGATCAAACTTGCATTGAAATAGATCCAATATTCCACGATCTTTTGCCTGGTATGGATTTATTAGTGGTTGGTACGTGAAGACACAAAACCAAGAAAGAACAGAGATTTTTTGAAAGGGATGTAATAAATTATCGGTAATATCGCCCAGTTTGGACGAAATTACCGAAAATATACATGGTTGTATCTCCATTAAGTTTCTTTCAAAATTCGCTCCAAACACTTATTCAATCTCATTCCAAAATTATTCATCGTATCAATTTCACGATAAAGTTAACTATACAGCATTCAATGCGATTCACACGCCTAGATACAATTTCTGTAAAAGAGATGTTGCCTCGAATAAAGTTTCTGAAAAAAATAGTGAAAAGAGAAAGAGGAAGAATAAGTGTCAAGGAAAAAAATCTCACAACCAGGAACAAATTTATTAGGTCTTCAGAGTCTAGAGTATTAAAAAATGATCCCTCTGCAATAAACTAACGATAAAACCACAATCATTGAATTAGATGATGTTGATTTAATTGCTCATTTTAGATTTAAGTTGGAATTATAACTGAGAAACATCTCTGTGAATTTAAGTTTTGAAGTGAGGATTATACAAGAAAAAAATATAAAATTTTATATGATAACAAAACCTACTACTGTCTCTACTACTACTACTACTACTACTTAAAATAATAGTAATAGTAATAATTATACATGTAATGTCTACAATTATAATTTTTATCGAAAGCCAGCTTATGTACGAGGGTTTTTCGGAAAGTTCGTAGACATCGTCTAGTACATACATACTGTATGTCTAGAGCTTTTAAATACTACACGTCAATTTTAAATATTATTCAAGAAGCCATTATGCAAATTTTCAAGGAGATTCTCTGATAAATAATGAAATTACATGGAATTTTGTAAAGGTATGTTAGTAGGTGCGGAGCACAGAATGGCCTTGTAATGCTAATATGGAGTGACCTCACTGGAATTTTCTTCCGGAGGTCATTGTATGGTAAAAGTAGATCCTTTAGAAAAAGTAGTGCGACATTGAAACGTTATTTTTGAGGGTAAAATAGTAACCCGTGTGTTCATTTTTGGTGAACGAACGTCGTTCACCAGTGTTATATACCATGTCAGGAAAATCCTGTAGGATGTTAATACATTTGAAATAAAGTAGTGCCTCTTAACATTCAATTTAGTATATTTCAAGATTTTTCTCCGCAAAATCACTGTTTTATTCCTTAATGGAATGATACTACTATTCTTCATCAATTGAAGATAATGAAAATTCGCCTTGAAAAACACAAAATGATCTTGCAATGTTTATCAAGGGGATTTTTGATCGGCGTAAGCTTGTCGAGGGTTTAGAGCAAAAACAAAGTTTGTGTCTAAACACCGTAGGGACAGATACTATGTTTTTTACCCAAGCCTTCGCTGGTGAAACTTGTAGTTATTAGCCGGAAATATGTGTTTATTTAGGTCGTGTCCTCTTGAACTTACATTCGGCAATACTCGGGCGATCTCCGACGTCTCCGATTTAAATGTAGGTTACAAAATCGGCCGAGTTGAGACAAATGACACATCAAGACACCTTGTGTCATTAGAAACGCGGTTTTACATAACTTTTCAACACGCGACAGAAAGTCTCGAGACGGGTTTTAAGAATTATTCGACACGTGTTTTACATGTACATGTACAACCTTTCTTGTACCTTTTATTTGAATAGGGATGAACGCCGCTATTAACGTTTTTCTGTTAAATTGTGGTGCCTGAAGTAGGGCCGTAAGGATACACTCAAATATTCGGTGAACCAAATATCTTATTCCCAGCGAAAACGTATCGTATCCGTCTGTCTCAGGAGTGAATTCTGGCGAATACCAAATGCGACAGGCACGGATGATATTTCATTGGGGTCATTCTACTTTGCATTTTTCAATCTGTAAAACCATATCAATTCAAAATTTTATTTGAAAATTAAATAAATGATAGCTAAATGTTCAACCCTAGATACCACTCCATTTGACGAGTAGATATTGCCGTGGTCAAGGGGGGGACCAGATCCGTCATGCACTTGTTAACAATTAGACAGGCGGGTTATATATTATTCTGGAAAAGTTAATGCGTTTTTACAGAAATCATAAAATCTTAATCGATGAATAAAAGCTGGCTCCATCCTTCCCAAAATACGTTTAAACTACAGTTTAAGCAAAAACTAGCTCCGAGCAGAAAAGTCTAATATCAACTGCAATACTGTAATTTAAGATATCGATAGTGAATGATTTTACTGGCATCCAAAATCTTGAAGGTAAATAATAGGTTCTCGTGCAAAAAATAAACCAACAATATAAAGGATTCTCAATTCTTATTGGGGAGAAAGTCGGGAGGAAAAAAACAATGTATTATACTTGATATACTATTTGTCAGACATAGTCATGCAATTATTACCTCCCTTTAATAAAATAAATTTCTTAAATAAGATTCTTATTCGCTTTTGGTGTGGGAATTAGGTTACAAAAATAATAATTATAAAGACTTTTAGTATGCAGTTTACAATGAAGCAATTATTTAATATAAAAAGTTAAAAGTATAAAAAGGTATACTTTAATTTCTTAACCTTAAACAGAAATTATACTAATAGGACACTAGACCTTCTTTATTCTAACAATGATAACAATTACTTTTGTAAAAACAAACACCATTGAATATAGGTTGAAGACAGTTTTAGATAAGATTAAATATATTTTTCCATTTATGTTTAATTAATAAATGTACCTTTTTCAAGTGTGTAAAAGAAATTTTCACAGAGAAACAACTCAAATTCTAACAAATATTATTCTAACATGATTTTTCCTCTTTCCCTTTCTTTGAATTTGCAGTGAAATTTTGTCGAGACAATTTACCTATTATTATTATTATTATTATTATTATTATTATTTTACCTTTTTGACCTTCTCTGTGTACGATTTCCTTTGTGAAAGGAAGGATAACGGGTGTGGGTCGTACCCAAAGTAGCCGTCCTCTTCATGGGTGGAAAAAAGACTGTACCTATACTTAAGCTTGGGTACCGCAAAAGTTGAAGGGAGTTTCCCGAGTTTTTTTTCTTACTTTAAGGTAGGACATTGAACGAAGATGAAGGGCTAAAGAGGTCAAAGGTCAACCCTTTCTGTGGAACCGACCACAGCACCAGAAAAGAGAGCAATTTTATATAGAACAAAGAAGGCCCAAAGTCCGGTGGGGTCCGGTGGGGTCACTCCATATGACGTCGACATAAACATTCGGCTACTTTAAGTCAAATCTATAAAAGTAACAAATACTGTAATTTATTTTTCAACCTTCCCGTTGTATTATACAATGATTTTAAAAGAGCAAGCCTTGTCTACTTTTAGTAAAAAGTGTGAATTCGACTCAATTCCAAGATACCACAAATTAACCATAAATGTTTCAACCACTTCTGGTATCTAAGGCAAGTCAATGTCGTTTGTATTCCGGGTACTGCAACGTTCGTTTTCTTTAAAGCCATACCAAAAACGCGCAGAACTCATTTGTCTGTATTGTTCAATTAACTTCATGAATTTTTATATATATAAAACAAAAACAAAACAAAACAAAAAAAAAATCTTATCCCATTTAGTGTTTATCGACTATCATCTATATCAACTGTTCATTCATCATTGAAGAACAACTCTACCAAACCAAACATCGCCCTTTTAATCGAACGGCGTTTCATCATGATGACGTTCAAGCTTAAACGCATTAAAGCAGCTTTGCTAAAAACTATTTTAGTACTAGTCACTTGTAATTTTCACTGAAAAATTCCATGTTTTGAGTACGCATGGAAAAGCGAAATGAAAAAAAGTGGTGAAGAAATAATTGTAAACCTGTACATGTAGCTATAATTCAAAGATATTTTCAATCAATGAGTTTCAAATACAATGCAAATAAATCTAATAATAATTCATTCTTATGTTTTCACTCTCACTTTTTTATAGCAATCCATCCAATTTACGACATCATATTTTCTCAATTACAAAACACTTATACTCAATCAAACGCAAAAAAGTGATCCGAATTCTTTATTACGCCAGGTGTTAAAAAAGGAGTAAGAGAAAAAAACGTAATCTTGAGCTCCGTAATTTGAAATGATAATTGACAATTATCTCGAAGTCTTCAGTGCATTAAGATAATTCTTTCGCAATAAAAAGTAAAATCATTTCGAACATTACGACAGGGTTTAGGGATAAAAATCTGGTTTTGATGTCTTTTTTGTAACATAATTTCTTCGAAATTATCATGATAAACACCCTAAGGATCTTTTTCTGAAGAAATCCTTTCTATCAATATTTTCTTCAACATTTTGCAGACTTTTTTATTGTTTTAACGCACATTGATTTTACATCTGAAAAGTCTTTGATTCAATCTTAGATTAGTCTTAAATTAATTGTTATAAGAATCTTGGTAAGACAAATAAACTTACAAAGTGACGTCATTTATGCCGGTTTTCGTAGAGAACGGATCAATTTCTTTTGAAAAAAAAACGACGATTGCCACATTGCAACAAGAACTAGTTTTTATTCAATCAAATTGATTAGTGTCGTTTCAATTCCGATGAGCTCTTCTTTGTTGGTGGAGGGGGTGCGGGTGTTACCAGTTTTCATACATTTACATATACCTATTCGTATTTGTATTCCGTATGATTTATTCAAAATATGGATACATTCAATTTAGTATATTTCAAGATTTTTCTCCGCAAAATCACTGTTTTATTCCTTAATGGAATGATACTACTATTCTTCATCAATTGAAGATAATAAAAATTCGCCTTGAAAAACACAAAATGATCTTGCAATGTTTATCAAGGGGATTTTTGATCGGCGTAAGCTTGTCGAGGGTTTAGAGCAAAAACAAAGTTTGTGTCTAAACACCGTAGGGACAGATACTATGTTTTTTACCCAAGCCTTCGCTGGTGAAACTTGTAGTTATTAGCCGGAAATATGTGTTTATTTAGGTCGTGTCCTCTTGAACTTACATTCGGCAATACTCGGGCGATCTCCGACGTCTCCGATTTAAATGTAGGTTACAAAATCGGCCGAGTTGAGACAAATGACACATCAAGACACCTTGTGTCATTAGAAACGCGGTTTTACATAACTTTTCAACACGCGACAGAAAGTCTCGAGACGGGTTTTAAGAATTATTCGACACGTGTTTTACATGTACATGTACAACCTTTCTTGTACCTTTTATTTGAATAGGGATGAACGCCGCTATTAACGTTTTTCTGTTAAATTGTGGTGCCTGAAGTAGGGCCGTAAGGATACACTCAAATATTCGGTGAACCAAATATCTTATTCCCAGCGAAAACGTATCGTATCCGTCTGTCTCAGGAGTGAATTCTGGCGAATACCAAATGCGACAGGCACGGATGATATTTCATTGGGGTCATTCTACTTTGCATTTTTCAATCTGTAAAACCATATCAATTCAAAATTTTATTTGAAAATTAAATAAATGATAGCTAAATGTTCAACCCTAGATACCACTCCATTTGACGAGTAGATATTGCCGTGGTCAAGGGGGGGACCAGATCCGTCATGCACTTGTTAACAATTAGACAGGCGGGTTATATATTATTCTGGAAAAGTTAATGCGTTTTTACAGAAATCATAAAATCTTAATCGATGAATAAAAGCTGGCTCCATCCTTCCCAAAATACGTTTAAACTACAGTTTAAGCAAAAACTAGCTCCGAGCAGAAAAGTCTAATATCAACTGCAATACTGTAATTTAAGATATCGATAGTGAATGATTTTACTGGCATCCAAAATCTTGAAGGTAAATAATAGGTTCTCGTGCAAAAAATAAACCAACAATATAAAGGATTCTCAATTCTTATTGGGGAGAAAGTCGGGAGGAAAAAAACAATGTATTATACTTGATATACTATTTGTCAGACATAGTCATGCAATTATTACCTCCCTTTAATAAAATAAATTTCTTAAATAAGATTCTTATTCGCTTTTGGTGTGGGAATTAGGTTACAAAAATAATAATTATAAAGACTTTTAGTATGCAGTTTACAATGAAGCAATTATTTAATATAAAAAGTTAAAAGTATAAAAAGGTATACTTTAATTTCTTAACCTTAAACAGAAATTATACTAATAGGACACTAGACCTTCTTTATTCTAACAATGATAACAATTACTTTTGTAAAAACAAACACCATTGAATATAGGTTGAAGACAGTTTTAGATAAGATTAAATATATTTTTCCATTTATGTTTAATTAATAAATGTACCTTTTTCAAGTGTGTAAAAGAAATTTTCACAGAGAAACAACTCAAATTCTAACAAATATTATTCTAACATGATTTTTCCTCTTTCCCTTTCTTTGAATTTGCAGTGAAATTTTGTCGAGACAATTTACCTATTATTATTATTATTATTATTATTATTATTTTACCTTTTTGACCTTCTCTGTGTACGATTTCCTTTGTGAAAGGACGGATAACGGGTGTGGGTCGTACCCAAAGTAGCCGTCCTCTTCATGGGTGGAAAAAAGACTGTACCTATACTTAAGCTTGGGTACCGCAAAAGTTGAAGGGAGTTTCCCGAGTTTTTTTTCTTACTTTAAGGTAGGACATTGAACGAAGATGAAGGGCTAAAGAGGTCAAAGGTCAACCCTTTCTGTGGAACCGACCACAGCACCAGAAAAGAGAGCAATTTTATATAGAACAAAGAAGGCCCAAAGTCCGGTGGGGTCCGGTGGGGTCACTCCATATGACGTCGACATAAACATTCGGCTACTTTAAGTCAAATCTATAAAAGTAACAAATACTGTAATTTATTTTTCAACCTTCCCGTTGTATTATACAATGATTTTAAAAGAGCAAGCCTTGTCTACTTTTAGTAAAAAGTGTGAATTCGACTCAATTCCAAGATACCACAAATTAACCATAAATGTTTCAACCACTTCTGGTATCTAAGGCAAGTCAATGTCGTTTGTATTCCGGGTACTGCAACGTTCGTTTTCTTTAAAGCCATACCAAAAACGCGCAGAACTCATTTGTCTGTATTGTTCAATTAACTTCATGAATTTTTATATATATAAAACAAAAACAAAACAAAACAAAAAAAAATCTTATCCCATTTAGTGTTTATCGACTATCATCTATATCAACTGTTCATTCATCATTGAAGAACAACTCTACCAAACCAAACATCGCCCTTTTAATCGAACGGCGTTTCATCATGATGACGTTCAAGCTTAAACGCATTAAAGCAGCTTTGCTAAAAACTATTTTAGTACTAGTCACTTGTAATTTTCACTGAAAAATTCCATGTTTTGAGTACGCATGGAAAAGCGAAATGAAAAAAAGTGGTGAAGAAATAATTGTAAACCTGTACATGTAGCTATAATTCAAAGATATTTTCAATCAATGAGTTTCAAATACAATGCAAATAAATCTAATAATAATTCATTCTTATGTTTTCACTCTCACTTTTTTATAGCAATCCATCCAATTTACGACATCATATTTTCTCAATTACAAAACACTTATACTCAATCAAACGCAAAAAAGTGATCCGAATTCTTTATTACGCCAGGTGTTAAAAAAGGAGTAAGAGAAAAAAACGTAATCTTGAGCTCCGTAATTTGAAATGATAATTGACAATTATCTCGAAGTCTTCAGTGCATTAAGATAATTCTTTCGCAATAAAAAGTAAAATCATTTCGAACATTACGACAGGGTTTAGGGATAAAAATCTGGTTTTGATGTCTTTTTTGTAACATAATTTCTTCGAAATTATCATGATTAACACCCTAAGGATCTTTTTCTGAAGAAATCCTTTCTATCAATATTTTCTTCAACATTTTGCAGACTTTTTTATTGTTTTAACGCACATTGATTTTACATCTGAAAAGTCTTTGATTCAATCTTAGATTAGTCTTAAATTAATTGTTATAAGAATCTTGGTAAGACAAATAAACTTACAAAGTGACGTCATTTATGCCGGTTTTCGTAGAGAACGGATCAATTTCTTTTGAAAAAAAAAAACGACGATTGCCACATTGCAACAAGAACTAGTTTTTATTCAATCAAATTGATTAGTGTCGTTTCAATTCCGATGAGCTCTTCTTTGTTGGTGGAGGGGGTGCGGGTGTTACCAGTTTTCATACATTTACATATACCTATTCGTATTTGTATTCCGTATGATTTATTCAAAATATGGATACATTCAATTTAGTATATTTCAAGATTTTTCTCCGCAAAATCACTGTTTTATTCCTTAATGGAATGATACTACTATTCTTCATCAATTGAAGATAATGAAAATTCGCCTTGAAAAACACAAAATGATCTTGCAATGTTTATCAAGGGGATTTTTGATCGGCGTAAGCTTGTCGAGGGTTTAGAGCAAAAACAAAGTTTGTGTCTAAACACCGTAGGGACAGATACTATGTTTTTTACCCAAGCCTTCGCTGGTGAAACTTGTAGTTATTAGCCGGAAATATGTGTTTATTTAGGTCGTGTCCTCTTGAACTTACATTCGGCAATACTCGGGCGATCTCCGACGTCTCCGATTTAAATGTAGGTTACAAAATCGGCCGAGTTGAGACAAATGACACATCAAGACACCTTGTGTCATTAGAAACGCGGTTTTACATAACTTTTCAACACGCGACAGAAAGTCTCGAGACGGGTTTTAAGAATTATTCGACACGTGTTTTACATGTACATGTACAACCTTTCTTGTACCTTTTATTTGAATAGGGATGAACGCCGCTATTAACGTTTTTCTGTTAAATTGTGGTGCCTGAAGTAGGGCCGTAAGGATACACTCAAATATTCGGTGAACCAAATATCTTATTCCCAGCGAAAACGTATCGTATCCGTCTGTCTCAGGAGTGAATTCTGGCGAATACCAAATGCGACAGGCACGGATGATATTTCATTGGGGTCATTCTACTTTGCATTTTTCAATCTGTAAAACCATATCAATTCAAAATTTTATTTGAAAATTAAATAAATGATAGCTAAATGTTCAACCCTAGATACCACTCCATTTGACGAGTAGATATTGCCGTGGTCAAGGGGGGGACCAGATCCGTCATGCACTTGTTAACAATTAGACAGGCGGGTTATATATTATTCTGGAAATGTTAATGCGTTTTTGCAGAAATCATAAAATCTTAATCGATGAATAAAAGCTGGCTCCATCCTTCCCAAAATACGTTTAAACTACAGTTTAAGCAAAAACTAGCTCCGAGCAGAAAAGTCTAATATCAACTGCAATACTGTAATTTAAGATATCGATAGTGAATGATTTTACTGGCATCCAAAATCTTGAAGGTAAATAATAGGTTCTCGTGCAAAAAATAAACCAACAATATAAAGGATTCTCAATTCTTATTGGGGAGAAAGTCGGGAGGAAAAAAACAATGTATTATACTTGATATACTATTTGTCAGACATAGTCATGCAATTATTACCTCCCTTTAATAAAATAAATTTCTTAAATAAGATTCTTATTCGCTTTTGGTGTGGGAATTAGGTTACAAAAATAATAATTATAAAGACTTTTAGTATGCAGTTTACAATGAAGCAATTATTTAATATAAAAAGTTAAAAGTATAAAAAGGTATACTTTAATTTCTTAACCTTAAACAGAAATTATACTAATAGGACACTAGACCTTCTTTATTCTAACAATGATAACAATTACTTTTGTAAAAACAAACACCATTGAATATAGGTTGAAGACAGTTTTAGATAAGATTAAATATATTTTTTCCATTTATGTTTAATTAATAAATGTACCTTTTTCAAGTGTGTAAAAGAAATTTTCACAGAGAAACAACTCAAATTCTAACAAATATAATTCTAACATGATTTTTCCTCTTTCCCTTTCTTTGAATTTGCAGTGAAATTTTGTCGAGACAATTTACCTATTATTATTATTATTATTATTATTATTTTACCTTTTTGACCTTCTCTGTGTACGATTTCCTTTGTGAAAGGACGGATAACGGGTGTGGGTCGTACCCAAAGTAGCCGTCCTCTTCATGGGTGGAAAAAAGACTGTACCTATACTTAAGCTTGGGTACCGCAAAAGTTGAAGGGAGTTTCCCGAGTTTTTTTTTCTTACTTTAAGGTAGGACATTGAACGAAGATGAAGGGCTAAAGAGGTCAAAGGTCAACCCTTTCTGTGGAACCGACCACAGCACCAGAAAAGAGAGCAATTTTATATAGAACAAAGAAGGCCCAAAGTCCGGTGGGGTCCGGTGGGGTCACTCCATATGACGTCGACATAAACATTCGGCTACTTTAAGTCAAATCTATAAAAGTAACAAATACTGTAATTTATTTTTCAACCTTCCCGTTGTATTATAATGATTTTAAAAGAGCAAGCCTTGTCTACTTTTAGTAAAAAGTGTGAATTCGACTCAATTCCAAGATACCACAAATTAACCATAAATGTTTCAACCACTTCTGGTATCTAAGGCAAGTCAATGTCGTTTGTATTCCGGGTACTGCAACGTTCGTTTTCTTTAAAGCCATACCAAAAACGCGCAGAACTCATTTGTCTGTATTGTTCAATTAACTTCATGAATTTTTATATATATAAAACAAAAACAAAACAAAACAAAAAAAATCTTATCCCATTTAGTGTTTATCGACTATCATCTATATCAACTGTTCATTCATCATTGAAGAACAACTCTACCAAACCAAACATCGCCCTTTTAATCGAACGGCGTTTCATCATGATGACGTTCAAGCTTAAACGCATTAAAGCAGCTTTGCTAAAAACTATTTTAGTACTAGTCACTTGTAATTTTCACTGAAAAATTCCATGTTTTGAGTACGCATGGAAAAGCGAAATGAAAAAAAGTGGTGAAGAAATAATTGTAAACCTGTACATGTAGCTATAATTCAAAGATATTTTCAATCAATGAGTTTCAAATACAATGCAAATAAATCTAATAATAATTCATTCTTATGTTTTCACTCTCACTTTTTTATAGCAATCCATCCAATTTACGACATCATATTTTCTCAATTACAAAACACTTATACTCAATCAAACTCAAAAAAGTGATCCGAATTCTTTATTACGCCAGGTGTTAAAAAAGGAGTAAGAGAAAAAAACGTAATCTTGAGCTCCGTAATTTGAAATGATAATTGACAATTATCTCGAAGTCTTCAGTGCATTAAGATAATTCTTTCGCAATAAAAAGTAAAATCATTTCGAACATTACGACAGGGTTTAGGGATAAAAATCTGGTTTTGATGTCTTTTTTGTAACATAATTTCTTCGAAATTATCATGATTAACACCCTAAGGATCTTTTTCTGAAGAAATCCTTTCTATCAATATTTTCTTCAACATTTTGCAGACTTTTTTATTGTTTTAACGCACATTGATTTTACATCTGAAAAGTCTTTGATTCAATCTTAGATTAGTCTTAAATTAATTGTTATAAGAATCTTGGTAAGACAAATAAACTTACAAAGTGACGTCATTTATGCCGGTTTTCGTAGAGAACGGATCAATTTCTTTTGAAAAAAAAACGACGATTGCCACATTGCAACAAGAACTAGTTTTTATTCAATCAAATTGATTAGTGTCGTTTCAATTCCGATGAGCTCTTCTTTGTTGGTGGAGGGGGTGCGGGTGTTACCAGTTTTCATACATTTACATATACCTATTCGTATTTGTATTCCGTATGATTTATTCAAAATATGGATACATTGGGTTCTCTTCTACAATCATGTGATACATTTAACGCCGATTATGCACGTAGTTTATTAATATATATTGTCTCAATCTCGATGAAGATTGTTTTGACTTCTTTTTAGAAAGAAAGATCTTTACACTGATTCAATGTTGAATGGAAAGTTAATAGTATTAACAGTTGCATTCTATGGTGTCATTAGTTTTCTTTATTTCCGTGAATTTATACGATTGATGTTGCTACTAAACGACTTAACACAAAATCAACCAATTGAAAATAATACAACAACAACAACAAAATAGATGCAAATGAATTAAACGAGTTTATTTTTGCGTCTATGAATTCATTCCAAATCTTACTTTTTGCGAACATAAAATGTGTCCACATTGAAGCTCAACCAAAGAAATCAAGAATGAAGAAACCTTTGCGTATTCAATGGTGATGTTTAATCCCATATGATCAAACAGAACGTGTTTGTTACAATCGCCTAACGTATCAAATCATCACTGCATCGGAACAGAGAGAAGACAAAAGGACGAAAATCGATAGAAATCAATTACAACAAACCAAAACAGGCAGATAACGTCTTTATTAGCAATGCGACACTTAATTACAAACGGACCAAGCTAGATGCCTTATAGAGTTTTTGTATGGAGCAGACTTGTTACAGTGATTAGGATTTTCAAAACAGCTTGTCGCCCGAAAGTATGAATACTAAAGATCTTATCTTTATCAGCAAGTACGCAGCTGGTGGCTCGGATGAAATGTTGTGGTTGTACTGGTGTAGAAAATAGGAAGCCATGGGCAGGTCCACCAGCCGTCGAGATTAAACTAAAAGATTATATCCAAAACAATCAATGAACCAATCAATAATCAATCAATCAACGATCCCCATAATAAAGTTATGTATGAGGCACAGCCTTGGCAAATGGGAGGGGGTATTGGGACCATATATGCATTGTACTTTGGTTGTATCAATTAAGTTGACAAAATCTCTGAAAAGTAGACAATTGTAAACGAAAACAAAAATTTACCATTTACCTTATGTTGTTGAAACCCATACGAATCGTCTATATGAGGCGATTCTAAAAGGGTTTAAACATCGTAAGATTCAACAGAAATTGTGCGACAATCTTTGTATGCTATCAAAATGACGTGTCTTACAATTAGTTACAAAGTGAAATTAACATTCAGCTCAATCAAAATCATTCTAAATTGTTCACTCAGCGCTCCATTTATTCATTCCAAGCACTCACTCAAACCATTCAAAACCGCCCAAACCAATTGGAAAAATATAGAATCAATAAAGTCATTCAAAGTCAATTTTGATAGAGAAAAATCGTTATTTCACTGACATAATTGTAATTGTTAGCGTCTCATAGGTTCTTGAAGAAATAGGAAGCTATGTATGGAACTTGTATGCGTATTTGATAAAAATGGAGAAAATCAATATCGCTAATTTTGTTCATCCTGAACAAAATTAGCTATATTGGATTACCTCCCTTTAATTTCACCCAAAACTCACTCCACACACTCATTTAATTCCATTCTAAATTCATTCCAAAATCATTCATATTGTCAATTTCACGATGTTGTTAACTGTATTCATCATGAAAAAGTTTATGAGGCGATAATTCCAATGTGCTTACTAGCATACAATAAATGAAATTGCCATCCTCATACTTAAGTTTATTTCGTTTTGGATTTTCGCGACTGTATCAATTTTCGGGGATAGAAAATCATCTCCTTCGCGAATATAGCTCACGGCTAGTTTAATATGGCATAAGCCATCGTCAAATATCTTTTTCATGCCTTAAAGAATAGCAAATCAATCAAGTTCTATTGTCGTTAAGTACCGGGAATGACCGTTTATTAATTTTGTAGAACACGAATCCTGTCCCTCTTTGTTGGACAGTAAACACAATAAAACAGACACAATTTAGTCCTTATTGGCCAGCTTTATGCAGATTTGTATTCGCTGTTTCCCTTTCTCTGTGCAAAATACTGAAACCTACATCTTGCAACTTCAAGTGTTCAGAGATACATTACTGATACCTTAGCATCACACATAATACAATTTATCATGCAATGAAGCCTGTATGGCTTGATATAGCCTGCCTGGTATCATTAAATGAAATCAGGCAAGTCAATTTATTTTTTTAGAGTTCATATGACCTTTACATGAAATAATTTTTCTTCTACCGATGCTTGGAGAAAATCACATTTTGTTAAATTCTTTCCGATCGTCTTTTGAGGTCTTTTGGGCATAATATAATTTGATGACAAAACGCAGTAAAATACTGCGTTTTGTTATCAAATAAAAATATGTCCACTTTTATTCTTTCGTTGATTTTTTATGTGACGTCATCCTTAACGGGATCGTTGATAATTTGGGATGTTCGATTTCTATCCGAATTAGGTCAATTAATCATCACTGATCTATCGCTAAAAAATGTTTACTCTTATTAACGGGACACTTTATATGCTCAAACGTTTTAAAACCTGAAGCAGTTGAACAATGTATATTCATTTCACACGCAAACTTGTCACGACTCGTTATTCATGGAAGAAGGATAAATTCAGTATTCCTGTAACTAAGCTGTGCTTTTATTACTTGTATAACAGTAAAATCGAATGGTGCGAAATCAAAGTTCTCAATAAGGTATCCCTTAGTAAATCGTCGATATCTTCCAGAGACTCGGCAATTGACGTCCTTACAATTGCTTGGATAATTTTCTCTCTGTCCGTTCTTCCACTTATCTAACGGGGCACGGAAGCGTCTTCACCGATGAAAATAAAGTATTTTGAAGAATGAACCATTCCCTTTCGGCGTGACAAGTATTCGATTTATATCTTTCGGTATTTTTGTAGATTTCTAATAGAATTATTAAAGATCAAAATTCCCAGCATTCAGTTGACGTAGTCTAGAACGTTCCGAAACACTTACCCCGCCACATTTTAAACTAACCTTATCGAAAAACTCTAAGGTCAAATTACTTCAAATAAGACAAGGCATTTGTAATACTTATTCCAACAACTCAATTAATTTTCAAATTTTTCAACAGTTAGAAGAGAAAGAAAATCTACAAACGAAGACCAAATACAAATGTATATGGATTATTTTATCTGCTGCGCCGGGTACTCGTTACCATGGCATTTTATGAAGCAGATGCGCGAGCGCTATGTTCGATAACTATATATTACATAACCTTATGTGGATTGAATTCCGACGAATGATGCCAAATTTAGTTTGATTGTTTCAAAAATTAAAAAAAGGTTAATATTTTACCAACCCTCGTCCAAAATGACGAGCTTTCATGGCTGCACTCGTATAATTCCTGAGGTCTATTCCGTATATTCGTCGAGGGTTGCCGATGGCCTGGGACCACTACACTACTCTAATTGAACAATATAAATTGTTGCTTATATATAAAAAATGTCTAATTCAAGTTACGATATTATTTTGAAATTGAAAGCGTGGTACAAATGATGAAAGCAATGTGTTATATAAACTATCTAAAACGTCCATATTTTTCAATTTACAGGTATGCTAATTTGTCAAGAAAAATTTCCCATTAGACAACCAATTTCCCCACCACTTTGAAGTTTCAATTTGCCGCGTGTTATCACGAAATATCAAAAACACGTCGACACCGTTTTAATTAATTTGAGAAAGATTTCATGTACATTTTTGTTATCTCATGCAAATTGATAATTAGGTCCATAGCGCCGATAGGATACTAAAGTGAAGTATATTCTTTTAATTTGTTTTGATACAGAACAGAACAGAACTTTATTTCAACTTAAGCAAACAAAGCTCATCAAGACATAAAAATACAAATTAACAAAACTGAGAATATAAATATCGTATCTGATGTAACAAATGCATGGAAGCAAATATCCTTATACAGTTAACAACATCGCGAATTGGACAATTATTCCAATAAAAATCCTTCGAAATCGTGGAGAAACAATTCTTAACCGACCTAAACGATAAACATTTCATTGAAATCGATCCAATCATTCAACGATTTTTTGCAAAGTATGGATTTGTAAACGTCTGATTGGTATGCGAAGACACATAAATTGGAAAGAACGGAGATATTTAAAAGTGGGGTAATAAATTATTGATCATTTCGTCCAGTTTGGACGAAATAAGCGATAATTTATTATTTCCCTTAATTTCATTAAAATCTCGCTGCACACACTCGATCAATTTCATTCCAAAATCATTCCAAAATCATTCATCTTGGCAATTTCAGGATGTTTTTTAGATGTGAAATATACCCGAAAGGTGTTGTCGTACCCGGGACCTCGTGATTGGTAGCGCGTCGGACTTCCCGTCACGAGGTCCTGTATTCGATTCGCGACGGAGGCTCATGCTTTTTCCGTTATTTGTCAATCTTTCCCTCGCAACAGGGGTGATACAGTTAAAATTATAGTTTAAATGATATAAAAACCTTGATCAAAACCATTATGAATCGCTCGCTCCACGCTCCATTCATTCCAAACCATCACTCAAATCATTCAATTACGTTTCAAAATTTTTCAAAACCATTTCCAAACCGTTCGAAATGATTTATACTTCATTTAAACTAATAACACTTTTCCATGATTGTAAAGCTGGTCCGCGAAGAAACTCGAACACAAAAGTAAGTAGATTTTTATGAAAAGGGGTAAAACACATCACTTAGTGATATTCGATTACCTCCCGTTAATTCTAATCAATTCTCGCTCCTCCCATTCGTCCCATATCCTTCGGAAACAATTCCACAATCGTTCACCGTGCCAAGTGACAATGGGTTTTAAACAAGAGCACCAAAAGCGGGTGCCAATGCTCGGCTGTTTATTACTTCTTAGGCAAATGCAAATATTTGAACTTGGTACCTACAGAAAGGACTTGTCCCAAGCAATGATCATGTGAGTATGAAGGCTCTTTGACTTACCATTCAAAAGTTATGACCAAGGTAAATTTCTTTTACCTTGACCTTGACTGATGACCTTGAACTTGGTATCTACAGAAAGGTCTTGTTCCAAACAATGATCATGTAAAATATGAACGCGCTATGACTTACAATTCCAAAGTTATGACCAATGTTAATTTTTTCTAAGGAATTTGACCTTGAAAATGATCATGACCTTGACTGATGACCTAGAACTTTGTATTTACAGAAAGGTCTTGTCCCAAGCAAGGATCATGTGAAATATGAAGTCTCTATCACAGACCATTTAAAGGTTATGACCAATATTACATTTTTACAGAAATGACCTTGAAAAAATAACCTTGGCTGATGACCTTGAACTTGGTACCTACAGAAATGTCTTGTCCCAAGCAATGATCAAGTGAAATATGAAGGCTCTATCACTTACCATTCAAAAGTTATGACCAATGTTTAAGTTTGTCACGCCAACACCAACGCCAAACACCAATGCCAACAAAAACGCCAACGACAACGCGAACGACGACAAGGTGATCATAATACCTCGGTTTTTCTTCGAAAACAGCCGAGCCAATTATACTCGAAAATACATGCTTCGAATTAACTACTGGAAGTTGGTAAAGAATGCCGTAGTATTACTGCTGAGAGAAACACGGGACTCCGTTAATCTGATTATATGAAATTGTTGTAAATGTTACGCACGGGCTCAAAAAGACATCAATGAGAAAAAAACATTGTGATAAAAAAATAAAAAAAAACGAAAAAAAAAAACGATTGTAGTCAGTCTAGGAATCCATAGTGAGTGAGCTGCCGCAATAAGACTGAAAAAACGACAGTGAATGGATGGATGGATGGATGGATGGATAGATAGATGGATGGATGGATGGATGGATGGATGGATGGATAGATGGATGGATGGATGGATGGATGGATGGATGGATGGATGGATGGATGGATGGATGGATGGATGGATGGATGGATGGATGGATGGATGGATGGATGGATGGATGGATGGATGGATGGATGGATGGATGGATGGATGGATGGATGGACAGACGGACGGACGGACGGACGGACGGACGGACGGACGGATGGATGGATGGATGGATGGATGGATGGATGGATGGATGGATGGATGGATGGATGGATGGATGGATGGATGGATGGATGGATGGATGGATGGATGGATGGATGGATGGATGGATGGATGGATGGATGGATGGATGGATGGATGATGGATGGATGGATGGATGGATAGATGGATGGATGAATGGATGAATACAATGTTGGATGGATGAATAGATGGCTAGATAGATGTTACGTTCAACGATCTCTCTTATCCCTTATCCTGTTGAATTTGAATATATTTCCTACAGGCTGCCAACTGAATTATTTTTAAATGCAAGCAGTCTGACCCTAGCTATCCCTTTTAATAAGAAGTACATAAAGCAAGCGGTGTAGGCTAAGATCAGCCTGCAGGCTGATCTATGTCTATACTGTCTGATAAAGCTCTGTATAGGAACAGCGTTAGAAGGGATCAAATGTGTATAAACTAGGTCGCGTGTCAAAGGGTAATATATCTAATTTTAAAACCCAATAAATTGGTACAATTCTACTCGAATAACTCTCGACATTTTCCATTATTTAAAACTTTATATCAAATGAAATGGGTCGAAAAACTAATTCGAATTAATCGAATAAAGAAGGGTTTATTGTACATTTTAAAACTTAACACTGTAGCAGACTCATTGTACAGTTAGAAACATCGAGAAATTGACATTCAACTCAAGCAAAGTCATATTATATCGGTTACGAAGCGCTCCATTGGTTCGCGCTGAACACTCACTCAAGCCGTTCAAAACTGCTCCAAAATCACTAAAACAGATAAGATCAAAAACTTCATTCAAAATAAATTTGGATGGAAAAAAATGCGATTTCACTGACATAATTGAAATTATAAGTGTCTGACACTATATCGTGAACAAAAAAAAAAAAAAAAAAAAAATGATTCTCCGAAACTACAGGTAAGAACTCAGCCAAACTCCACAGAAATGATAACCAGGCCATGCCCTTCTGATTCATTTGTTTGATTCTGATTTGCCTGATAATACGGGCGCATGAAAAATGGCCGGACTAATATGGTGATTCTCTTTTTCTAAAAAAAGAGATTTTCTCCTCGGAGACTAAAGGTCAGATTGCAACCAAATTTAACAATAATAAACCTTAAGAATTTTTCTCTGATATTTTTCTCTGAAATAATGATTGGAGAAATCATGAGTGCCTTCAAGTTTCTTATTTCGACAACTTGAATTTTAACGACTGATTTCGTCAAACTTTCTGTGACAATGCGCACATTTAAGATGCTTGGACGTATTATTTTTCGGACTTCTTGTTGACTGATATAACTGAAAATTAGTTTCTGAAGTCTGGGCCAAACTTTTTATGGCTCTGATTCAATCCGTGATAATGATCATACTTGGAGATCACACCCTAACTTGAGGATGTAAAATGTTAGTGCGCATGTATAAATGGTTATCTGCTATGCAACATTTCTCGAACCTTCATCTTGAATAAGTGCGAATTTTACTCAATTTGCAACCGCTGTAACTGGACAGAGAAGCATGCTAACTGAAAACGACCCAACGTCCAAGATACAAAAACTCTCGAAACCTTTGTTACGCATGTTACGTACGAACTGTCCTCAAGGCACTGCTGAAAAATATCCGTCGTGAGCCGGTGTGAACCCACGCGGACAACAATATTCAATAAATGGTTCACAAGTCCAATGCGCTAACCACTGAGCCAAAGATCTTCCCTTACGCAGGTGTCAGACATTGTATTTAAACCAACGAAGCTATGCAGGACAGTGGCGAGAGTGGTATCACATAACACACTCCCACTTAAGAGTCATCATATATTTGTGAAGATGTGCTTTTCGAACTAACCATGTCGGCACAATGCCGACATAAATGACTCAATGACCAATTTCGGACGAGACCCCATGTTCCGTATGTTACGTAACAATTGTCCTCAAGTGAAGCATAGCTGAAAAATATCCGACATGAGCCGTTATCGAACCCACGCGGACAACAATATTCAATTAATGGTCAAGTCCAATGCGCTAGCCACATAGCCAAAGAAGATCTTCCCTGACGCAGATGTCAGACATTGTATTTAAACCAACGAAGGTATGCAGAACAGTGGCGAGAGCAGTCTCCTAAAACACCTTCATGAAATATATCCTTCTTTGCACTTGCATTGGTATGTAAAGCGGAGTACGATTTTGTAAACAATAGGGGACGATTCTGTTATCCCGGACACATGACTGTTTGATATAGCGCTTTATTTAGACGCACGTCAAAAGATATACAATTCCTTTTAATCTAATTACAGCAAATATCACCTCAAATTTTCAAATGAACTCTGCTACTTGACAATCCGTTATTTTCGACAGAAACCATTTCATGGCGGGAAAACTCATTTGAAGACAGTGCGACGCAGTTTGTCTCTGCCATGAGTTGTGGCGATAATTCTATTAGAGACACATTGTAAAGCCGCGTACAACGCCCATGCTATTTAACCTTTTTTGTTAAAGCTATGATAACTCGTGACAGAGAGAAAGACATCTTAATCAGAAAAAAAATATGCAATTTTCATAAATTTTAATATCTAAATCGGATAACTCGAGAAATGCTTTCTCTAATGACCATTTAATGTGTTTATGAGATGATATTAAGACAAGCATATGTCATATGAAAAGTTTGCTAAGAGCTCTAATGCGGGGGAAAGGAGAAAATCTATTTTAGACTGTGTAAAATTTGTTCCTAATTGTTTAACTAATCAGACTAACTAACTTAAGATTTGATAAAATGCTTACGGTCTATGGGAACTTCTTTTGCCTGGAAAATGCAATGCATAGATGTACTTGTTTTAAACATATTTTATTTTATGTAACAGGAAAAGGTGTGAACCTTTTTTCCTCGCGTAAAATATATCAAGACAGTAGTAAATTTGATCTATACTTCTTTAAGAAAATTTTCACCGATTTTCTATTATATCTTTTATACATGAATGTGATATTTTTCTAGAGGAAAATAGCATATGAATTAACAAAAAAAAACAATATCATATTAGGTGAAACCACCGCAATAAAAGAAGAAACCAAATGAACAGAAGAAATGTAATGATTATAGCAAGGAACAGCATCAACAGCCAAGGAGATTTACCCTTTTGCCACTCAAGTTAAAATCCTTTTAAAACTTTAACTCGATACAAAATATAGTTGAAGTGAGTAATCAAAGGTCAATTTTGTCTATACTCGTATAAACAAAATTGACCTTTCATCACTAACTTTAGTTCAAACCAATATTGAAATAAAATTTGTTCTGTTCTGTTCTGATACCCGAAAAAAACAAAAACTAACTTTAGTTCGTGCATCTATATATCGAGGGCTTAGAGCAAAAACGCGTCTGTACAATGTATAGCCACATACTATGTTTTGCTGTTAGTGCTTGATATATCTCCTTGGTGTCTCCTTGTGTATCAAGTCTAATTTTATTTGCATACTTTGTAGTGGTGTCACACCTACAAACAGTCGTAATAAATGGCAAATGTCGTGACAGGGCCTCACTTACGAGCTCGAATTACTCTTCAATACCACTGGTTAATATGCTACCCGTGGCTCGAACATGTAAAATTATACTTTAACTATTTATTCATTTGTTAAACAACGCTTATATATTACAAAATACGGGTACGTGTAAAACGGATACAGGTTTTTCAAATTGGAAATAAAACTTAAATGAATTTTTCGACTTCATTTTCGTTTCTTATGGAGCCGCCACCATAGCGCAGTTGGTTAGGCATAAGACTTCCAATCTGGAAGTCGTGGGTTCGATCCCCGGTGGCGGCAAATATCCTTTCCGACGTTTGTCTCTCACCAATGGGTATATAATCGCAAACCTATGTGAGATAGCAGTCGGAGGCTAGGAAAGGGTGTAATGGTAGTACAGGTGAACGAAATTCCGGGAATCCATTGTTAGGTGCTCCGGCCGCCGCGATATAACTGCGAAATTGTTGAAAGCGGCGTAAAACCCATTCAAACAAACAAAACAAATCGTTTCTTATGGGTCGGGTTTTAGAATTATTGCGCCAAATTGCATGATTTTATTGGCTAGTATTGATTTTTAAACGTCTTAATTGTCCATGAAGACTATATATTAAAAGGGTATGTAGATTAAATAAAGGAAAGAAAAATATCTCTTATTTCGAACTATTATCAATCATGTTTATCTCCCCTGATAATCATTCCAACTCGCTCATTACTCTCAATTACACGATGTTCCTAGCTTCAAGATTTAGAATGGTTTGATATGTATCAAAATAGATTTTTGTAGCTGTGTGTATACATATTTTTAGGGATAAAATTATAACAAATATCTCGAATGAAATAATTCAAATCGGAATAGCGTTTGACGTGGTTTTGAACCGATTAGTTAAAAGAACCAGCATAAGCGCTTAGTAGTTTTGTGCTGAATCCTTGCATTTTTGCCTCTAACAATAAAGATCAATAAGAGGGTGTCGATCATACTGGCATGTTCTACGGCATCAATGATGAATAAATAGAGGATAATCGTTTTCCCCTCTTTATTTATTGTCGCTACCAAACCATATGACCATATGAGCCACGCGACGCCCCCCCCCCCCCTAAAAAAATGGCGGTTAATTGTAGTAAGGGGGTAGTGCAAGGATATAGGACGAAACTATTACTGAGCTTCGGTATGATTCTTTAGCGTGCTCGTTGTATAGCATCGTCTCACGGGACCTCGATTTGACGTCTCACCAGAAAGACAATTACTTTGTTAGTGTGAAAGCCCGGGATTCCAACGAACGACCGACTGAGCTTATTGTGCTTAAAAATCGTTTGTTATATTTTAAGATCGATAAATTGAGTGAACGACAGAGGCTACATTTGCACTGGTGGCTGAGCCACGAGTGCAAATGTGGCCATTGTCGTTCTAGGTTATTCTATTAATTTAATGCATGAATGAGTTGTAAGTGTAAATATTTTGAAGTTTTTTCCTTTTTTCTTGAGCGTGTCATTTTTTACATGATTGTTATGCAACGTTCATGGTGACTTCACTTTTTGGCCCCGCTTAGATCAAGTCAGATCGGATGAAATGAACGAAAGCGGGGCATAACTTTTTTGATAATTTCACTAGTGATGCGATGAGTTTATCAAATGATAGTCTATCTTTTTTTCTCGATTATCTACCGAAAAGCATTAAAAAACGATACAAAATTGCGTAAAGGTAGTTTTTCCACCAAGGAAAAATGAATAGCAATTCATATAATGTAAGTGAAGTATTTTATTTCATCTACAAACAAAAATTTTTGGATCACAATTTTATGTTTGCTCCGTTTATGTATTTTGAAACATATTACTTGAAAGCCACAAAACATGACTCACCAACTGTTTTGGAAAGAAAAGCGAAATACATATTTCACATGTCAAATGACATCCATCCAGTTAATTTGAACATGTTGTAAACCTACACTTTAATAAATTGTTTTCGTACAAACTAGTGTTATTCGGAAGTCTTAGTAATGTATTGTTAGAAAAATGATACTTTGTTGACCCCGAGGTCCAGGTTAGGTTTGATTTTAACTTCGGGATTTTTTACTAACATGAAGTTTGTAGACACGACCTTGCATAGGGTTCTCATCCTTAAATCTAACAGTCCGACAGCCGGGTGGTGTCCGTTTTCTAGGGATAGAGTGCCGACTTCTAAACCAAAAGATTTCGGTTCGAATCGTGAGAGTGGCTCTAGATTTCGCTTCTTTTCTTGGCCTCTACATACTGCGTGAGATCTTGTTCTGTTTCTGGAAGCAGAATCGAAATGGAATAATGTTATAAGACCTTGTATCCCAAGATCTTTCATTACTATCTAAGAGATAATATAAAATAGATAATGATTAATTAAAAAAAAGTTTGGTATGAGTATCCGCTGGGATTCACACAGTCAGCCATACAAAGACACCTGGAAATAGACAAACATACATATACCCAATTATGTCATTTAAATCTCACATGCTTATAGCTCTGTCTACCCTCTTTTTTAACCACAGAGGAGGAAAAATTTCTCCATATCTTTTGGGTATTGAGCCTACGCAGTTTCGGCTACGTGGCCGTATCCGTGTAATATAGGGATGAGTGTCTTTTTCACTGCGTTTATTGGGGTATAAAGTGCAATTGCCTTAGCACATGGCAAATAACGTAGGGCGTTATGTTTAAGCCATGTGCTAAGGCAATTGCACTGTATACCCGAATAAACGTAGTGAAAAAGACACTCGTCCCTTATTATTGCAATCCTCTGGATCGAAGAAACTATTAAAATACTCGGCCAAACATGAAAGCTTCAGGTCTACTTTCTGCGCATATAGATCACACAATCTATTTTTAGATCGTGTATTGTGCATTTCGCTATCGAAGTGAAATGTCATAAAGAAAAACAAATGGTACGCAAATAAACAACAACTTTGAAATTCATAGAGGTACCTGTGACAAAAAACTTGTTTCTGCCAAGTTAGTCTGTATTTTTAAACGAAAACGGCGTGGTCGTTCTTAGTTGAGAGGGTTGCTTTATGATCTTCGTCGAATCGCTGTTTTCTAAGTTTACGTCGGCTCAGAATCAGGACTGTATGCTTGTAATCGTAAATTCTTTCGAAAAAAGCTTAGTTTATAATGGATTAAATAGCAATGTTGCGTTGATGATCGGGGACTAGGTTAATTCGAGTTCCTGCAACAGTGGACTTGCAGGTCGAAGGTCGGGGTTTCCCGAAAGACCAATTGCATTTATACAGAAATAAAGTGCAATGGATTTCCCCACGTGACGCGAATTAAACCAATCATAATTCTTTATTTAATTGGATTGCAATTATATGCTCATCGCGTCGGATAAGATGTTTAAAGGTTTTGGGCAAGTCTTCCCTGCGTTCAGGATGACGAAACGGTTCAAACTGCTTTCAAATTACTTCACGCTATACACGCAAGTGCACGTGCAACGCAGGGTATAAATTGAAAACTGTTTTCACCGTTTTGACATCCTGAACGCAGGATTTGTTACAGTTAAAAACATCGTGAAATTGACATTCATTCCGTTCAAAATCATTCTTAATCATTCACTCAGCGCTCCATTCATTCAATCCAACCACTCACTCAAATCGATCATAAACGCTCCAAAATCATAAGAAAAGATTTAAAAATTGTTCAAGACTTTCAACATTAAGTTCAAATCGATCTATTTATTCTACGATTTTATTATCTGGCGTGGACTTTCAAGTGTCTGATCGGTCCACGAAGACGAACAAACATAAAAATACGTATATCTTATTAAAGGGAGGTAATCAATATCACAAATTTTGTTCAACTTGAACAAAATTTGCGATATTGACTACCTCCCATTAAATTCACTCAAAACTCGCTCCACACACTCATTCAATTTCATTCCAAAATAATTTCAAAATCATTCACCTTGTCAATTTCACGATGTTCTTAACTGTACATGATCGGCCTTTACACCACTTCAGTTTAAAAAGACCCACGTCTCTTCCAGAACATTAAATGTGGAAAACATAACGCAATAAACCTTTCGCTATGTTTATTATTACGGTTCCACGGTCGTCAAAACTTGTCCCGGGGTGATGTCTTATTTTGCGAATTCCTTTCTGTGTTTTTCGGTGAACTTGAAATGAAAAGAATGCAGCCAAGTGGAATTTTCACAGGCCCGCCAGACGGTATATTACATTATATATCCCCAGGATTTAAGACGCGTGAAAATGTATCATTCTTGGTAAGAACCTAATCTTGAATTTAAGTATTTTATGACTGGGATGGAACCCGTTGAGTTGGTACGAGCCTCTGCTCCAACAAACCACACCAGAAAACATTTCAATTTCTTAAAGTTGACCAAAGAGCCATATATTTCACACCAAAGTATGGTCTAGACATAGGCTTTGCCTCGTCATGATAGTTTTTCCCAGCCGAGACCAGATTTCACTGATATTTTAAGACACTTACATGTTATTCAATTTATCATGCAATCATTGTTCAGCGCTTAATTTTGATAAGCCCTGAAAATCAAAGAAATACAGATGAAAGTGTATGCAAATTGTTTCTAAACATAGACTGTCTGATATCATTTTATGTTATCAGACAGGTGAAATATGAGACATATGCATGCTACATGCTACTTAGCTGTTTCTTGATTCTCCGCGATGTTTTCGCGATATTTCCCGAGGTTTTCTCGAACGGAAAAATGTAATTTGGTGATGAATATTCCATATTGTGCAACATTAGATTAGTTGAAACTAATTTATTTTTGTTTTATTGCGAAAAATGTTGTAAGATTATGGAAACGTTAAATTACTCTGTCCCTATTCCGGAAAATCTATAGTTTACTACTGTAAAGTGCCTTGTCTACAAATACAGTAAACAACATCGTGAAATTGACAAGGTGAATGATTTTGGAATGATTTCGGAATGAAATTGAATGAGTGTGTGTAGCGTGTTTTTATTGAAATTTAAGGGAGGTAATCCAATATTGCTAATTTTGTTCAAAATGAACAAAATTAGCGATATTAATTACCTCCTTTAAATAAATTAAACTAAACCCGTAGAAAAAATAGATCGATTTGAATTTATTGCTGCAAGTCCGGAACGATTTTGAAATGTTTCCTAATAATTTAGGAGCGTTTTTGGTCGATTTGAGTTAGTGATTGGAATAAATGAATGGAGCGCTGAGTGAATGATTATGATCGAAATGAGTGTTAATTTTACGATGTTTTTTAACTATACACCAAGATGACAGTGGAACACGATCCGGTGACTTACTGACCGCAAGATCAGTCGTCATTATGCATTGGCCATCGAGTCGAATCGCAAATCGTGCAAAGAGATTTACAAGTAAAACAAACGTACTTAATATCTGCATTCTTAGACGCCACGATTTTCCAGAGACTTGAGTTCCAATAAAAACACGTAAACTATGCTTGACATACAAGTTCATTAGCAATTCATACAAACTATGTTTTAGAAGGTGATTAAACAAGGTTTATGATTTCATAAGCAATACGTTAGTTGTTGAGAGACATTGAAATATAACACTTGCACATGTAGACCACTCTACCAGACGACGATTGTACAGTTAGCAACATCATGAAATTGACAATCGTCTCAATCAAAGCCACTCTAAAGCGCTCACTAGTCGCTCCATTCATTCGTTCCAAACACTCACTCAAACCAATTAAAACAGCTTAAATTGACTTAAAAGAAAAGACCAACATTCAAAATAGATATAGCTAGTAAAAGATTGTGTTTCCCTAGCATAAATGCAATTTTAGGCGTTTGATTGGTTCTTCAAGAAAAAGGAAGCTATTTATAAAAAAAGGTATGCACATTATCGAGTGGGGGGGGGGTTTAATAAATACAGCTTATTTTGTTCATCCTGAATAAAATCTGCGATATTGGATTCCCCGCTTTTATCTTAACACAAACCTCGTTCCTCATGCTCATTCCATTTCATTCAAAAATCATTCCAAAATCATTCAACTTATCAATTTCACGATGCTATTTACCTGCAAATCTTTACAAACTATGATCAATCCCGGGGGTACGTACATCACCATGGACTGTAAAATCATCTTCGACCTCAAAACGAGTCTAAAGTGGACACCGCTCCCCCGACGGACGCCACGGGTGATCACGCCATACGTCCCGTCTTTCGATGGGTGTATAAAAGAGATTTTAATCAGAAGTTGACAATACAGCCCGTGTGTTAGCTGATTTAAAATGCTCATCTCGGGGGATTGAATTATCACAGACCGCACAATTCTTTCATTTCGGTAATAAGTCGATTTCCAAAGAATCCCGGTGTTCCAATGTTTACGTCGTTGAAAAAGACAAAATTGTAGCTCTTAAAAGTCTACACTGTGAAAGATTCGCTTGAATTATTTTCGTTCCTCGTCTTATAACCCCGAAACGTCCTTAAAGGGAATATTTTGTTTCAAATATCTTAATATACCCTCGAATTTTTATTTATCCAAGATGGCGACAAGAAATTAATGAAATAACATTTTCCCGGTATCACTACGCGAAATTCGCAAGGGCCGAGGACGATAGAAAAGACAAAATAATATTTTTTGGAAGAACAGAGTTGAAGAGAAAATATAATAAATAGAATAATCAACTAATAATGTTTGATATGAAAAATATTTCACTCAAATGCATTATCAGGCTGTTAAAAAATCGTTCTACGGACTCGTTTTTTTTACGTCTATTAACGGATTCTCGTGAAATATTTTTCATATCAGACATAACCAGTGGAGTATCATCTACATATCATGCCGGTCCTGGTTCGAACTGAGGCGTCGGTACACATCTTTTCCTACATTTATCTCCACCAAATGGATCGAAAAACGTCAACCTATACATGTCTGGTGAGCTGCTGAAAGTTCAGACAGGATGTTTTGCTAAAATCGGGGAGATAGATACTGTGATCTCTTGGTTAGCTGCCTTGCAATCGCAATTGATTGAAACTGTTAAGCGTGACGTCAAGCCTCATTCAAACAAATCATTCAAGGCAGAAACATTTCTGCACTTTACAAACCATGCTTTTCCAAGTTTTTTTTATTGGGTAATTATAAGTTTCAAAAGTTATGTATGCAATGTTTCCATCAAAGACAAGTTATTTCGCGCAGAATTATCTCATACAAAGTCACTCATTTGCACCGAACCTAACCCAACATCAATCATAATTTTGAATGAATAGAATACAGAATATATTATCTTGATTAGAAAGGCATTTTTACCATATTATATTAAATATGTTTTTCCTTTATTTTTTAGGGTTGTGAAGTTTTTTCTTATAATGCCGAATTATAAACGACATTAAAGAAACACTTCATCTTCCAAAGGTTTATTGAAACGACTTGATTTTATTCTACCCTTTTTTTTATTCTATCTTTATTTATTTTGATATTGTCTCACCCGTAATTGATAATTTGAACCTGCCATATATGTAGGCTCAAGATGTAAGCGTTTTTTAAAATGTTTAAGAATCGGTACATCGCTTTGCACGTTGACACCAATTGTAAAACGTTCGCAAATGTTTATGCACGTTGAACGCAGGGGTGTATTACCATCTGAGATGCCATTACGAAAAGTATCTGATTTATTCCTAGACATTCACTTGTCTCACAAAGAGTTGGAAATGTAATGTTTTTGATAATTAACGTATTATCATCAAAGAAAATCTTTATGCTCACCGAAAAGATTTGTACAGTGTGTGAGATAGGATCGCGTTAACGCACCTGTTATGTTTGTAACTTCACTTTTATATCATTAATTACGCGATGGCGCTTTTCGACTTTCACCTATATAAAAAGCAATTGGTACAGTTAAGAAAATTGTGAAATGGACATTATGAAAGATTTTGGAGTTATTTTGAAATGAAATTGAATGAGTATGTGGAGCGAGTTTTTAGTGAAATTAAAGGGAGGTAATTCATAATTGCTAATTTTGTTCAGGATGAACAAAAATAGTGATATGAATTACCTCCCTTTAATAAAATATACGTATTTTTTCTGTTTGTGTGTCTTTGTGTTGTACTCAGAAACCCACAAAAGTCAATAAAATCGTAAAATAATTTCATCGATTTGAATTAAATGTCGATCGTCTTGAGCGATTTCGAATTGTTTTCTAATGATTTTTGAACTTTTTTGATCGATTTAAGTGAGTGTTTGGAATGAATGATTGGAGCGCTGAGTGAGCGATTTAGAATAGTTTTTATTGAGATGATTGTCAATCGATGTTGTTAATTGTATGACCGACCTTTTAAACCGATTTTATGTATCCCGAAGGTCGAACGTTTAGCCACCGATTTGTCTGTTCGTTCACTGAACCGTCTGTCCGAGGCTCTGTCAGCCAGAAACGAAACCCATAGACATCTTGGATGGAATGTTCACTTCAATTTTTTTTATAAATAAACCCCCTGTGGTATTGAGCAAACGTACTTTTGATGGATTTTCATTTTTAAGTTGGAATGCGGAGCAATTCCAACTTAGATTTAACAAAACCGCAAAATGAACACAAGATAATTTCATTTCGGGTTTTTTGATAACACATATCACGTGAACAGGATATGAATACACTCCGGCCTATTTTGTAAATCTCACCTTGACACAGACATACATTTTATTTCATCAAGAAGTAATAATGTTGAACAATTACACAACTATCACTTCATGTAAATTATTTACACGCTAATTTATGTTTTAAACGTTATTTATTGAAACTTGCGTACTAATTTACTAGAAGCAAATGTTTGCATTACTATATTTGGAAATCATGTGATAAGTCAAGTCCAATAAAGTAAGCTATTGACAACAGCACTGTCCAATCACGTGATCTGCTTATTTGGTAATACGCGACCTGTTTTTCGTAGAATTGTGGCAATAGCACAAGCCAATCACGTGATGTACTTATTTGGTAACGTCGCGGCTTATTTTTCGTAGAATTATGTTAAAGCTTCTTTAATAGGTCTAGTTTCTCTTTCTGAACGAACTTTTTACACACTTCAACAAATTAGCGTAGTTCAAATGAGTTTTTTTATCTCATAGTTTCATAAACCATTATTAGAAAAGCACAAAATCTGCAGATTGTTTATCTGTATTAACAACCCGATCCAGCAAATATTCCCTTTTTATTACTTCTCTTAAAAAAATGGAACCCCTTTTCCAAATCGAGCGACAATTTCACTTGATGGTGGACGCAAAAGGATAGATGAAGGTATAGATCCACAAGTTTAAGTGATAGATCAAAGGTCAATTTTGTCTATACCTGTATAGACAAAATTTACCTTTGATCACTCACTCTAAATTGCGGGTCTATAGGCAAACATTTATCTTCTCTTTCTGCTTTTGTCCATTTTCTTTAAAATTGCTTAGACATAAATTCACTTGTGCGAAAATACGCACGTGCGCAATCCTTTAAATATCATTGAAGATTATCACAAGTTAACTACAGCCTTTGTTTTAATCATATATCTGAACGAGTTTACCAACCCCACGTGTTTTGCCTTCAAGGGCCACATTCAAGAAAGGTCCTACGACCGAAATTTGATCGTATCGCAATCGTACGATTGAAATTGGCCTTCAAGAAACATTTTTGGCTTTCAAGAAACATGTATCGTTTAAGTTACGCATAAATTTGCGTTACCTAAAGGCTTGTCTTGAATGTTGCGATTTCGACTGTACAAGCATAGTATTTTCTCGGATTTCATTTTTATACACACCTGGAGGCGGTCGTATATTGGCGTCATCTTTTCCGTTTGTCCGTCCGTCCGTACGTACGTCCACTTTTCTTGTGAGCACAACTCCTCCAAAATTTCTGGTTGGATTTGGATGAAACTTTCACAGAATGTTCCTAATCACCTGACCTTGCGCATTAAGTTACGGTTTGGTGAATTTTAGCCACGTAATGGAAAAAGAACCTTCATGCAAAAAAAAAAATATTGTTAACACAATTTCTCCCTCATTTATCGATCGATTTGGATGAAACTTTCACAGAAAGTTCCTAGTCACCTGACGTAGTGCCCATTGTCACGATTTGGTGAATATTAGCCGTGTCATGGAAAAAGAGGCCTTCATTTGAAAAATCTTGTGAACGCAACTCCTCCTCCATTTATGGACCGATTTGGATGAAACGTTTACAAAATGTTCCTAGTCATCTGACCTAGCGCATATTTTATCGCGGGTTGGTGAATTATTTAGTCAAAAGTCGAGACATAATATGTGATCACCTGGGCTGGAGGCGTCAGCTTCGTTAGTGGCTTAATGTCATAGTATCTTGAACGCATTCCAACTTAACAGTACTTTCAGTACTTTGATTGACCATCGTCATGGATGATGGATCGTTAATGAGTTTAATTTTGAAGTTCTGTTATACGCCTACCAGCATCATTCCTTATTGACGACTATACTGTATGTGTTTGCAAACATCACCAAAATACAGCGGCAAACGTAACAAATGGTATTATGTAATGCTTATTTTTTTCTGCTTTCATTCTATTTTTTAAGAGAATGTATTTTCAACGAACCCATCAATTCATAAATAATGTTTTCATAATGCAACAATGTTATCATCGGTACGGCGAGGTTGAGTGTCGATCCTGTAGTACTTACTGATGACATTAAAAAAAGTCAGCCTGAAGCCAGGTTCACCAATTATCGCGTTTTTCAGATGAAATCTGCCCTGCGCTCAGGATCACTAATAATGCAAACGGTTTTCCAATTATACCCTGCTTTGCACAAAGGTGCACGTGCAAAGCGAGGTATAATTCGAAAACTTTTTGCACCGTTTTGTGATCCTGAACGCAGGGATGTTCATCGTTACAAATGGTATTCCCATTTACAAAACTGTAAGTAAAATCACATCTTCATGTATGACTTTTCTTTATCGCCTAGCCTTTCTTCCATCGTTCTGTCTTTCTTCTTTTATACCATCTTCATTCAATTGTTATACACATTTCACAACTTCGTTATAAATGATGCATGTTTGTTCCAACTTATAAACTTCATATATGGAGGAAATAAAGAATGTATAGTATATTCAAATGCTTATTGATTTTCTCTTTTATTCTATTTTTTTTTTTTCAGAAAATGTATTTTCATATGATCATCGGTGGCGGGTTTGATTTTCGATCCTTTAGTACTTGCTGATGACATGGAAAATAATTAGCCTGGCCAGGCTCACCAATCATCGCATTTCTCAAATGAAACCTGCTCTGCGTTCAGGATCACAAAACGGTGCAAACTGTTTTCGAATTATACCACGCTTTGCACAAAGGTGCACGTGCAAAGCGGGGTATTATTGGAAAAAATGTTTGCACCGTTTTGTGATCCTGTACGCAGGGCAGTTCACCTAGCAGAACAGAACAGAACAAATCTTTTATTTCACCCAGGTATGACATGTATACAACAAGGGCAATATGAAACAATATTCTAATACATCAAATTTGGTCGTATAGCAGTATATCCATATCTTCGGTTTGCGAGCAAAGATCTCGCAACGACGACGCAAACAAACAAAGGTTGGTTGTACATTATTATTTAAATGAACATTGCTTCAGCAAATGCGGCTATGCATTAAACTTTCCCTGCTATCTTTACGCTTCTCATATCAATCTCTGTTTAGAAGATCCTGAAGCGATACTTCATATAATCAACCCAAATCTTAGATCAGTATATACGATACTTGGAGAATTATTGCCAAACCAGAAGTACCGAGCGTGCTTCTGATGAAAAAGGAAACCTTTGGAGTGCAAATTCTGGAAAATATATGGTGATTCGTAATGAGATAATTTTAGGGCATCTTACTACTATTTCTAACCCTTTACCCCTAGCAAATATGTGGCCAATCATCCAAAAGGGGACTCTCTTTGATCTACAGTTAAATTAGCCCGACACCATTAGGCACTTCTTAGAGTGTACCTTTACGATAATATGACCGAACAAAATAACATAGCTATTCGTTCATTTTTCGGAGAAAATGGGGATTTAAGCATGTAGCTTCATACTACGGACCAGCAATTTCAAGTGAGTGATAAAAGATCAATTTTACATTGAAAAGGATAGGAGATAACGGTTTTTCCGACCTCTCTCTTGCTTGCGGATCTAAGGTCACGGAACAAAGTTATTACTGGATATTAAGGACGGTTAAAACATTGTGAAATTGACAAGGTGAATCATTTTGGATGATTTTGGAATCAAGTTGGATGAGAGCGATGGGTGAGTTCTGAGTGAAATTAGGATGGACAAAATCAGCGATTTTTATCACCACCTTAAATTAAGGTATTATACAAGCTCTATAAATAGGATCCTATTTCTTCTAGAATTAATCAGAATTTCATAACTGCAATTATGTAAGTGAAATCTCGATTTTTTCTAGCTATATTTATTTCGAATGTAGTTGTTGATCTTAATTTTTCTAGTGATTTTGGAGCATTGCTGAATGGTTTAAGCGAATGTGTGGAATGTATGGAATAAAAGAATCGGGCGCTGAGCGAGCGATTTAGAATGGTTATGATTGAGATGAATGTCAATTTCATGGTGTTACTAACTCTAGGACCGTGAACAATCTTTGCGTCAGGGGGTAGAGGGTTTGTCACCAAAATAATGTATTAATGCATTTATGCACTAATACACCTCTCGATCAGAGATTGCAATACAGTATCTTCGACCTTTCTCACTCTATATTAACCCTTATTATGCTGAGCCAGGTTTATACCTGCTTCAGCAATAGGTATAGACAAAGATCAGTCGGCACATATGTGAAGTCATATCTTAGTCTATACAAACCTTTTATATTTCCGTTTTAAACTAGAAAAAACGTACACAATACATGTATATATGTTCAAATTGAATACTGCATCCACTGCCTCGGGTATTCGATTTTAAAGCAATTGCCATGGAATTATTTCAGCATGGCAAGGATTTGTTTTAAACGTCTTTCAATAAAATGCACCGAGACTACACTTTGTAACCCATGCCAAACTCCATTAAATCTCAATCAAGATCTCGTGTCCATAAAATGATAAATGTGATCCGGTCTTACACTAATCCTAGCAATATCCGGTCAATGGCTCAAACATTGGTCACGTGACTTCATAATTGAATCAATAGATGCCCGCCAAGTGCAAGCATTCTTAATCTTTCCAATGGGATAATGTTCGGACCTTTTTCATAATGAAAGAAGTGCAGACTATACAGCACGCACTGTACCTACCACTTTTAAGTAGTGGAACCGCAATAGTTCCGCAAAATTCCGGAACTCATGAACTTTCGCAATGTTGACCGAGGTTTCCTAATGAAAATCATTAGGAAACCTCGGCTAACACTGTTAAAGTTCATTACTTCCGAAACATAGCGGAACTCTTACGGGTCCACTGCATATATATAACCGACAGTAAGTAAAACCCCTCTAACAAGACATTTATATCTTAAAAGTACCCAATTTTGAAATATATTTTACCCTACCCGAAACTTCACAAAATCGAATGATATCAAAATTCATTAAATCGTCTCGTTAATGAATACTTTCATTAGACACCTATTCAAAGTATTGCATGAATGCAACCATTGATTCAATTATTTCAGCCATCATAAATAGTCACAGATACACCAATCCACTTAAAGTCACATACGAAAGGCTGAAAGACGGATAAATCCCAGGGCTATATAGACGACAGTCCACAGCGTTACATCTCAACCAAGCCTGTCAACTATTGTCTAAATAGGTGGGATAATCTTTCTGGGAACATACAAGAAGTTTTTCTGATTATCAAGGACAGATTAGACTTGCTCTCGTCCCACTGATCTGAAGTTTCGTGGAATTAGCAAAATTCAACGGAGAAAGTCAGTTACTTATCAGCTTATATTCCTCTGACTGGCCAATCAGTGGTCAGTTTGTTTTTATTATTATTTTTTTTTTTTGAATATGGGAGGTAATTAGGCAATTTTACCCCGCTTTGTGCGCAAGTGCACGTGCAAAGCGGGGTATACTTGGCAAACAGTTTGCACCGTTTTGATATCCAGGACAGATATTCAATTACATAATGAAACTACAATTTCAATAAACCAAAACAAGGAAGCTTGTAACTGAAATCATTATTGAATGTTCACATTTCCCGTTTCTAAACTAAGCGTCCACTTTATCGTGGGAATCCTCAATGGGCTGCCAACTCTCTGACAAGTAAATGAGCACAATTAAAGTAACGTTATGACATTAATTTTCTGTTTACACAAACACAAAGACCATGCTGGGTTCCATTACTTCATGTGATGTGACGTAATTGGTAAACGACCATGGCATACCCTCTTACAATATTACATTGAATTTTAACCTGTAGTGATATGTATACATGAATTAATGTTCGTGTAATGTTGGCAGTCTGCCAAGCGTTCAGGATGAAAACGTCAGCGAAGCGCTTTCAAAATGATACCTCGCTTTGCACGTATGTGTACGTGCAAAGCGGGGTATCATCGCAAAGCGCTTGTGAAACGCTTTTACATCCTGAACACAGGGATGTCTTGTGTTCTGTACAAGATATGCGACACTATTATATGACTTTATTCTTAAAGAAGACAAGTGTAAATCGGATACTAAACTTGAACCATGTGATTTATATATTCATGGTTCCATAAGAAAATGTTGTTTACAGAGGCTCGATGTCGTACAGTGAGCAACATCATGAAATTGGCATTCATCTCAATAAAAACCATTTAAAATTTCTCACTCAGCGCTCCATTCATTCATTCCTTACACTCACTCAGACCATTCTAAAACGCTGCAAAATGACTAAAAATTAGTCAAAACTACATTCAAAATAAATTTCATTGAATTATTTGAAATTGTAAGTGTCTGATTGGTTCTTGAAGAAATATGAAGCTATCTCACGAACGTATATGCATATTTTTTTTAAAGGTAGGTAATAAATATCGTTAATTTTGTCCATCCTGAACAAAATAAGCGATAATGGATTACCTCCCGTTAATTTCACTCAAAACTCACTTATCACGCTCATTCAATTTCATTCCATAATAATTCTAAAATCATTAATCTTGTCAATTTCACGATGACTCTAACTGTAGTTGTGGCTTGTTATTGTATTGGACATATCAGGATAATCATTTACGAGGGTTGTCCGGAAAGTTCGTAGAGAGTCTGAAATTTTCATTCACTTCTTTCATTTTATTCGCAATTCTTATGTTAATCGCTACCCTAATTGTCACTGACTTCATACCCGAAGAAAAAAATTCAACATTTTTATAGACATGTATATGGCAGTTGCGTAGCAACCCCACCTACCGATACCCGGAGCACGTCGAAATTATAAATATTTACCGATAATGATTGAATACTAAAGCAATTTTTCAAGGGTTTGATCTTTTGATAATATCATGATTAACATGTATTTATTGTGCCCAATTTATGAGTTTCATCTTGAAATAATTCAAAGTGATCGCTTCATATATACTCGAATGAATAAAGAATATTAGACCAAACCGTGCGCGAGATAGAACGGAAATTGACGCCGATAGACGTTACGGCGGAGCAGCATCTAATCTGCATTTTCCTTTAAAATAAACCCATAAACCTATTATAACGACTGCATGATTGCAACTTGCAAATCCTTCTCAACACATGATATGTTTCAGTTAAAATTTTCAGTAACTAGTTCAAATATATATATATATTTTTTTTTTTAGCAAAGCTGCTTTAATGCGAAGACCGCGTTTTAGCTGGAACGTCATTAAAATTTAGTTAAAATTTTCAGTAACTAGTTCAATTTTTTTTTTTTTTAGCAAAGCTGCTTGAATGCGAAGACCGCGTTTTAGCTGGAACGTCATTATGACGAAACGCCGTTCGATTAAAAAGGGCTTTGAGAACGAAATTTGATAGCTTTAAGAACGATAGTGGCTGAAAGGTCGTTCTTCAATGATTAGTGAATAGTTGGAATAGATGATAGTCGATGAACATAGATGAATAACAGTAATTGGTACTTTAATAGATTCGACTTCGTGTTACACAAAAATTGCCGAAAATCTTCTATTTCTCTCAAAATATGTGACCATTTTGAAAAAGATTTGAAAAAGAGTAGGCGCAAAAAATGACGGGAGTTTACTTGATGTGGCAGATCGTTTAAAAATCTGCCGGTAGATGCTGTTGACGACAAAGTAAAGTTTAACATGGTCGTCAATATTTTTATTAGCAGATTTTCATCCAGCAAAACTCTGGAGTTTTTACACCTCCCAATTTCAAATCGACCAAGTATTTACAGAATTATTGAAAGGTATCGAAAAAATATAAGTCAATGTGATTTCCCGCCGTGTTTAAGTACAAACAATTTGAGAAATATTTTTTGTACACAAAATGAAGATACTTTTTCATTACCTTTCTGTAATCTGAGGAAGGAGGGAAACTAAGAAATCTCATATTTCCCGCTATATACCATATTCTGGACCGCCTACATTTTAAAGTAGAATTCTTATGATTCCAAGGGTCTGTGAGAAAAAGCAATTTAACGCAATGAACTTTACAAAAAAAAAAAAAAAAAAAAACGTGGTTTTTTTCGTTTTTTTTTTTTTTTTTTTTTTTTTTAAATTACGCTGGTTTATCGTTCATAGCCCGGTGATGTGGGCAAACGTTGTTCATTTCCAACGGTATATTTCTAATTGCTAACGGTTCTCAAACGTTATACAGTCGCCAGATATTCCTTACACAGTTGTAAGCTAATCATACGCTAGGGTCTTTAAAAGGCTTCACAAGTGAAGGATTTCAAAACATTCGTATAGAACTTAAAAGAACATAATGCTGTGACGACCGCAACTTGAAAAGCAGTTAAGAAAATCGCGAAATTGACAAAATGATTGATTTTGGAATGATTTTGGAATGAAAAAGAATGAGTGTGTGTAGCGAGTTTTGGGTGAAATTAAAGGGAAGTAATAAAATATCGCCAACTTTGTTCAGGAGGAACAAAATTGGCGATATTTATTACTTCCCTTTGATAAAATATACATACTTTTATGTTTGTGTGTCTTCGTGGACCAATCAGACACTTTAAAAGCCAAACCAGCGAGTAAGATCGAATAATAATTTGATCGATTTGAATTAAATTCTGATCGCCTTTAACATGATCGAAATCTTTTTTAACGATTTTGGACCGTTTTTTTTATCGATTTCAGGGAGCGTTTGGAATGAATGAATGGGGCGGAATGAGTGTCGATTTCATAATGTTCCTAACTATAAAAGAGATTATTCGTAACTTCTCTCAAATTACTTAAAACGTAAAATTCTGTCCCGCACGTCTTCAAAACGAAGTCATGTACATTGCTTCAAGTAACACAAATTAATTTTACATTTAAGAACATCGTGAAATTGACAAGAATAATGATGTAAGAATGATTTTTGAAATGAAATTGAATAAGCAAGAGGAGAGAGTTTGAAAAAAAAGGAAGGAAATGCAATATCGCTAATTTTGTTTAAGATGATCAAAATTACAGTATTTTTTACCTCCTCTTAGTAAATCATGCATAGAAGATCTATAAATAGCTTTTATGCCTTTCAGAACCAATCAGACGCTTCCAAATCAATGAAGTCTATGAAATCAGGGATTTTTTCAAGCACTTTTTTTAATTTGAATTTAGCTTTGATCTAGTTAGTTTAGTGATTTTGGAACGTTTTAAAATGGTTTGAGTGAGTGAAATCAATAAATGGAGCGATGGGTGAGTGACTTAGAATGCTTTTGATCGGAATGAGATGCAATTTCACGATGTTATTAACTATACTTTATCAGTCAACGTGTACCCTTCTTGTCTTAATTTCAGTCCATCCGTCCACCTGTTACCGTCTAACCAGACACCCGTTCATGATAACAACCTTTTCGAAACATTTATAAAGGACTCGGATTTGCACGTGGACTAATGTGCTAAGAGGTATACCAATTTCAAACGTTTGCAAACTTTTTTGCATCATGGAAGAGACGTAGGTTTAGAATGTATCGAGAGTAATGACAAAACGATTGTGAGTGCATATAAATGCACTAAAAGTGGTTCTCAACTGATCACTCGGTCGAATGATTTAGATTACCAATTTTTTGTAAAAAAAGAAATCAGTCAAATATTGATACTTGATAAGGCGGAAATCATTGATCAAACCTGTGAAATGAAAGAGACCCTCACAATTACCAAGTACACGAATTACCACCACACACACCGAATGTTCAAAGGCATAACTTCCTAATGAAAAATAACAAAATATAATCATTCTCGTTAAAACAAAAATAAATCAATTTACCGTTGATTTGCAACTAAACGTTCTTGTAAATAAACTCAATTGATCAAAGACAAAACTGTAGCAGTAGGGAGAAAATAGACCTCCTTTTAGTGTAGCATATGTGTTATGGTTCATACGCAAAACGTCGAATTAAAATCTTTCATTTATAACCCGCATCGATAGATTGGGGACATATTTTTTGTCCTGTCTATTTATCTGTCTGTATTTTTGCAACATTTGTTCACATTGGTTATAAATTCTGAATGTTATGAGATTGGGTCTTCATATGTCACATGTATATTGCTTGTGATAAGACATTTCTGTTGCAACCAATTTCAACGCCATCAGCCATGTTCAAAGTCATTTTAAGAAATCAAATATGTAGAAGATGTCCGTTGCAGGGACATTGGTGTTTATCAAAAACTTGTTCATATGTTAACCGTTTCTAATAAGATAATGCTCGATTGAGGTACTGATAGTTCGAACAATGATCATTCCAAATATGTGTGTCTTGTTCAAGCAATTTTCGACTCCATAATCAGACCATCATGATAAAAAAAAATGTAGGGTGCTAAAATACCAAATTGGCATGTTCGTGGCATTTCAAACAATTTCAAATGTGCACAAAGCAAAGAATCTGACCAGCCTGTGCACCTGCACAGTCTGACCAGAGTTTTCAATATGCGATTTGTATTTTTTTTACTAACACTAAGTAACTGTCTGGGCTGCTAAATGTTGGCATCTCATACAGATGTCAAATTGTTGGAAATGTGACGCACAGGCTAATGTTAAAGCCTGTGAACAGCCTTATCGTTAATAGAAAACAGAACATTCTAAATTGTTGGATCCAGCATCGTCATTGTCGACAAAAACAGTGAGAGCTTAGTTGCATGTTAGTGTAGTTAAGAAGCGGTTCTTTGAAATCAGATCAAAAAAGAATTCCATAATCGGTTCGATTTTTACCTTTACGATTCAAGCAATATTCGCTCGTAAAGTATGTATACATTTAATCGAAGTCAACGAGCATTTTCATAAACAATGACAATGAATGAGTCTTGCTTATATAACATTCGCTTTGACGTCGAGTACATGACGTCGTTGTGCGACGGGGTCTTATACGTGGTATTATATTTTAGAAAATTCTAAAGCTTGAATAGAAATCTCGTAGAAAGTTTGCCTATATAATGAATAAAAAGCTATCATTCAGAACATCGCTCGGGCTTTTCCATAAACTGGAAAATACCTCAGACGTACATGTAAGTTTAGTTTTTTGGTGTGCGTTCATTTTAGGTAACTCGGCTTCTTATTGTGCTTCGGTTACATTTTGCGAATGCTTTCGATCGTCTGTAGAGATCTATTGTCAATAATTGTGACGTCATACAAACCCACGTGCAGAATGACGCGTTTTCATAGCTGTGCCCTTATTATTCCCGAGGTCTATATCGTAAAATCGCCGAATGTTCCTGATTGAAGAACAAGTTCAATGTATACAAAATGATTTCTTGTGAGAATAATTTTAGAATGAAATTTGCAGCGTTTTTCTCAAAACTGTCCGAAAACTCGCCATGATTTTCGCGTAGGCATGTCTGTTTCTTTTACTCAAGGTATTATCTCCATTCAAATAAAATTGGCTACAAATACGGCTTAAAACGTGAAATCATAGTTTAAAATGTGTCTTAAAATCATTTTGTATACTTTATTTAGTTTTATTTTTTAACGCGAATAGTTGAGTCGTAGTAAGAGATCTTTGAATAAAGCTAGCTAGTAATCAATTTGATAAGTTGATATTTTTTCGTCGGACTTAAATTGAAAATTGAATACCTTTGAATTGCCTTACAGTGTTCAAATATAAACATTTATGTTCAAAGGAGAAGATGTCAAGTGGGTCCATGTAAATGAGGCTTGAAATCGAAATGAAACAGCAATCAATCTTCCTTTTTATAAGATGTCATTTTGATGTAAAACTTTTCTTGTACGATCCCGCCCTATTAGCATCCTTTAATTTGTGTCGCCCAACAATGTCTGAATGCTGTGACATTTTTCTGTTTATAAGTAGACGTAAAGATCTTCAGTATTTTAAAGTTGAACGATTTCTATTTTTAAAGCAACTTTTGTTCAATATTGGTTTAGCTTTTTTGGCTGTTTCGTATATCTAAAGGAATTTTTCAACATTCTTAAAGAAAATGTAAAAAAAATAACCGATAAGAAGTTGGTTTCGGGTTTGTTTCAGAAATGATCATAATTTTGACAATTTTCAGTTTGAAGGTCAAAGATTTTTTTTAGGCTAAAGATGAATCGCCATGTCACCGTAATGCAGTTATGAAAAGGCTGATATTAAAAGTATTTCAAAATTTTCACTGTTAAAATTCCATTGTTAAAAATCGTGTCCAAATTTGCCTATTTATCAATTTTCAGTACACAAGTACATATACTTAGTTCAAAAAGAAAGTGTGCAGTTTCATTTTTTGATTTTCCTTATTTTTGGCAAATTTTGAGGAACTCTTGCTTGTAAAATATACATGATGCATGTTTTAGACATGACACTTTAGTAACGGGTCATGAAACCGATTTCGATAAAAAGTTTCGTATACTGTGAGCACTTGTTCAGCACATATGGTGTTGAGATTGGCCCATCTAGAATTTCTTTTCCGGTAAAGAGCAATTTGCTTATTTGGTATTTCCTAGTCTGACTAGGGACTCACTATCATTTCAAAACAGAAGTTTGAGTTAACGTACAGACCTGCGCAAACGTTAGAAATCGCTACGAGTTCAGTGTGCCTTATTTCTCAAAGTATCGATGGTCCATACAGTAAGTTTCGTGATATTCGAATTTTAAAAGTGCAAACTATCTTTTGTAACTGAGTATATAGAAAAGCGACATAGATGATAATTGTTTTAGTGTAAGATCGGCAAATCTGTCATTGGGTGAACAACAAAGGCTATATTTTTCACGAGTGGCAAAGCCACGAGTGAAAATATAGCTTTTGTTGTTCACGAAATAAAGATATTAATCGATCTTTCACGAAAAACAAACGATTATTCTATTTCTTTAATGCAAAAATGAGACAAGATTTGAAATTTCTCGGACATATTTTCGTAAAGCGCGTCATTTTGCACGTGATTGCTATGCAACATTCATTGTGACGTCACGTATTTCGCCCCGCATAGATGACGTCAGATAGGATGGAATGCACAAAAGCAGGGTATAAGTTTTTGATAATTTCACTGCTTTTGCGATGAGATTATCAAGTGATACCGTTATTTCTCGATAAACCACCGAAAAGCATTAAAGAAGAATAAATCTTATAATTCTCATTATCATTGTTGGGAGTGGGAATAGTTTTATTTAACATTAATGGGAACATAACTAATCTCATTACTTTTAATAACCAAAATGATTTTCGTCAAATTGAATTACGTGGCTTATCAGCATCGTGCTAAGACGAATTTACGATGATGTATAATAATTGCTAAGAACTGGGTTTCTCGAGGGAAAATAACTTGTTAAGCCAAAGAAGTACAATACATATTCGACAAAACCTTAAATGTTACATGATTATGCAACAATGATGGGTCCGTTGACCTTGGCGATAAAGTAATCTTTAATGCCTTCGCAGCTTATTCGGACAGATGTTGTCAACGAAAGAATGATACAAATCAGGCGAAGCATCCGGAACATCGCTCGGACTTTTCGGAAAGGGCCTCGGACGTACATGTAAGTGTAGCAGTTTTGGACCAGTTTTGGGGATAATTCGGGTATCGTGGTACATTGGTTACATGTAATTCGTTTGAATAAATTTCTTAATGCTTTCCGGTCGTTAATGGAGATTTTCGACATATTATAATTTCAAGACAAAATGCTGTAAAATTCTCTCAATCGTAATCAAGTTATGACGTGAAGTTTTAACCTATCGTTAATTTCGTTGTATTCGACGTCATCATAAACGTCATCATAAGCGGAATGTTGATGCTTTTGGCGCCAAATAAGGAAATGACGCCTTTATCAATCCAGAGTTCTATTCCGTAGCATCGTCGAAGCTACCGATTGTGATCAGACCGTCAGTGATCGGCCAAAAGTGAAGATGAGGATGCTTCGCTGAAGTACTGACTCTGTTCTGCGTCCAGGATGTTAAAACGGCGTAACTGTATACACACACAAGTTATAATCCGCTTTGCAGGTTGCATCGTTTTGTCATCATGAATGCTACGTAAGTTTCGGAGTGTGCCCTGTGTACAGATAAAAACATCGTGAAATTTCCAATCGATCTATATTTTCTACGGTTTTATTAGCTGGTGTGGACTTTCAAGTGTCTCATTGGTCTACGAAGACGTACAAACAGAAGAGTACATATATTTTTTTTAAATGGAGGTAATTAATATCGATAATTTTGTTCTTGTTGAACAAAATTAGCAATATTGGATTAACTCCATTTAATTTCAATTAAAACTTGCTCACTCATTTAATTTCATTCCGAAATCATGCCAAAATCATTCACCTTGTCAATTTCACGATGTTGTTAACTGTACAATTTTGTCAACCTTAGAGGAAATAAAGGATGACAACTATATGCACTATGTAAAAATTAGGCTGTGGAACTTATATCAAGCTATTAGGCATTTATCATAATTACTAGCGATTGTCATGTAGCAACCTGTTTAATTATAACTAGAGAAACGTTTATTTCATTTCAACTAATTATTTACACAATCAACGAACGTATGTGTCTTTATCATACTCTTCCAGCTGGACAACGAATGCTTACAAAAAAGTTACTTTGCTCTTAGAATTTAAATGCACGTTTTGCTATTCAGCCCAGCCTTCAGGATGACAAAACGATGCAAAGTTTTCCAACAATATCCCGCTTTGTATGTGCACTTGCCTGCAAAAGAGGGGGGTATAATTTGCAAATAGTTTGCACCGTTTTGTTATTGTGAACGCAGGGCTGGTCTCGGACATGTCCAGACGACTTTCGACGCATTCAAGACTACAGTTGTCGATACTAATGCATTCGGATGGTGTTTCGGCATTTATGTAAGTGCAATTGTTAGACATTTTTTTTTTTAAATTCTCTCATGCTTGGTGGCGTTCAGTAACTTCACAAATGGTGAAAGAAACTTAAGAAGGAAATTTGGGGATCAATAAAAGAAGAAAAGGTGTGTATCAATATAGGGTTTTAATTTATCTTATCCGTTTCATGCATAAAAACAAAGATTTTGTCTATCTAGAGTTATTTCTCCTACGTCCATCTCGTCTGTTAAATAAAGAATTACTAGTTTTTCTTTGAGTTTATGTTTTTCGGTGGATCATCGACAAATAACGTTAGAATACATTTTGATAAACTCACTGTCCTACCAGTGAAATTATCAAAATCCCCGTTTCGTTCTTTTCACCATATCTAACGTTATCCCAGTGGAGCTAAATAAGTAATGTCACCACGAACGTTGCATAGCAATCAGGTACAAAGTGATCCACTTCAAGCAAATTTGTCCAAAATATTTTCAAAATTTGTCTCACTTTAGCATTAAAGAAATAGAATAATTTATTGTTTTTCGGGGTAAGATCGATTTATATTTTACTGGATGAACAACAAAAGCTCCGCCACTCGTGAAAAAATAACTTTTGTTGTTCACTCCATGAAACATAAATCGATCTTACACTGAAACTAACGATTGTCATCTATATAATACTTGGATTTTAAAGCTATAGATCAATACAAATCTTTCTTATTTTTACAGATTTATTGTATTCAAAGCTTTTTTTTAATAAAGCGGTTTTCGTCTTCTATTTTACCGCCTTTGATGCTATTTTAAAATATTCGAGTATACAATTATTGAACGAAACACATAATTTCATAAATTTCGACAAGGGTTAGATGGAAGCAAGGTGAAAAGCTTTTGGAAAATTGCTGATTATCTGTTATGTAATAAAGAAGTTGAGTTTACTTTCTGATATTTTTGTTTATTTATCTGTTTTGCTTCTGATTTCATCAACATATTTAAGCGGTGAAACTTTAGATGTTCTTAATGGTTGTTACTGTAAATAAGATAAGATTCGGTCAAAGATAGTACGGTGTTTTGAGAACGGTCGTTATACAAAACGGTTCAATGGTCATTTTGCTACAGTTCACAACATCGTGCAAATGGCAAGGTAAATGATTTTGGAATGAAGTTGGATGAGCGCGATGAGATAGTTTTGAGTGAAATTAAGCGGAAATCATCCAATGTCGAATTTTGTTCAGGATGAAAAGAATGAGCGATATCTAATACTTCTTTTTAATAAAATGTGCATGTAAGTTCTAAAGATAGCTTCTTATTTTTTCAAGAACCAATCTAGGGCTTACAATTTCAATTATTTCAGTGAAATCGTGATTTTATCCAGCTATTTTTTGTCTGGGTGTAGTTGTTAATTCTATCGTTATAAGTGGTTTTTGGGCGTTTTTAAATGGCTTGTATGATTGTTTTTAATGTTTGTTTTGAATGAATGAATGAATGAATGAATGAATGAATAAATGAATGAATGAATGAATGAATGAATGAATGAATGAATGAATGAATGAATGAATGAATGAATGAATGAATGAATGAATGAATGAATGAATGAATGTATAGATATATCTTTTAAGAGTAGAATTGCAAAGTTATTACACCAATGTGGAAACATCCGTGTAATATTAAGAATACTCAACGGCGTCTGCTCGCTACCGCATCGTCGACCATATTACTTATATTACCTCTCTTTTAAGTTTTATTTTACTTTCTGCCTAAAATCTACAGTGTTCCTGTTTTCATGTCTGGTCAAGGGTTCGAACAAATATTTACAAATAGGTTCTGTCTTACCACCTTAACCCGACCCCTCAGGCACTACAGGGAGCCAATTTAGGCCCGGGACCCACTCAGAAATAATAATGTGTTCATGATATGGTACGCTTGGAATCACGGATTATCATGATTAATGAAAATAAACAGATGCTTAGATTGTTTTAGTACTGCAGCCATGCACTTTGATAACCAAACACGGACCCTTTCTACGATTGAAAGGAAATGTATGCTCTCTTTGCAGCAGAAACATTCGACTTTTTTCCAAAAATAAATCCTTCATGCAAATGATAACTTTTTTTCTTAAATTTTGAACTGCGAACTAAACTTAATTCGATGATTACATTTAGACATGTTGGTAATCGATCATTCCCTACGTTCAGTATGTAAAACCGTTTCCGAACGTTTTAAACTATCACTACGCTTTGCATGTCGGAACACGTGCAAAGCTGATTACCATTTTTTCAACTTTTCTTTTATCTTGAAGGCAGTGGATATTTCTTTTAACGCAATTTCACCCTAATCGGGCAAAATCTTTTGATGTTCCGAATGTTTTACATAATGGTCTTATGAAGTTTCTGCTACATGTCTAAGAAGACAAGAGGGATGCATTCAGCTTGGAACTCCGTGTAATGAATATTTGAAAAAAAGATTATTTACAATATACATGTATATAAAAAAGAGTTTGCATTTAAAAAGATATTGCAAACGAAGGTAGAATGAATTTTCTAGAATCAGAAAAGTGATGTGAACATGTTCAAACCTAGTGCACGTGCAAAGCGGGGTACAATTTGAAAACAGTTTGTACCGTTTGGTGATCCTAAACGCAGGGCTGGCCATCGAATTGTGAAACGACAAAGAAACAAAAGCTTGCACATCTGAGGTACTTAATTAAAATAAATGTCGGGTTGCCAATGCGCGAAAGAACTCGTAAATCAAACAGTTCTGCATGTATCGGTTTGGATAAGTAATTGACAGTTTAAGTCAATCAAAGGGTGGGGCTCATTAGTAAAACATGGCTCGTTATCATGGATACTAGACAGTCGGACATGTGCATTCTGAATGGTCAAACCGAAATAAATGTCTTTTGTGGTCACTTCGAAATATCTCGCCAAGTGTTGTTACTTAGAAAATAGCATTGTTTTTTGCAAGGGTCTTGTAGCCGGACCATGCCATCCTCACTAAATTTATCATTGTTTTCAAGTGAACGATTCATAAAGTAACGTTTTACATATGAAAGGGTGCTTTGTTTGTTTGAACGGGGTTTAAATACATATGGTATTAACGTCGTTTTTCAACATAATTTTAAGTTACATTGACAAGCGCACCTACCCGTGGTTTCCAGTCGTTTCTCACACAAGTACAGCTATGATATGTCATCCGAACCACCAGATATTCATACCTTTTAGGCGTAGTTTTTGTTTGTATGAATGGGGTTAATGCCGCATTCAACAAACTTCAAGTTATATCTAGGCGGCTGGAGCACCTAACAATGGATTCCTAGTATTTCTCATGCCAGTATCAAGCAGCTATCTCACATAGGTGTACGATTATCAACCCATTGGCGGAAGACAAAAAGTAAGAAAGAATGCGTGCCAACGTCCAAATTCGAACCCGGTACAGTTAAAAACATTGTGAAATTAACATTCATCTCAATCAAAACCACTCTAAATCGCTCACAAAGCGCTCCAATCATTCATTCCAAACACTCACTCAAATCATTCAAAAACTATCAAACCCATTGAAAAATATAGAATCAAAAACGCCATTCAAAATAATTTTCGATAGAGAAAAATCGCGATTTCACTGACATAATTCAACTTGTTAGCGTCGCATAGGTTCTTGAAGAAATAGAAAGCTTTGTATAGAACCTAAATGCATTTTTTATTAAAGGGAGGTAATCAATATCGCAAATTTTGTTCATTGTGACCAAAATTTCCGATAAAGGATTACCTCCCATTAAATTCGCTCAAAACTCGCTCCACTCGCTTTACATTCCTAAATCATTCCAAAATCAATCACCTTGTCAATTTCATGATTTTGTTAACTGTACCTTTAAGCGTAGTACTTACTATACGCGTTACCGACGGAGATAACCGGGTTTGTGTCTGGATGAAAAACAAGATAGATTTTGTAAAATTAGGAAAAGAATAGGATATTAATTGATTTCATTAAGGTATGAAAATAAAAACCTAATCACACTGTGTGAATACGCGAAGCGGACAAATACATTATTGTGATTGGTTTTTGGCTTCATACCTCTATGAAATAAAAAGATATTATCTTCATATCTTATAATTTAACACCAAAGAAAAAAATGTCAGTAAGAAACAGATTTCTTACTGGACTTCTCTTTTTCGAAAGCTTATAAAACAGCTGTGCATTCAATTCTTTCTTTTTCATTTGAGATTTACACCATTTTTCAGCCAATCAGAACTCACCAATATTATTGGTCATAACTAAAATTAAATTTCATCCATCACATAAATTCCCTCTCGGGCCTCACAGATTAGACCAGCATCGTCCAGGGGCTAGTTTATCATTGACAAGGTACTCGTGAAAGGGGCTAGACGTACCACTCTAGGGGTTCTGTTAATGGCGATTTTATTACGTGTAACTGATTTATTTCCTCGGAGAATAATTTTGTGTTTTATTCATGGAATCATAGGTAGTCGTAACCCCAGTGGGTAGCGCCGACATGATGGATAGTTGTCACTCCAGGGGGGGGGGGGGGGGGCGCACTAGTTGTAACTCCAGGAGAGGGGGCAGCGCCGAAACCCCGGCTACATATACACTTTCCGGCGTACAAGAGAGAACGTGGTAATGGTGTTTAATTTTTCTCTCCTTGTGATTAGGTCAGTTGGTTGTCAACACTGCCTATACATTATTTTTTTAAGAGACACTCCAACATCAAGTTGGATTTATCACTGGAAATAGTAAACCATACATCGTGTACTTAATGGCATAAAAACACAAAGACGCTACCTATATGTAAGCGAAGTACACTAGAACTTCTTGAAAATTCAAGCCAATGTTCTAGCATAAAGATACAATTAGGATCTCATTGCACAAAGATGCATTTTTCTTTAAACAAAAAGAATGGTTTTACTTTATAAGGTAACAACATAACGAAATGTTGAGTTCTTGGTAACTATTCATTTTAAGTATGGTATGTGGGCGTTCTTCAATTGAATGTTAAAAATAATGTTTACAGGCAGTTATCTTACATTTCTATGTTTGTTCTCGATTGGCTACGCAATATTTAAAGAAATTACTCTGAACTAATCTGTGAGGCCCGAGAGGGAATTTATGTGATGGATGAAATTAAATGATTAAATGAGACTTACCTTGGTAAGGTGAAATTTGGTCATAATTTCATCCTTCACAAAATTCCCTCCGGGCTCACACGCCAACCCACAACCACCCTAGACTCCAATTTCTTCAAACTATTGCGTTTCATGTATAAACGCTAAAATATGATAAACTAGCCCCTGGACGATGCTGGTCTAATCTGTGTGAGCCCGGAGGGAATTTTGTGAAGGATGAAATTATGACCAAATTTCACCTTACCAAGGTAAGTCTCATTTAATCATTTAATTATTAAGGAATATATAGAAATATACGTGTATATTATTATTTGACCATTCAAATACATAAGGGTCTTGCCACAAATACATTTGCTGATCACCATCTTGCCTTCTTCTATCAAATTTCGAACAGATTCCTTCATGAAATGATTTTGACAAAAACCACATGTTAGCAATCCGTATTTATTTTGATAGTTCGACATGTACACGCTACATTTATTAATCAACGGATTGATGTATCAGTTACAAGCACTTAATTGAAACAGCCAATTCCGATGTTTGATGGGATTGAATATATATTCGAGAGCCGGGCCATCACACAACAAGGGACCATCTTATGTATGCGATAAGTAACAAGCCTGGTAAGGCTGTGCTTGTGGCGCAGCCTAACTAGGTCGAAACTATTCGGCTTTTGTCAATTTATTATAAATCTAACTTATTGCATCATTATTTTCAAAAATGTTACTTTAAATAACATTTACTGATCAAAATGATTTATGTTTCAACCATTCATTTTAGTGAGTTTATGATTGTCATGTTTTGTTTGCATTTCAGAGTTGTAGTTCTTTAAACAAGTGGTGAACAAAAGTTTCGTTTCAGAGACAGGGGACTTAATTGTAAGTTTTAATATGATTTAATTCCCTTTTGAAAAAGACTGGCGGCCAGACTATATGTACTAGATGGGTCACATACAGTATATATGTGACGTGTCGCACAAAACAGGGCCTGTATATAACAAAGCAAATTCATATGACACGAGTGCCAATGTCACCTTGAATCTTTTTCGCCATATCTGCAAGTTTCTGTTCCAAATTAAGAATGGTGAAAAAAAAATCACCGAAGAATGGGCTTTAATGGCTAACAGAAGCAACAAAAGAACAATCAAGCAATTTCCAATTGGGCTGTCAAACAGAATCTTGAATTAATTTTCAATAAATCTTGAAACAACATTGTTTGTCCTTTTCCAAAGAACAATAGACTTGCATCCTTTTGCTCTACAATGCTCAGTTAATTTCAACCAGTTCCCACTTCTAATATCAAGCAACATTCTTTTCTTTTATAACTTTATGAATCCGTGTGATAACATCCCATAAGATATTATTTACGATATCACGTGGATAGTTTTAGAACATTGACATAATATGGTTATTTTAAGAAACATGCATTCTGTTAAAAACATCGGCCAAAACAAGACAAATAGAAGTTATAAGATTAATACGTAATAAGTGTATTGTATAAAAATATCTAACTCGGTTGTGGAAATTGATAATTGCCTCAGCAAAGCCTCCACAATTATCAATTCCCCCAACCCCATGAACCCCGTTAGATATTTTTTCCATACAAAACACTAAGTACGCAATATATCCATAAATGTCAGGAACAAAAAGGTCGAGTCTGTAAAAATATTCTCAACACTTGCCATTTCATTAAAACAAAACGAAAGCCTAAAAAGGGGAATTTGAAATTAGTGTATATTATTGTACAGTAAGTTACATCGTCAAATTGACATTCACCTCAATCAAAACCATTCTAAATCGCTCACTCAGCGCTCCATTCATTCATTCCAACCACTCACTCAAACCATTCAAAAACGCTCAAACCCATTGAAAATATAGAATCAACGACGGCATTCAAAAAAATTTTTGATAGAGAAAAATCACGATTTCACTGAAATAATTCTATTGGTGGCGTCTCATGGGTTCTTGAAGAAATAGGAAGCTATTTATAGAGGTTATATGCATATTTTATTAAAGGGAGGTAAACAATATCGCCAATTTTGTTCTTTCTGAACAAAATTTGCGATATAGGATTACCTCCCATTAAATCAACTCAAAACTCGCTCCATACCCGCATTAATTTTCATTCCAAAATCATTCCAAAATCATTCACCTTGTCAATTTCACGATGTTGTTAACTGTAAGTGCCTATATACTTATAGGCATTTACAGTAGGTTTGTGCTAACTCCCTGAAAATGGTTGAGACAAGTGGCAGACAAGACCTCTAGCTTTCACCGACTTCCATGTTTTTTTACATAAACTTTAAATCATTCGTAATTAGCGCTAACAAGTCATGATTTTCCTTATCATTTTTATTGCCGGAGAAAGAATAACAAAATGCCATGTTTAATTAGAATGCTAGGCGAACAAAGCGTCCTGACCCAATGATTAATCAGCGCTACTAGAACGTTCAACTCATTGCTTATCAACACAATGCTTTCCTAATCTTTACGTCAAAATGGGAAGAATTAGTAGGCGTATGCTGTCAGTTAAGCGTCGACTAACTTTCAAAATTCGTGTTTAACAAAATGTAATTACCTTTTGAAAATAAAATAAGATGTCACGAATAATGTCTGTGCTTTTAAGTTTATATTTTCAAAAAAAAAAAAAAACACCGGGGACTTATATGCTTAATGTATATTTGATTTATGCATTGCAGATCTTTAATAAAAATGCTTCGAGTTTGTTAATCTTTAATTCCTCCACGGTAGTGAAGATTATTTTACATAAAATACACACAGATCAAAATATACATACAAAAAAACACATGAAGTATGAAATGCTTAAGGGAAAAGAGAAGGGAACGAGAGAAAAGTAAGTAAGAATGAAAGAAAAGAGGCGTACAGACAAACAAACAGATGTGCACCCGCATTTGAACACTTTACCGAAACGAAACGAAAAGTGTCCATGCAGGAATTGACATTTTATTAAATCTTTTAATTAAGCATTTTCTCCATAAAGAGAAACAAATCGCCCAAACGGTATAACTATAGGTAGATTTTGAGCGGTGAGCTGTGAAATTTACTTTAAACGGTTAAATTTCCGTGCTATTCTTTGAAATAGATAAAACAGACATAATAAAGACACAAATTACCTTTTAAATGAAACTAAGTGCTTGTCTTAGATCTTAAGGTTTACTCATAAACCTATGGTAATGGACTCAACATCTAGGTCAGAGCTCAGTTTTGAAAATACACCTATACTGAATGGTGCACTTTATGCTGTATAATCAAAATATAAAATAAAGCGAGGAAAAAAGATATCGGATGCAGGAAGCATAAAAAATATTTTCACCCCACAAAACCTTTCAGTACATGAATAAGTACGATGGGGTGCAAGATAATAAATCACACGGTTTCCGCTTTCATGACTTCCTTGGAACAAAACTCCGCTGTATGGAATGTAAACTGTACGCCGAAGAATGCGAGAAAACGGCTTAGCGTTCTTGTCAAGTGCTTAAAGACATATAGAACTGGAATTTCTGGAATTGTTTTCGTACATCATGGCTTTTGTTTGATTGTATGCAGGTTTTAGAGCAATCACGTCATCTAGAAAGATGGGAATCCAGTGACTTAGTGTAACTTACATGCTGCAACTCTATAGATTGTACGAGTTTCTTGTACTTTGCCTTAGAAAGATAAGACCACAAGACAAAAATATTACACAGAATGGCAATATTGTGAATTGAAACACCCATATGCTTTTAAATTATAAGTTAAATCTATTCCTTTAAATAATCGCCATGACTTGTTACAAATCAAATAGTTTGAAAATGAATATATTTATCACTTATTCTGCCTACTTTAAAAAAATGCTTCAAACGGTATTGTCGATTTTGGGAACATTTTAACCACTCAGCAGAGCTACAGATAGTAGGGGTATTTTGGATTTTAATTCAAGTATTTAAACAGTGTTTGCATAACCGTTGCTATCTTGTGGGTACTCATTTGAATCGTCATGTTGAGACGATTCAAATGAGTACCCACAACACAGGGTTTCATTGAGAAATAAAGATTTAAGACTAACTTTACCCCCTCTTATCTCTACCTTTGCTCAGACCTAAGGCTTTCCCAAAATAATTGAGTAGAGAACAGTAAGTATAAGCTAAGATTAGACTAGGCGACTGTACAGGCTGGTCCATGTCCTAAGTATTAGCAAATCGAGGGTTTAGCACAAGGGTATGATAAGTATATACATTGTATAAACACTTAGTACAGTCTTGCTCTGAACCCTCGAAATGATTGGTGTATAGCAGGAGTATGTCATGAAAAGACTGAGAATTATTAACCTGGAATACTAAAGTCTCCCGAATTTTGAGACAAATTTTTGACAATAGAAAAAGGTAAGACATTTACAGAACAATTCAAAAAGTACACTAAAACATGTGGTTACACTCTACGAAATAACACTAAAACAAATGAATAACCGAAATGTAAGCACCTGCTAGAAAAATGGTACTTGTCTTTGATTGCCTATTTCAACTATAATGTCCGTCACGATTGTGTTTGTGTTATATTAATCAAAAACACTACCGTTGTTAATTATGAAACATAATTAACAAATTAGGCCAATTGCCCTTTGAATATATAGATGGTACTTTTGCTACTAGTCACACATTACATTGAGTACACTTGTATCCTCTTTAACCTGTAAAAGGGCGTCCGATACGACGTAAACCTATTTGCAGAGTATCAACAGTCGTTCTGTAATCGACAACAACAAACGTCCGATTTTTTGCACATTCGAACATTACGCAAAAGAACGCTGTTCTCTTGTTTCTGATTTGTATCTTTTCAAGATTTTCAAATGAAACTAATGCCCAGTATTACGAAATTTTTTGTGTTTCTTTAAAATAAAAATTCCAATTCATGTTGAATTTATATACACGTATATGTAACCAAAAAAATTCTCCATGATTTCCCGTCTACATGCACATGTGAAATAACTCAAATCAGCAAATTGCTATTTTATGCGATTGACGTTTTTGCGTAAATTTTCATTGTTTGAAGAGATAAAAATCTTTGATAATGATCCGATGCCTTGAAATGCAAGTTTGCTTCAAACATGTAAGGTTCTATCTTCGATTTCTCTTAGAAAATAGGTATGTAAAATGTGTCTACATATGTGTGACGATGATTTGCCACAATGTACATTCTAGCGCGTGCTAAGAATAGGAAGAAACATCATGGGGCGTAGTTTATAAATCTTCCACTCACAGGTCTGCATTTATCAATGTTCAATAATTCACCGTCTAGCATGCCATGAAAACTTCCGGAGCAGTACTTTTGCGATGACTTATATCAAAATGAGCTTAAAACATCCATTAACCTAAGATTTATAGAATTCCAAAATTCTGGATAGACTTTTTCTCATGTAAGTGCGAAAATAAAACTGTTTTAAATGTCTATACGAAGTAAAGACATTTAAATCAGTTTTGTGATCGCCATTTGTTTTAGAATACGGACATTTGGCGACTATGTTCTCTATCATTTATTCAAACACCATAAACTATTCAACACCCTTGCTAATCAATGACCTATACAACTTTTCCCAAGCTATCGAGTAGTTTTATGTTTTAGATTTAGGTTTACGAGACAGGTGATTTCCATTCATTACCTTGACCCCTTAGTCTCCTTAAACCATTAGGGATCAGTCCGTCATACCTGGCCCTTTTAGTCTTTAGTTTATGGATCCCTATTTGGATTTATGGGGTAAAACATTCCCTTTTAAGCGTTTATGTCTGTCTCCTCGAATATTGCCGACCCTCTTTCAAATATCCGTTTGTTGGACATTCTCAATAATTGTTTGTTTGATGTTCGTTTAAATAACTATTCATCTGCATATTGAGCTCATATTTTTATACATGTATTTGAGAAAGACCGTCTTTTTGAAAAAAATCTCGGCCTAGTTAGTCGGAACAAGTCTGGTGACCAGTCTAAAACTCCTGAAAGAAATTATCTTTTTAAAGGCATCTTAAGAACGGATTTGCGCCAAAGTATTTCATTATTTATGCCCAATTTCGTTTCATTTGGTTGTTTTACATAACTTACATGATTGTAAGCCATTGTTTTTCAAGAAAATGTAGAAAAGAATGAATTAAAACATTTCCAGCCAAAAATCACCAACACTCTCATATTATTGAGCATTAGCATAGGATCATGTTTTAAAGTTTGTCTCGCCAAAATACGGCTACAAAGAGGTAGTAATTATACAACCCCCACGGTCGTGTGATTTGGCACGTGCTTTTATGCAAACTCCCAAAATTTCAAGTGGTAAATTAGGGAACGAAAATGAAAACATCTGCCATCCAATTGACAAGTATTATTCAAGATTATGAAATATTTGACGATTTGGTGACCGTTTAGTTCCCGTTTACTATTCACAGCTGTTAAAATGTTTTCAATTGTTTCGTTGCTCGCCATTTGGAAGTGAATACACTACACTTGTGTTGGGGCTTTTCCTTGCAATAATTTTTGCTTTCGGCGTTGGTATAAATGACGGAGAATTATTTCGAAATCGGAGACAAAAGTTAGAAAGTGTCCTTTTATGCAGGCTGTATTTCCAAGAACAAAGCACCTTTAAGAAATACTCACTCAATTGACGCATTGACCCCCATCTGGCTTTCTGCACTTTGGGTCTTTTACTAAATGGGGTGTTTTGGGTTTTTCTTAACGTTTGTATATTTTTATTGTACTTTCAAATTAACGCAGAATTCCCAATTTATTTAATCAAATTCTTTGTTTGATACTAGAAAATCAAATTTCCTTTTTGGAATTATAACATCCGATAGAATTGTGCGCATAACGTACTAAGAACGCTAATTATTATTTTTTTTCTCAATGATGATCACATTACTTTGAAAATTGGTACGAAACCTGCTTGATAAAAGTGCATCTTGACCAACAACACGTTGATGTGCTCTCTAAACATAAACGAGTAAACACATGGCCTTTTCGGATTTTCGAACGTATTTTTGAGTTTTATCAAATACTATAATTTAAATATGCCATTTCGCCCGCTGTGCACGACATTAGCTGTATGAAAGCTTTGGCAGACGTTATTGACTAAGATCAGTCTGCACAGATTTGTAGTCTGATCTCAGAGTACACTGTCTGGTTTTTAAATCGTACTGCGAAGCAGTAGATTTATATCTACCGTTTTCCAGAAATCCAGTCTGTTTGACCCACTACATTTTTACCATTATCTTCTGAGCAATGTGTTCAAACCAAATTATGTGTTTTCAAACACCGAAGAAACGGCCTTTTCAGTCACAATCTACAAACTTTGTTTATACCTTATTTACTTTTGGACAAATAGAGAAGAGGCTAATACAGAATTTGATGTAATTTTCGCTTTTAGTCATTACCAGTTAGTATTTTCAGTGTTTATAACAAGATTTTCGGATGAGTAAAGGAGTTGAAACGTACAAAAGGTTAACTGTATAATTAATTTGTAGCACTTACAATATTACTGCTCTGAACTTTCTCGAACGGTCATTTACCAGTTGTAGGGCTGACAACCAATCAAATTCTGTTATGATTATCACTCGGTCAAAACCCACGCGTAAATTCAGACCACGTGGTATAGATGCAAATGGACATCGTCTGCTCGAAATGTGTTTATCATTAGTCAATAGTCGTCTGCACTCAAACAGGGAGCGTGGGAAGTTTACTTTTTTTTCGCATGTGTTAACAAATAGAAATAATTTTGTAATTTTGAAATATTTGATTTTAATGAGCACTCTGATCACGCTCCAATCCTATTTTCATTAAATTCAAATTTGAGTATGAAGAAAAATTATTCAACAACAAATAAACCTACAAAAACATACGATAAACTGATATAGGATAGCAGTAAGAGCGACCTATTTTTAGAATAACTCATGAATAATCATAGAGTGCTGCTAGATTTAATCGATTTGTCAGAAACCAAAGATATAAATAGCATAGTTGCCGATTTCACGTATTTCTTGAGGGAAAATGCATTTACAGTATTTGGGAAAACCCAATGCTTGAAATACAAACATGTTGGTAATCAAAATTGTAAATAGTTAAATGAAAAATGTTTGTTGCTAAACAGGCTTTTAAACTCTATAGAGAGAGTAATAATATTAACAGACAAGCTTTTAGCTTGGCGCGTGCTCATTATAACAACGTAAAAATCTGCTAAGAAATAATTTAGACTAGCAGAGGGCTTTCGAATCAGCAAACTTTCAAAATCGGACCCATGAGGTTGGATGAGCTGGCGATGTCCTCGAAAAGATGGAGTGTTAAGACAAAAAACTCACAAATTTAAAGATTTTACCAACTTTTATTGTCCAAATTTGAGCCCTTTTGATTGGCGAACTATTGCACTATCCCAGCCTCTCAATGATGTACGATTTACAGTGCTGACAGCACTTTGATTACTATTACATATACATTGGGAAAGCTTAGAGCAATGGTATACTGCATTTCCAAAACGCAACAGTTTGAAATAGAATGTTTAATTCAGTAGGATAAAGTTTGAACAGAACTTTATCAACGCTAGTCTGATCTCAGCCTACACAATCTGTTTTTCACTGTTCGGCTTAGGGAAAGATTACAGCAAAACGTACTGAATTTCGAAAAACACGACAGTTTGTTTGAAACAAAGTTTAAATACAGTAAGATAAGGTTTGCAGATAACAAAATCGTGAAATTGACATTCATTCCGATCAAATTCATTCTAAATCATTCACTCAGAGGTCTAGTCATTCATTCCAAACACTCACTCATATCGATAAAAAACGTTCCAAAATCACATAGAAATCGCTCGAGATGATCGACATTTAATTCCAAACGATCAATTATTCAAAGATTATATTGGCAGGTGTGTATTTTAAAATGTCTGAGTACAACACAAAGACACACAAACAGGAAAAAATACGTATATTTTATTAAAGGGAGGTAATACATATCGCTAATTTTGTTCATCTTTAACCAAATTAGCCATAATGAATTACCTCCCTTTAATTTCACTTAAAACTCACTCCACACACTCATTCAATTCCATTTTAAAATAATTCCAAAATCATTCATCTTGTCAATTTCACGATGTTTTCAACTGTAATCACTTGGAACAAAACTTCATCAACGCTAGCCGATTCCTACAGAAGTTATAAAACATCTTTAAAAGCATGCGACATGAATCTAACCGGTAAACCAGTATTGAAGGTTAATAGTACTGAGTAGTCCAACTTAAATAACGAGAACTCAAACATTTCGGTAATTTTAATGTAAGATTAATCACAGACTTTACAGCGAAACGCGTTCAAAGACGGGCGTTCTATAAGTTTAACATGCATTTTATGACTTTAATCTGCAGTTAAACAACTTAACAGGTGCTGTGCAGCGATGATATCTTTAAGAAAATGCCCGCAGATATCTCCCGATTATCTCGGATGATAGCGTTTTAATAGTTTTACACATTTGTATTTCTACAGTATTTATGTTTCGCCTTATTGTTTGCCGAGATTGCTTCTATTTTCAAAGCTGGTATCACACGTTCGTGTACATTGTGTATTAAAAATTTTTGTGATCGATTTGATGAAAAAGAACAAGTAGTTTCAGCCTAGAAAAGCTTCCAATGCTGTCATTTATGCTGATGCTGCTATAAAGCAGTTGTTTGTATACTTAACAACAAAAACAACGCATCACTTATTTTTTTAGATATAACTTTTTTCTGTATTCTATAGTTTTGATGAGGGTTTATACCAAAAGAAACGTTTATTGATTTGTTAGAAAAGGGATTACACCGTAGACATACGCATTTAAGAGTTATAAACGCATGAAGGCGACTATCCAAAAAATCAAAATTTTGAAATAAGAGTCATTCATCATTGCTTCAAAATCGATACATATTTCATTCAAATCGATGAAATGATTGGACAATTTAAATTGCCGGTGTTGGTCTTAATACGTTCAATTTGTCCGTGAAGACACGGAAACAGAAAAGAAAGAAGATCGTGTTAAAATGTGTATTTATATAATGATGATTTAATCCAATAGGAAGCGATTAGCGATATAAGAACGCAATTGACACTTAAATCATTGATATGAAAACACTTTTTCAAAGAGCAAAACGAGTAAATATCATGAACATCGTTGCTCCTTTCAAATATTGGATACATGTATTTATGTGTAGTTGTTCGTTATTTACTTCCATGTTCCCGCCTCAACACTCCAAGAACAAAAGACCAGTAACAGTTATGCAAGGAATGTAAACTTTGCATTTCGGTATGCTTGAAAGCGACTTTTACGTTCTTTGCAAGCCCTTAGCATTGACAGATAGGAATGCATGCAGTCATATCTTTGGTTCAATAGAAGAGTCTTTCATTGAGGTCGGAGAAACTGACTTGGTATGACCCTGGTTTTATATGTTGGACAAAATTATCTACTAAATCTAATGCAATTTCGTTTTCAGTCTCAATTTCCTGGGGACTTCAACGTGCGGGCCGTTTAGTGTGCCGAAGCAAAATCATATCTTTTTGTCACAAAGAGCCTTAGGGACGAAAGATGTATTTATACGACCGTTTTTTCTTTCAATAGTATTCGTGCATCGCTTTATGTTCTATTTTAGAAATAAGTTCATTATGGCTAAGTTTTTCCTAAATCTAATTGCTTGATTTTGTTGCCAGGGTACCAAGTCTTCAGAACGAATGCCTTTGAAATCTATGAATGCCTCTAAAGTCTTTGAAGTCTGTATTAAAGGTTATAATTTGTTTCTTAGTAACGACAATTTTGAAATATCTTCATTCGAACAATATTGCCCTTAGCCGTCTCACAATATAATCACAATACGGAACATGACAAACAAGTAAACGAATAACAACTATCAAACGAGGAAAACAATATCAAAGTTGAATAAAATGCTGGAAAAATATTTAATCATCATTGATTTTTTTCCATTATGAGCGACCAACCCATCGCAAACATAGCCCTGTTGGGTCATATTTGTAACAAATCATATATGTAACACATTTGTTACGTACATGATCACATTCGTAACAGATTAAGTGTGTTACAAATGTGTTTGTCCGAAATGGAGGTTGACATGAGAAGCATATACGTAACAGGTTTAGTTGTATATTTGTAGAGAGAGAGAGAGAGAGAGAGAGAGAGAGAGAGAGAGAGAGAGAGAGAGAGAGAGAGAGAGAGAGAGAGAGAGAGAGAGAGAGAGAGAAAGAGGACGTATGAAATAATGATTTTTTGCCTTAGGTACTAGAGCATCTCGAGCGCGCACGTGAGTGTGTCCAGCAACATCCAAACAGCAAGAAAATTGATCTGCAGATTGGAACTCAAGGCAAAAAACACATCATATAGATCAGTCTGCGCATCTGCAGTAGTAGGAGATCAGTGAAAATTGATCATATCCCGTCTTGATAATGCTTGATAAAGTTGCCAGTTTAGTGGCGTGAAAGTGACAGCCTTTAAATTGGCAGACTAGCAGGCATGTGTGGTAGCAATATGTACTGTTTTTAAATAAAAATTGACCTGTGACATATGTGATTTCATGTCACATCAAAAACCGGCATCGATCATATTCGTCACAAAATATGATTTCCGAGTCATATATGTAACACATGTTACATGTGTGATCATATATGTAACAGGTGTTACATATATGATTTGTTACAAATATGATCCAACATAGCCCTATTAAAGCTTCTACTGAAATACTGGCTTAATTAGATGATCTTATTAAATACGATATGTATACAGTGTGATCTTACAGTTAATAACACCGTGAAATTGACATTCACCTCAATCTAAACCATTCTAAATCGATCACTCAGCGCTCCAATCATTCATTCCTAACACTCACTCAAACCATTCAAAAACGATCAAACCCATTGAAAAATATAGAATCAACAACATCATTCAAAATAAATTTTGACAGAGCAATATCGCGATTTCACTGACATAATTCAAATAGTTAGCGCCCCGAAGGTTCTTGAAGAAATTTGAAGCTGTGCACAGAACTTGTATGCACTTTTTTTTTATTAAAGGGAGGTTATCAATATCGCAAATTTTGTTCATCCCGAACAAAATTTGGGATATAGGATTACCTCCCATTAAATGCACTCAAAACCCACTCACCACACTCATTCAATTTCATTCCTAAATAATTCCAAAATCATTCACCTAGTCAATTTCACGATGTTATTAACTGTAGGATTTTGTTCAAAGCCCGACCAGCGCTCTATTCATTTATTATGGTAAACCTATGTGAGATAGCAGTCGGAGGCTAGGAAAGGGTGTAATGGTAGTACAGGTGAAAGAAATACCAGGAATCCATTGTTAGGTGCTCCGGCCGCTGCGATATAACTGCGAAATTGTTGAAAGCGGCGTAAAACCCGTTCAAACAAAACACGTCTATTCATTTATTCCAATCGATCACCCAAATCATTCAAAATCGTTCCAACATCACTAGGAAAACAAAGTCCACAACTACATTAAAAAATCACTGAATTCATTGAACTTGATTACGTCTGATGGGTATGTGGCGACATAGAAAGCTATTTATTGAAGGTGTATGGATATTCTTTTAAAGGGAGGTAATAAATATCGCTTACGTTGTTGAGCCTGAACAAAATTAGCGATGTTGTATTCCCCCGTAAATTTCAATCAAAAATCGCTACTCCCACTCATTTAATTGCATTCCGAAATCATTCCAAAATTATTCTCCTTGTCAATTTCTCAAGGTTCTAAACAGTAGGCATTTTGGTCGTTAACAATGCATATTTCTAAGCTGTAGACAAGATATTTGATCTAAATTAGCATTTTGTGTTAATCATTTCATTAACAAGCAATCATTTATGCTCACGCAATATCATAGAAGAGGCAAAATGACAAATATGGGTCAATATGTGAACATGACATAATTTGTTTATTTGTCTCCGCTTAGATGATGTCAAATGAAATGAGCGAAAGTAGGGTATAATTCAATGGTTATTTCACTGGTTTGTCGATGAGATTATCAAGTGATAATTTCTCGTTATTTCTCAAAAACCTAGACTGGCTCCCGTCCCACTGATCAGAAGTATTGTGAAAAAAAGGCATAATTCAACTAGAGAAAGATAATTTTAATCAGCTTATATTCTCTGTCTGGCCGATCAGTGTCAGTTTTTGAGAATATGGGAGGTAATTTGAAATAAAATAGTTACACATGAGTGGTCTTCCTTAATGTTTTTAAAACTAATTTACAGCCTGGGAGCCAGGCTACTCAAAAACCCACCGAAAATCATTTAGGACTATGTGTTATACAGTTCAAAACAGCGTGAAATTGACAAAGTGAATGATTTTTGAATGATTCGGAATGAAATTAAATGAGTGTGTGGAGCGAGCTCTGAGTGAATTTAATGGGAGGTAATCCTATATCGTAAATTTTGTTCAGGATGAACAAAATTAACGACATTAATTACCTTCCTTTAATAAAAAAAATGAATACAAGTTCTATACATAGCTTCCTATTTCTTCAAGAAGCTATTAGAGGCTAACAGTTTGAATAATGTCAGTGAAATCGGGATTTTTCTTTATCCAAATTTATTTTTGAATGACGTTGTTGATTCTATATTTTTTCGATGGTTTTGAGCGTTTTTGAATGGTTTGAGTGAGTGTTTGGAATGAATGAATGAATGAATGAATGAATGAACGAATGGATAGAGCGCTGAGTGAGCGATTAAGAGTGGTTTTGATTGAGGTGACTTTGTCACGATGTAAATAACTGTACTTTCAGTTGATATCCATTTTATCATGTTTTCTCCTTCTCCTGAAATGGGTCAAAATAAGATAAGATCCCTATATGGAGTCACATCTTTTGAACTATTATATACCGGAATTTGTCTAGTCTGATTTATGTTCTTATAGACCGATAAGCCGAAGGTCAAGTTTGCACAAGACAATACCGTATCAAATCGCATTTCTATTGCTATCTACGCTCATGTCCGGTATTGCTCGGTAACATGTAAGTCTTGGTACTTCATTATCACAACCATAGACATAAATTTTAATAAAAATAGAAAAGAAAATATAAGAGATAGACTTGTTCGAAATTTAGGTGGGACGAAACCTATTATTTTTGTTGCTGTTGTTGTTGTTGTTGTTGTTGTTGTTACAGCACGGAATACGACCAAGTTTATTTTTCGTGTGTGGTGTAATAACTATTTGCATGTTGACTCTGGCTACATTGCCCAGAAAACAATCAGACGTGGTTTGAGGCTCAGAAGTCACAAATCAGCTATAACCTCGACTTCTTTCAGAGTCTACGTCCATTACCCTTATCATTATCTAAGTCTGATAACCACGTGCGATAAATCTGCTTGATACACGAAGTTTTGACGAATGATAGATCATTTGAAGGTCAAAATATTTATAACCAATTACCAACTCTAGTGGCCTATACTGACCCCGTGTAAACCCATAGAAAACTGACTGTTATGAGTCTAGGCCCTAATGATCTGGTACCAACCCCACATTTATAGGCTCGTTTATTGACCATAAAACGACCACCAACACTTTAAATTGGTATTACCCCTTGAATCTCAGAAATTGGTTAATGGATATAATACAGCTGATCGGCTACTAACGAGTTTTAACTGTATAGATTGGATAAGTAGCTTCCCCTGTGGTAATCCATCGTCCTTAATACATATAGTGTGTGGTTGGGCAACCAAAAGCTCTTAGCTACAGCTTGAATAAGCTGTATCTAAGAGGTTTTGGTCGCCAACAAACGAGAAGCTTGGTGATATGGAGGTTAGTCTACTGAGAGGTCAAACATCACGGGTTCAATCCCGACCTTGACACAGATTATTTATCAATGGATATACCGTTGATCAGTTTAAATTGACTAGAAGAGTCTTGTACTTCTAGTTTCAGAGAAATTTGTTAGTTTAACCGTTAACAGTATAAAGTGATGGAGCTAAGATTTCTGAGAATGAATGACTTAATATGTTTTGCTTCAATTAGAAGTAAAATAGTACAAGTCACAAGTGCAGAAGGTTTAAGATTTTTTAGTACATGTACCAAAAAAACAAAAACAAAAACAAAAATAATAATAATTTGCATAAAATGCATCTAGAGTCGTCTACCTTGATAATATAGGTTGCACTTTAAATGGGGTACATGTGTGCCAAATATCAAGTGAAAGCATCTAGCCACGGAACCAGAGATATCACAAAATGTCAAAGTTTTCGCACGATGACGACGACAACGACGACACCAAAGCTATAGCAATACCTCGGGTTTTTTCCCCCGAAAATAGCCGCGCTAAGAATGAACGTCTGCAAAATATTAAGTTTGTATAGCCTAAGTCAAAGATACACGTTGAAAGGCCAAAAGGAAATATTGTTTAAAACAAGAGATATTCTAAAATTTCCGTATTCAAATAAAAAAAACATCGTGTAGTATTGCACGGATAGCCTAACTACCAGGCTGGCAGTAAGTGTTTGTAGATGGAAATGGCAAATCTTGTCGAGTCAAATTTGCAATGTCTTAGGGACATGACTTAAATGTTTTGCATGTTTGATAACATAATTGGCAATGATACAGCCAGGAGCATCGTGTAATTCACGCGATGAACAATTTTGGAATGATTTTAGAATGAAATTGAAAGAGTGCAATGAGTATGGTTTGTATGATTCATGGGAATAAGTCCAATATAGCTAATTATGTTCAAGACGAACAAGATTAGCTGTATTTATTACCCCCTTTCAATTGTATATACATACAACGTCTATAAATTGCTACATATTTCCAATCAGACGCTAACATTTTCAATAATGTCGGTTGATTTTTTTCGTTTACGATGTTCTTAAATGTAACAGTAATCATGAAAATAAGACGAATCACCAATTCAAAATACTAGCCGAGCAAATTCAGTGATTCGGCGTGGAAATATCCGTTCGTGAACCGTCGGTCGAAGTTTTAAGAAAGCATTTCTTCTTTGTAAATCTGGAAAATATTATCCTGTGTTTATACGTACAGCTAGTTAGAAAATAATCAAACCACTAGATTAGCCAAAATGTATTTGATATAGGTTATTTCCTGGGAAATTGTGAGAAAGTTGGTGAAAACCTAGATTTGACCGGCCGAGTGTGTAAACAATTTTCAATGAGTAGAGAATATAATTCGTCCAAGATGTTAAATCGAAATAAGGATCGTGGAATAACGAAACATGTATTCAGAAATATCATAAAATATATGCTGCATGCTAAAAGTTAGACCAATTAGGCTATGGGCCAGTAGGGTGATTCCTCCCCCCTCAGGGGGAATTTTCGGGACTATGTTCTTTTGAAAGCCCAATGTCTACCGAGTATATTCTGAAAGTCTGCAAGTTGGCGGTTGGGGCTTTTAGGAATTATTGAGGTCAAAGGTCACCCAGTGCACACTAATTTAAATCTTAACCTTTAGTCAGAAATTTATATTTATTTTGTTGAATTGATAATTTCTTTGGACTTTTTTCAAAATGATTCAATACCCAAAACATTATTACAAAGATTAAACACATTTGTGTGATTTTCAGAGAGGCTTTGGGCAAATCAAAGCACTGAAAGTACCGAAAATCAACAATTTTCTTTGCTAATTAAGATTTTAACAAGATTTAAAAAGATTTTTTTCTGTCTTTAATAACATTTTCTTTTATTCTAAGCATGCTAGAGGATACCTTGAAGCCTACAAGCAAAGTTAATTAGACGTTTCCCTTTTGAATTTTGTTCAAAATCTGATTTAAGCCATGGCATGATCAAGCCAAAGCTATAACTATACTATTATTCATATTTCACCAATTGCCAATATATGTCTTTATTTGATGTTAATTATATTTTGAATTACATAATTCTTAAAGGTAAATAAAAAAGAAAAGTTTCAAGGCATTTGAGCACATATCAGGTTTATTCTTAGCAAATCAAAGCACTGAAAGTACTGAAAGTACTGAAAACCGACGTTTTTTGCTTATATAGATTTTACATGATTTAAAAAGTTTTTCTGCTTCCTTTTCCAATAATTATATTAGTCTGGACATGCTGGAGGATACCTTTAAGCATATGAACAAAGTTTTTTAACATTGCTTGCTTAAATGTGCCCAATTTGTGATTACTATAATGGCCTGAGTATGCCAGTGTCATAACTATACTAAAATATAAGTAAAACTTATTGTCATTAGATGCTTATAATTTGGAATGATCATATTCAGCATGTAATCATTCAATAAAATACACAGTTACAAAAAAAGGTTCAAGCCAACTGTAAGCATATTGGTTAATTTTAGCTAATTAACACACTGAAAAGTACCAAAATATGACTTTTTTATTATAAAGGTTTTAACACAATATAAACAGGATTTTTTTTGCCTGTCCATTCAAATTTACTTACAATTGTTATACAATTGAATGATTTAAAACTATCATATTTGAATTTTTTAGTTTTGCTTACCTTAGCTTTTCTCCATAATTGATAAAAAAAAAAATCTGGAAAGGGGAGCTATTGTGACAAATACACTACATTTGTTAAGTAATGTCTCACTCTTTTGCCAGTAATATCTTTTATTTGGTTTGTACAATATTCTGAACGTCATGAGTCAATTCAATGAACAGGTGATTCAAATTCATAAAAGTTCAAGACATTTTTGAAGATAACAGGCTTATTTGTTGAAATTCAAAGCACTGAAAGTAACGAAACATGATTTGCATATTATAATCTTGAATTTCTTTTTCAATTTACTTTTATTTCCTTATATAAATTACCCTAATTACATATCTCATCCCTTTGTCAATAATGTAAGTTCTGTGGTTTGTTCAATATTCTGAACATCATGATTAAATCTAGTTAAAAAGTTATTCAGATTTGAACTGATTTGTGTATATTTGTTAGATTCATTTTTTACAAAGCAATATACCGGAAGCTTTGAAATCTGGCAAAAAAGTCTTCTACCAAGGAATTTTTTTCCACTATGAAAATATCCTACATCAATTAGTGAAACAGATCAAAGGGGATTGACATAATACAATTAGCATTTTATGACTGGTTTTCATACACAAAATGGGCATCATATCTAAATTGATATAGAAATGGGTGCTAAATAGCAAACCATTCAATCTGTTAACATTATAACCTGATAACGATACCAGTTGACATAGCTTTATGCTAATTCAAACTGATGGTCATCACATACTCTTTTATAAGAGTGGTTTGTAAAATGATATTGGAATATGGTCAATGAATTTTCCTTCGTCTTAGAGAAAAGATACATCTAGAGTTTCTGTAAAAATCTCTGTTCCAAAGCTTCTCTTTGTTTCCATAAAACATCATGTTGCAGGCTTAAGACAAAACATCGTAAAAATTGCATTAGAATTACAAATGAAATGAAATTTAAGTTAAAAATTTTGAAAATGAGAAAAAAAACTTGTGTGAGAGCAATGAGTCAAGCAGGTGAAAAAAACAAGAATTCCATTTTATCAAGTATTTCGTTTCATCAGTTTCAAAATATCAACAGTATTGCAACATAACCTTAGAGAATTTCATCAAAATTTAAGTGATTACTAATTTGCACTCAGTATGATCCATAGTTATATATACATTAATGATATTATCAAAATTGGTAAAAACAGAGAAAACAAACACTCATGTTAAATTCAAGTCATGGTGGACATCCCGGAAGAGAGCTTTATCGTATTTTAATAGACTTTTTTACAGTATTATGCATTCAAAATCTGGCAAGAAGAGAGTAAGGGGAGGCCATAAAATTTGTATTTGGAGTTTTAGATTTCGCTATAGAATTTTTGAATGAACAAAAATCCTCAGATATATATCTTTCACACTTACCAAACTGAAAATGTTTATGCTCATCTTACTAGATAATTCATTTCAGAAATTAAATAAACATATCTTTGTTAGATTGAAGAGTAAATTGGGGTGATGCAATGTAAGCAAAAAAATAATACTTTATGCTAACAGTGCTTATGTCCACACACAAAGCATATTTAAAGGATTGTAAACTAAAAAATCTTCAAAGAGCCATTGATAAAAAATGATTTCTGCACATACATTATAAGATAAACATGTGATTTTTTTAAAAAATTGTTTGTGAGCTCTGTAATAAGTATCAATAGTATTAATTTATAGCTGATGTAGTTATCATTTTGATCAGCTTCTATATAAGTGATAATTTTTCATGAAAAAGTTTCTCAAAAGGATTCATATAAACTTAAATTTGAATACTGATATTCAGTCTAGCTATTCAATTTACTGGACCTACCAGGCCCCTTGCTTTTTATCTGCTGGAAAGGGTGGTCATCTTCCAAAAATATTGGCTATATGCCTTGAGACACAGAAACAAAATATGAATTTTCTGATGAAATGTTTTTACAAAAACAAATTTTGAAGAAAAAAAAATAGCATTCAGTACATCAGAAACAAGTTTGGAAAATGTAACAATGTGAATATCCATTGGAAACATAACTTTTTCCATTAAGGTTTGAATATTGTAAATAATCAAGTTCACTTAATGGGCGAAGAGTTGGTTAGAAAGAATTCCATTTTACATTCAAGAAAGCCCATGGCCCCATGGCTCCCTTCTAGACTCACACAATTGTGATAACTGTTGTTAGACTAAAGAAAATGGAATTGACTCTTGAGAGATAAAAATTTGGTCTCTTTTTTATCTTTGACATTCAGTGCTTTCAATACTTTGATCTATAAAAAAGTAATAGTTATGTGCTTTAAAGCTTAAACCATTCAATATTTAAATGACAGTGAGTAACTGTTTTAATTATAAGAAACTGTGATTAAGTGCCTATGCAAACAAAAAAAACGCAAAATCTAGCTTTTGTCCCATTTTATCTATACTTTCATCATACATACAAGTAAATCTATAATGCTTTTATATCTATACCTAAACTAATATAAAGCACAACTACAGAGGACACAATCTAACACCAACATGAACTTTTACAAGGAACACAAGATATAAAAGAAAGCAAAAGGGATGTTCCACTTTTAAGAATGAAAAAGGGTATTCCCTATGTTTGAACATGTATATAAGCAAAGATATACAGTCATTTCAGTTCTTTGATTAAATCTATGAAGATGCAGTTTACTCTCAAAGGTGCCACAGTTGATACTTTCAATAATTTTGAACTGTTAAAGTTGCCTCAAAATGCATTTTATTCGCAGAAACTTAAAAAAATAAGTTTTCCTTTCAATTTATCTACGTAAATATATGATATTCATTTAAATGCACTGGCTGACTTAAGCTTTAAAACCAACAAATACAATAGAAATCAAATGACAAATGATACAAGTTACCTTCAGGCAAATTATTGTTTAAGTTGATGGGAAAATATAACGAAAAAATCCTCCTTTGGTCTGAAATGGCCTATTGTCTATGGTTTAATCTCTTATATATGAACCGATTTCAGTACTTTCAGTACTTTGATTTCATAAAAATTATCATTAAATTACCCTAAAATGAAATTTCCTAGCAGAAAAATATTTAGTGATTCATCTAGAACCATTTCCTGCTCAATTTCACGAAAAGATAGTTGAATATACCATTTCAAATCCAGCTCATTTATTCTTTCATAGAAAAAGTGCACTTGTTGACCTTTGACCTCAATAACTCCTAAAAGCCCCAACAGCCAAGTTGCAGACTTTCAGAATATACTCGTTAGACATTGGGCTTTCAAAAAAACATAGTCCCGAAAATTCCCCCTGGGGGGGGGGAGGGGGGGTGTATACTGGCTCATAGTCTAAATATCACACAATACAGTATACCATTGCTGGGAACATAAAAGGTCACAAATGGATACATGACCTATCGCATAAAAAAGACCATCTAGAATTTCCGTGAAAAAAGATATATGAACAAGGGGGCAAATTGTCACAAGATACGTCCGTTATGGAAAAAAAACAAAGGGTAATAACTACATAAATAAAATAGGTAGAGTTGTGGTTCTTTGAGCCCTATACTGTGTCATGATGAGAGGAATATAACTGCCAAGTTTAAAGTCAATCGGATATTGACAGAATTACGCTTCGGAAAAAGAATGGGACGCCGGACGCGTGGACGCCGAACATAGACATCGGCCTGACACTGGGTGCCACATGTGATAACATAATACAACCCGTCTTTTTACGGGCGCATAAAATAGAGTTCAACGGGGGTGGCATTTCATCTTTTTGATATATGAAGGTAGAATTATAATTCTAGATTCAGAAAATCAGCCAATTACATAAAGATTCGAACCTAGTCAGCCTGCGCATTACGCTCAGTCTGACAAGAATCGACACTTTACGCCCTACTCTATTCGCTTAAAAGGTCACATATTTATTCATGAGGTAGATGGAATTACGATAAAGAATCCCTCAAATGTTTTTAATGGCTTTTACCGTCTTCTTCAGAAGGAAAAGTAAATTGTTTTCATATTATGTAATAATAATGTATAATAATCATATCGAAAGAGCTATAAAATAAGCAAACAAAAATGAATAATCAAAAGGGTCGAAAACATGCGAATCTTGGATGAAATCGCTTTCCTTGAGATCGTTTAGGCTGATATTATATCTTAAATGACACCGAATAAGTTCTGTAAGATATTGAGGATAGAATTGAGTTCCACCATCAACGATAAAGCCCTTATTTTCAGACCAAAAGCCGGTTACTTCAAATTTTGTCTGTTTAATCGTTGATTTAAAATTGGGTCATTTTAAAAAGGCCGAGTGACGTAAATGCAAATCGAAAATCACAATCACGATATAGCTCAAAATGACGTGTTAAAATAGTAAACAAACAAGGCTTATCAAAGCGGTGAAAGTATTGAATGACCAGTGTAAACATATTACAATCACCTGATAATCATTGATAAGGGACACAATCCTTGGATCAGTGTTAAAATGCCTGCGTTGTCATCCTTGGTGTATTTACCAAGAGAGTGTGAATGCTTAGCCTTCGTTGTGCTATGTCCTGAACCGTCATTTGATAGTAACAAAATTAGTCTTATTTGTCGACTTGAGCGCTTAAGAATGCAATTATTAATGTGGTTAAGAAAAGCAAACAGAAAATGCAACGGACATTTATGCAAATTCTGTTCATAGTCTCTCATAATTATTCACTATTTCTATCTTTTGGAGTTTTAAGAGTCTCCAACCAGGTCTCTAAATTTATATGTATATTTAGTACAGTTATTTTTTGTATTAACAATGGGAAAGATATTGGGAATATTTTGGAATGAAATCGAATGAGCGCGAGGAGTGAGTTTTGAATGTAATTATGGGAGGCAAGCCAATATCGCTAATTTTGTTTCTTTCCAAACCTATCAAATACCTCCAAAATAAGAAAGTCAATGAAACTGAATGGTTTGAATGGTGTATTTGGAAATAAAAATGGAGCGCTGAGTAAGCAATTTAGAATGATTCCGATCTAAATGAGGGCCAATTCACCATATATATAACGTACACCAGCTTTTGAGTGCGTATTTAATGTCAATCTAATATTGTAGAAAAAATACAGAAGACTTTGTAATAGAAATTCTGCATCTCGCTGAACATTCGGACGATCAGATTCATGACATTCGTGGGCTTTACTCTAACAAAGCAACACTCGGGTACATTCGGCGATTCTACGGAAAAAAAACTTGGGATTAATTTGGGCCCAAACATGAAACCGCCTCGTTTCGCACGTCGGTTTTTATTACCTCACAACCATTACTGAAGATGACGTTGCAAAAACCAAAGCCAACGTAAGGTTTAAACTAGGCAATGTGTAATTTATAATATTGTTTTCAAATTTTAACATGCCAATAAGATCTGCACAGCCTAGGCAAATGCCTATAAAATGGGCCAAAAACTCTACACTTACGTTCGAGGCACTTTCCAGTTTACGATAAAGTGCGAGCGATGTTCCAAATGCAAAGAATGGAGCTTTCATACTCTCACATGGCTATCTGTGAATCCTCGCGAATAAATAGTTTCAAAATCTTGTTATCTAATCGATATAACTGTATGTGATAAGACCTTGTTTATAATGTAATATCGAATCCGAGTAGTAATTGATTCCTATGAATAGATACTTTGGCTTCAAAAGCCGCCGCTATCTTACCAGAAGCATAAGTTATCTCTCTTTAAACTTTCCCTATAGAAATATGATTAAGATATGAAATCCTTTGACTCATAGTGCGGTCTGGTTTTAGTTCTCTCGGGGTATTCTTGGAAGAATTTTTTCACTTTCCTCGCTTCAATATATCTTTCTTTTTATATACTGAAAGAAAATGTTGAAATGGTCGTACAATAAGATAACGACATCCTGCAATGTAAAGTAAGTTTACATCTGCAACATTCAAAGGGTACGCCTTGTTAGTTTGTTATCGATTAGTTCGTGAAAGTCTCGCGAATTCGCGCCTGGAATGCATCTCCGAATACCGCAATGTGCGCAATTTAAGGAATACATGCACTATTTAACATTTTTTAACAGGATGAAAAAAAATAACGATAATTATTATCCCCCGTTATAAAATATGAATATATGTTTTTTTAAATAGCTTTATATGTCTTTAAGAACTAATCAGACATTAACAATTTTAATATATTCAGTGAAATCGCGATCTTTTCTCGCTACATTTATTTTGAATGTAGTTGTTGATCTTATGATCTTTAGTCATTTTGGAGCGTTTTAGAATAGTTTGAGTGAGTGTTTGGAATGAATGAATGAATGGAGCGCTGGGTGAGCGATGTTGAATGGTTTTGATTGAGATGAATGTCAATTTCACGATGTTGTTAATTGTAATGTCCAGGTAGTGCCCTTTGGTCTTATAGCAAAGAAAAATTGATTGATTGATTGAATGGAGTTTTACGCCGCGCTCAACATTTTTCAGTTATATCGCCACTGCTGGAGCACCTAACTATGGATTCCTGGTATTTCTCTCACCAGCACTACCACCACATCCTTTCCTAGTCTAGGTCTACGATTACATGTATCAACCCATGGGTGAGAGACAAGTAGTCGGAAAGAATGAGTGCCGCCGTCGGGGATCGCACCCGGCACCTCTAGATTGACAGTCCGACGCGCTACCAACTGCGCTATGACGGCGGCAGCAAAGAAAAATACTTATGCAGATGGTGTATGAACAATTTTGTCTGAGAATTTTGGAGTGTAAAAGTTTTCATTTCTTCTCAGTGCACTTGCCCATGACAAACCCTGACCTTTTACACTGCTCAGTATGTTGTTTATCACTCCTTCTCAAATCATTGTTGATTTCATTGTATGATAAATAACGAGTTGTAATTGAATATGTGATACACTGCTGAAAACAAATCCTGGCCTGTCATTTGAATGGCCGTCATCTTGTGAGGTCAGAAAGAGGTCTTATAGTTAGGTACACCATAAAATTGACTCTTCTTCCGATCATAATCATTCTAGATCAATCACTCAGCGCTCCATTCATTCATTCATTCATTCATTCATTCATTCATTCATTCATTCATTCATTCATTCATTCATTCATTCATTCATTACAAACACTTACTCAAACCAATCAAAACCCTCAAAAATCATTAGGAAACATCTCGAAGTCTTTCAAGACGACCAACAATTAATCTAAGTCGATCATTTGTTTCTACGATTTTATTGACTGGTGCGGAGTTTAAAGAGTCTGGTTGGACAATGAAGTCACACAAAAAGAAAAGTACGTATATTCTATGAAAGGAGGGGGGGGGGATAAATGTCGATGAGCTAGTGATTTTGAATGGTTTTGATCGGAATCATTTCATGATGTGATTAATTGTAACTGAAATAGTATCAGCGTTACATCCTGTGACATATTCAGCCCATTTCAACCTAATGTGCATTAAATAAGGATTTTGAATTTGAATCGATCTTAAAGGAGAATCCGAGTGTAAGAATTGACACTATAAAAATATCCCACTACTTCCTTAAGTACACGTTGATTCATTTGCCCATAAATTACGTACTTAATTTGATACGTTGACCACAAAATTATTTCTTTCGCTAACAATAATGTCGACGCTTAGTTCATCCTTCTATAGTCATTGTAGTACATCCCATTACAGTTCAAATAAAATTTACAGACCTCAGATGCCAGTCTAAAAATCAGTCGATCTAATATTCTGTTCTGTTGTAAAAAAAAAATCATTTGGTCAATCCTATCATATATTTAAAGTGGTGGTGGGAATTCGACAAATCGCTGTCGATGGTCGGACAGTTATTAGTCGTTACTATACATGTATTGATCAGCTGTTTGTATATTTAGAAAGAAGTGTCGTAACACTTAACCAAGTTTAACACGCTGACCACATTATTACGTATCCAAAATGAAAAGGAAAATCGTCGAATCTTGCTTTCCATTTTGAACACCTGGGTACAAAATAACATTGTCATCAACGATTTTGCTGTTTTCATCCAAGTTGAATCACGATATCTTTCTTTGTCTTTACTATAAATATTCAAATCAATTATAGTAATCATAATTGCAAGCACAATGATTCGTATAAAAGCACTATACATAGGGATAACCTAAATGCAGGGGTCGACACTAATTATCCACCAAGGGAAACATGCAGGAGCCCCTTCTACTCACCGTGGAGACACCTCGGGATATTCAGGCATCCCCTTCCATCATATATACGAGTATATGTGGCCCGTCACGCGTTTATGGACGGCGAACGGCGCAGACTGACTAGGATCAAAACCTTTTCGCACTTTACTAATTTTCTGGATCTAGAATAATCAATCTACCTTCCTATGATTTTTTTTTTGAAATGCGACTTTCTGGTTTTCCTGTACTATAATCTATCTCTTTTTCAAAAAGAAATCATTTAACGGAGTTCCCAAATGGTCCCTTCTCGCTTGACGAGTCACATATATTTAGAGAAAGAAAAGAAAGACAACGGAACGAACATGTTATTTTTTCATTCTATCTATCCTCGCAAGCCGATAGTTTTAACTGCACTTTGTTTCTTACTAATGTAAGAAAGAAAGTGGAGTTAAAACCTTGGCTTAAAAATATAAATTCTGAGGAAAATCTTGTACTTTATAAATGTAGCATGATCCTGGTGGATTTGCTTACTTCGAACTGTTGCATCTCTCTCAATATTTTGGAATCCTCGGGATCCTGTTTGTGTCAAACCCTGAAATGTAACAGTAATACTGTCTAAGCACTCACTCTGTAAAAATATCCAAGATTTCTAGCCCTGCGCTCAGGCTGACAAAACGGTCTAAACCTTTTTTTTTAAATCATACCCCGATTGGCACGTGCACGTGTACATTTCGGATCGTTTGTCATCCTGAATGCAAGATTGATCTAACACATGCTTTGAAAGAATTTCAAAAAGGTAAAAAAGTAGAGTAAAAATGTTCTCTCGAACTTGTCTATAGTGTAACAAACATCATATATTGCAAGGCAAATTGCTTTTGATATGCATGTATTAGGAGTTAACATTACACGATGTACATAAAAGTTACCCGAACAATGAAAATGGAAGTCGTTCGTCCAAATACATGTTACAATATGATGCACTCCGTAACAGTATTCAGAGTCAATTTCCTTTTTTTAAAAGCCAAAAAAGATGTTGATTCACACGAGATATAAATCAACCGGTTTGGTAATAAGAAACTTGGTGTTTCTACGGCCGTGATAAACCCAACCATAAAATCGCCATTATTCGCCACATAAAACATCCATAACAAATTGTAATTGAAATATGGGATACACTCTTACTTTAGTTTGTTACAAATTGTGTAGACACTGTTACAAATATGTCTAGAAATCACTTGATGATTTATTCTAAAATACAGGGTTAAGGTCCGACATCAACGAAAAGGGGTCCAAAGGACTCAAAACAATGTTATTGGGATCTGAGGGATTCTATCTTACGGTTTCGGGGGTCCCTACTTTAGAAGTAGAATATTTCCTTTAAACAGTAATAGAGTTTTTATGTCAATTAAATGATATGCCCTAGTTTTACCTAAAGAAAGTGTTGGGTATATATGTCAACATTTGGGGCTCATCTTCAGGAAAGAATTGAAGACTGTTTATAACAGTCTTCAATTCGTTTCTGAAGCTGATCCCCCATAGAGTCCCCATACTCACAAAAGATAGTTCAGAGAATCTTGAGTACTCATTTGTGAGTCCCAGACTCGCTCAGCCTCGTCCCTGAAAATTCGGTTTAAAACCATTCAACTTGTCATTTTTACGATGTTTTTAACTGTAAGTCTTACGTCATTTGCATACGCTTTGAACCGCGATAGAACCAAACATATAAGTTTATGAACTGATTTTGATTGATGGGCCATTGTATGAGAAAGAAGAAAGTTGTCGATTATAGCAAAATATTTGAAGCCGAAACGCACTGCATGTAAAAAGAATGCAATCACGTGTATATTAAAATTGGTGCCTGGTTGGTGTTTAACGTACAATTACAAGAAAATAGTGAAAAAAAAATTTTGCGCTTGTTCCGCGATTTTCGATAACCAGCCCTGCGTTCAGGATGATAAAACGGTGCGAACTGTTTGCAAATTATACCCCGCTTTTCACGTGTACTTATATGCAAAGCGAGGTATAATAATTTGCAAACAGTTCGCACCGTTTTGACCTTCTGAACATAGGTCAGTATTCTGTGCGTTGTGATCATTCACGTCTTGAAAACTCATTTTTTGATAAGAAGTTAAAGGTTGATATAACAATCATGTGTTGAGAAAGAGGCGATTGACAGATATATATAATAAGTACTTAATGTTTTGTATGAGAAAAAATATCTAACGAGGCGGGGAGAATTGATCATTGTCGAGGCTCTGCCGAGACAATTATCAATTCCCACAACCGAGTTAGCTACATACAATACACTTAGTACGTATTATATCCATCTTATAACCTCTATTTGCCTTGTTTTCGTCGATGTTTCTAACTGAAATGCAAGTTTCTAAAAATAACCGCATTGTATCATTGTTCTAAAAATAACTGTGTGATATCATATAAAATATCATATGGGATGTTATCACATGGATATTTGTACAGTTATGAGATAAAATTTTAATCAGTCCAAACGCTTCCTGGCCAGACCAGACAGGTTCTAGTATGTGCATAAAATTAAACATTTTCGAGGCTTTTTATAATGCGGTCTGGACAGGAATATTCTATATACTGTACTGGAAGCTTATAAACCACAGAAACCTTATTTTTGCAAAAAGAATTCACTTGTGATTTTTTAACGCTGTTTTTGAGGTATTTTGTTAACGTCAACGTTACCATGACGTCGAGCGTAGCGTTTAAATTCAAAGGATTCACCTGATGAAGGCAGCTGTGCCGCAGAAAGCTAGTGTAAAAATATAATATTATTAATATTAAGAGTATTTATTTATCTCAAAAAAAGACTTTTGTATTCGTTGAACGCTGTAGAATTGAAAAAAAAAGTGATAAATTATTGAGTATCTTCTGCGAAATCCTGAGGAAATTATAAATTCTAGGCTGATTTATAATTATTTACATGTATTTTCGTTTGAACATGAAACGGGAAAGTCAAGAAAATGAAGTAGGACTCCAAAGCATGCTAACAATGGGATGATTTACACCTGTTTTTCCCATGGTAGCTAAAATACCATATGTATCAACTTTGTCATTCAAACTGTGACCAAAAAATTATTTGATAAAATCTTTTATTTTCCGCATTTTTACCACAGATATGAAAATAATTAGTCACAGTATAAAACCTCCGTGGTCGTTTTATGGTGATTAGAGGATGAAGACTGGAAAACGTAATTTAAACTCATAAATTCATAATTTGTTTAAACCTTAGCGACTAAACCCTGATTTATACATACACGACGAAAAAAAAAGACTGTGAAAACATTAAGGGAAATGAAAAAAAAATGTTTGTTTGCCCTATGTACATCGCGAATGCCAGGAACTCTCAGTGACCCATAATCACGTAGGTTCAGAAACACATGACTGGGAAAGGTGCGCGATGCCTTCGCTTGCTTAAATGAAATTAAGAAACTTCATTCTACTAATTAATGGCGTCTTGAAATTCTGATAAAAGACTCGAAAGAGATCTACCAAAATAGTATAACTGTAGCTTAACCTCAGTTGCGCTTTCTTGGTAGCCTGTCGAGTGCATGAAATTGCACTTCAAAAATATGTGCAAAATTTGTCACAATTAAACACTCATTATCCGTCAAAATATTTGTACTAGGGACCAGTGGATTTGATATTTATCTTATATTTTTGGCCAAAATGTTGCTAGGCAATAAATATTCTATCGACGAGGCACCATCTTTTAAGTTGTCTCATACTTGTCAACTGGTTCGGGAATAATTATATTTTGGTATATCAAACTCGTCATTTGAAAATGACCCAGTCTGTAGCTTACTGGGTTTAAATGCGTTTTCAGTCCACCAAATTCTCTTCTTTGGCGATTTGTAAAGTTTTCATATTGAAAAGAGCGCATATTTACGCACTGCCTGACCGGAGGCTTCACTATGCGCTTAATACAAATTGTATATCGTTGGCTCAGCGCGAAATAGTTGTAACTGCCTATTAATATAGAGGTAGTTACAACTGTTTCGCGTTGAGCCATCGATATGTTGTATATGGCATATAACTGAGCAGAAATTGCTCACGGTCGGATGAGACTCAATTTGAAGCACTACTTGTTTGCAAATTTTCACTCACCGCGTTTATAAGCAAATGTTGGAAATGTCACGAGCATAATAATATCAAAGTAACTCTATTCTCTACCTCTTATTGTTTCTAGCAAGTTTTATAAAGTACCCTTCAAACCCGTCGACACCTGACCTCCATTTATAATACCATTACCGTGTGTGACACTCTACGCTCAAATGTTTTGCTAACACAAGAAATTGTTTTACTTGAAATTCAAATATTTACTCGCATCCCATCCCAGCTTTCCGTTTACATTTGTTAGAATATTTGGACCATTTACATTGGACATGATAATTTCGCTTCCGCGAAGGGGTGCAAGTTACATAGTTATAGAACTTTCAGCGGTTTACAATGGGGTAAACGGTGGGCTAAGTATCGAGAAATTAATGGACTGTCGAGGACGATAATCACTTTCTACTTGTTACGTTTATGTCACTTTACCTAGGACTTACTAAACATGTCATACTTAAGGTGTCATATACAGCCTTACTTTTAAGTGAACCCTCTTCATATATCTACAATAACTGACCAGTCTTCTTTTGTTTGTTTTCTTGTTTTGTGTTTAAGGAAAATCAAGTTGAGCTGAAATGAACAGATCAGAGATGTAAATAAAAAAATCGTTTATACATAATTAAATGACTGTCGAACCCGCCATTCTGATTCAGATATTTTCTTGTTTGGGCGACATAAACATCGAAAGTACTGATTGAACAAGCTGTACGGAGTTGCAATGTAAAGGTCAGCTTAAAACGATTTGATGTTACTTTCATGTCCATTACTATACATTTCGCAAATAGGAACGTCGAAATAATGATACCCGTCACGCGAAAAGAGACCATCTGGGTAGTGCGTAAAGTGTCAACCCAAGTCAGACAGCGCGGATTGCGTAGACTGACTAGGGTCGACACTTTTTGCACTTAGCTTATTTTCTGAATCTAGAATGATCAATCTCTCTTCCTGTGAAAGTATTTTTGACTGGCGACCTCTGCTTGACCTATGCTAGACCCAATCATTTTTTCAAATATAATCTTGCAGAGTTCACAGATTGTCCCTTTTTGCATGGCGGGTCACATATTTCAGGGATGTGCTATGAATGTGGTCAAAGGATGGACAAGCGATCCGTCAATAATGCGTCAGAGACTTTCTTTGAAATATCCATTCTAGTCAAAATGCGCGGGCTGCAGTTATCATAGGTGTTGATGTTGATATAACAGGGTCCCTCTCACTTCAATCATTGTCACTTTCGAAAATTTTACAATTCAACGCATTTAACTGTGTCTGTACCGATAAAGTTTTTTTTTCAAACTGATCCCTTTAAACTGGTAAACATTACCTTTCGAAACCGTCTTGACCCGTCACTGAAAAGGCGAATACCCGATTGGTGCAAAAAGAACCAACCCTAGTCAGACTGCGCAGCCTCCGGAGGTTATCCAGGCTCGAAACGTATTATTTTTTGACATATTAACCAATGCTGTTATGATTATCATTTCTTATCTATTTTTCGAAATTCGACTTCTTATTGACCTTTTCTAGATACAGTACCTTTTTCTATTTTGGTTAACACATTTTAAGAGGACCATTTTCTCTTTTAGGGTAAGAAACAGGGTTTTTATACAGTTAAGAACATCGTGTAATTGCAAGATAAATGGTTTTTAAATTACTTTGGAATTAATTCGAAGTCCTGAGCAAGAGTAGTGAGTTTTGAATGAAATTAAAGGGTTGTATTCCAGAATCAGTAATTCTGTTCCAATTGAACAAAATTAGCGATATTTATTACCCCCCCCCCCCCGGTAATAAAAATGCATACAAGTTCTATAAAAAGATTCTTATGCCTTTCCTTATCAATCAAAACCTTCCAAAATCAAAAAAGTGAATAAAATTATGGATTTTTCTGACGATGTTGTTTTGCATTTAGTCATTGATCTAGTATTTTTAATGATATACGTGCGTATTTGAATGGTATGAGTGAGAGTTTTTAATGATTGAGTGGGGCGTTGAGTGAGCGACTTTGAATACTTTTGGTCGGAATGAGAGTCGATTTCATGATGTTACTAACTGTAGTTCCTGGATCGGCATTTTAGCCGTCGGGGTCACCATTTTTTACGTGAAAATGAAAAAAAATGTGACCCGTCGCGTGAAAAAGGACCACCTGGGAACTCCTGTAAGATACAATTTTGAAAAGGAATTGGTACCAGTAAAAGTCAACCAGAAGTCGCATTTCAAAAAATGTTTCACAGAAAGCTAGGTTGTCAATTCTAGATAAATAAATTTGGCAAAATGCGAAAAGTTTCGATCCCAGTCAGCCTGTGCAGTTGGCGCAGTCTGACTAGGATAGATACTTTACGCACTCCATTTTCGCGTGACGGGACATATGTAAAAATATGTAAAAACATGAAAACTGAAAGAGAGAGAACTGTAGAGAGAGATATCATCAGTAGCCGACAAACAGCATTATACATGCTTTTGGTAGTCCATCAACAAAATATAGGCTGAGTTGTCAAATAGGGCTAGGACATGAACAGACAAGCTTTTCTCTAAAGATCACTTAAAATAAGAAACGTGTTCGAAAGATTATCCTCGGCCTCACAACGAATCACCACCGTAAAAATGTAGATTGAAATGTTTATCCCAAAACACTTTCAATGTTTGGGTAATCACAAAATAAATTACCCATATTGTCCCATCCAAATTGGTTAATATAGCTTTTTTAAAGATAAACAACATTGGACACTGTGTGTGTCCTTGAAGAACCCTCTTCGTTCTGTAAAATATAACCCGAGAGACAAGTGTTTCTTCAATACAGGGGTAAATGCAAGTCGGTATGCTTAATGAAAACCGGCCTTTCTAAACAACGCACAAAAAGACCCGTAATAAACGAAAACCTTTTTCCGGTTTATAGAGTCGAGAGGCCGCTGTCCATTGACACCTTAAAGCCTCCGTCTGTGTTCGTGAACATATCCGAAACGTAATACAATGATCTTAGACGACTATCTACACAAAGACTAGACTTTTATTCTCAAAGATAAGCTTGAATTTGTCATTCCAATATTTGGTAAGGCAAATGATTATGACGCGATGATCGAAATATAGGCCTAACTTAATGAATATTTATGACCTGCAACATTTTGGGCTCCAGTTTGAATACCGCCCCTATACGTTGGCGAATCTCACGTGACCAAAATCCCATTTACATATTTTACTTTATACGGCAGATAATGCGTTTCATAAAAAGGCCACCGTCTGTCGATTGATTTGATTTCTTTTGTAACTTATCTTTCTTAAGACTAATTCAAGAAAAAACATTCAAATAATGTTCATGAAAGAGCGATTGTTTACGTCAAACGCAGACGGGGGCTTTAAATACATCGTAGGTACATGACAGTTTCTTTGTTGTCGAACGAAAAGATATTGAACATTATTTTAATCAAGGGGATGAAAATATATATGAATTGTTTTTATTAAAAAGTTAACATGGAAATGTCACACGACTACACGGAATCAGGAACCTTCAATATAGATTTAGGGTCAGATTTTGAAATGATTTTTTAATTAAATTGAATAGGTGTGTGGAGCGAGTTTTGGGTGTAATTAAAGGGACGTAATCCAATATCGTTTATTTTGTTCAAGATGAACAAAATTAGCTATATTTATTAAGTCAGTGAAATCGTGATTTTTTTTCTTCCGATTATTATTTAAATGTAGTTGTTGGTCTCATCATTTTTAGTGATTTTGGAGCGATTTTTGATTGGTTTGAGAAAATGTTTGCAATGAATAAAAGGAGCACTGATTGAGCGATGTAGAATGGTTTTGATCGAGATGAATGTCAATTTCACGATGTTCATAACTGTATTTTTTTTCGAGATATGTTGTAGGATTTGGAATGTCGATAAGTATAAGAGTTCAAATTCTATATTAGAAATGTATGTCGATTCGGTTAATAAAATCATAGAAGTATTTTGTAAAATTGTTGATGTTTTATTGTTTTCGTTCACCAATTGTAAATAGATCTTGGTCCTTTAACAATTTTATTTTCACCGAGATGGGAGAAAATGAAAAGTATCATACAGAACAAAGTACGTCAAATTAGTATAAATGGCCACAGTCACCTGCAATCACCTATAACAAACATTTTTGACAAGAAAAGTGTGGATAATGAGAGTGCAAAATGGCTATAACTAATTAGAGCCTTCATTTGTTAGTCATGACAGCTGAAAAGGGACCGAACTAGGTATCTTTAGATAAGGAACACATACGGGAGATTTTTCCTAAAAGCAAAACATATCTAGAAACAATTGTGCCTTGTTAAAATATGTAGGTGATACTATAGAAAATACAACTCTGTGGAATAACATATTGTGAAACGTTCTAAGCGCATATCCATACGCGGCTGTACATTTTATGTCCCAAATTTCACAAAAACCGGCAAATGGACTGAAGATGCATGTATGCATAGTAAAAATAGATAGAAAAAAAACAGGGGAAAAACAAAACAAAAAAGCAATGTCGCTTGAATGAGTTGGTGCTACGATATTATTGTGACAAACTAATGATATACATCTTGACGTACAGAACAATTTGAGCCTTTGACAATTTGAAGTAGGCCTCTTTTATGCTGACACAGGACCAGTGTTGACATGTATAACGGGGAGTGTATATCGGTCCTCAATGGTCATTTTTCACGATGTTTCATATGACCACATTGACCTCAAAGTCCCATATTAAACTGTCTGACTTCTGAGTTTAGGGCGGCCTTCCCCGACCTTTGGCGGGGTGTATATTTATTAATCACCCTATAAGCCAACGGTGTGCGTGACTTTTCCGACGATTTTAACTTGATTCACATGGCAAAGTTTCTGGCAATCTATTTACAGAGTTTTCACTTTGCGTTCTGCAAATAGGTCAGATCTTGTCCACTCTTCAGGTGGCCGAGGACTATATTTACTGCATTTCGTATTAAAATATGACATCCTTTATTTGCGCCACGCGTACATGCGAAATTCTTGAAAATATCACTCAAATGCATAATTCTTGCTTTCCTCGTTATCTTGTTTTTTTTTAAAAAAAGAATTTAACAAATGTGAATTATAATCGCATTATGCACGTGATCAAGAGGTAGAGCCGACTGCTAGTAGAAACTGTCGATTTTAGTTCCCGCATTGGCGCGAGTTTAAGAAGTTTTTTTCAAAGGAGAAAAATCGACACGGAATGAAAGTCAAGAAGGAAAGAATGTTTTATCCCGTTTAATGTGTACAAGTAGTTACATCGCGAAATTGCCATTCATCTCAATCAAAACAATTCTAAAACGCTCGCTCATCGTTCAATTCATTCATGTCAAAAACTCGCTGAGTCCATTTAGAAACGCTCAAAATGACTTAAAAAGATAAGTCCAACATCTACATTCAAAATCAAGATGGCTAGAAAAGAATCGCGATTTCGCTGACATTATTTGAATTTTAAGCGTTTAATTGGTTCTTTTATAAAAAGGGAAGCTATTTATAGAACTTGTATGCATATTTTATTTAATGGAGGTAATATATATTGCTATTTTGTTCATCCTGAACAAAATTAGCGACATTGGATTGCCTCCCTTTATTTTTATTCAAAACTCACACCTCTCCCTCATTCAATTTCATTCCAAAATCATTCACCTTGTCAAAATCACGATGTTGTTCGCTGTAATTGAATAAACTAGTTTCAGATTCAGGATGATCAGAAGAAAAAGAAACATTGAGCATGCAAAGGGATAAGTGGTGTTTTTTTTTCTATACATGTACATGTACAAATGAAGCGTTTCAAAATTTTAGAGCTTATTTTAAAATATTGTAGCTTCTTCTGCTCTCGAAAAATAATTAATTCTGATAAGTTCCTGGAAATAGCAGAGGAACATGCTGGTAGGAGTCCGTGCAATGCACATATGTAAATTCGTTGAAATCAATTATGAAACATAGCAAATAAAGAAGTCTCTACATTGATGATGTATTAAGGCAAATACGGAAAGAGCCTTATCGAGATGTATCATAGCAAGAAGAAAGCCGCTTAATCGATGACTTATACAGCAAATAGGAACGGAACAGAACACGCCCTTTATTACGTCCAAGTACAACAAGGTACAAAACGAACAATATATACATAATGAAATATATGGCAGTAGAATAAGATCTTCCGCTGAATCTCACAAAAAAGATCACAGAGAAATTTGAGAATGACAAAAGGAAGACCACTACATGGCGGTAGAATAGTAAATATACGAGGTTGCCTTGATGGTGGAAGCCAGCAATAACGATTCACTTATTACACAGAGCTACAAATGCAATCATCCTTACAGGATTTTTACCCTCATTACTTTTCAGTAATGCTGATTTATTATGCCCCCGATAGGGAGGCATCATAAATTTGACTTGTCCGTCCGTCCGTCCGTCTGTCCGTCCGTCCGTCATTCCGTCCAAAAACTTTAACATTGGCCATAACTTCCTTATTACTTAACATATTCGCATCATACTTTACCACAACATTCCTTGGTACATTACCTTTCTGTAGGCACATACTTTGGTGACCTTGACCCCTGGATGACCTTGACCTTCAACATAGATTGGCCATAATTTAAAATCAAAGCGGTGTCGGGGGCATTGTCATCTTACAGTGACAGCTCTTGTTAAAAAAAAGTTGTGTTTTTTAGAAGTAAAACTCACAGAACAGTCATCTTCATCGCAATAATCAGATAATTAGACATTTGCGGTGCTACAGCTTGACAGTAAATAGTCTTCACACCTTAAATTTACTACGACGTTTGACACTATAAATTTGGAACCCTCTTCAGCCCAAACATTTCTTACTTTTTATCTGTTCACAGATACGACATTAAAGTAATCCATTTAAACCTTCAGGATAATCTGAAGCTATGGAAATCGGGGTTTCCAGTCTTCTACCTCCTCGTGGAAACGAAGTCGCCGCCGGGTTTATTTCTTGGTATATAATAAATATTTCTGTCAAAATACTCTGAATACTTTTAGCTCATCCTCCTGCGATCATTCGAAAAAATTGAAGAGGTTGAGCTTGTCTGAGTCATTTTTCACTTGTAAACTTTAAAAGTTCTCCTTTTCGTAATGAAATCATTGGACTTGCGTTGAAATAATCATATGAAATAAGATAAAGAGGTGGAACTTTTGTTCTTTCTTTCGCCTGTGTAAGTTATCGTACCGTTGTATATGTGATTGAAATGAACATTATCCGATTCAAGCCAAACAACCTACTCGGTATAGCATTTTTAGTAAACAAGCAAAAGGGTCGGCTTTAGAAAAAAACCTCGTTTGAACAATTTAAGATAGATATTGGTTATCGGCTATATTCGCAACTGGACATAGAAAGCACTCTGTAGGGTGTGGATTTTTCATTTCCGACTTGTCCGACATGGGCTTTTTACTAGGTTGAAGTGCTTTTTGAAATTTAAAATCATTATATCGCGAAATTGTGTCCTGTATTTGTTTTTCCCCAGCAAAGAAAATATTTTATTGTGAGGTAATATCTTTCCATCTGAAAAAATGTCCTCATTTCAAAGAAAAGAAAAATCCAAACATTTTGACTAGTAAACTTCAATTCGAATAAGTGAATTTTAGTTTTCAAGGACAAGTGAGAAAAGTTTGTACATTGTATATCCACTGCCCTGCCCCGAATTAGCCCGCAGTAAGGATGTGATGAGTTAATAGAAATTAATCGGCCATTATCGACATTATTTTATTGCGCCGTCAAACGTTAAATTGAAACATCATATTGACAAGTTGCGTCGAGCCGTCATTTTCCTTCATAACATAATCGATATTGCTTTAAGAACCCCTGCGTGGCATTTCCAACAATATTACACGTGCGAAATAATAAGATTCAGATCAGTCTGTGCGTCCACACAGTCTGATCGGAGTCTTCACAATGCGCTCTGTGTATGTCTTCAAACCATATTCTGTTTTCACAGCCACTGAGTATTTTAAATACACTTTATGTTTGTTCAGCGAGCTCAATGTTTGTTCATCATGCACGCGAGGAATTGTTTGAAATGTCAAGGACATGCTCTTTATATCAACCGTCAAGCTCGTCTATGGTCGAACAATACGGCGTGCTTGATCTAGACAACGTAATGTGTAACGAGTATTCTATATATAAGGATATTTTCCTAAATTTTTATCATAAGTCCAACAGATATTTACGTTTTAACCTTCTTCACTACATAATTTTAATGAGATAAGGATACCGTTAGGAACATAGTAAAATTGACATTCAGCTCAATCAAAACCATTCTAACTCGCTCACTCATCACCCCATTCATTCATTCCAAACACTCATACAAACCATTCTTACAAACTCAAAATGACTAAAAAAGTATATGAAGCTTTTTATAGAACGTATTTGCATATACTTTAAATAGGAGGTAATAAATATTGCTAATTTTGTTCATACTGAACAAAATTAGCAATATTGCATAACCTCCCGTAAATTTCACTCAAAACTCACTCCTCCCACTCATTTAATTTCATTCCAGAATCATTCCAAAATCAGTTTCACGATGTTGCTAACTGTACTATAGCTGCTTTATAGGAAACAACTGTTTGAAATATATGAAAGACAGATAGAAATGTCGGACAAAATGGTAATTTCTATGGAACAAAGTTCAAAGTTACCAGAATAAGGGCAACAATTAGATATGGGAGATCCCATTTTTATTCATTCAGATTCAAGTCTGCTTTGTATTTGATCTTAAATAAGAGTTCATTCCTCATAAAGGCATGAAAATAATTTCATAATTAGATTTCAAACTTGATATGTATTCAAAGCGTATCCCACTTGGTTTAAACATATTTTATTTGCATAGTAAAACAATTGTACATAATAAATTGGCAAATATCAATAAAAACATGCAAAAAAGATTAGAACGAAAGCGGAGCTTATAAAATTCTTTTCCTTGATGATGACTTAACAAGTTAATATGTGTACGCATATGTTTATAATTAACAAATGCATATACAAGTTGCATTTAATCAGATCGTCAGCAGACTAGAAACAAAATATAATAAGAATAAGTTCCCCATCTTGGACAATGACTTATTTTACAATTTAATATCGCTCGTCTATTCCTTTTGTCGCCTCGGAACTACGTCTTACGCAATATGTACTATCTTCTTACAACCCAAAAGACTATAACAGGGAAAATCAGGAATATATCAAGATTATCCCAGGTAAATTATCTGCTCTGAATAATTAGTATTGTGTTTGTCTACAATCCCCATACTTCACAACCATATCGACAGTTCAAGAGTTGTTAGATACATTATCGAGGTTGTAAAACTGCCGTAAAAGTCTCGTGACGCAATCTTGTAATAAACATGTTCGAGATTTCAATAATGATGAAAGATAATGAATCTATTAATAGATTGTGTTGACATTCGGATTGAGTGATGTCAATTACGTATTGTAAACTATCTTGAATTATTGACTCTGTCTGAAGTCGTTGGATCCATCCCTAATAAGATAATCGAAATTAATAGATAAAACTTTCGAGCGTGTATCTATATCGAATTTCACTACAGAAACGCGAGTGCATTTTAGATTTTTACAAACGAAATAATAAGCCAATTGTTTTGCGTGTATAAAAGTTAAGAGTAATATACACTCACATATCTCGATGGAAATCGTTGACCAAAATGCCAGGCTTCAACCAAATCTTTCGTGTTTCGGATATCTTTTTAATCGTTTTAAATTTCATTATTATAACGGCACCGAAGCGCTTATTTCGTCGCCCAACAACAACATACGGCATTTGACGGAGACGGTCATTCGGAACATCGCGCGGACTTTTCCGCAAACTGGGAAGTACCTCTGACGAAAGAGTAGTAATTTTTTGTCATTTTTTCGGTAATTCGGCTCCTGGTGGTACTTTAGTTAATACGCTTGAAGAATAGTACATGTATATTCCTTTAATGTTTTTCGATCCTCCGTAGAGATCATTTTGTCATGTTATAACTTAAGCAAAACGCAGTAAAACACAGCATTTTCTTTTCAAATTATAATATGCCCAATTTTAACCTTACGTTGATTTTTTTTTTCGCAACGTCATCCTCAGCTATGTTTGTGACGTCATATAAACCCACGTGCGATATGACGCGCTTTCATGGCTGTACCCTTATTATTCCCGAGGTCTATTCCGTAGAATCGCCGAGGGTTCCCGACTGGGAGACGGTACCCAAAAACTTAAATGTCGTACGAAAAAATATTACGATGTCTTTGGAAGATTCTCGACATCGAATCGATGTCAAAATTCGCATTAATAGTGTGTTGCCGTTGGATTTGGGCAATTTACACTTCTGCAGTCCAAGGATGTTGCAGTTTTGGTCATTTACGGGTCATCGTAAACCCCTGATTAAAGATCGATAAACAACCATTAGTCCCTGCATTTACCCTTTACCAGAATCGGTAGGTGAGACGATTTTGTCTTCGACCTAGATCATTATCGTTTTTATCTAGATCTTTTGTGCAGTGAGAGTCCCATCGTCTGACGCTTTAGCTAAATAATCTTATCATATATGGTAATAACCTATATGACGTAAACATGATTTAAAAACAATTGTCCGTGGTCCATAACACTATGTTTGCAACAACAGAAAGAGTGGAGAAAAAGAAAAGAGACAAAGATCATTGGTTATATTACAGCAATGCGTTAATGGTGCGAGGAAGACCATTAATTCCAAAATCTCAGACTTGTGTATTAAGTCTGGGAATTAATTCTGGGTTGGCTGCAATATGTCATATTTTCTCCCAAAGGCGAAACTCGACGACTGCAAACTTGACCAGTAGGTTTAGAGCTTGTCGTACCAAGGGTATTTTTTCATCTCGCTTGAGAAAAGCAGTCATTTCGAAGTCCCTACACTGGTGAAAATGGAAACCAAAGACAAAAGATTTCAACACCAAATGTGAAGAACGACAAAAAAAGTCTAGAATTGGAGTGAAATAATGTCGATTCTTGTTAGCCTGCGCAGAATGCCCATTCTGCGCAGGAGGGCATTCTGCGCAGGCTGACCAGGTTCGATTTCATTTTACTCTTTTCCCGAATTTCTTTATCAAGAATTGTCATTCTACCATACTAAATATTTTTTTAAAAAATACTCTGGTTGAGCTTTGCTCGGGCAAATCCAGCTCTATTTTTAATATGTCTATAAGACCCTTTTCAGTAACAGTTGGTTACATCGTTAAATTGACATTCATCTCAATCAAAACCATTCTAAATCGCTCACTCAGAGATCGAATAATTCATTCAAAACACTCACTCAAACGCTCAAACCCAATCAACAACGTCATTCAAAATAAATTTTTATACAGGAAAATCGCGATTTCACTGACATTATTCAAGATTGTGAGCGTCTCATAGGTTTTTCAAGAACACTGGAAGCTACCTTTAGAACTTTTATGTATTTTTTACTAAAGGGAGGTGATCAATATCGCTAATTATGTTCATCCTGAACAATATTTGCGATAATGGATTACCTCCCATTAAATTCACTCAAAACCCGCTCCACACACTCATTCAATTGCATTCCTAAATCATTCCCAAACCATTCACCTTGTCAATTTCACGATGTTGTTAACTGTACCGCATGGATCATTTTCGTGTGACGGGTCAATTATTTCTGTCTCATTCATTTTTGACTGTGAATGCCTGATGCGTTGGCATCCATTCAAACTAGAAACTCATTCCTTTCTATTAGCCAAACATCAATACCAACTTTAAGTGTAAATTTAGAAAAGAGTTAAAATGTGCAAATTTGATCAGTACATAGCAAAGTCTCAGTTACGACAATGATTCTCCAAACAACACGATGACCGTGTCAGATCTTGAAGTGCAAGTCAACTAGAAAATCTGACCTGCCTTTATAAATGAATTGTTGGGTGTCAATTTTGTGCTCGAAAAATTAATTGATGAAAGAAGATATTGATACATGTACATGCTTTTCCTTAAGGCATAAGAGTGCATCCCGAACAATTATAAATGTAGTTGTAAGATACTTTTAAATTGTGTTCCTTTTGTTGAAAAAGTAAATACATGTACATATTTTTTGTCATGTAAAGAATCCATAACTGAATAAAGCAATATGCGTTCAGCATGGCAGCGCTCTCCATAATGCCTGCGGCTTTAGACACGCACCAGATACACTTCGCCGGGCAAAACAAGGTGCATTTTTCGGGCGCTCGTAAGCGCTTTGTAATCCTAAACATATGAGTGGGTTGGTAATTCGTTGAATAACGGAATTGTTGATAAAATGCCGTCATTTCTAAGTATAATTTTGAGTTTAAACAATTTCTCGGAGATATAAAAGTGAGAGAAAAAACGAGAAAATACACTTCATTCCCTTGTGTATTCGAAATGTGTTTCTTTGATGATGGCGTGTTTTGTACTTTGAATTTTTTTGGCTTGATTCTTTTATTTTTTTACGATGATTATTTATTTATTAATGATGATTTGAATAAACGATTGCCAATTACTTACCAGACACGATATTTATCAATATGAGGCAAAAGAAATTATTTTTTTGCTATAGGGTTTTGTATTAAAAAAAATCAAATAAAATATATTTAATCGTGTTTTATCACTATTTTCTATAATGTCAAATACTATAATGTCACCGTTTTACATTATACATAATGGAATGGCACGAAATTGGCATTAAGAATACATCAAGATATTTCCTCTAATTATTAAATTATTGGCACGGGTTTGAGATCGTTATCGGTTCATGAGCAATTTAATGTTTATATTGAAATTTCCGATAAGCATTTAATAAAGATATGATATCGATATATGACGTGATGTCATCGTGAAGCTAATTTCTGTCAACATGTAGCTTTATTAATTTTGCTGCTTTTCGTCATTTAATTGGGTTTTATGAACTTCTTCTTTATACAGTTAAAAACATCGTGTAATTGTCAATCACTTCGATCAAAACCACTCAATATCACTCACTCAGTGATCCATTCATTCATTCAAAACACTCACTTAAATCGATCAAAAACGCTCCTTAACCATTAGAAAACATTTCAAGTCGTTCAAATCGATCTATTAATTCTATGATTTGATTGGCTGGTGTGGATTTTAAAGTGTCTGTTCGTCCATTAAGACGCACAAACAGACATTACGAATATTTCATTAAAGGGAAGTAATAAATATCGCTTATTTTGTTCATCCTGAACAAAATTTGCGATATAGGATTTCCTCCCATTAAATTCACTCAAAGCTTTCTCCACATACTCATTCAATTTCATTCCATTATCATTCCCACATCACTCATCTTTTTTTAATTTCAAGATGTTGTTAAGTTTTCATGCACCCTCTATTTAGCAATAAGGATAAGTTTACCCTGCAAAGCTGTATTTAAAACTCTAGATCAGTACCGATAGCTACACGCATACAGAATAATCTCGATTCCGTATACTCAAAACATGAGAATATTGTCATTTTATACAAAACCAACAACTTGGCGCCGGTTTGGAAAAATTGACCTGTATTTGAACAGAATGCAGATTAAAGTACTAACTGTAGATACTGTTCTTAAGCTATGTACAACTGAAAAAAATATAGTATAAAAAATGAGAGAAGTTCACAGTTAGAAACATATTCTCATTTTCCGACAACATTTTCTGACACACTTCGAGTTTCATCAAATTTTCATTGTCGCCAATAACTTTTTTTTATTTGGACGAATCTAAAATGTTTTAAGCCTGGAGTCGATTTAATATGCAATGAAGGTTGGGTCTTCATTTTTCCCTGGTGAAAGGTCAGAGACTTTCTTCTTTTTTTCTACCAAAGTTTTACCTTAATAATTCGAGAGTGGGCCAGAACATGAAAGCATTAAGGAAAAGTATAAATGAAGCAGTTGTAAATGTTTCACCTCCCTGATAAATCTGTGGTTTGGGGAGATATAGATCGGGCGTCTGTCATCATATCGCTAATTTTTCTTCCATTATCATGATAGAGGCTTATTTTCCACCAAACAGAAGTTTTGTAAAGTGTGTGTAAATGATTACAGTAAAACTTGTATTAAGCAACCACTTAGGGGACCACCAACAAGCAGTCCCTTATGGGAATAGTCGCTTTCTACAGCATTTTACGTTGAATAAGATAGGTCAATTTGATAGCATAATATGAATTGTCACATGAGTCTAACTGAATCCTATGATTTTAAAAAACCAATCAGAATCGTCACATGAGACGATTCAAATAGTTTTTTTTACATTATAAGATTCAATAATAAACAATCTTTCGCTTAAAACTGCCCACTTTTTCAGATCATTTTGCTAACGTTGAAGGGACTTTTTTTATAATGGTAGCTTAATAAAATTAGTCACTTAACAGCAGTGGTCGCTTGAGCAGTATCCACTGTACTTGTTTGCAATGTATGCATTTTGCTGGAAGTCCAGAAACTAAGCGGTTACATCATATTTTATCCTACCGAATTCATTTGTTTGTTCAAACGAAGTGTCGTATTTTTCGGACATTTAAAAACGTCGGATGAAGCCCCCCACCCAACAATAACTAATTAGAGTGGGGTAGTGAAGGCTAAGATCAGACTGCACATATGTGCAGGCTGATCTTAGTCTATACTGTCGACCAAAGCATTATCATCGTCAGGAAAATGAGGTCTTGAACAGCATTTCGAATCGGCACCAACACTGAACAGTTTTTTAAGTCAGAGAATAACATGTTAGTTTGAATCATAAATCAGTTCTTTGACAGCTTTCAGCCCTTTTTTTTCAATAATCATAAAAACGTTTGAAAAGAAATCGAGTGTTCGGTACAAGAGGACACTAGGTGACTTAACGTCCAGCGCAAGACTGTACTTAGTGGACACTTAGCACAATCTTACGCTTACCCTCGAAGTTAAAATATTAAAATTCTCTGATTATACGTGTAATTCACCGATAAAATATTTTCATCAATTTACAAGCTCAATTATTTTTTAGAATGTAATCAATCTGATGACATGTAGATTGAACAACTGTCAGCGCACGTGATAATTTTGTCGTATCGTTTATCCTCAATAATCTCAATTGTCTTGGTACGCTTGTTAAAAGAGAGAAAGGTATTGATAATATTGTGACAAGTGGAAAAATATGTTTAACTTAGTTTTCGGATCGGTTTTTTTTTTTTTGTTTGTTTTTTTTTCTGAAAAAATTCGTCCTTTAAACCCCAAAAAACTAAGATCCTCGCCTTTCTTTCTTTCTTTCCTACCTCTCTTCATTCTTTCTTTCTTTTCCCCCTTCGTTCATTCTTTCTTTTTTTTATAATCAATTATATTTTACTATATTTCCTACCTTTTTGTCCGTCAGTCTTTCTGTCTTCATTTTCAAGTATTTGCAATTTTACACATGCTTAATAGCTTTTATTTCTTTATCACTTTTAATATTTCTGACTTTATTTCGGGATCGCATTTTTGACATCTTATTTTCCTTCCTTTATTTCATTAAATTAACTAACATCTTTCCATATTTAATTTGGAAAAAAAAGATCCCAAGGTTTGGTCCTCAAAAACAGGTGTGTATTAACGGACCAAATGTTTATGTTCCATTTCTACTCGACACGAAATAGATTTGTAAACTTAAGATTTCAATTAGTCCAAATTGAAAATTCATTTTTACCTAAATTGTGGTATTTTGACAATTTAAAAGACAGGGGTTTATTTATTTAGTGTCACTTTCGACACCCATTTGTTATAGATTATGGGGCCATAACTTATCAAACGGAGTCCTCACAAGATGTTCTTTATTCCTTTTCCATTAAGTTCACCACCACTTTAACCCTTTGCTGTTTAATCCCTGCTTTTTACGTGCCTGTGATTTTATGATTGAGAAAACATTGTGAAAAAAGAAGAAATTGCTTCTAACAAGCAATTTCTTCTTTTTCCACACTATTTTCTACCCTACTGAATGGTCAATTTTTCTAATTAAATTCACTTTAAATTTTCGTCTGCAAATCCTTTGAATTTGGACGGGTCCAAAATTTTGTAAAACAGGAAAGGGTTAAATAAGTATTGTGATATATTTCGGAGCCTGATGAACCTGTCCATAGATTCTTATATTTTCAAACATTTGAACATAATAACATCGTGAAATTGACAAGATGATTTATTTTCGAATGAATTGGGATTGTAATTAAATGAGTGTAATGATAAAGTTTGAAACGATTTCCAATGGAGACAATACATAATTGATTATTAAGATTAGCTGTATTTTTTTTAAAAATCTACGCATTTTCTTATTTCAAGACTCGACGGACAAATCAGACGTTTAAAATCAACGCCTGCCAATACGAAACATGCAATCATTTGATCGATTTGATTGGAATGGGGATAATTTCAAGCGATTTTGAAGCGTTTTTGAACATTTTAAGGTTGTCATTGAGGGATTGGGGTGTTTCTTATCAATGAACTCGAGCGACCACCTCTATTCAGCGGCTTTTATAAAGCGACCATTAAAGAAAGTCCCTTCATTGTTAGGAAATTGATCTGAAAAAAATTGAACTGTTTTAAGTTTTTATTGTTTATTATTGAATCTTATATTGTTAAAACCCATTAGAAGTGTCTTATGTGACGATTCTAATGGGGTTTAACATCATAGGATTCAGTAAGACTTATGTGACAATCTATATTTGCTATAAAATCGGCCTGTCTTATTCATCGTGGAATGCTGTAGAAAGCGACCATTCCCATAAGCGACCGCTTTTTGGTGGTCCCTTAAGTGGTTGCTAAACAAAGACTTTACTGTATTTGCAACTGGTGCACCTATCCGTGGTTTCCATTTGTTTCTCACACCAGTATAAGCACAAATTTAATCAGAGACACTAGCTGCCCTTCCAACTTATGCTTACTACCTAGCGTTCGCATGACAAAGGTTGAAATAGATAACGCTTTGACAACATTGAAAAATTCAGGGAAACTGACAAATGTTTGTTGTTTAACCTTGTCGTTCGTAAAATGCATGCACAGTTTTCATATAGTAAAAATGGATGTTCATTAGGGATGCACACAATCACTTAGCCACATATCTTTGGCGTTCGAAGTTAGGAAAATGTTGTTATTTTATTTTCTCTTTTTTTAAAAAAAAATTCTTACACTCTTATTGCGGAGACCCGGTCCATTATAAGGCCACTTGATATAAAGTTGACTCATTTCGGGCGATATTAAGAAAACTTTGCTAAAGGGGTAAAAGAAACCCGAGCCCGTATCAGATACCTTTCCTTTTATTATGATTTTATGGACAGTTCGGTGTGAAAATTTTACTCCTGTCAATTTCTTGTTTCTAGCATAGAAACCCAGATGAAAGGCTGTTTTCAAATTTCAGATCATTTTGTCAGCTATTCTGCGACACACCTTATGTATGTGGTACTTATTAAAATTTTCGGTGCCGAGAAGAAAAAACGGGTCAAAAATTTGAATTAAAGAAATCCATCATAACAATCAATTTTCATTTAATTTTTTTCCCACGATGGTTTTGATATATAGGAAGACGTTTTGCTACATTTCTTGTCAGCATTTCAGCTAGGATTTCTGTCTGCAACATAACAAGCAAGTTTCCAGTTTAACAAAACTTTACATGTTTACTCGTAACAAAAGTTTGAAAGAAATTTTAGTTACAATATTTATGTCAGCATCATTTATGATCCGAGCCTGTGCGTGACATTGTCAAGAATTTCAAATGTTAGCCAAGCAAAGACTCTGGCCAGCCTGTGCATCTGCACAGTCTGTCCAGAGTCTTCACTTTGTCCGTTATAGGCAGGTCAGGTCTCAAAGTATCTTAAGACAGACACACAGACAAACAAACAATCTTTTAATAGCAATATGTCACTGTCTATGCTGCTCAATATTTGCAACTTACGCAAATGTCAAATTGTTGGAAATGTCTCGCACTGGCTCATTTAAAAATAAATAAATAAATACAAAAAATGCATGAATATCAATCCCAACAATGTGTTGTGTCCGTAGTCTTATGCTAGAGCGCCGGCCTGTTGCCTCAAAGGTCCTGAGTTTAATTCCCGGCAGTGGCTTTCGATATTGGTTTTTTAATTTGCCCAGTCATTTGGCACCAGTGCTGGTGAATTTTTCAGCATGCAGAATCGAGAGGGGTTAATCTAAGTTGTAAGTACTAAGGTTCAGATCACTTTAAATTTAATAGGTTTAAATTAACCCCAATATCAAAATGATAAATTTCCAAGAAAAAAAGCCTGGAACATTTGTATCTTGAAACATTGAAAAATGTGGCTTGGAATGAAGAAAACGTGTTAAGGAATTGGACTATTAATAGTTCTGCAACGATTCGGAACACAGGATCTTGAAAATTTTACCGAGGTTTCCTAATGAAATCATATGCTAAAACTTCATGGCTTCCATGCTAATGTAAAACGGGCCCACCACCTTTAACGTACACGAGTTTATTTCAATCACTCCGAACATATAACTCAAAATTCACACGCTTTGAAAATTGTTAATTGAAATTGATTCTAAGGTAATAAGTTATCTTTATTTATACATTATTCATTTTCTAACAACAGAAATAAAAATCTAGAAAAAGGTCGATCTGTAAAATCGATCAAACAAAATGAATATACATTGTTCCGGTGAAATATTGTTCATTCATTATAGAATATATGATAACATAAATCTAGAGTGTTAATTAAAGACTAATTATTTGTCTTCTCTTTTTTTTATTTGTCAACATTATAAAACAACACGAAAAAAGAAACAGGGAGGGGTGAGAGAAAAATAAACGCGCTGACAACAGAAATTAGTTATCAGAAGCGTGAAGCAGCAATCGTCGAAACTCCCGATAACATCATTGGCCGACGGTACGCGAGGGGCGGGGTTAAATGTATTCCTGCGCGCTGACAGGCCGGTTTGAGATATTACTACAAGAAGTTGTACAATGTCGATCAAAGATTGTAAACTGACTACCGTGAGCAAACCGGGGTTGTTGCTTAGCTCTATAAAAACGGGATTTACGGAAGCTTAACTCGATTTGTATGCTTGTGAGTGTCATAAATGTAGCAGTTTTGTTTTAAAAATAAACTCGACGATTGCGATTGAATGGAGTAATACTTCGCTTGTTTATTAAAGGACTTAACCTATTACAAAAGTAAAGTAAACGAATATAGTGGATTTTAACAAAATATTTTCGCATGTGCAATAATGTGTGTGCAGGATTAACAAAAGATCGACTTTGACGCAAGAACATTTCCTCCTACTTTTCGAATAGCAGGCTTTAAGATAAAATCTTGATTTTCACATAAAAGGAGATAATTGATAAGTATACTTATTTGATATAATACTTAAATGTGTTTTTCTCAACTAATCACTTAAAGATCTAGACTGCAAACAACATTGATATATTGTGAAAAAGGGATAAAAGAGACATTTCAAAAATATTGAATGTTATAAAATGACATGAACGGTTGATCACAAGTTATAACCTTTCGTTAATAAAAATTAGTAAGTTATTCTGAATTTGACATCATTGCCTGCTAATTTCTTGGACGATTCAAGAATAATTTAGTTAAATGTACACTAGATCTTTCAATACCATGTCATTTGACATTCCGGACTTGTGACATTCAGATATATATACTGTTGCGATTTTCGAGTGCGGATACGGAAGTCATGACAACTGACTCGATAATAAAGTTTTGTGTTTGTTGAAATAAAGCAGGTGTCAGTTCGTGGAGATCGACCGTTAACGCACGCTGTGAATAAATTTACACTAGATAGACATGGCATGGGAAGGGTGTAAAATGAGTATTAAAACAAATCGAGTCGTCTCGTATATTTCAATATTCCTGCTGAGTTTGTTGATTTCAAGATGTCTGACCGCCGAGCCATACTCAATAAAAGAACAGCAACCCGGTGGAAATTTCCTCGGAAATATCACCAAAGACTTTTATCTCAGAAATATAACCACTGCTGAACAGTATAATAGTTTAGTCTTTAGTATTTTAGGATCGGGCGGGGAGTTTGCCTCGATGTTTCGAATCACAGAAAACACCGGACTACTTTACACCACGGGTCCGATAGACCGGGACTCGATATCACAGTGTGCAAGAATCGAAAGGTGTAAATTGCAGCTAGACATCGGTGTTCAGTCGGCACGTGGAGCCTTCTTCCGAAAGATCCAAGTTGACATTCTATTAATAGATGAAAATGACAATAGTCCCCAGTTCACTCGAACTGTCGAAACTGCTCAATTTTCGGAAAATTCGGTTGACGGAACGTCGGCGTCAATAACGGGTGCTAAAGACAAAGATGCCGGCAATAATACTATAGTGAGATATTACATAGAAACTCCCCAAGTGCCTTTTAACGTGTCCATGGAATCAAATCCCGATGGTAGCACGCTGGTTAAACTCGTTGTTAAGGGTGAACTTGACCGAGAAAAACAGAGTTTCTATGACTTAAAAGTTGTCGCAGAAGACGGTGGTGTTCCAAAACTTACTGGAACCGTTAACGTCAACGTGACAATTCTTGACGTCAACGACAATGCTCCACTTTTCGACAAACCTCTATACAACGTTACGTTAAAAGAGGATATTGTCCTGAATGAAGTGTTCGAAACAGTTCACGCGACTGACGCCGATGCGGGTGACAATGGTAGAATAATGTACAAATTGAGTGCCAATACAGACGTAGAAATAGCCGGACTAATTGCAGTTAACGCCACAACAGGTGAAATGAGTGTAATTGGTCAACTAGTTTACACGCATAACAGGGAAATAAAGGTGTTTGTCGAGGCCCACGATCATGGTCTACAACCAAGATTTTCTCAGGTAGAAGTTTATATAAATATATTAGATTCCAGCAACAACCCACCTCAGATCGGCCTCAGTATACTATCTGGTGACAATATTAACAAAATATCACGAGTGACAGAATATGCCAATATTGGTGCTGTCGTGGCGTATATTGACGTCACTGATGACGACACAGGAAGGAATGGAGAAGTGGTGTGTATCAGCCTTAGTGACATGTTCGAAACTGAGAGGTACGAAAATAAGGAATACAAAGCTGTCGTTATGAGACCGCTCAATCGAGAGTTAGTCAGTGTACACGAGGTGACTATTGTATGTCGCGATAACGGGGCTCCACCCATGAACTCCTCAGTGACGTTTAACGTAGAAGTTTTAGACGAAAACGACAACGCTCCTAGATTTAGCCAGGTCAATTATTTTGCCAGTACGCCTGAAGACAATCAAGTGGGTGACATTGTTGCTAAGGTAACGGCAACTGATGCTGACGCGGGGGATAACTCCAAGATTGAATATAGTATAGTTAGTTCGGAGGAGTACGACTTCTGGATGGACTCTGTGTCTGGAGATATCCGCGCTAATTTCCGAATAAACAGGGAAAACGTTTCACGTATTATCATTCAAGTGAGGGCAAAAGATCACGGTGTTCCGCGTTTAACGTCAACGTCTAACGTGACGTTAACGATTACGGATATTAATGATAATTACCCCGAATTCTCACAATCTAATTACGAGTTTATCGTTAACGAAGGTGACAATTTTAACACAACTATAGACCAACTCACCGCAAAGGATCCAGACAACGGTTTAAACGGAACTGTAACTTTCGACTATGGCCACGCAATACCAAATGATTTTCCATTTAACCTGTTTTCAGACGGCACCATTAAATTGATTCGTGAATTAGACAGAGAATCTTTAAGTCATTACGCGTTCGTCGTAGTCGCCATGGATGGAGGGACGCCGGCACTCAGCACGTCAACGACGGTGACCGTTTCTGTATATGACGTCAACGATAACGCCCCAGTCTTTGTTTTCCCAGACGATTTAAACAATACAGCAACAATACCTCTTTCAAACACAGCGGACTCAGTTTCAATAGTAATCCAAGCGACTGATAAAGACGAAGGTCTCAATAGTGCCTTATCTTACAAGATTGTAGGTACAAATCATAGCGGATTGTTTGCAATTGAAAGCCAAGGAGTTGTGAAATTAAATCGAATGCCGAGTCCTTCTGAAGCTCTAAGATACCGTTTAAGTATCTTAGTCGAAGATCACGGTATCCCTCAATTATCATCGATAAAGACACTTAATGTTGTCTTCGTTAAAGATAAAACTGACGACGATTCTAAACACAATTTTTTGATAGCGGTGACGTTAGGTTGCGTTACCGTGGTGATCTCAATAGCTATTGTCATAACTATTTGTTTAATTCGAAGACATGATAAACTTCGAAATAAAGATTGTTCGAGTTGTGGATTAAGCGAGAAAGCGGACCATGAAATCATTCCAGTGGAGACGAAAATGAACTTTCCCGTTTTGAATGAAAGTCAATCAACAGGAAGCAGAGAAAGTTTGAAGAAAGTCAGTTTTTCTGGAGATTATAATTCCAGTGGCGAAAGTGATACGAGTGGCAGGGAACTAACGGGGGCCCCTTTGGTGACACACGATACTTTTAAGGTAGGGGTTTTAGATGTTCTTATTCAGATGGTGATCAAAATGCCGTAGCTACAGTTAACAACATCGTGAAATTGACATTCATCTCGATCAAAACCATACATACATTCCAAACACTCACTCAAATCGACCGAAAACGCTCCGAATCATTATAAACATTTCAGAATCGTTAAAGACGATCATCTTTTTAATCAAATAAATCAAATCATTATACGATTTCATTTCCTGGTGTTGATTTTACGTAAATGTGTCTGATTGGTCCACGTACACACAAAAAACAGAAAGTACGCATATTTTATTAAAGGAATGTAATATATATCGCTAATTGTGTTTATCTTGAACCAAATTAGCGATATTGTATTACCTCCCTTTTAATGTTACTCAAAACTCGCTCCACAAACTCTTTCAATTTCATTCCAAAACGTTTTTAACTGTACCTCTGAACTGTCAGCTTGCACTTGAATTAAACGATATTAATTTGCAACAGTGTCGTTTGTACGAGTAATTAAGAGATGGAGATATTGTTTTTTGGATTTCATGTAGGTATGAACATAAACTAGAATCACATTGTATGAATACTCGAAGTTGATTCATTCATATGTGTGAGTAGGTTTTTAGTTCCATATGTCCTTAAAATCAAAAGACCCCCCTCGATGCCTTAAACATTGAAACACGGAGCAAAAAAAAAATCACTACAATGGGGCAAATACCTTATGGTATAACTTTGGACTTAACGGTGAATTTCTGAATCTAGAATGATCATTCTAGAACTACTTTACTTACATCTTATTACATCTTTGCAACTCGTACTACATGAACATTAACTTCTTACTGACCTGTGCTTGCCCCTTTTTTGTAAATGTTTTAAAGTTCCCAAATGATTTTTTCTTGCAAATGCCAAGGTAATGTGCTAGTTTCTTTATCAAATAAAAACTCCTAACTGCATGTATTAACCCTTTGCTGTTTTATCCCTGCTTTTTACGTGCCTGTGATCTTTATGATTGAGAAAACATTGTGAAAAAAGAAGAAATTGCTTCTGACAAGCAATTTCTTCTTTTTCCACACCCTTTTCTACCCTACTGAATAGTTATTTTTCAAATTACATACACTTTAAATTTTCGTCTGCAAAACCTTTGAATTTGAACAGGTCCAATTTTTTTAAAACAATAAAGTATTAACTTAACCATGCTTTAGTTACATATTTTTCAAAGTTAATAACACCATGATAGTTTACTGTCGACCTTGATTGACTAGATTTGACATTTAAATGAAATCATCCAACCAGAAAAAACAGGGCTATAATTTTGTGGACAATTTTAACTGGCAGCACTTAGTGGTCACTGAACGTTTATTGTGAATTGTAAAAAATGTCGGAGGTAACAAAAAATGAACACTTTCAATCCTTGATCGATTTTATCCGCGAAGATCAATTAAAATTTTACGTTTTTTGACTGTCAAAACCGATTAGAAATTAAGTTTATTTGACCCTTTACGATTTTTGAAATTGCGTGCGGTTGCTTCAGAATTTTGAACTTTTTATTTTTTATTTGAGATCAAACTGGAGTGTCTTAAATTGTTTCATTTGTTTGGAAGGATAACTAAGTACAGCAAAATGATTGCATTATTTGATAGCTTAAACGACGCAACTACAACTTAAAAAGGAAGTAGAAACAAGTCTTTGGCCGTTTTTCTTTCGTCCATACCTCCATGAACAAACTTTTTTATCATGCAGATACGTATATTCCGTATTTCCATGCAGAAAAGGGTCCTAAATCAATTGTTTCAAAATTGTAATTCATGTATATATTTTAAAAGAGGTATGGATCAAAAATTCATATCACACTTGTGTATTAAGCAACTTATTCCTACAGTGTGTGTAGATTTGGCATTTCGAACATGTATTCTTCGAGAAATAAAAGAAACATCTCTGAACGAAAATCACATGAACTCAGGGGTTCAGATAAGTGGGGGTATATGTTAAGCAATTCTAAAATCTTTATTTCCGAATGAAACACTATGTTGTTGGTACTCATTTGAAACGTTTTATAGATTATTTTTTACCTCCCTTTATCAAAACATAAATGATTTTGTGTTTGTCTGTCTTCAAACGCTTTAGAACTCATAACAGTTGATAAAAATGTGGTAAAAAGTTAATCGGTTTGAATGAAATATCGCTCTTTTTGAACGATTTCTAAATGTTTTTGAAAGTTTTGAACAATTTAAATAGTTTGAGTGAGTGTTTTCGAATGAATGATTGGAGCGATATAGAATGGTTTTGATCGAGATGAGAGTCAATTTCACGATGTAATTAACTGTAAGTATCGGTCCTGATCGGACTGCGCAAAATGCCTTTGATCGAAAGGCTTTGCCCTTTTTCTAGAGTGAAAGATCGCATTTGACCCCGTTTTCTTTAGCTACAATGCAACCAAAGGGAGAAAGGTATTTTATAGCCTGTCATCATGATAAATCATTACCTAATTATATACTAGTAACAAATAAGCGAAATAAAACTACTTCAAAACTAAACATAAAAACACGAATTAGAATGACAAAAGCAAGAAAAAGAAAATCAAAGAATTCACCAAAATAAATAAAGCATTGATTGTATTTATTCAGTCGAAATAATTTTGGTTTTATCGAGGTCCTGGACATCGCAATGTTTGTGGACCCCTGGCTATTTTCGTTAGATAAGATGACGGTTGCTTAACCTAAAGAAAACAGGCCTAATTATCTAGTAGAATTCACTCCCCAGCCCCTCGGGGGACTGGGAGGCGAACCGTTGATGAAATTTACCATCGTAATTCGATTAATTGTATCATTTTAGAATATTTTGCCTATTTCCATGACATGATGGTAAGAAAATTAAGAAAAAAAAAAAAAAAAAAAAAAAAAAAAGAATGACAGTAAATGAACAAGAAATTATATTTGTCATGTAAATACTGCATATAACAAACTACATTGTATATACGTACAATTTAGTAAATGAAGAATTAATTTATTCAATTATCATTTTAAGAAATATACAGTGATCATAACAATAAAAGTTATGTAATTTCAAACAAAACAGATATTAATCATAATATTTCTGATACAAAGTACTCAAAACGCAAATTGTATTTTATACGGTACAAAAGAAGACGCCATACAATTTTATACACCAATATATAGGAATGAAACTTTTTTTTTTCATTTTAGCTACAAATTGTGATAGTATTATTTTAAATCTTCATTATATTTAAGTTATTATTCAAGTAATAGTATAATAGTCTTTCACATGTATTTACAATACATTACTACAAAACACGTAGATCTTTTATCTCAGACAATGACAGTTGCTTAAATAACGAGTAAACATTTAATTATCTTAAAGAAATACCCCACCCACCCGGGGCAACCTACACGAAGACTTGAAATGCTGCTTTAAATAACGCCGCCTTATTATCTTAAACAAGAAAATCAACAAAGGTATCTGATAAAATCGCCCCGTTGTTTTTAAAATGTTAACAGCAGAGTTTTTGATTTATCTGCGATTTCGATCAGTATTATCTAAGGTGATGAATGGAAAATAGTGGATGATCTTTTTAGGAGAGAGATATGTTTAGTAAAATAATCTGTTCGTGTCTGTAAAAGACTTAAAAATGAGAAATCAATATATTTGACTCGTGGTTCTTAAAGAGATCATCTGGCTTGCCCGAGAAGTGTCGATCCCGTACAGGCCTTGGGGCCTGTTTTACTAAACATCTTACGATCATTTTTTGCGTACGGCAAAACCTAAAAGTGCTTCTACAGTAGTAACAAAATAAGGATTCCTGCCATGCATCATCTCATTGGAATCGTCTAAGAAGACGATTCCAATGAGATATTGCAAGGCAGAATCTTACGATGAATATGAACACCAGGTACGATTTGTAATTTTGACTTACGATTAATTTATTCGTAAGAAGTTTATTAAAACGGGTCCCTGGTCGGTTCTGAATGTACAATAACCACTCAACATTGTCATATAATTAGTTTCGACATTTGTCGTCACATTGATCCCCCTATTTATTTCATTACGCTTTCTAGACGACCCCTTTTCGCGTGACGGATCAAATATTATTCGAGATGAAGAGAATATATTGTTTGTATTCTTTGTTTAACATCGATCGAAAAGGAAAAAAAAAACTAATAACTCGAAACTTGCTGGTTTTCGTAAGAAATGTCACAAGGACGCGTATTTGATCGATACTACAACTAAGGGGTTGATGGACAAGCTATTGAGACCAAAACTATTTTGAAAGAAGGAGAAATAAATAAAAACAGAAACAAGCAAAGTCGAATATTTTTCGTATCCAAGCATAATTATATTCAGATGCTAAACAGTGGTTTGCTTCGATGCTTCCCTTTATAGTTCCACAATTTAGAGTGAGTGATCAAAGGTCATTTTTTTCTATATAGTTATAAACAAAATTGACCTTTGGTCGCTCACTTAAACTTGTGGATCTATACTTTATTCCATTAAAATCAACATATCAATAGTGGTCGGTTAAAACATAGTAGCTACGAATATCTTATTTAAGTAGATTTAGATTGGCGACCAGAAACTTGTAACTACAGTTTGAGTTAATCTGTAGTTACGATGTTTTGGTCATCCATCGAATATACAGTAATGAAATCCCATTTAGCCTTATCTACTAACATTGTTAATGCATTTCTAAACAATCTGTCTCAATATCTATAAGATGTCTATCTAGAAATACCATGACCGAATTGAAACCCTTTACTTGTCATCTTAACCCCTCGTACCATTTATCACATCTTCCATAGTCTTTTCATTATGATGAAACTCGAAAAAAAATCTTAAAAAAAACCAACAAAAAACAGCAACGTGTCGATGATGAAAATTTTCTAAACCATCATTCTGTTTTCTTTATTTTGAAATGACTTTCAGATAATTTTCACGAGCGATTTTATTTTCTTTTGCTATAACTGTTAAAGGGTTAATGATTCATCCGAGGGAACGAATGAGAGGGAGAGTGAAAACGAGAGATGGAGAGAGAGAGGGAGAAAGAGAAGGGCGAGAGAGAATGAGAGAGAGGAGAAAGACAGAGACAGAGAGACAGAGGGAGAAAGAAAGAAGAGAGACAAAGAGAGAGAATAGGGAAAAGGGGGAAAGAGAGCACGAAGGAGGGAGGGTGGGGGTAGCATGGGAAAAGGACACTATGTGAAAGGGGGATGGAGTAGCAGACCAACAGAGAGAGAGAGAGAGAGAGAGAGAGAGAGAGAGAGAGAGAGAGAGAGAGAGAGAGAGAGAGAGAGAGAGAGAGAGAGAGAGAGAGAGAGAGAGAGAGAGAGAGAGAGAGAGAGAGAGAGAGAGAGAGAAATTTTCACAAATTAGAATCAGCTCTACACACATTCGTACGGAGAGGCTTTCCTTTAACTGGGTCTTGTTATATACCGGTGCAACATCACATTGAAACGTTTTCAACACGAAATCATTCGTCCCTTTAATATAATTAAAACTTAATTTCATTGTGTGGGTTCTGCTTTAAGAAAATAATAAGCAAACATCAAAGGGAATGTTTACAGATTAACATTTATAAATAATCAAAACAATATTAGACATGAATCAATTGTTAGTCATTCATTCCAATTTTAGCCGCACTTTTTGAAAATGTATTCAGGAAATAGTACTAAATTACTGTACCAAGAGAATTGAATTTTGAGGTTGCATAGCGATTTCTGCCTGTGAAACACGCGCAATTTTTTTTAATCCGATTTTTTGTTTTTGTTATTGTATAGCAGTAGCTAATAATAGTACTATTGAAGTATAGCATGTACGCTGATATTACCATTTATGAATTTCGAAAGCGCTTTAGGAACTTTACATTGTAACAGCGTACATAGGATCTGTCATGAGATTTTTTTTTCAGCCAAGCTGATCTTAACCGAGTCTGGAATGGAAAAGTTATAAAGCGAGCCTTGGCGAGCCTTGGCGAGCCTAATAACTTTTCTATTCCAGACGAGGCAAAGATTAATTTTTCTCAAATAAAATCAAGTAACAGATTCTTTTTCTCACATAAACAACATTTTGTTCGTTAAATATCAATTCTTGAAGCGCCCTGGTGACAGAAATATCGCGAAAACGTGCGTTAGATGACGTCATTTAGAATGTGATCTCATGTGTAAGACAAGGATATCTCTATGACTGTTCGTATCCAACGACATAGCGCAGTTGGTAGCGCGTCGGACTGTCAATCTAGAGGTCCGGGTTCCGATTACCGACGGTAGCGCTCATTCTTTCCGACTTTTTGTCTCTCACCAATGGGTCGATAATCGTTCACCAATGTAGGATAGCAGCTGGATGCTTGGAAAGGATTTAATGGTGGTACTGGTGTGATAAATACCAGAAATATATTGTTAGGTGCTCCAGCCGCCGCGATATAACTGAAATTAATATTGAAAGCGGCGTAAAACCCCATTCAAACAAACTGATGACTGTTAGTAATAGACGACAATGTGAATTTATGCTTAAATCATATTAAGAATTATAAACAAAATTAGTTGATCCCATACGTGGGTTATAGTTTTGACCGTAAGGGGCCTTGGTTCATATTTTTCACGGTATAGTATTCACAATTCAACCCCGTATACTATGTTTTCTTTTCATTAGGAAATTTCGTAACCCTATAAAAAGATTTCAGTTCAATCTGTTTTCAAAAACCAGATATTTTTCCATTCATAGTCCGTTTGTATCAAATTAAGTTATATCTTCAATGGGTTACAAAACCTCGTAACTACAGGTTATTCCAGTTGTAGTTACGTGATTTAGGAACCCCATGGAAGACGTCGTTTATGTGAAGTGGCGAGGGGGAATTGAGATAATATTATTTGACCGGGTTGCAATAACATCAAATAAAAACGTACGCTATTGAAAAATAAAATTGCTTAACTAATACTCAAGAGTGAATTTTTAAATCCTTTCATACATACACGTGAAGATGTACCATTTTTTGTAGTCCATTTCACCGTAACAACCGAACGTTTTTACGTCCATTGCTCCCAAAGGTAAATGATACAATGGAGACGATAAGCATGATAATAATAAAAATACAAAAACTTATGAAAAAATTCATTACAGAAATATATATTTTGAATTCAAACATAAAATTATAGACATGTTAAAGCACCAATTATTTTAAGTACGTGCATCAAATTTATCAAATGGTTTAAACCATTGGATGAAAATAGTAAAGTAAGCTTAAACAAAATAAGCTGCAATTACCACGTTTTTGTAAATCAACAACAGTATTAAACAGAAAATCGTTGGCGGGCAGCCAAAATATCTTAACTACAGCTTGAATGACCTCATTCAAGCTGTAGTTAAGACATTTTAGTCCTCAATCATCGAAATAATTTGATGAAGTGAAATGGTAATCGATTTTATAAAAAAGTGGAAAAAGGTACATCGTTAGCGTGCTTTGATTAATCATACAGGATACATTAATTTTATCGATTACACGCATTTACATTTTTTCTGTGCAATTTTTAAATTGATGTTCAAAATCAAATATGTTTTATTTATTCAATTAAACTCTTTCCCCCATATAACCATTTTTACTCGAACGTGATTACTAGGGTAATGTATTGATATGCTTTTCGTTTTACCAAATTCAAATGATGTCGCTTGTCTGTATAGATGCACACGTTTTCGTGAATAATCAAGTCATTTTGATTACATTTGCACAGTTAAAATCATCATGAAATTGATAAGATGATTGATTTTGGAATGAATGAAATTGAATGAGCGTGTAGAGCGAGTTTTGGGTGAAATCAAAGGGGGTATTCAAATGTCGCTAATTTTGTTCGAGATGAACAAAATTAACAATATTCATTTTCTCCCTTTAATAAAATATAGGCACTTTAAAAGCTACACCAACAAAATCGTAGACTTATTTGATCGATTCTAATTAAATGCTCATCGAATGAGCGTTTGGAATGAATCAAAGGAGCGCTGTGATTTGGAGTGATTTTGATCGGAATGAATGTCAATTCCACGATGCTTTTAACTGTAAAGACATAATCGACCTTTGATTTCTCACTGAAACTTTTACATATGTACGTGGAAATGTTTTCGTCAAAGGACATTGATAACAAAAATTATTTGACTACTTGGTCTATTTTATATCAATGAGAAGTCAATGCTCAGTTTTGGTTTTTGATGAGAGATATATTCAAAGATAGAATGGCCATATAGTCGACAAGGTGGTCTATGCGGTTTGACTGGAATCTGTTCTTGTTTTGAGATTGTTTATAAAGAAGGAAATGGACTCGTAATGTTAATTCGAAACTGTCTTGAGTTCAAGATTTTGAAGGGTTCACAAGAGCTTCCATATTCAAACACGCAGTACATACGCGAAAGTCAATGACACAGGGTACCATTTCTGAGACACTTGGTGACCTTACATTATTCTGAACACATGGCTGGTCTCCCAAAATCTGCGTGATCAGAACCGTTATTTTTCATTTCCACGACAGTTCCTTTTCGCCTGTTGTGCACATATGTGTCTGACGATTTTGTTTATAAATTTTGATCAACTGTTCACAGTTTTTCGCGTTTTATGACAAACAGTATATTACTACGCGAAAATGTCAACTTGCGTTCAAAGTGATATAAAAATAAATGTCACGGTTCCAATATCAAAGAGGTTCGGTTTGATGGTCCATAAAACGCTCCCATAATTGAATCAATATAAACTTTTTATTTCTATGTAAATCAATCAAACATTGGGGAAAATTGAGTAAGCTATGCTTTTTTATACACAGTCATATGTACATGTAGTCTCTTTAGATCAACATCATAAAAAAGAGTTTGTGTCGCTTATTATAGCTGCTAAACGAATAGTCATGAAGAAGATCTCAAAAGAATTAAATGAAATCTATTCAAACCTTTATAAGACAATGACGAACATGGTGTATGAATTTTACAATGTTTTAATTTCTTCCTGTCCAATCCATCCTTTCAGTCAAAATTTCTTAACCGTCGGGCTACTTTTATAGTAAACCGAGGCTTATATAGGAAGTTACATGTACAAGTCGGACGATTCCTAGATACTTTCAGTAAGCGACTTTCGTCAAAATTCCATTTAATAAATCGTTAGTGTGATTTTGAAACCCCCGCCAACAACAGGTTGACTGAGTATTTGAATCACTAGAATCGTCTTACAACTACCATTTTTAGGACTTTATACAGTATATTATCGTTACTTGTCGAAAGAATAGTCATTTTTAATAGTAAAGATGGTTTTATAAATTCAATCATAAAAAACTTTTCTTCGGTGGTATATTATTTAAAAAACAAATGAACCCGTGCGTAACATTTCCAACAACTTAACCTAAGCGCGAGTGGCAAACATTGAGCAGTCTGGAAAGTCGCAAAATGCAATTAGAAGATTCTCTGTCTATATATATGCACTTTCAGACATCGTCTTTATAAAAAGCTCAAAATGAAAATTCTGGACAGACTGTGCGAATGCACAGTCTGTCCAGAATCGTTGTTTGGCGCATATTTGAAATTGCTGAAAATGTCATGCACAAGCTCAAACAATGGGTTTTTTGGTGTCCCCTCTGGTGTTCGGAGAATTGATTTTACTGTTGTGATCTGTTGTGATCTAGTAAATACGGGAGTAAAGTTCTGTTGTTGTTTAACTGTAGGCTCTCAGACGGTACTTGAAGAAAGCAATTTTCACGAACTATACGACATTAACGTTTATGGATTCTGATTAAATCTAAAGTACGGTGCCAAATTCCGATGGAATGTATCCTTGAGCTTTCTTTGTATCTCAACCTATGAAAGAGTAGTCACAACTCTTTATATGTACTAAGAAGTTAGTGTAAAACTATCGTAAAGGTATATACATTTATGTGGGCTGTCTTGATCATAGTCTATACCACCTGATTTCTCTTTTTAAACCAAAAGAGTTCGAACATTATATTTTCAAAATGAATGTTGATCATTTATACTGTGGTGAAATTTGCCGAAGCTTTTATTGAGCATAACAAGGTTTAAACAATAAGGATTATGGAATTAATGTTTCAACAATAAGATAAGCCTCTCTTTCTAACATAGAGTTGTGTTATTTTGATCGCTCAGTGCGAAACAGTTGTAACTGCCTATAAACATATAGACAGTTACAACTGTTTCGCGCTGAGCCATCGTTATATTCCTACCCCACATTTTTGGCTGGTTAGTAAACATCCAAACTCCAACTGAGCTCTTGAAGATAAAATGGGTTTTCCAACCCAACAAGTGATTTACCACGTTCTTATTTTAAGTACCTCTCTGTTATACAACGCTTCTTGGATTCAAGGTCCCCGAATTCGTATCAAACCAACTAAAAAAAAATCATGAAAATTTATGATCTTTTGCGTGACATTTCCAACAATTTTATTTGTGCGTGATTGTAAGACGCTGAGGGTTACAACATCGTAATCAGAATAATTATAGACTTGCGAAGACACTTTGAGTTAAAGGTGATAAATGCAGAGCGTAGTGAATACTTTGATCAGTTTGTGCGAATTTCCTGTCTGATCAGAGTCGTAATGTAAGGCACACTTTGATATTGTTTGTAATGTCTCTCACATGTCAATATAAGTTATGTTCTTTATGGATTGAACCAAACTGAGTTAGTTTATCAGCAACATGAAAGCTGGCGGGACAGTAAAATGCACAAGCACTATCAAAGTCATTTCATCTTGCTCATATCCACTACAGCCTAGCCTTACGAGTTTGTTAGCCAGAGTCACGTGTAAGATTCACGACGGTGGAACACATCCTTTGTGACATTGTTCTCAAACAAATGGTTTGTTAATCGTCTATCTAAATTGGATGCGTAGCTGGGTACTTAAAAGGGATGTCGTGGCTGTGCCTGTGAGAGAAATGCAAGAGATCCATGGCTAGGTATTCAAGCCACTGCAATATAATTGAATAAAGTTAAAAGCGGCATTATACCACATTAAGGTAGTTGACCCGTAATAGTTCCACAACATTTCGGACCAAATGATCTTTCACAATGTTAACCGAGGTTTCCTAATGAAAATCATTAGGAAACCTCGGTTAACACTGTAAAAGTACACGACTGTCGAAACATTGCGGATATATTACGGGTCCACTACCTTAAAAATTGCATGGGTGTTCTGATCCGAACAAGATCTCCATGTGATGGTGAAACTAATTACGTATTGTCTGAAAGTTCAATTAGGATCTATTTCGTGCCAAATACTCATCTTTGGAAACAGTTTAGACCGGAACATGTGTCTTACGTATTGGCAAGTTATAATCGGTTGGTTCGAGAAACCTATTTCGACTAACTCTCAATGCCGCAAAAATGTTTCGACCAAAGCATAACAAAATTGGATTTCGCTTCACTATTGTATTCATTCTGTATCAGATGTGATTTTAAAGTAAAAAAAAGCGGATGAAAGAGTTACTTTGTCGATTTGGATACCAAATATTCGGGAATCAAAATATGATGTTCTCTTTTTTTCTCCTTTTTGTTTGTTTGTTTTTACAGGAACGGCTGTCACTTCACCTTTTCTTATTTTGAGTTTTTGTGTAAAATCGAAATTATACAGTTTCGAGCCGCATTTCTTTTAAATCTTTATTACATACATCTCAATCAAAATTGCCTGTTTCGAACACATTGTATCACAATAACCACGTCGCAGGACTTAATACAATGAATTACATCATAAAATTGACAATCATTCCGATCAAAATCATTCAAAATCGCTCACCCAGCGCTCCATTAATTCACCCAAAACACTCAAATTGATCGAAAACATTCAAAAATCTTTAGAAAACATTTCTAAATCAACCAAGACATATCGACATTTAATTCAAATCGATCTTATTATTCCACGGTTTTATTGGTCTGAGTGGATCTTTAAGTGTCTCATTGGCCCATGAAGACACACAAACAGAAAATTACGTATGCTTTATTAAAGGGAGTTAATTAATATTGCTTACTTTGTTCATCTTGAACAAAATTAGCCACATTAGTTTACCTCCCTTTAATTTCACTCATAACTCGCTCCACACACTGATGAAAAGTTATAAAGCGAGCCTTGGCGAGCCTTGGCGAGCCTAATAACTTTTCTATTCCAGACGAGGCAAAGATTAATTTTTCTCAAATAAAATCAAGTAACAGATTCTTTTTCTCACATAAACAACATTTTGTTCGTTAAATATCAATTCTTGAAGCGCCCTGGTGACAGAAATATCGCGAAAACGTGCGTTAGATGACGTCATTTAGAATGTGATCTCATGTGTAAGACAAGGATATCTCTATGACTGTTCGTATCCAACGACATAGCGCAGTTGGTAGCGCGTCGGACTGTCAATCTAGAGGTCCGGGTTCCGATTACCGACGGTAGCGCTCATTCTTTCCGACTTTTTGTCTCTCACCAATGGGTCGATAATCGTTCACCAATGTAGGATAGCAGCTGGATGCTTGGAAAGGATTTAATGGTGGTACTGGTGTGATAAATACCAGAAATATATTGTTAGGTGCTCCAGCCGCCGCGATATAACTGAAATTAATATTGAAAGCGGCGTAAAACCCCATTCAAACAAACTGATGACTGTTAGTAATAGACGACAATGTGAATTTATGCTTAAATCATATTAAGAATTATAAACAAAATTAGTTGATCCCATACGTGGGTTATAGTTTTGACCGTAAGGGGCCTTGGTTCATATTTTTCACGGTATAGTATTCACAATTCAACCCCGTATACTATGTTTTCTTTTCATTAGGAAATTTCGTAACCCTATAAAAAGATTTCAGTTCAATCTGTTTTCAAAAACCAGATATTTTTCCATTCATAGTCCGTTTGTATCAAATTAAGTTATATCTTCAATGGGTTACAAAACCTCGTAACTACAGGTTATTCCAGTTGTAGTTACGTGATTTAGGAACCCCATGGAAGACGTCGTTTATGTGAAGTGGCGAGGGGGAATTGAGATAATATTATTTGACCGGGTTGCAATAACATCAAATAAAAACGTACGCTATTGAAAAATAAAATTGCTTAACTAATACTCAAGAGTGAATTTTTAAATCCTTTCATACATACACGTGAAGATGTACCATTTTTTGTAGTCCATTTCACCGTAACAACCGAACGTTTTTACGTCCATTGCTCCCAAAGGTAAATGATACAATGGAGACGATAAGCATGATAATAATAAAAATACAAAAACTTATGAAAAAATTCATTACAGAAATATATATTTTGAATTCAAACATAAAATTATAGACATGTTAAAGCACCAATTATTTTAAGTACGTGCATCAAATTTATCAAATGGTTTAAACCATTGGATGAAAATAGTAAAGTAAGCTTAAACAAAATAAGCTGCAATTACCACGTTTTTGTAAATCAACAACAGTATTAAACAGAAAATCGTTGGCGGGCAGCCAAAATATCTTAACTACAGCTTGAATGACCTCATTCAAGCTGTAGTTAAGACATTTTAGTCCTCAATCATCGAAATAATTTGATGAAGTGAAATGGTAATCGATTTTATAAAAAAGTGGAAAAAGGTACATCGTTAGCGTGCTTTGATTAATCATACAGGATACATTAATTTTATCGATTACACGCATTTACATTTTTTCTGTGCAATTTTTAAATTGATGTTCAAAATCAAATATGTTTTATTTATTCAATTAAACTCTTTCCCCCATATAACCATTTTTACTCGAACGTGATTACTAGGGTAATGTATTGATATGCTTTTCGTTTTACCAAATTCAAATGATGTCGCTTGTCTGTATAGATGCACACGTTTTCGTGAATAATCAAGTCATTTTGATTACATTTGCACAGTTAAAATCATCATGAAATTGATAAGATGATTGATTTTGGAATGAATGAAATTGAATGAGCGTGTAGAGCGAGTTTTGGGTGAAATCAAAGGGGGTATTCAAATGTCGCTAATTTTGTTCGAGATGAACAAAATTAACAATATTCATTTTCTCCCTTTAATAAAATATAGGCACTTTAAAAGCTACACCAACAAAATCGTAGACTTATTTGATCGATTCTAATTAAATGCTCATCGAATGAGCGTTTGGAATGAATCAAAGGAGCGCTGTGATTTGGAGTGATTTTGATCGGAATGAATGTCAATTCCACGATGCTTTTAACTGTAAAGACATAATCGACCTTTGATTTCTCACTGAAACTTTTACATATGTACGTGGAAATGTTTTCGTCAAAGGACATTGATAACAAAAATTATTTGACTACTTGGTCTATTTTATATCAATGAGAAGTCAATGCTCAGTTTTGGTTTTTGATGAGAGATATATTCAAAGATAGAATGGCCATATAGTCGACAAGGTGGTCTATGCGGTTTGACTGGAATCTGTTCTTGTTTTGAGATTGTTTATAAAGAAGGAAATGGACTCGTAATGTTAATTCGAAACTGTCTTGAGTTCAAGATTTTGAAGGGTTCACAAGAGCTTCCATATTCAAACACGCAGTACATACGCGAAAGTCAATGACACAGGGTACCATTTCTGAGACACTTGGTGACCTTACATTATTCTGAACACATGGCTGGTCTCCCAAAATCTGCGTGATCAGAACCGTTATTTTTCATTTCCACGACAGTTCCTTTTCGCCTGTTGTGCACATATGTGTCTGACGATTTTGTTTATAAATTTTGATCAACTGTTCACAGTTTTTCGCGTTTTATGACAAACAGTATATTACTACGCGAAAATGTCAACTTGCGTTCAAAGTGATATAAAAATAAATGTCACGGTTCCAATATCAAAGAGGTTCGGTTTGATGGTCCATAAAACGCTCCCATAATTGAATCAATATAAACTTTTTATTTCTATATAAATCAATCAAACATTGGGGAAAATTGAGTAAGCTATGCTTTTTTATACACAGTCATATGTACATGTAGTCTCTTTAGATCAACATCATAAAAAAGAGTTTGTGTCGCTTATTATAGCTGCTAAACGAATAGTCATGAAGAAGATCTCAAAAGAATTAAATGAAATCTATTCAAACCTTTATAAGACAATGACGAACATGGTGTATGAATTTTACAATGTTTTAATTTCTTCCTGTCCAATCCATCCTTTCAGTCAAAATTTCTTAACCGTCGGGCTACTTTTATAGTAAACCGAGGCTTATATAGGAAGTTACATGTACAAGTCGGACGATTCCTAGATACTTTCAGTAAGCGACTTTCGTCAAAATTCCATTTAATAAATCGTTAGTGTGATTTTGAAACCCCCGCCAACAACAGGTTGACTGAGTATTTGAATCACTAGAATCGTCTTACAACTACCATTTTTAGGACTTTATACAGTATATTATCGTTACTTGTCGAAAGAATAGTCATTTTTAATAGTAAAGATGGTTTTATAAATTCAATCATAAAAAACTTTTCTTCGGTGGTATATTATTTAAAAAACAAATGAACCCGTGCGTAACATTTCCAACAACTTAACCTAAGCGCGAGTGGCAAACATTGAGCAGTCTGGAAAGTCGCAAAATGCAATTAGAAGATTCTCTGTCTATATATATGCACTTTCAGACATCGTCTTTATAAAAAGCTCAAAATGAAAATTCTGGACAGACTGTGCGAATGCACAGTCTGTCCAGAATCGTTGTTTGGCGCATATTTGAAATTGCTGAAAATGTCATGCACAAGCTCAAACAATGGGTTTTTTGGTGTCCCCTCTGGTGTTCGGAGAATTGATTTTACTGTTGTGATCTGTTGTGATCTAGTAAATACGGGAGTAAAGTTCTGTTGTTGTTTAACTGTAGGCTCTCAGACGGTACTTGAAGAAAGCAATTTTCACGAACTATACGACATTAACGTTTATGGATTCTGATTAAATCTAAAGTACGGTGCCAAATTCCGATGGAATGTATCCTTGAGCTTTCTTTGTATCTCAACCTATGAAAGAGTAGTCACAACTCTTTATATGTACTAAGAAGTTAGTGTAAAACTATCGTAAAGGTATATACATTTATGTGGGCTGTCTTGATCATAGTCTATACCACCTGATTTCTCTTTTTAAACCAAAAGAGTTCGAACATTATATTTTCAAAATGAATGTTGATCATTTATACTGTGGTGAAATTTGCCGAAGCTTTTATTGAGCATAACAAGGTTTAAACAATAAGGATTATGGAATTAATGTTTCAACAATAAGATAAGCCTCTCTTTCTAACATAGAGTTGTGTTATTTTGATCGCTCAGTGCGAAACAGTTGTAACTGCCTATAAACATATAGACAGTTACAACTGTTTCGCGCTGAGCCATCGTTATATTCCTACCCCACATTTTTGGCTGGTTAGTAAACATCCAAACTCCAACTGAGCTCTTGAAGATAAAATGGGTTTTCCAACCCAACAAGTGATTTACCACGTTCTTATTTTAAGTACCTCTCTGTTATACAACGCTTCTTGGATTCAAGGTCCCCGAATTCGTATCAAACCAACTAAAAAAAAAATCATGAAAATTTATGATCTTTTGCGTGACATTTCCAACAATTTTATTTGTGCGTGATTGTAAGACGCTGAGGGTTACAACATCGTAATCAGAATAATTATAGACTTGCGAAGACACTTTGAGTTAAAGGTGATAAATGCAGAGCGTAGTGAATACTTTGATCAGTTTGTGCGAATTTCCTGTCTGATCAGAGTCGTAATGTAAGGCACACTTTGATATTGTTTGTAATGTCTCTCACATGTCAATATAAGTTATGTTCTTTATGGATTGAACCAAACTGAGTTAGTTTATCAGCAACATGAAAGCTGGCGGGACAGTAAAATGCACAAGCACTATCAAAGTCATTTCATCTTGCTCATATCCACTACAGCCTAGCCTTACGAGTTTGTTAGCCAGAGTCACGTGTAAGATTCACGACGGTGGAACACATCCTTTGTGACATTGTTCTCAAACAAATGGTTTGTTAATCGTCTATCTAAATTGGATGCGTAGCTGGGTACTTAAAAGGGATGTCGTGGCTGTGCCTGTGAGAGAAATGCAAGAGATCCATGGCTAGGTATTCAAGCCACTGCAATATAATTGAATAAAGTTAAAAGCGGCATTATACCACATTAAGGTAGTTGACCCGTAATAGTTCCGCAACATTTCGGACCAAATGATCTTTCACAATGTTAACCGAGGTTTCCTAATGAAAATCATTAGGAAACCTCGGTTAACACTGTAAAAGTACACGACTGTCGAAACATTGCGGATATATTACGGGTCCACTACCTTAAAAATTGCATGGGTGTTCTGATCCGAACAAGATCTCCATGTGATGGTGAAACTAATTACGTATTGTCTGAAAGTTCAATTAGGATCTATTTCGTGCCAAATACTCATCTTTGGAAACAGTTTAGACCGGAACATGTGTCTTACGTATTGGCAAGTTATAATCGGTTGGTTCGAGAAACCTATTTCGACTAACTCTCAATGCCGCAAAAATGTTTCGACCAAAGCATAACAAAATTGGATTTCGCTTCACTATTGTATTCATTCTGTATCAGATGTGATTTTAAAGTAAAAAAAAGCGGATGAAAGAGTTACTTTGTCGATTTGGATACCAAATATTCGGGAATCAAAATATGATGTTCTCTTTTTTTCTCCTTTTTGTTTGTTTGTTTTTACAGGAACGGCTGTCACTTCACCTTTTCTTATTTTGAGTTTTTGTGTAAAATCGAAATTATACAGTTTCGAGCCGCATTTCTTTTAAATCTTTATTACATACATCTCAATCAAAATTGCCTGTTTCGAACACATTGTATCACAATAACCACGTCGCAGGACTTAATACAATGAATTACATCATAAAATTGACAATCATTCCGATCAAAATCATTCAAAATCGCTCACCCAGCGCTCCATTAATTCACCCAAAACACTCAAATTGATCGAAAACATTCAAAAATCTTTAGAAAACATTTCTAAATCAACCAAGACATATCGACATTTAATTCAAATCGATCTTATTATTCCACGGTTTTATTGGTCTGAGTGGATCTTTAAGTGTCTCATTGGCCCATGAAGACACACAAACAGAAAATTACGTATGCTTTATTAAAGGGAGTTAATTAATATTGCTTACTTTGTTCATCTTGAACAAAATTAGCCACATTAGTTTACCTCCCTTTAATTTCACTCATAACTCGCTCCACACACTGATTTAATTTCATTCCAAAAACATTCCAAAATCATTCATCTTGTCAATTTCACGATGTTGTTAACTGTATACGTAGCTACAAGTCTACCACAATAGAAATTGTGATAACGCGAAGAAGAAAGATATGTTTTTACATTTATCAAAGACGAAGGTTAACCCTGTCATGCAGTAAGTATTTTGTTTGTTACCCGCGGAGATTTGGTTAGGAAAACTCGATAATAGTTTTTACACTAAGCACCGTATGACTTAGTACAATGCCAGGAACACGCAAAAACCCCAACATATTCCAGTATTTTTTTATCATTCTAAGTTTATTGTCCATTGTAGAGACATAGCTCCGGCGCGTACTCGAGTACCCTAGTATCGGGCAGGGTAACGTTTACTCGAGTACAGTTAGTAACATTGTGAAATCGACATTCACCAGAATCAAAGCCATTCTAAATCGTTCACTCAGCGCTCGATTCATTTATTCCAAACACTCACTCTAACCAATTTCGAAACGCTCAAACCAAGTGAAAAATATAGAATCAACAACGTCATTCAAAATAAATTTTGATGGAGAAAAATCGCGATTTCACTGATATAATTCAGATTGTTAGCGTCTCATAGTTTCTTGAAGAAATAGGAAGCTATGTATAGAACTTGTATGCATTTTTTTTATTAAAGGGAGGTTATCAATATCGCTAATTTTGTTCATCCTGATATAGGATTACCTCCCATTAAATTCACCCAAAGCTCGCTGCACAATTTCATTCAATTTCATTCCAAAATCATTTCAAAATCATTCATGGCAATTTCGTCATGTTGTAAACTTTACCCTAGTATCGGGTAGGGTAACGTTTCTATCCGGGCCATGAATCATAACCCGTTACCCGACTATTGTAAAAACACCATGTACTATGTACTATTGGGGATCATATCCAGAAGAGAATAGATAGACCCCGGGGTATCCGAGGATGGCAATGGTCAATTTGAGACCGCAACTTCTCAACTTAGATTTGATAAATGTTCAAGTAAGGTACAATGATTTACTCTTCTAAGAGACAACCGTGGTCTTTTCCAGTTTTCCCAAACAAAGCTCCTTATAATGTATGAATGAATGCATGGATGTGGACAAACCAACGAAAAAGCGAGCGTAGTCGTTACATAACTAGATATTTGTTGAAAAACTTTATATGCACAAGTTTAATTGAGTGATCGAAGGTCAATTTTGTCTATACTTGTATAGACAAAATTGACTTGTAAACACTCACTTGAACTTGTACATCTGTACACAGGAATAAAATATATAACTTAACGCGACACCTCCGACATTCTTTACACGAATTATTTTTATTTATCCTAATAGATTTCGTTTAATGCGTTATACATCTATTTGTTGAGGGTGTTCTTTATGATCCTAGGTTAATAATCTGGCAGTGTTTTACTGCCGTTCGGACGTGAAAACATTGTTCTGTACTTGTTCGTTCGTTCACACGATCATGTTTTCTTTGATTTCACTTGTGTTGGGGGTTGTTTTTTATCACCCGTACAAAGATGTCGGTATAATTGTTTGTCATAAATGCCCTGTAACGCGCATATGGTTATTATTTTCCTTGTCGCTCATTTATGCTACATGCGGTTAATATAGTCGTCAGAAAAAAGAAATGAAAGAATTGTAGGCATTTTAGCGATAGTGTACGATGTGATATTTTAAGCGAAACCCGAACTATCTTGCAGAACATATAAAATCTAGAATATTCTTATCTAACAATACACCATGGGACAAGGGCATAAATTTCTCCAGTCTATTTAGACTTGATCAGATTGCTCGCAATGCGTAGGCAGTCATTTAACCTTGATTTATATTTTGCACTTTGTAAAATTCAAAATTAAACATGTTTACTGTAATTCGAAATATAAATAAAACATGTTTCTCTAGTGGTCACGAAAACATTGTCGACGCTATATTAAAATGTCGAAGTTTCATCTGTAGTTACGACATTTCGGTCGTGCACCGATGCTACTTGATTACAGGTGCTTAAGAGCAACAACATGTGATCAAAAGTTTTACACCAATCGAATCATTTGAATAGAAAAATAAACAACAAACATTTGAGAAAAATAGAGTTAGATTGAAAGGAGGAAATGCACAAACTTTCTCCTATCATATCAAGGAGATAACTAAATCGGAATCTCTTAGAAACGCCGATTTCAATATCGAAAGCTAATTTGATTTTCCCCATTCTTTCAAATAACCCTATCTCCCATAATAATCCGCGGTACTTTAAGAGTGCGCGGCAAACGCTTGAATTTGTGAAAACTATCGGGTGTGTGGGATTAAAGGTTTTGAAGATAGGGGAAAGTTTTATTTGATTAATGCGGTGCTCTAAGTTTAGGGGGTTTGATGAGTTTTGACTGTTGAATGGTGTAAGGAACTACACTGCTTTCAGGGTGACAAAACGGTGCAAACTATTTGCCCAATTAAACCCCGCTTTGCACGTGAATTTGTGTGCAAAGCGGGGTAATGGCAAACATTTACACCGTTTTGCCATCTTGAACGTAGGACTGGCCAAACATTGCAAATTCTTAACCGACGAAGATAATATTGTTTGGTTTCATGCAGGTATGAAACGAAATAAAGTTAATTACCATTTATGAATTCCGCAACCAGGTTTGTTCAAAAATGTGATACTGTTTCTCGTTTCAAGTCTTGATTTAAATAATTACACCCCTTGTTACTTTTAATTTAAGAAATAGCATGGTCATTCTACCTTATTATAGCTCGGTTTATCAAAGGCTTCCGTTGTGGCTTAAATAGGAAACAGTCGAAAAAAATGATTATGGAAACCTCAATACTACTCGCTCAAAATTCAATTTCGGCACTAGTCATGCTAACATTCACACATAAAGTTAACTTGAAAAATAACTTAATGAAAATGTTGTATAATAATGAAACCTCCAATGAGTAAAAATGACAGGTACTTAGAAGGCCTTTAGAAATCAATTATCTACAAATATAATGCTCAAATTGAAACCCAACCCTATGAAATAGGAGATAACTTCATAGAAGGTCTTTGTCCCCGGGCAGACAGCTTGTCCAATATTTTGAAGCATCTCTTTTTCATACTTAGTGATGAAAAATGATTATTTTTTTTTCTCCGTAGATCGTGTTTAGAAATGGTCTATATAGGCTTGATATTAGAATATAGCTAAATCATATATTGTGCGTTTCTGAACTTTTACCTACGTATTGAGAATATTTATAATGACCTTTATAATTAACATAAACTTGTTGATTAAAGCTAATGAAAATTATTATCGGATTTTCTTTGTCAAGGTCCTGGGCCTGTTTTATAAAACATCTTGCGATCATTTTTCGCAAACAACAATTATCAAAGTTATTTTGTTTTTGGTACAGTAGTAACTAAATTTGAAATTCTGCAATGCATCATCTCATCGGAATCTACAGACGACTCCAAATAGATATTGGAAGGCAGAATTTAGCAATGGTGAAAATACTAGGTATGATTTGTGATTTTGACTTTCGATTAACTTTTACGTAAGAAGTTAAGAAAAAACGGGCCCTAGGACTGGACAGAAATAAAGAAAACAACAACAGCAAAGACAATGCTGAATGCTTTGCTGAACAAGTTTATGTCCGCACGGTTTTAAAGGTTTCTCTGACTTTATTAAGTTTGTAAGCGTATGATGAGTTCATGAAGATATAAAAGCTATTTGTAGGACCTGTATAAGTATTTTCTTAAAGGCAAGCAATAAATACCGCTTATTTTGTTCATCCTGAACTAGATAATCGATATTGGATTACCTCCTTTTAATTTCACTCAAAACTCACTCATCGCGTTCATTCAGTTTCATTTCAAAATCGCTCAAACGCATTCACCTTGTCGATGATGTTAACTGCTTTAACTCTGGTTTCTATTTTTTTTTCTTTTTCAAAAGGTTATTAAACAAAAAATAACATGTTCGTGTAAGAAATCATTAAAACATAATAACAGGTTATTTCATTCGTTGTTAAATTTGTTTTCTATGAAAGAGAAATAACTATTTGAAATTTTGACAGCCTATATAAGGATGTTTTTAAAAATGACATAAAAGTAATTTGTTAGGGCAAAATGATGTTATTTTGTTGAAGGTTAGAATCAAAGAGCGTAGCGTTTGGGGATTCGGTTACATTATTAAATAAAAAAATGTAAATGTTGAATACTATATAAAACTGGAAAGGATAAATAAGTGTACACTGTAAAAAGAAATTTCTTTATTCCAATATTTTTATGAAAAATACATTTACAAATGAAGGTAACTTACATGTAAGACAAATTGACATTATTAATAAAATATGAAACGGCTTCCGACAATATAATACGTAATCGATGAAGGGCGATATAAAGATTGCGATTTCGTGTATTGCTTATTCGATCTGTGATTTATATTATATCTATACAAATATCCATGTGATGACATCCCATATGAAAGTTTTATAAAATCACATGGATATTTTCAGAACAATGACATAATGCCGTTATTTTTAGAAACTTGCATTTCTGTTAGAAACATCGACGAAATCAAAGCAAATCGAGATTATAAGATAAATATAATACGTATTAGTGGCAGAGCCTCGACAATTATCAATTCCCCCAACCTCGTTAGATCTTCTTTCATACAAAACACAAAGTACGTATTATATTCTTTCACGTTTGTTGCCCCTCTACCTACGTTCCAATATTTGTTTATACCACCAGCATCTCGTATGTAATTACATATTTTTTAAGTAAGAAATACTATTTAGTTTCATATCTAAAAATTAAACTAAACTTCTCGATTCTTAATGTTATCATTTTCACCCCCAAAAGTAAATACTGTTGTGGAACTTAATCTTATTCTGCCTCAATACTAAATTTTAATAAAAATGATATCAAAACTCTTTCAAACTCTTTCCAAAGGGGTATGGTTTTTCAGCCAATCCGAATGCAGATGTCCAGACGAACACCAGTAAAATAGAATTACATGTACATGTATTTCAATTTTGACCACTTTAAATTTGATTACAATTTGAACCAGTTTTAATCTACTTCCATCGGGAGAAGCTAATACATTTGTTTCTCTTATCATATATGTTTCCTTTTTATGGAGGAAAGAATGCGAACTAATATGATGTCACTAAACTAATATCGAGCAAACAATGAATCAAACAAATTATAAGGTTATCCGATACAAATACTAAATTATTTGGCGCGACTACTCTATAATTAAGCCATTTGATACGCTTTTCACGAAAGTTTTGAAGGATGGTGGTTGAAAGCAAAGGTCATTCGCCTAAATGGTTAAAAATGTTGATTGTAAATGGAATTTAGTATAGTACAAAATAGTTAAGATCCGATAATGTTCGAAAGTGACATACAGTGTCGATGGTCGGCGATCAGGATTTCGTAGCTACACATTTCTTCCCAAATATAGATATAAATTAGACGTTCATTACACAGGCAATTGTTTCGCGATGTTGTCATATAGTTTATCATACAAATCTATATATTAAATCATATATGTAATAATTTGGATAATCGCTCGTCGACGCAGTATACCGTGGTTGCATATAGCCCAAATCGATTTCTCGCCTATGCCCTCCTATATAATCAGTCGAGAAAAGCTTATGAAGTTTATTTGATCAAAATTTAATGGACTATTGCTCGAATGTGAAGCATGGAGAAATGACATACAAAATCTTAAAGATAGCGAATGCTTTTTCTCAAGATAAACGTTTTCATCGAAATTATTTAAGTTTTGAGTATGATAAAAGGTGTATGCCACATTTATTAAGAAATGTCATCATTCAAGAATTTGGAACGATTCTTTTTACTTATGTCTATTTACTTATTCATTCATTCATTTATTTGAGCCTTTGCGTGACATTTCCAACATTTTTGTGAGTGCGGAATGGCTAGCCATTGAGATCCCTGGGCAGCCACAAATTGTATTCAAAATGTACTCTGGTTTTGTATACCGAAATAACCTATTGAACGCAAAGTGAAGTCTTAGATCGGCCTGTTCTGGTCTGAGTCTTAGTGTTGCTCACATTTGAAATTGTTGGAAAAACCGAGCAAATGCATATTTTTTTTATAATCTACCGTAAAAAAGCTCTAACTCTGAAAACTTTGTGTATCATTTTATTTTTAGCCGATGGATGGGACCCCAAGATCTTTTTCGCCTGCACATTCTATCGATCCCGAAATCCAAAAACTTGATCCAGTCACCGTGCTGAATATTCATAAGTCATTACTACAATCACGTGATCAACTTTGGGCAAATCACAGAGACGGACACACGGTAAGCTTCCAAGTCTTGCTTACACAGAAATAGACCAAATCACCTAAATGCATCTGCAATACATTGCTCCAACTTTGCACAAAACAGTTGCTTGTATCAATTCATGGTTCGGACATTTTCTTCTTTCTCTTCTATACCCGGGTCTTCGGTGAAGGGTGGCTTTTCTATTTGTCGTTCTGCGTTTCCACGAATGGAATATTGTCCCCAAAACTTTGTACACGCCATTATCTTTTCTGTTGTATTTTATTCAACATCACAAATTCACCAAGATCATTCAGAGTAACAAATCTAGCATGTTTTGCAATTTTTGAGTTCAACATTGCACTACGCCGACTAAACAAAAACATAAATTTTATAACTCAAAGCATTTTTTGTGTGTAAATTAACTTCAAAAATATTTTCCTTCTGAAATTTAACTTGCTTCGTGTATCTTGATGTTCGTGGAACCCTCAATATTCCTGCTTTGGCAGTACGTATATATCAAGATCAGTCTACAATTATTTGCAACCTTCTCTTAGTCAATGCCACGTAGTTTCCCATTTTAGGACAGAAAAAGTTTTAAATTGTATGTACAAATTATATAGTGACTTAAATTTAGTATATCAAGTGCATTCCGTACTTTGATTTTAAAGCAATTTTGCCGAGGTTTTTAATCATCATCACATAGGCTACTTTAGATTTTTCTCTGTTATCAATTTCTGTCTACTGGTTTGCTCGGCCAAGAAAAGTCTAGCGAACTGAAAACACCAAGCAAAAGAAGGTCAGAAGTCACTAGTCTTCACGTGGTACCATACATTCAGTATTTGGGCGACCAAAACCCCGTACCCACAGCTTAAATAAGCTGTGGTTACGATATTTTGGTTACCAAAACAAACATTTCCTACCACGAAAACTGTTAATGACGTTGACAGCTACAAACGCTGAAAGTTAAAAACGTCCGACTTTAGGGGTTATTTAGGGGTGTTATCAAAGAGAAACCCCTTAATTATCGCGACTAATTTAGGGGAGTTTAGGAACTGCTAGGGTTTAATCACTGCCGGTTTGAATCGCATATGAAATTTTGGTTCGACCCTTTACAAAAATTGACTACAAGTGATTTACGGAAAAACCTTAAATAGAAAGGAACAAAAGTTATATGTAATCATTGTCTTTACAATACAATTCGAAATCCCAATAATTAACTCATTAGAAACCATTTAATAGCAATGCATCAAAAGGATTATGAGGTGAAAGGGCTTGCGTAGATACATGACATTGTATTCTTACATTATTTTTGCCGCCGTCATAAGGCGTTGGTAGGGCGTTGGACTATCGTTCAAAAAAGCGTTCCGGGTTCGATACCTGACGCCGGCACTCATTCTTTCCGACTACATGTATTTGTCTTCCACCAATCGTTTGAAAATTGTGCACTTATGTGGGATAGCAGCTGAAGGCTAGAAAAGAATGTTATAGTAGTACTTGTGTGGGAAATACCAGGAATCCAATGTCAGATGCTCCAGCTGCCGCGATGTAATTGAAAGATTGTTGAGAGCGGCGAAACCCCATTCAAACAAACAAACAAATCTAACAATATTTCGTCCATGAGCATTAAGAACTATAGCATCTTTATTTATCCTAGACTTTAGTTACTTGTACAAGGTTTCTTTAGTCAGTGGAAGTGGGGAGGTTTTTTCAAGCACTTCTACTTTCAATAGCACTTTTTAACCATATTTTGTACAACTTAACCAGCCCTGTTTTCAGGATGAAAAACCAAAATAATAAATATATGAATAAATTAATAAAAAAAAAACATAAAAAAAAAACCAACAACGTTGGCACACGTTTAAAAATGGTACCTCGCTTTGCACGTGAGTTCACGTGCAGAGTGGGGTACCATTTTTCAAACCTTTAAAAAGAAACATTTTCTTCATCTTGAACGCTGAGAAGCAAGTGTTGTAATGACTAATAGAAATCAGAACGTGACAGAAATGATCGCCGTTGGCCCGTTTGAACGATCACCAAAACCTGTAATTTTCTCCTCCGCTATTTAGCCAAACCCTACTTAGTTCAAGTCATGCGAAATGGCCGACTCTTAAGCCAAACTTCAGTCAAAGAAATTCATAAATATTAATTAAATTGTCCCATTTGAAGTCACTAAATAAACGAACATTCCTGAAAAACTCCGTTTGAGTCGTTTAATTGATTAATATAGACAGCATTCTTCGTTGACTATCATAAATTTACATCTTGTATATAATTTCTTTCTCCCTTTTCTTTTATTATTTTCATCATTGTATTTCTAATTACCTAGAGTGCATGCATTGATGCATTTAAAGATAAATTATATAGAATGATACCAATTTTACTCCTCCAAATTTCAAACAAAGTGCGTGTATGTATGTACTATTGTAATGCTTAAAGTATCTTAATTTTATACATAATTTAGGTTTTCTTTTATATTTTCGTGCATGTAAAAAAGAGAAGACATAATAATCATCGATTTTAAACGCAATAATGAATAATTAGAAATGTCCCGCGATTCATTAATTCTACATTTAGGGTAGTTTTTATTCATTCCTTCTGGATTTTTTTTTTTTGAGAACGCACGGAAACTATATGATTGCTTACATAGTGCTTTTAGTTCCATAAAAGACAAAAGAACGTTTCGTATAAACAATTTGTAGGTTTGTTTCCTTTTTTTGGCCTTTGTTTTTTTTTTATAAAGAATTAAACAAGAATGACAACAATGATGATATTAGGTTACAAAATTGAAGAGAATAGTTTTGAATTCATCGATGAATAAAACTTATTTTTTTTTTAAGTTTCTTACGCAAAAAAAACAATAGCTATACATTTATTTTCAACTGTTTACATCCGTTTCCATGTTTGTGTTCGTTATCGTGCATGTTGTTTATACGTTGTTCTCTCTCTTCTATCAGCCACCCTTAACCTCAGACCTTTTGAAGCAACATGGCGACAATGCCAGCGACTCGTCCGGCGAGACGGCCACGTGTGACTCCGGGCGCGGAGGTAGCGAGTCCGATATCCAAACATTCTCATCACAATCTCATGATACAGGTAAGGTCTAACAGTTAAGCAAGGGAGGCTACTCAGTTGTAAGACAAAAAGGTCGCGTGAGAATTGTCTTTCTTTAAATACTTTACAAACTAAATGGACTGTCTACAGTATTTAAATGTCGATATATTAAGATTTGTACGTATATTGAAAAAAGTTGTAAGATGTTGATATACATAAATAGTTGTATTCTTTAATACATGAATATTTGACCGATGTAAATGAATAGAATACCTAAAACTTGGCTATGAGTATTTACGATTCTCGAGGTTTCTTTTTCTGATTAACTCGACCAAAAGTGGACGTTTGAATATCATTTTCAAAGCGCATAGTAAATTATTCATTTTATGTGTTTTTGAATGATTCAATCGACGTTGAATTTTTGTTGTATTCATTAATGAAATAAAAGGGAAAAACAACTAATTCTTTGATTTACAACTTCGTAACTTACTCAGATTTGTCCACGAAACTTGCGAAGAAAACGAAAGATATGACCCATCACGCGAATATGGACAATTTTGTAACCCTATAAAATAAATTTTTGAAAAAGAGATTAAATCCAGATTAACACAAAAAGAGATGACATTTAAAAACAAAACAAATCAAAACAAAACAAAAAATAAGTTAAATTTAACAATATATTGCAACGCAGAATAAACATTCTAGATTCAGAAATATTACTGTAAGTAAATAGTTTCAACCCTAGTTAGTCTGCGCAGACTGCGCAGTCTGACTAGGGTCGATACTTTTCGTACTTCAAACTTGGCCCTTTTTTGTCGAGGGGGGGGGGGGTCATATATAAACGTAACGAGTAAAAGAACCTTTCTTAACATATAATTCATTTTCTATTTTCAGATCATATAAAAACAGTGACATTCGCCAACAAACCCATGTTACACCATTTTCCCGCAGACAATCATCGCTATATGGGGGAGCCCATGAACACTTTTAATACTCCATACCACAGATATAATAATAATCCAAATAATAATCCATATAACCATAACCCAAAACGCAATGAACTTACTCTCCCTACACGGGATTATATAGGATCTCAAAATCGAGGTTCATCTAGTCATAATAATCAGAATAATCCAAACACAACACAGCCGCAAATTTCTGTGAATGGCGGCGGATATAAACATTACCCGGTCCAGCGGGATCACGTGATACCTCGGACGTCATATGATGACGATGACGACACAACTACGTCAGGGAGCTACACAATCGACAATGATGATTGGTTGAATGATAGCCAATCACATCCTTACATTGCCAGTATGACTCATAAAGAAGCGTATTGCTGACCTACAAATATCATTTAGTGCTTAACAGTAAGTAGCAACATTATTTCCAACAATCTTCTTGATAAATACAACTATGTTTTTTTCTTTTGAAATATAATCTTTGATTGAACAAGATTTTTTATCCGTGAAATAAAGAGTTAATAGTTATGTAGAAAATTCAATCATGTTTCAACATTCATCGTCATTGGGCGAAACAAACCACGTGTAACATTTTCTATTAATAGGCTATTGCACAATGGTTTTAGTGGTGCTCATGTTGTCAGTCGTCATTTCAAAAAACGTACATTTTTGTTACTTCGTCTAATTACTGGTAAAGTGTAGATTCTAAGAAGGCATAGATATAGGCTAAACATCTGCATAATTTTCAACTTTACACCTATCAAATTGAAATTAATCTGTTATTCTTCTAAATGGTCGTTATTCGTCACGAAAGCTTTTCGCGATAAAAAACACTTTGAATAATCCTTGAGCATCGATAAAATTTACCTAAATTCAGTGTTTTCGGACAAAGTTTTGATGTCACTGAAAAGGCACAAGTTCGATTTGATTCTCCGCATGCATTCATATAATTTAAAGGCGTTTAGTCTGGCATAATATATTTCAAAACTCCCGAGTCTCATGTGAATTCATGAGCTTTACCTACAGTAAGTAACATCTTGAAATCGACGCCTACTCCGACCAAAACAATTCAAAATTACTCGCTCAATGCTCCAATCAGTCTTTCAAAACACTCACTCCAATCGATCAAATACGCTCCGAAATGTTGAAAATTTGCTTGGAAATCGTTCAAAATGGTCAATATTTCAAACAAATCGATAAAATTATTGCACAACTTTAATTGCTAGTGTTAATTTTTAAGCGTCTGATTTGTCCGTGAAGAGAAAAATTCGTACATTTTTTTAAAGGGAGGTAAACTAATATCGCTAATTCCGTCCATTTGGACGAAATTATCGATTATGTTTAACCTCACCTTAAAATCATTCAAAACGTATTCCTCTCACTCATACAATTTCATTCCAAAATAATTCAAAACTCATTCATCTAGTCAATTTCACGATGTTTATAACTGCAATCCATACAATTGAAAAATAAAAGTACATTGAAACTGTCAGCAAAGAGTAATACTCCGCTACCTGTGCACCTTTGTAGAGCTGTCATGATATTCTCTCTTCTATTTGATCCCAGATTCGAAAGAAACCGTTTACAAAAGTACTCGATGGAAATGTGATTACTTTGTCTGCAAGATCAACTCAACGACAAACGACCGTGATAACAGAAAAAAATATATTTAAACATAAAACTCGTCTTAAAATGTGCTTTATGACACCCGACAACTATATCATCTCGTTCAAAGAAAAAAGGAACGCCATCAAAGAAGCAACATTATTAAGTTGATAACATCTTGAAACTGACACTACGATCAAATCCGTTCTAAATCGCTCACTTGTCCCCCATTCATCACGCAGATCTCCTTTGCAGAAACTACGCATCGGGGACCCTTTTACTGAACATCTAACGGTTATTATTTACGTAGGTAAAATTTCTGCCATGCATAATCTCATTGTAATCGTCTTCAAAAGACGATTCTATTGAGATGTTACAAGGCAGAATCTAACAATGAATGAAAACACTATGTACGATTTGTGATATTGACTTACGAATATTTTTTCATATGAAGTATACTAAAATGGGCCCTCGAACCGCGCCTATGCATTTGTTGCATAGAGACATCGAATAATTAATGTTATAGCAACGAATCTTTTTACCTTATATAATCTTCTTAGGATGTGTAACCTTAATTGTGTTGGATATGATCAAAAGTCTTCTTACCCCTGTCTTGTTGACTTCAAAATTTGATTGAATCAAATTAGCCTTTTTATGTTTTTCGGTCAGTTTGACTCATGTTTTTTTCAACAATAAGTTAGAAACAAGGGTGCATTGTAGGTTAAGATTAGACTGCACGTATGTGCAGACTTGTTTGTATCTATAGTCACTGCTAAAGCCCTGCGTACAACCCAATGCAAATAACAATATTCTTGACAACTCCAATTATTGCCAAATTTATATTCAATTTTTAATATATTGTCATTATTAAAAAAAAAAATGAATAATAATGCAATACACGGGATTTATATTATCATTGATCGAATATGTGTGATCTACATGTATTGAATATTAATCAAAATCATTGTTTAACAGAATGTGATAGCCTATGGGCTGCTTATATCTAAACGAATCGCCCTGCGTTCAGGATGACAAAACGGTGCAAACTGTTCGCCAATTTTACTCCGCTTTGCACTTGTGTTCACGTGCAAAGTGGGGTAGAATTTGCAAACAGTTTGCAGCACTTTGTCATCCTGTACGCAGGGCTGAATGCAGTTCTGCCTTCGATACTTTTTTGTCTACCTTCACTTCTTAACATTTGTTACCCGACACCCAAAAAGGACCATTTTTTCAGTAAAATGAATATATGATAAAAGGATCGGTTCCATTAGAGATTAACCGAAAGTAGCATTTAAAAAATATACTTCAGATAGGATAAATGTCCTAGATTCAGAAAATCAGACATGTCCGAAAAGTTGTGGTCTTTGAAAGCTTCAGCAAATCGCACATTATGACTGTCAATTAAATCGGTTCTCAAGCAATTTGGTATTCAAATAAGCATGTTTCTTAACATTTGACCTTTTGAGTTGCATTAACATTAAACTAATTGACAATGAAGAAATCTAATTTAAATGCATGGCTCAAAAGACACGTAAATAAGATAAAACATGATAATGTAGCATTCTGGTGCTAATAAAAATATGTAAATTGAATTATGAAATTATCTTTTGTATTCTAAATACAACAAAAACTAAAAATCAAAATAAAAACATTTATATTCGAGTTGTTTTTGTCATGTTTTCTATAGACACCAGGGTCTCATGCTTTCGTTTATACTGTATCAAATATTGCCTTCTTTCTGCTTAGAAAGGTAATAGAGAGGTAATAGATTTATCAATTTTTCGGTTGCCTATGTTACAGTTAGTAGCATCGTAAAATTGAACCTCATTCCCGTATAAACCATTCTAAATCGCTCGACCAGCATTTCATTTATTTCAAACACTCACTAAAATCATTACAAAACGCCCCGACATCACTCAAAGAAAAAAGAACCGACAACTACATCAAAGGAATTAACTAGAAAAAAAAACTGAATTGAATTCGATTGCGAGTGATTGGTTATCGGGTCTTTAAATTAAAACATAAAAAACTAAATGTATTCCTAGAAATTGTACGAATATTTTATTAAAGGGAGGTAATAAACATCGCTTAATTTATTCATCTTAAACAAAATTAGCGATGTTTTATTTACCCTCCTTAATACCATGCAAAACTTGCTCCTCCCACTCATTGAATTTCATTTTGAAAACACTCAACTTGCCAATTTCATGATGTTCTTAACTGTAGGTAGACTGGCTCCCGTCCCAATTATCTGAAGTATTTGAAATTAGCAAAATTCGGCTAGAGAAAGAGTAATTTCTTATCAGTTTATATGTTCTGACTGGCCGATCAGTGGTCAGTTTTTGAGGATATGTGAGGTTATTTAGATAGGAGGAAATAGCAAAACATGAGTGTTGTACCTTAATTGTTCTCTATTGAACGCTTACTGACAGCCTAAGCCTGGCTCCCAGGCTGTCAGTTAATTTTAAAATTAATAAGGTAGACCACTCATGTGTAACTATTTTATTTCAAATTATCTCCCATATTCTCAAAAACGTTTAATTTGGCCTATTTTTTCACACTACTTCAGATCAGAGGGACGGAAGCCAGTCTATGACAGCCTGGGAGCCAGGCAAGACTGCAGCAGTAATCACAAGATATTACCGAGCCCTGCCCTGCGTTCAGGATGAAAACGTAAGCAAAATGTTTTCGAAATGATACCCCGCTTTGCACGTATGTCCACGTGCAAAGCGGGGTATCATCTCGAAACGTTCGTAAAACGTTTATACATCCTGAACGCAGGGCTTGCGTCGTTGTCCCTGAAGGCATTGAAACTAAAATTATATGTTTACTACAGTTAGTTTCATCGTGAAATCGACTGTCATTCCGATCAAAGCCATTCCAAATTACTCAATCAGCGCTCATTGCATTCATTCCAAGCACTCACTCAAACGCTAAAAATCATTAAAATTATAAAAAAAAGCTACATTCAAAATAAAAATCGGTAGAAAAAATCAACGGTTTTTCTGACATCATTGAATTGTGCAAGCCTTCTATGCGTTCGCGAAGACAAAAAATACTATTCATAGGACCTGTATGCATATTTCATAAAAGGGAGGTAATAAATATCGCTAATTTTGTTCATTTTGAAATCTTCGATATTATCGATATTATAATTTCTCTCGTAATGTCATTCAAAACTCATTCCACCAACTCATTCAATGTCATTCCACATTCATTACAAAATACGAGGCGGTAGATCTATCAAAAAATTCTGACACAATTGCAATATCTTTTTTATCGTTAATCAGATTTTGATGAAACTATCAGTTAGTATTAGAATGGATGCGAGTGCTAATTATTCAAACATACAAGCAACTATGACTACGCTTCTGTTAAGGTAGAGGAACCGTAATTGTTCCGCAACTTTTCGGAACTTATTATTTTTCACAATGTTAACCGAGGTTTCCTAATGAAAAACATTAGGAAACCTCGGTTAACACTGTTAAAATTCAGTACTGACAAAACGTAACGGTTCTATTTACGGGTCCACTACCTTAAGGAACCGTCACTATGGAAACTGAATGATGCGCTTTCGGGACACTTTGAGTTTAAAACTTACTGCTGAGAAAGAAATTGCTATAAAACCCGCAATACACAAGCAATTTAAAAAAATCAAATTGTGTTGAAATAAGCATTGAATGCGCAACATGTGTACTCGCAACCATGAGGTAAACTTGAAAAGGCTCGACGCTGGCAAAGGTCTAATCAACCAAGACAACGTCATTTTTTCGGATATAATGTAACGTCGGGACACTTGAAATAGTAATTACAACTTAAATGGGCTAATTTTTTTTTTAATGGAACGCGATTTTTTGTATATGTTATATGTTATATGAGTTATATGTACAGTTAGTTACATCGTGAAATTGACATTCACCTCAATCAAAACCATTCTAAATCGCCCACTCAGCACTCTATTCATACATTCGAAACACTCACTCAAACCATTCAAAAACGATCAAATTCATTGAAAAATATAGAATCAACAACGTCATTCAGAATAAAAAGGCATACAATTTAACTCATAAAATTTTCTAAGACGTCAGACATCTACGTTAGAAAGTATTATTAAAGTCTCAAAACTCTATGACAGCCCCTTGAAGTTTACCTTGTCAGCTACAGGTCGAAACTGCAACGAGTCGAGTTTAACTGGATTTAGGTGTTGCCTTTCTATTATGTGCGATGATCCAGTTAAGAATATTGTGAAATTGACCAGATGAATTATTTTGGAAAAGAATATTTGACATGGAGTTGGGTGAGTGTGTGGAGCGAGTTTTGAAATTCAAGGGAGGTACAATATCGCTTATTTTGTTCAAGATAAACAAAATTAGCGATAGTTATTTCCCTTTATTGATTTATTAACTGTAAGTACTTTTCTTTTAGAGTATCATCGTGGACCAATTAGATACTTTGAAATTAACACCAGCCAAAAAAATCGTAGAATAATTTGATCAATTTGATTTGAATCTTGATCGTCCTCGCCGATTTCGATATGTTTTCTAAAGATTTTGGAGCGTTTTGTTCGATTTGAGTGAGTGTATAGAATGAATGATTGGAGCGCTGAGTGAGCGATTTAGAATGGAATGAATCGAAAAGAGTGTCAATTTAACGATGTTTTTAACTTTTTTTTTCAAAAAAATTGTCAGACCGAAGAAATAATCATCCACGGATGCATGTCAGCACTATATACAGCCAATCTTGCTTGAGCGATCACGTCTATTTAGCGACCGCTTTAAAAATCCCATTCTTTAAATAAGAATTTCCTACAAAGAAGGTATTGATGTTCTAAAAATATTGAAAAAGAATCCTAAATTGTTAAAACTCATCAGAAGCGTCTCAATGAGACGAATCTATTAAGTTATAACAACATAGGATTTTGAGAATATCGCAATTATATTCATGTTAATTCAAAAAGTATATTTCTTATTTGTAATTAAAACGTGTATAAAGCGACCTTTTTCTTATACGACCGCTTTTAAATGGTCCCTGTAGTGGTCGCTTAATACAAGTTTTACCGTACATGTATTCTACATTGCCGAAATGCTAGCACTGTATGCAGGTAAATGAATGAACATAATGACCATTGTCTAGAGTACAGAGGTGCGTTCGTTAGAGTGAGATGCTTAAAATTATTATTAAGATTTTTAATATAAAGCGTTCGGTAGAGCGAGATTTTTTAAAGGCTCAATAAGAATCTTAAGATATCTCAGTGAGGAAACGAAGATGGTTTTGCATTGGCTTAAAACGAGTAGTTATGACGACGTCGAATATTTTCACTCAAAATATCGAAAATCGTTCATCATGACATCTTAAAAATCTTATTAAGTAGGATTTTTCATCTCGCTCTAAGGAACGCACCCCTGGCATGGAAAGTAATCCTATACACTCAAATACGTTGCTTATGTAGAATTGTTTCCCTTGTGTTCACTTACAATCTATCATCCCATCGTCCGAGGATTATTTTCAGATTGGAAAGGTTTCGAAAAGGTTTAGCAACTTAAGGCTATTTGGGTTTAGATATTTGATCATATGTACTTGAACGAATGTCAAAATCGTCTTTTATTTTTGCAACATTTGTAAAACATTGTGCCATTACACGTCGATAGCGAGATAATTATACACGATCTGAAAGAAGATTAGACTTGAAATTTTGTTTTTTAGCGGAGTATTTTAATAACTTTTACATCTAAAGGATTGCCGTTTTAAAGGCCGAGTGTCTTTGTCACTGCTTCTTTTGGAGTATAAAAAGCAATTGCCTTAGCACACGGCTTAAACATAAAGCCCTTGGAATTTTTTGGTCGTGTAGTGCTCACATGAATTGTATTTCATACCGCATAAACGCAGTGAAATATACATTCACCTCTCAAGTAATAACTCGCATAACTATTGTAAAAACGCAAAGTGTAATCAAATTAATGATATAATCGTAAAAAAAAAATCAATAAAATGGCTTTATATCCAAAAATTATGACAAAACATTGAATTGTCATTATTAATGCACTATAAAGACGTGCTTAAAGACGTTTGAAAAGTTATTTCTGAATTAAACTGTAGAGAGCGTTATCAATTCATAAATATCCGATTTAATATTTCCTAGGCTAACATTCGTTTATACTAGATACTGTTTAAAAATACATATAATCGGGTAAATGTTTTGTTTTTTTTTTTTTCGAAATTTTCATCTCCCTATAAGTTATGGATCTTATTTGACTATGAAGTTTGGAATTTGAATTTATCCCTACAACTGGAATATCTGTATCATATTGCTATTACTTCCAATATATAGTTTGTGCTTTTTGTCATCATATAGAATACAACGTGGCTCTTCAATCCAGTTTGTTTCATCCAGAATGAAATCAAATTTAAAAAGATCGGACGATAGCTCATAAATTGCAGAGGTATAATAGCTACCTGTACATACAAAGATTCTTCCATCTCTACCGACAGTTACACCTTTTAGACCTCTTACTTTTTTGTGACTAAAACTAGACTTGATATTATTAGTACCGTCATTTGTTACATGAAATATTTTGTTATTTAACCAATCATACAGATAAACGGTGTTACTTGTATCAGGGTTTTTGGCTATGTTTCTATATACATTACTTATTTTTTCACAAGTGGAGGAGCCACGGGTGAAAATATAGCTTTTGTTGTTTACGAAATGATATATCAATCGAACTTTAATAACATATTAATCCAGTTTATTTCTTAAAGGTATGTATAAAAGGAAGCTTAAAGGGACCATCTAGGAGAATTTTATTTTAAAATTATCAAACGCGATAGGTCTGCGTATAATGTGCAGGTCGACCAGATGTTTTATTCCTCGGACATTTTGCTAATCTATTATTGCTATTTTACCCTTCAATGTGTTTATTACTTTCATTGTCTTGGTTTTTAGATGACCTCTGCTTGACCATGTCTCTTTTTCAATTTCACTGAATTGTCATTTTGGATGAAATTTTATGGCACTTTTGATGGGCTTTTTTTCTTAAAAGGGTCAAAACCTAGTTAAAATGAATCTGTGGTTACAATTTCAGTTTAACATGGGTCAATAGATCACAATAACATGACACAAATGAAGCATACATTTCATTCTTTTTGGTGATAATCTGTATAGTCGTGTAACTAGCAAAGGTTTGTATATTATCATTTTAAAGCAATTGACGCTGAAAGTGATGGAAGTTGTGAAGCCAACGAAATCGAACTGACAGAAGACAATCAGACGGCTGAAACAGCTAAAGGTAAAAAGCGCGGGAGGTCTGAAAACTGGGAAAAAAACATCAGAAAGAAAAAAAGAAACAAGGGTGAACAATATACATCCGTCACAGGAAAAGTAAGACCTGAAAAGGTTTTCAATTTTTTTGAATGTTTCTGTCCATTAAGATGCTGGGAAAATGTCTCTGAGGAGAACAGGAAGAAGTGCTTTGAACTATTTTACTCAAGCGGAAGTTGGCAAACCCAAACAGTTTACATCAGTGGACATGTCAAAAGCCAGCATGTGAACAGAAGGTATGGAAAAGGTAGCCCAAGTAAATCTAGGCGGCAGTTTACAAGATATTATTATCTCGACGATAATAAAACTATGAAACGAGTTTGTAAATCGATGTTTTTAAATAAACTTTGTATTGATAGTTCGAGGGTACCTAGAGCCCTACTTAAAGGTAAGAGTGGTGACATTAATGATAAAAGAGGCAAACATGTTCCATGGAATAAACGTGATGAGGCTTCTCTCCATAAAGTACGAGAGCATATCAAGAGTTTTCCATGCTATAAATCTCACTATTGCAGACGGGAAACTGATAGATATTATTTTGTCACCAAGTTTAAATTTATCTAAAATGTATGAACTTTATGAACACTTTTTTAAAGAACAAGCAATAGAGCCAGTTTGCAAATCTGTATACAACAATATCTTTAATGAGTTTAACTTAAGTTTTAAAGCACCTAGCAAAGATACTTGTAAAACATGTGATCTTCTTTCCACACATTCCACACAAAAGAAGGCTGAACAAAGTAAACCTCAGTCCAACAGAAATATTGATTTTCTAGCAGAAGTTACAAAAAATCATGAAAACCATTTACTCTCAGGTGAAACGGCTCGAGCTAAGCTCAGTCAGGATAAAAAAAATACCCTTCAATGATAATACAAAAATGACAATCACGTTCGACCTCCAGCGTACTTTACCAACACCTAAATTAACAACTGGTATTGCATACTACAAAAGACAACTATGGGTGTATAATCTTTGTTTACACACATACCATATGTTCCAAGAAAAATCAAATATGTATATGTGGCATGAGGCAAAAGCTTCGAGGGGAGCCCAAAAAGTTGCCTCATGCCTCAAACATTTTGTTTGTAATTAAGAATTTCCCGATTGTATCAAGCATCTGACAGCACGGTCCGACTCTTGTTGCGGTCAGAATAGAAACATAAAAGTATGCACAATGTGGATAATAAATGTTCTAGCAGTCACATATCTAGAAACTATTTACCACAGATTTTTAGAGAGTGACCATTCCTATTTACGATATGATAGCGATTTTGGTGATATTGATAGATCATCAAAATACCATCAGATTGTATATACTCCCCAAGAATGGTACGATCTTGTTAAGGGAACTAGACAAAAGAATCCTTTTAATGTTGTTCAATTGAAAATAACCGATTTTTTCTCAAAAAAGTAGTCTAGAGAGTGCCAGAGTAAACAGAAAAAAAATGAAAATGGCCAAAAAGTAGAATGGATGAAAATGAAAGAGATTCATTTTAAAAAATCTACCCCCCTTGTTATGTACTACAAGTACAGTCATTCAGACACACACTATAAACAAGTTTCGCTTGCACCTAAAAGGAAAAGTGGTAGTAATACTACCATTTCCGATGAACAACAACTTTTGAACAGCAATGGTAGAGCTATTAGTAAAGAAAAATACAGAGATTTGAAAGGTCTGCTACCTTTTATACCTTTTATACCAAATCATTGAAAACTGATGCTGGAATACATATTGATGAATTGAATGGCACAATCGATTTTGAATTAGATGAATAGAAAACAGAGTTGTTTCTTTTTTTCAGTTGGACTGTTTATGTTACCAAATGAGCTGTTACTATTGATTTTGAAGTATTTGACTTTGAAAGATGCCATGGCTGTATAAATAACCTGTTCAAGATTGTACAATGTCTTCCATATGAGTACTATGTGGGAATCAATTGAAATTATGAGTGGAACAATGCTTTTTTCAAAAGCATTTAAGATTCATATTCAACACATTAAAATGCTTGTATATCAAAATCAACTTGGAACATTAATGAATTCTCCTTTATTTAGAATTAATCAGTCTCTTTCTTTATGTGTTAATATAACCAAACTGTTACTCTGTAATAATCTTATGATACAGACTCTTAAGTTTGTGCCATTTATGCCAAAGGTTCAGCATTTGAGTTTAAGTTGTTGTAACTTTTTGGAGGTCGATGAGTTGATGTACCTTAAAGGACATCCTAGTTTGCTAGTATTAGAATTGAAATATTTCACTTCATTTTGTAATATAAAGTATTTGAATGAACTTATCAAGTTACCTCATGATGTCCAAATAAAAGAATTGGATATAGAAAGAAGTGCCTATTTACTGCCTGAACAGTGTGAATATATGCTTAGCAATAGTAATCTTCAGGTATTTAAATTTTCTCCACGGTATAAGAAATCATCAGTTTGGAGATTGTTTAAGCAATCACATTTCAAAATTGAATTTGGAAAAGACTTTTATTGTATTCTTGATTATGAGACAAAAGGCCTAAGATCAAGCAGATTTTATGAGTTGTATTCAAACGCTCCTTTTTGGGCGCAGTTTGATTCAGACACTGACTCGAACAGTGACTAAAACTGAAGCCATGTACCTCTACCCATATAAAGGATATAGAATGTTTGAAGAATATGTAAAAAAAAGAAATATGTAACATCTACAGTAAAGAAGATTTTATTTAAAACGAATATTGGAATGAGATCTTGATGCGTTTTGGCCTTTTTTTTGATATAAATACTAGCTAATAAATAATCAGTGACAAGGTTGCCATATGAAATTATTTGTATATACGTTTTTGTTTCTCAATAAAGTTATTTTTTTAAAACAGCATTTTGTTGGGTTAGTTCATTATTGCACCAAACATATTCAAACTGAAATATAGGAATGCCAGACTGAACTAACCCCAAAAAATGTTGATTTTAAAAAGCTCAAAATATCTTTTTTGGAAAATATTTGATGTTTCACCAAGGGAGGAGTACTATATAAACAATAAGCAAACAAAAATATGTTTGCATACCATAGGATTGAAGGGTTAATACAGAAACTTTAAATGCAAATATCTCAAAACTATGTTAATATTGGTTAGTTCACTATGGCATATGACCCCCCAAATAGTATGCTTAGTGGTATGACAAGCTGTTGGTTCGGGTGAAATGTTGTGGTTGTGCTGGTTGAGGAAACGACATGAAATAATGGTTAGGTGTGCCAGCCACAACAATATAACTCAAATAATGTCAAAGTGGAGTCAAACCCAACATTAACAAATCAAATTTATCATATATGAATCTCCCTTACATTTCCTGATCACTTTCACTTGTAATTGACTACACATCTGATATTCCTTTCAATAGGCCAGAAATGGTGCCTTTAGGTGTAGAAATCTTCCTAACAATGTTCTGTGTGGTCATTTGATGGAATACAGAAGAAGTCTGCTGTTTCAAATAGCTAAATATAAAAAAACAACAAAAAAAACCCCAAGATTTAAAATTACATTAATGTATAGATGTTTTAAAGTACAAATTATAGATTAAGAGAATATTTATATAATTCATGGAGATATGCAACAAAAACAAATTCTCATCACCTGAATATGCAAAGCTACCTTGAATTCATTCTGAACTTTTGCATCGAAGACAGTCTTGTAAATACAAGTTTGATAACTACAAGGGCATTGTAGGACCAGCCAAACTCAATTTCATAAGATAATTATACACTAATTTTATCAGTGAACGTCTTTTCATGATTTCTTATAAATGTTGAATTATACAAAAGCTCATATTTCATAAAACAATAGTACTTGATCCCAATATGAAGGTGCAAAGACTATGTACTGGTATATTTGAAGACTTGACTATTCTGTAATTAATATTTCAAAATATTGATACTTGATGAAAATTTTTGTGCTTGCTTGCTTGAATGGGGTTCAACTACACATTGTCACAGTCAATCTTATCAACAATGGGTAAAATTCAAAATTATGAATATTGTTTTCTTTGCACCAATTACCCCATTTCAACATGGGGATTTGCCCATATTTCTTTCCCTAGAAAAAAATCCATGTGACTGACTGATTAGGATTCCCAAAAACCTTCCAATGGGGGTTTTTCACCCCCATTTTGAATCTTGTACCCCCAATTTTTGCAAGTACCCTTCTTTGTTTCATTTAAAGGGTGTACAAAATGACTTTTTTCATCCCCATTTTAAAAGTCTGTGGGAGCCCTGCAGGTGAAGGGTACATACAAATATACAAATGGGGAAGCATATATGGACATATTTTGGTGGGACATTGTATACACCTTAACTGAGGGTTCAATTCGACAAATCTTTACATGGTTGGTTTAAAGTCAAAGATGGATTTTTCAGGGAAAAAAGACTATGGCATCCATGATAGAACCCAACATGCAGAAAGATTTTCTGGGAATATAGATTAGTGGGTGGATTGCAGTGTGTCAGTCTCAATTTTTTTTGAAGAGTAGGAGCAAATTTATTTGAAAAGAAACAAAATCACAATAGCTCAAATCAAAGAAGTCAACGCCCACGTTTTACCAAAATGTCACATAACCCCAGAACACTAGCACAGCGCTCTACCAACTGAGCTACCCAACACCTTGTCAATTGTCACGAGTCTATAAATGGCCGAACAGAGCGTTCTCTGTTTACTTCTGATGCTGTTGAAGTTAATTAAGGCAGAAGAATTTCCTGGACATGGGGCTCTAACCTACATTCCCTGATTACTTGCATGGCGCTTTACCAAGTGAGCTAACTTAGTACCTGGTCATAAATGAGTTCACCAAATGTCAAACACTATATGCAATCAATATAATTTGTCATGACCAAAGCAATGGTTTTACCGACAGACAGAGAGAAAGTGGAGAGAGAATGTAAATGGTGGAAAATGGACAGAGGGCTCAGAATCCTGGATCCGGCACCTAGTAAAAATCAATCCGCAACAGCACTCTAACTTTAAATCCCTAAAAAATTTAAACTCAGCGGAATTTACTTTTCTATTTTGACCGTGAGTACGTTGATAAATAGCCATAACGTGGACTTTTTAAAGTTGTGATCTTGCTCATACATAATTAACAAGACGTTCGAGGAAACCCCCATATCATTGAAAAATCAAAACATACCTATCTATCAGCAATTTGGTAAGGTCCCTGTCGCTTACGGCTGACAAAGTGCCTTTTAATGTCCTCCATCTATCTGTCTGGTCGCCTATGTTCACCAGTCTCGACCTGTGGCGTTTGTTTTTTGCTGCAAGAGTCCTTTTCTTAGCACTATCCGTTTTCTTCGGAGGCATCTTTCAAACATGGCGGTTTTTGTCATTGCGCACGCGCAACACTTTTTTGTGAGGTCGCAAAAGGTCACGAGCTATTTCTAATTTACTATACAGTATCGATACCGTATAAAATTTGCGAAATGAAAAACCTAATAAGAATTCACAAATACCGTAGGTGTGTGATTTTTTTTTTGTTCAAATGGTTTGTATTGGTGCTATTTTTCGAATGGAATACGTAGATGTCATTTTCGGAGAATTTTTTTGAAAAATGTTCAATTTCAAATATGGAGTAAGCAATCTTTAAATACATAAAATTGATCTCCGAGTATATTGTAGCCTACACCATATAAAATGCCTATGAACATCACCCATACTAATTATTGAATTGTATTAATGCATAAATGTCCTTTTGGTTTTGATCTCGAATTCGCAGTCATTGTTAATATTCGATATTTTGTCTTTATGGCCATTTTTCCACGTCGTAACATCTGTAGCATATATTAAAGGCACATTGCATTCTCAAAGAGGTTTGATGGTTTAAATAAAATCCAGGGTTTGTATTACAGCTTTTACGGTAGGCTGTAGGTTTTATAATTATCTGTAACTATCATTATCACTAAAACTTTCATAAAATGTTCAAACTCAACATGTAATGAACGTTAACGATAAATATTACAGTATTACTCACGTACCTACGTACATACGTGAAATAGTAATGAAAATAGTTCCAAAACTTATTGGGAGGCTACCCAATACAATTTATAGTTGCGCTGCTTAGGTATGAACTATTTCCCTTTCTTAATAATTTAAGCAAGATCGAGCTGTGAATTTCCCTACGACACTCGGATGATGTGTTCATCTTTTGGCCTGCCTCGTCTCAAATTTCTGGAGCATGCTCTGAAATATTAAAACAATAAATAACAAAAAACTTCATGACCTATCAAGAAATTTCTGTTAAACCTCTGCGTTATTAATCAAATGATAGTAATTTCGACAGAGATGAAATATCTTTAGCGTCAATTATGTTGGAGTGTGCGAGACTCGAATCTTAATTTAGAAATTGAACAAGATTTAATGTTTTAAAGAAACATATCTTATTAAGTAAAGTACAACATTTTGTTTTAATTGTCTGTTATTTTACATTTCACAATATAGTACTGCTATAAACAAAGCTTAAGTAGACAGTACAAGTCAAGATCAGACTGTACAAATGTACAGTCTGATCTTTACCTACACTGCATGCTTTCTACTTACACATTATTGGAAAAGCAGGCTGGTAACATAATGTATGAAAATGGCAATATGTTTGAAAGAAAATTTCAATGCTACACATTATGGGTTCATAAACTAAACAAATGGATATTGTTACCCTAATACGTGTATATCAAGGTGGGGAAGCACGCGAGTTGAGAAGGTAACAAGTACTAAAAAAAAAAAAAAAAGAAAAAAGGAAATTGGCGGCTGAGCCTCACTTCAGGATGTTTTTGTTGTTTTAGGTATAATTTCTTTCATGTAAAGTTGTGGTATAAAGTACAAAGCCCATCATATGCACAAGATGAATAAGTTTTTTCCGCCAACGAGGCTTTTGCTCAGATTTCAGCCAATTCAACAAACACTCTTTTTTCCTGCGTTCAGGATGTCAATCAATTTAAAATTGTTAATTACAACACGTTTGATGTGTTGAAACATATTTGTTGAATGAAATATATTCGAAAACGACGTAAAGTATAATTTTATCTTGACTTGAAGTCACAAATAGCCGAAAAGTCCGTTGATAGACTGTCAGTCTGAGGAAATCAAAAGTGTCAAGATCAAGGTCAGTTTTCAAGGACATATTTGTGAAAATCTTAACCATTAACATTGGCCATAACTTTGGTTTGATAAGTGATAGAGCCTTTATATTTTACGTGTGCATTGCATGTGAAAAGACCTTTCTGTGAATAATTGAGTCAATGTCGTCTGTCAAGGTCAAGGTCATTCTTTCAAAATCACTTTTTTCAACATAAAATCTTCAACATTGGCCATAACGTTTGATTGGTAACTGATAAAGCCTTCATTTTTTACATTACGATTGCTTGGGACAAGACCTTTCAGAAGACACCATCTTAAGGGTCATATGTTGAGGTTAGGGTCATTTTCAAGGCCAAATTTTGTAAAATTAAAACTAACTTTTGCCATAATTTTTGGATGTTAAGTCATAGAGCCATGATATTTCATATGTGTATTTCACATGTGTATTGCTTACGACAAGACTTTTGTAAAGTTTTATCGGTGTTATCCATAAGGAGCGCCTTATCATTGACAGAGTTGCACTTGCAAGTGTATGCTTGGGGGAATCCTTTCAAAGATGTACGACCCATTGTCAGAGCTAGTAGCGTGGGTAGTGTTTTTTTAAAGGACGAAAATAAGCGTAGACTAAGATATGTTATTGTCAATCAGCACCGTGCACTCGAAAACCTTGTTAGGACGGACTGGACTAGTCGCTTGAGAATTTAAGATGCGATAGATTAAACGTAGGACTTTTCGCCAACAAAGAGAAAAAATGAATAAAAAAACAGCTCAAACGCAGAAGGACCTTATTCATATGATTAACGCAGAAAAGGGACGAATACCATAACCTTATCACAAACAGTGGATAAGAAGGAAGCAGAGGAACTGTCAAGCGATGATTTGGTTCATTCAAGATGAATACAACACTTTCGCGTAGCCGAATCCTTTGCCAATGTCATTATTTATTTTACTTATAACTATACAAATATCTGTGTGATAAAATCCCGTATGATATTTTTTATGATATCACATAGTTATTTTTAGATCAATGATACAATGCGGTTATTTTTAGAAACTTGCATTTCAGTTATAAACATCGTCGAAAACAAGACAAATAGAGGTTATAAGATAAAAGTAATACATACTTAATGTATTGTATGAAAAAAATTTCTAACTCCGTTGTTATAATTGATAATCAATTCTCCCAACCTCGTTAGATTTTTTTTCATACAAAACACTATGTATACATGTATATTATATATTTACAATAATGCTGTAAAAAGGTAGTCGCTTAAACAGAATAAAAGTGATTTGAAAACGTGGTTCGTCTTTTAGAAAAGAATCAATCAAGTTTTAATCCCTAACTTTGTATAATTATACTAAAGTGATTGCTCACTTAAAAATGTTGTACCAATGGGCCATATTTATTTTTAGTTTATTTTCAAACGACCACCTCTAGAAAGAGAGTACTTCATTTGAAGATAAATATCTGAAAGTTAAGTTGTTGTTGCCGTTTTTCTCTTTGGAAATTTAGGTCACTGAACTCTATCTTGTATGAGCAAACATTAAGTCACCATTATCAAGTAAAAAATCTTCGAAGCGCTCAGGAAGATCATGTCATTTCTTATGGTGCGGGTAGAAAATCGATATTTTGATTAACAATCAAAGATCATTTTGATGTACATTTTTCAAAAAAAAAAAAAAAAAAAGAAAATTTTTATTAGAAAAATAATGGAAGCTTGTTGCTGATATTGTCAAAAAGCGAAGGTGCATTTTTGGTTAAAATTCTATTTCTCACAAATGATCAGAATTTCTTGTCAATGTACATGGTGTCCGAGCCTATAGATTAATGCTCGACATTCCAATCTTATGTTAATAGTTTGATAGCCACAAACTTAACGAGGTCTTGATTTCTCGTCCATTTATTCAAGAAATAGAAAAAAACGTTTGTTTTTCGCGCGAGGTTGGTTGATATTTCATTTTATGAACGACTAAAGCTCCGCCACTCGTGAAAATGTAGCTTTTGTTTTTCACTCAATGAAATTTAAATAGATCAAACACTGAATAAACTGTTTTTCTCTATCTCACTCGATTTTCTATAAACCTATAAATATGTTATTCAATTGCCTTTAAGACGATTTTATCTTATCTAAAAAATACATAAAGACGTTTTAATTCTATACTCCGTCTAATAAAGCTTGTATCAAAGAATTTACAATACAGATCGTTTATTTTCTCAGTGCCAAAAAGATAGACCAAAAAGGTAAGATTTAACTAACACAGTATTTTGCGCTTTCAGTAAATCAAAGGGACAGAATCACGCCATCACTAAGCCTATCTCTTGTTTCTTTGTTCCATTTTACGATAAATAACGTATCTGGAATAAAAGACAATATCACTGTCCGCAAACCCAAACTATTTAAAAGGGCAGCGCAGTGCGTTTCTCAAGTCACTTCCAATAGATTCGTTTTTGGACCGCAGTGAGATACGGGACACGATTCCATTTTCAGAGAGATGAAACTTCTTAGATGTTTGATATGTATTACATTATGCAGGACTTACTTTGTCGACTGCCAGACACGGTGAGTCTATTTATTGTCGAAAAACATTTTAGATTTGACTTTTTTCTTTATATGTTTATTTAAAATATTGATTGAATACATGTAGAACATAACCGAGCAGGCAGAAAAAAGATGTTATTTTTTTAAATATTTTTTTTTAAATATAAGTAAAAATATATATCCAAAAAAGCAAAGGTATGTTTTCTATCACATGTTTGTGTGAATAGAGATTACAGCTTCTTTAGATATACAAGTTTGACTGAGTGACATATACATATAGACAAAATTGACTTTTGATCACTAGCCTAATCTATATTTTGATAGAATGTGTTGGTACCCTAGCCGGAGTGTGTTAAAATGCATATTTTCTCGCCGTAAGAGAAGTCTGTTAATTGTAAAAAATGAACAATTAAATCTAGTACGTTTTGCAGAATTCTCAATAAATCTGAGGAAGGGGGATGTAAATTCAGTGGTAAACCATTTTCCCGAATTTGATATAAAGCTGTTACTACCGAGTCTCCACTTGGGATTTATTGTATATGTACGTGTTCTCCACGCTTTAGTACTTTGAAATCAGTATTATTTTCCCAAAGAAAGGATTGCACGAAAGAAGAACATTGCTTTTTAAATTAGATTTCTCCATGTGAAATTGGAGGATACAAACTTATTCAAAATGAAAATAATAAAAAGTAGGATCATGATATAAAAACCTACTCATGATTTATCAGATGCTAAAAGAAAAAAAAAACAAACTATTCTCTATTTCTCTTTTGTTTCCTATCGAAATAATTTTGATTACGGGTTCATTTGGATGTTTAAAATTGCATTTCTACAGATGTTTTTTGAGTATTTCATTTGACAAATCATTATATCAGATTTGTTTCGGAATTGTTTGAACTTCAGCGTTTTTTGGTTAGCTTTATATTTTCTCTTCTTTTTCCAATGAAGATTTCTAGAAAAAAACTATGAGTTATTAGTAAATATACACGTAATAATTATTTACTCATTTCTTCAATTTTTTCTATCATTGACAAAACACTTTCCAAGTGATTTTTCTTTATTCTTTTAGCTTGCCATTTGCAAAAAAGGGCAAAGAAAAAATACATAAATTATATATCCAAATTTCATTGAAATGGGCTTTTAAAAGTCCGAGCTTTTGAACAATGGATGTTAAGCTCACTTTTCCGGAATGTCTTGTGGCAATAAAAGTCAGACTAAGCAAATTGGTAGGTCGTTGCAAGTTTTGTTCATTTTTTATACGAAACAGTAGATAAATATTTGAACCGACACACAAAAAGGCCCACCTGGAAATACCATAAGATAGTTATTTGAAGAAGACATTGGTTTCAGAGATTGGTTCGAGTAGAAGTCCATCATAGGTCGCAATCCCAAAAATTCTTATCTTCGAAGATAGAAAGATCGTGCTAAATTCAGAAAATCAGCAAATTGAGAAAACATACGACCCTAGTCGACCTGCACAGTCCTGACGAAGATCGAGACTCTATCTAGATGGCACTTTTCGCTAGACGGGTCATATTTGTGACCCGTCACGCAAATGGGACCATCTTTGAACTATGTGCAAAATATTTTTTTGTAAAAAAAAAAAAAAAAAAAAAAAAAAAAAAAACCACACACACAAAAACATTGTTATAGCATAGGTCACTCAGAGGTCGAAATTCAAGAATTTTTATACATAAATGTAGAATATTCATTCTTGATTCTCATAATCAGCCAAATTCTAAAAGTCAGTCTACGAAGTCCGCGCAGGCTGACTGGGGTCGATACTTCACACACTTCACATACTACCCAGATGGTCCCTGTTTACCTGACGGGTCAGATTCATGAGCAGCAATGGAAATATTTTTTTTCTTCATTTTTTTCGGGAAAAGGATTATTTTTATCAATTCTAGTTTACAAAGTAAGCTTGACATTAAGCTAATTACTTTGCACTCTTTTTTTTGTAACATTCTGAAGGAATGATTAATTTAAATTCTGTTATCCAATTACTATTAACCATTTAAACTCCGCAGCGACATTTTGATAAATAGCTTTAACTTGCTAATAATTGTCTGGTTATAAAGTTAATCAGTAATTTCCAGGGTAACAAATCAGCCTTATATACTTCTGTTTTATCGAATCTCATGAGGTAGGTTTTTTTACAGCACAATTGTTCAGCAATAATCGTGTGTGTTTTTCTGTTGTTGTTTTTGTGTGTTTGTTTTTGTTCAGAGGTTGATAAACTGCACTTTAAATTTTGTAAACAAATTCTAGGGGTAAAGCAACAAACATCCAATGCCGCGGTTTTAGGTGAGCTTGGTCGATTTCCACTCGCAGTTCTATGTAAAATAAGATCCATCAAGTACTGGTTAAAAATGAAACGAAATATAGGGTCGATGATGCATGAAGTATATCTAGAACAATCCGTGCTATTTGAAAGCAATTCGAATCCTATGAAAAAATCGTATTATGCTTCAATCAAGAATATTTTAGAAAATCTTGGCTTTAATAATGAATTTATTGATCTCAACCCGCTTACTAATCATTTTCAGATTTTGGAACAAAGAATTAAAGACCAATATATACAAATATGGAGCGAAAAATTAACAAATCAACCTAAAATGGATTACTATAAACTTTACAAATCAGATTATGAATTTGAAAAATATTTAGATTTGATTAAAAATGACAAAAAACGACAAGAAATGACTAGATTTCGTTTAAGTTCCCACCAGTTAGCAATTGAACCAGGAAGATACACGGGCATCAACAGAAGTGACCGTATTTGTAAATGTTGTTCACAAGGTATGACCGAATCTGAAGACCACTTCCTTTTGTGCTGTCCGGTTTACTCTGATCTCAGATCGAGATTTGGAATCAGAGTAAGCTGGCCGAGCGTAGCTAAGTTTATCTCACTAATGAAATCAAAAAGGACTCAAGATATTATACAACTATCTTCATTTATTACACAGGCTTTGAAATTAAGAGACGAAGTTCTAAACACTGAGGCTGCTTCTTCTTAGTAGTCTATTTTCAGAATTAATATATTGTTTTCCTTGATATTTAGAATATATTGTAAAATTTATTTATGAATTCTGTCTTGACCATACTTCATGTAATTATTTATTGTAAATGGTCAAAGGCAACTTGCCGATTTACCAATAAAGTTTAGTTAGTTTACTTCTTCTTTTTACTTATAATTTCACAAGGTCTCGCTTATACAGATACATAATACTACGAAAACGACGATTAAAAAAGTTGAACACACACAAAAAAGTGTCACCTTTTGTTAAAACCTGTATGTAAAACAACATACCCAAGAGTGAAGACTTGAATCAGGTTGTGTGTACGCCTCGAAAAGCTTAGACATTCAAAAGATAGTATGTTATTCCGTATAAATGTAGAAAATTGATTAAATATGACTTACGGAAACATGTTATTTGATTAATGACATATAGGTCATTGGTTGTTTTTAACCACGGTACTTGAGTTATAAGTCGTATTTCATTATAAGAATTGATTTTGGCAGTAAATAAAAGAAACAAGACAAACGTCGAATGTCCTTGAAAAGCGGCAAACGTTACGACGTCGTGATTTAGCGACGTAATTGCTAACAGAAGATATCTTCAGTCGTGAGTGGTGCAGCAAAAGAGAGAATATATAATGACTTGGATTTTTTTATAATAATCGGAAGTGTCCCTTTGAGGCACGGTGTGTAGCATCCGTATGCTCACGTACATCTGAAACCCAAGGGAAAAGTTTGAGTTTTATCCTATCACAAGTTACAAATATTGCCTGATAAAAGGGGGGGGGGGTATGATGAACTTATTGCTATCAGATCACTTGACCATGTGACAGCTTTATCATGTCACTTTGTCACGTGACCTGTCGGATCTTCTTTTGCGGCTGTTAGGTCTGAGAAAACGATCTTCCCTAACACATTTTTTCTTTTGAATTTGAGTGTCGATTTCTGTTAAAAAATATTTCATTCGATTATTTTATTGTTAAAAATCATATCGCGACAACATCGATGACGTATTTACATAACATATGACGTAATCTCTAAACTTGTGACGAAGTCGTCTTCCGTGTTTACATTCAAACTCGAAAACTGTCAGGATTTTAAACAATCATGTGGGAGATATTAACGCAGATTTTATTCGACCGAGATGAATTTCACATATAGTAGCTTTGTATCTACTCTCAATCTATGTCCGTCCTATGATTAAGAGCAAGGAAGGCATTGCATTGATGTTTGCTTTTAGCTACATTACAACAAAACTTGGGAATGAAATAGACCGTTGAGATGGCGATTGAATATAAAATCATCCGATTCACATCTTCGTATGCATGAATATAGTACGTAAAAATTGCTTAGATGGCATTTTGTTAAATATTTTCTTGATACAGCATTAGCTATAGTTACAATTATCGTTTTCTTCAGCCGTATGCGATCACCCCACCTCATCAAGCCGTTAACTTTATGATTAGCAGTCGGTGTGGTAATTCGGGGTCGGATTAAATTTTCGTATATTGATATCGCATAGACTTTAAAAAATGTAACAGGATAAATAGAATCGATGATGGGTGACTTGAGATGGAAAAGTTTATCGGGCTCGGCTGTGGCTCATCCGATAAAACTGTTCCACCTCTAGTCATCAGCTATCTTTTCTCTTTATCTTGGCGTTTATTTTCGACTCGTTTATTGCATTTGTGAAATAAATTTTTATAGCAATATTTAAAATCAGAAAAACTCCAGATTAAGTCAACTTTCTTGTCGATTACTATTTACCCATTAACAGGAGGAGACATGAATTTTGAGACGCCACAGACCTTCGTTTTCGAACGCTTTATGACTCTTACGCATTTATTTAATGTTTGTATCCTTTCGCGTCCACCCTATACAGCTTTTGCAGTAGTTTTTCATATTGTTCATAAATGGGTCGACGTGTTTAAGGGGCTAAGGTTTAAGCCAGACTTGTGTGCGTTGTGGTCTCCTACGCCAATCTATTTGGCCTCCTTGAACTCTTACATAATCACGGCCACGAGTCTGTCCCTCTAGACCTGAACCACCACTGCAATTGCTCAATATCCGTGTCTATTTATCTCAATAAGTTACAAATTGACGTGAAAATTCCATTTTCAGTAGGCCGACTAGTATTTTCAATTTCTAGGACATGATCAGCTCGATCAGGTCGGGAAGAGATCGAGTTGATCGGATATCGATCGTGTAGGACTCGGGTAAAGGTCGGGATAATCGGGTTGATATCGGACAGACGGTCGGGCTTCGATCGATAAAGGGTCGCGTATGCTCGTGTAGGCGAAATTCGGTCGGGTTCGGGGTTTTTTATGCAATCGATTTGATCGGAATGGCAGTGGGAACATATAATAAAGTTACATATTGAAATATCATTTAATAACATTCAGTCCACAACTCAGTAAATTTGCCCTGCTTTCAGGAAGGCAAAACGTTGAAAACTGTTTGCAGATTATATTCTTGCGCGCGGCGTGGTATAATTTGAAAATAGTTTGCACCGTTTTGCCACCTCGCTAAACACAGGGCTTATAATATCTGTCGCGGAGCGGAATATAATGAGATGGTCAGACAAGGGATAAGAATTTTGCATTTCAAGAAAAGATTAACTTATATATGTATTCTTTTCTTTTTTCGGAGGATTAAAAGGATGTAACTGAAACTAGAGCTTGTACCTGAATGTGACTTTATACCCCCGCAAGTGCTTTCAGAGAATGAGATACTTTGACAGAAGAGGCAAAAAATGCTTCAAATATAAAGATAACTCTTGGATTTGAGACCTCTAAATTGCGTCTAGCAAAACTTAAACATGTGATAAATGTTTTCAAACTATTGAAGGAAAACTGAAGGAGGAGTTTGTAACACAAAATTACTAGTATATGTGAACAAAAAAGGAAAAAAATGTAGTAAGTGTAAGGGCAAATAATTCTAAAACAAGGAGGAGTACGGACCTCATAATTGTGTCTTGCAAAACTTTAACATGTGATAAATGCTTGTATACTGTTTCATTACTATTAAATGAAAATTGCAGGAGGAGTTTCAGACACAAAATTATAAGCACATGGTAACAAATAGGAAAAAATGTCAAAGTTCAAGGGGAGATAACACATGAACCTGGGGGAGTTAACACTTGAAATTAGTGTCTTGCAAAACTTCAACATGTGATGAATGTTTGTATACTGTTTCATTACTATTGAATGAAAATTGCAGGAGGAGTTTGCCACACAAAATTATAAGCACATTGTAACAAATAGGAAAAAATGCCGAAGTTCATAGGGAGAAAACACATGAACCTGGGGGAGTTGACAATTGAAATTAGTGTCTTGCAAAACTTCAACATGTGATAAATGTTTGTATTTTGTTTCATTACTTTTGAATGAAAATTGAAGTAGTTTGCCACACAAAGTTATAAGTACATTGTAACAAACAGGAAAAAATGTCTTGAGTTCAAGGGGAAATAATTCATGAACCTTGGAGAATTGAGACTTGAAATTTACGTCTTGCAAATCTTCAACATGTGATGAATGTTTGTATAATGTTTCATAACTATTGAATGAAAATTGCAGGAGGAGTTTGCGACACAAAATTATAAGTACATGGTAACAAATAGGAAAAATTGTCTAAGTTCAAGGGGAGATAATTCATGAACCAGGGGAAGTTGGGACCTAAAAATTGCGTCTTGCAAAACTTCAACATGTGATGAATGTTTCTATAAAGTTTCAAAGCTTTTGAAGGGAAACTGAAGGAGGAGTTTGCGACACAAATTTACTACTATATGTGTCCACGGACAGGAGGAAAGACGCACAGACAGATGCACGGACAGACAGGCTGATTCCAGTATACCCCGAAAACATTCGTTTTGTGGGGGTATAATGATCTCTTTTTTCTATCTATGATCATGAAGATATCAATAGTGTTTAATGCAACCCTTGACGCGAAAAGAGAACATAGGGCAGAGCAAAAAGAATAGACCATGGTCCTCCTGTGCGATTTGCACAGGCTGTACAGTTCAAAACATCGTGAAATTCATCTCATACTAAACCATTCTAAATTGCTCAGTCAACGCTCCATTCAACATTCCAAAAACGCTAAAACACATATTTTTACTGAAAAGTATTAAGCTCACGCGATAACCGCGATATTGTATATAAAACTGGATTAATCCATGTTATTGAAAACAGTGTTCATGTCAATTGGCTGTCTTTATTATAATAAAAAAAAACATGCAGTAGTTTATCGGAGTGGCGTGGTCGAGTGGATAAGGACGACAGAATTTTGACCAAGCGGACCGAGTTCGGTTCTGCATAAAGACATAGTACTTAAGTTATTCAATTTATACATTTAATGGCATTTTTTTTTAATTTTGTTAAATTTTGTGCCAATTCTGAAAATGCTTCAAAGTCTATTTGTATTCTTTGGATTGAAAAGATAAAAACTATATTTACTTCACCGTGGGGGTGAATATAAAGGCTAGCTTAGATAGAGACTGAAACTGGGATTTGACTATTCGAAGATTCAAAATTTAAAAGATTTCACGCTTATAAATGGAATGCAATAGCCAAAACAATCGTAGACCAAAGGCGATTGTTTCATAGTTCGATATTTTGTCGCATAGAATCGATAAAGCTTTCTCCGAACGGTATAATCCTGTATATTTAATCCTATGATACATATCTAAAAAATAAAGAAAAGCATAGAAAAGAAATTTATCTGCGTGTACTTGATGATGTAAAAAACTTAATTTTCTCGAAAAAAAAAAAAACAACTAAAAAACAATAACAAAATCTGTCTCTGACAGGATACGAATCGAGATCGTTTTGGTAACAATCAGTCAATAGTCAAGCATACGTATCCACTGAGCCATCGCAGTCATTTGCATACGTCACGGTATTTTAATTATATTATATCAGGTTCTGTACAGGGAGTTTACATCTTTGATAATTAACCTGCACTACCTATAGAAAAATATCGATACAACCGTGTGAATTTTAACATTATCGCGTGCAGTTTATAATTACATTTTTTAAAGAAAGGTAATAAAATATAGATAATTTTTGATTAAAGCGATAGTGTATTACCACCCTTAAATTTCTTTCAAACCTTGCCACAATCACTAATTCAATATTATTCCGAAACCATTTCACCTTGTCAATTCCATGGTGCGGTTTACTGTAACTAGGGCAAAAACTCTACACAGAGATGAAACTTTCTGAAGCTAGTATGATTGATCTTCTTTCCCAAGAAATTCATTTTAATATGCGATCTCTTGTCATCTTTTGCGGAACGCGATCTTATTTGCAAATGTTTATTATATAACACTTGCATTTTGTTTCTTTTTGCGTGATGGACCACATATTTATGTATGGTATCATATTGTAATTTGAGTCTTAATCTTTTAAGCTCTGAAAAAAAGTATTTTTAAAAAAAGTTATGTCACGTTGTTGTTTTATGAGAAATTGATAACATGCCGCCTGTAATTTATTAACAAAGCCAAATTGAATTAGAGTTTTTTGTCCCTTGAGTCAGGGCTTCGATGATTATCTTCTAATTTCCAGCGAAAAATGAAGAGACGGGCGAAAATAATAATCTGAAAAATCCGCGAAACATCAGTACAACACGGCCATAGCTGTGTACTTCATTAGCCATGAAGATTGAAAACAAGAAAAAACGTGTTTTACAGTTAAGATCATCGTGAAATTGACTAGGTGAATGATTTTGGAGTGATTTTAGGATGAAATTAAATGAGTGCGCTGAGTGAAATTTGAGTGAAATTCAAAGGAGATAAAACAACACCGTTATATTCGTCCAAATTGGAAAAAAAATGTCAATAATTTAATCCCTTTAAATAAATGTAATTTTCTGTTCAGATGCTTTCACGGACCAACTCGACGGTTTAACCATTCATAAAAGCCAATAAAAATGTGAGACAATTTGATCTATTTGGATTGACTTTAAAGAGATGCTGATCGTCTTGAACAATTTCAAACTGATTGAACGACTTTGGGGCGTTTTTGGATAGTTTGCATGAGTGTTTGGAATTGATATTTTGAGCGCTGAGTGAGCGATTTAGCATGGTTTCGATAGAAGTAAATGTAAATTTTACGATGTTAATAACTGTTCGAGTTTCATATTTATCCTAGTACTAGCTATAAATATTGCCTGATAAAAGGGGTTACTGTATGATAAAATTGTTGATATCAGGTCTGTTGATCACATTACAGCTTTATCATGTCACTTGTTCACGTGACTTGCCGGATCTTCTATTGCAACTGTTGGGTCTGAAATAGAGTCCTTTCTAACACATATTGTCTTTTAAAATTTGCAATCTGTTGAAAATATTCCACTCGATTTCATCCTTTTTAAAATCGAATCGCGACAACATTGATGTCGTAGTACATGACTGATGACATAATTTATAAAATTGTGACGACGCTTAACTTGCGTGTTTACATTCAACCTCGAAAACAGTCAGGATTTTAAAACATTCATCTATATGGATTTAACGCAGATTTTATTCGAGTAGGATTTCGGAGAAAGGAAATTTGTATTTGAGTTCCTCCGGCTCACTAGATAAATTCCTACGGCTTGCCCAATAAACTTTCCATTTCAAGTTTCAGGTTTAAGTAAAAGCGGCGTTGTCGAAAAAAATAAAGGTAGATTATCGTTTGATAAACTCACTCTCTAACCAGTCAAATTATCACAAACTTATACATGTACCCTGCTTTTGTCCACTTCACCCTATCTAACGTTATCAAGACAGACCAAAATAAGTGACGCCATCATAAACATTGAATGACGTGCAAAATTATGGGAAATTGAGAAAATGTGTCCTAAAACTCACTTTTTGTCTCATTACTGCATTAAAGAAATAGAAATATCGTTTAATTTTCTATTAAGATCGATTGTTTCTTTCATTTCGTGCATAACAAAAGCTATATTTTCAATTGAAATAGCCTTACAATGAAACAAAGGGCTATCCTCTATGTAATCATTTTGTTTATGTTCACTTTAAAAGAATAATTGTGATTTAAATGAAGATAATCAATAAGTTGTTTCTTTACGTTTTACGCTGAAGCCCATTTCAATATCGATAGTAAACAACATCGTGACATTGACAAGATAATTTTTTTTTAGTGAACAAGGAAATAAATTCAATGAGTGTGTTGAGTGAGTTTTGAGTGAAATTCAAGGGAGGTGGTAGAATATCGCTAATTTCTTCCATTCTGGACGGAATTAGCGATATGTATTACCTCCCTTTAACAAAATACACGTTCTATTCTGTTCGTGTGTTTTCACGGACCAGTCGGACGCTTTAGAATACATAACAGCCAATAAAATCGTGGATTGATTAATATTACGTTTTATTTTATTAGTGTAAAATAAGTGATAGTTTTGAACGATTTTGAAGTTTTTTTTCTGTTTTTTTTTTTTTTCTTTTATGAGATTAGATCATCTATGATTGGTTTTAGTAAGCGTTTTGAATGCGTGAGTGGAGCGCAGAACTGTTTAAATTGGGGCGAAAGTCAATTTCACAACTGTAACTAACTGTACCTATAGTATAGCATGACCTAGGCTAGCGGGGCTGATGTTTATTGGTAGTTAAATAGTGTATAGGTGTATTTTCAAAACTGAGCTATGACCTAGGTGTTGAGTCCATTACCATAGGTCTATGAGTAAACCTTAAGATCTAAGACAAGCACTAAGTTTCATCTGAAAGGTAATTTGTATCTTTGTTATGTCTGTTTTATCTATTTTTAAAGAATAGCATGCAATTTTAACCGTTAAAAGTAGATTCCGTGGCTCATCGCTCAAAATCTATCTATAGAAGCGTCAACATTTGTTTTTATTTCAACATCACTGAAACATCTTATCTACCCTAAACACACAACAGGGTTTGTTTTCGGTGAATATTAAGAGGTTATTTAACATGATCGTGTACAATACTGAATTCTATTGGATGAGTATCCTGCAGAACTAGTCTATATTTGACGAGGCGATAGCCGAGTCAAAATATAGACTGGTTCTGCAGGGTACGAATCCAATGAATTCAGTATTGTACTCGCTCATGTTAAATGACATCTTTATTTCACAACATACACTGAAAGTTCCAAAATTAACGATTCGCGACATTTGAGAGAGACAAAGGGAATAGACCCAAAACGATCCGGATGGGGGCGTCAAATGCAAGTCACTATGAACACGTTTTAATTGAAATAGACATTTGTTCTAAAAATAGAATTCCACGTGAAATGTTTATTTCATGTGTCAAGTCGATTAGTGCTTACTGATTATAGTATGTAGCCTAATTAACATAAAAACAGATTGACTACCCTTCGTCGCTTGAAGTATACATTTTCATGTGAACAAATGATAAACATTCTATCAAATGTAGAAATCAAGAATCTTCTCAAGATCAAACTTAATTAAATACCTTCGAACAGAGGGTTTGATACATTGAAAAGGCTGCAAAACTGCAGCCTCGCTTTCATCGTACAATATAGCTTGCCTCACTTTCATCGTACAATATAGGTTGTCTCGTTCTGGAATAAAATCCGTATTGCACAGTATAGGATAGTTGGTTGTACAATATGGATCTAGATATTTCACTCTCACGTGATGCAAAATAAGCGATGTCATTGGTCTAAATTGTTTAGGTGTGAAATAATAATGTATACAGGTAGATTTTGCCCCATGAGCCGCGAAATCAACTTTTTACTGTTAGATTCTTGTGCCATTTGTTCGAAATAGATAAAACAGGTTAAAATAACGCAATGAGAAAGTTTAAAATTTACCTTTAAAACCGACGCTGTTGCTTGTCTTTAACCGCAAGTTTCACTCAAAAATGTACTTTCATAATTTCGGTGAAGGGATAAGGTTAAATTCCTTTTATTTGCTTTTTAATTATACCCGATTTACCTTTGGTCATGAGCTCATGCCTACATCAGAGCTCAGTTTTGAAAATACACCTATACACGTGAACATGTGTACATGTAAACACGAATCCATAGAGAGGGTAAAAAAGTAGAAATAAGGCGAATCAGGGGGACAGTGATTTTAATCTTTTGTAGACTAATGGCATAGACATTCGATAAATAGAATGGCTAGCCAATAGTTAAGACTGTCTGGTTGAATCTAAAAATCGAGCGGTCAAAATCGTTTGACACGCAAAAACGTTCACTACTTAAATTTTCTCATACAGCTGTATGTACCCTAGATTTTTTATAATGATTTGATGCTTCCAAAGGCTCGCTTATTACAGTTGACATTTTTTGAATGAACAAACAATGGAATTGAATGAGCATGAGTGAATTTTGAGTGAATTTCAAGGGAGGTGGTATAATATCGATAATTTCGTCCATTTTATTTCTTTCCGAACCAATCAGGCGCTTTCAAAATTAATTAAGTCAATGAAATTATGGATTTCTTCAAGCTTTTTTTGCCGCTGTCATATCTCAGTTGGTAGCGCGTCGGACTGTCAATCTAGAGGTCCCGGGTTCAATCCCCGACGGATGTACTCATTCATTCCGACTATTTGTCTCTCACCAAGTGGTTGATTATCATAGACCTATGTGAGATAGCAGCTGGGGGCTAGGAAAGGATGTGATGGTAGTGCTCATTCTTTCCGACTATTTCTCTCACCAAGTGGTTGATTATCATAGACCTATGTGAGATAGCAGCTGGAGGCTAGGAAAGAATGTGATGGTAGTGCTGGTGAGCGAAATACCAGGAATCCATTGTTAGGTGCTCCAGTCGCCACGATATAACTGAAAAATTATTAAAAGTGTCATAAAAATCGATTCAATCAATCAATCAGTCAAGCAATTTTTGTTTTAAATTTAATTCTTGATCTAGTGTTATTAGTGCTTTTCGACGGTTTTTGAATGGTTTGAGTGAGTGTTTGGAATGAATGAATGGAGCGCTGAGTGAAGGACTTAGAATGGTTTCGATCGCGATAATACTGGGAAGTTTATATTCAACTAAATAACGACGGCATTTCAAACAAGAAAAGGTATTTTGGTACAAATTCACACTTATAAAAGACTCGTATGAATTAGCTTCTAAATACCATGTTTAATATGCAACGTATGAAACTACGTTGTGTCTATAATTTCATTCGGACTATGCTTCGATATTGCCCAAACAAAGAGTTCTCTCTAATTTCCTTTAGAGGGCATCTGGCCTCAACATAAGTTACATTTACGTAATTATATTGTCTGGACAATCACATAGAAACCGATGAAGACAAATAGAAGGCAATAACATATTTTTGGAAACCGCAAAAAGACCGCATGAGCATCTCACAAATAAGATATTCAAAGTATCTGGATAAAAAGTGACAATGGGGTCAAATTAAAAAAAAAGAGATCCGTTCTGCTGGAAAATCTGCCTAAATGACAATAAAATTGACAATAGACTTAAACTCCAATCAGAAGTATTATTCGTAAAAGAAAGAAATTTATGTTATGTCCAAAAACTATAAGATCCGTTATATCTTTCAATTCACTGAAACAAGTTAAGTGGGAAACGTTGAAAAAAGGGGGAAATTGCTTGTAACATTTTCAAATTATCAACTTGAAATAAAGCCGTAATTCTGTTAAGATATATGATTATAAAAGATGATATTAACATTACTACTTATCATTATTATCTTTTACGTTCATCTATTTCTTTGATTTCTTTATTTGAGAAAATTCGCAGTTGATAATGAGAATAGTATTTATCAGGCCCCGATGGATGTTCCTAATAGCAAACGAGAGGTGTGTGAGAAAAGTAACTGAGCAATAAGTCTGCATTACATCCAGTTAGTTCCAATGAAAATATACCACTGTTAAGAAATTGATTAATTCTTGTAACTAAATTAGTGTAATCTATATTAAATAATTGGGTGATAAATTCGAACGTACTACGCAATTAACGCTGTAGTTTCTAAATCCCTATTTGAAGCATTAATCAGGCTTAAATTACTTGCCGATAACTATAACTTTAATTTTCTCTGTTCATTAATTCACGAATAATACTAGGGAGGGTTTCCGACAATTTATCGAAATCGAATTTACCGAGTACGATATTTTGCAATACTAATAATAATCAGTCCTGTGTGTCATTTTTTTCATACGGCAAATGGTAGTTTGGACATGAATGTTTAATTATGTTGAAAATACAGTAAAACTTGTTTTAAGCGACCACTAACGGGACTACAAAAAAGCGGTAGTTATAGAAAACGGCTGCTTAATGCACGTTTTGTTTAATAATAAGAATTATATTTTTGATTGAAAACGCACAATATCGCGAAATTCAATAATCCTTTGTTGTTAAAGCTCAGTAGAATCGTCTCATTAAGACGATTCTGATGAGTTCTGATAACATAGGACTCATTTATTTTAAATAATATTTAGATCAACAACGACAACCATTTAAGACATTTTTATTTAAAGAAGGGGATTTTGAAAACGGTCTCTTAATAGACGTGGTCACTCGAACAAAATTTACTGTATTTGAAATTCGGGTCAAATGTAAATTTACATAAGAGACTTCTACAATATACAATGGGTAATTCTAAACACATATTTTCGGAGATGATTATTCATTTAATAAAATCTGTTTAAACTAAACTAACATTTTAATCTACCATTGTATCGTGCCTTAAAAGTACATAACTATACCGGTAAAATCGCGATTCAGGACTTTCAGTCCTTTGATTCGTTCTGGGTGTCAGTATTCTTTTCAATTTCTAGCTCTAGATACCTTGTCAAAATTAAAACACTTGCTATATATGTTCGTGATATTCATACATGTAAATCATTACCCCCATCGTAGTATGATTAATGAAATGAGAGTCATAAATAATGTAGATTATGGAATATGCGTTGGGACACATTTGTCAATTAACCCTTTGCTGTTTAATCCCTGCTTTTTACGTGCCTGTGATTTTATGATTGAGAACACATTGTGAAAAGAGAAGAAATTGCTTCTGACAAGCAATTTCTTCTTTTTCCACACTATTTTCTACCCTACTGAATGGTTATTTTTCAAATTAAATCCACTTTGAATTTTCGTCTGCAAAACCTATGAATTTGGACAGGTCCAAAACTTTGTAAAACAGGAAATGGTTAAGGAAGCTTTAAGATGAATGTAAGCTCTTTGACAATACCTTATCCCATAAAGATACCAATTCAATAAAAAAAATACATGTATTGTTTTTGGAAATTTACGTAAATATAAAAATAGAACCAATCAAAGTCCCGAAATTGCTGTTGCCTGTTGGAGTGCATATTTTATTCCTACTATATTATTTTAAACACTTTAAGTGTGTACTTTGAAATTAGACCATTATTGAAACGGCTGGTAGTATAAGAATACAATTGGCAAAAAGTAAGGGATCTAAATATTCTCTTTCTCCAGCACTAAAATTTAAATTTTCATTTAATTTGACAATCACTCGAATAAGAAATTTATGAAAAAATATGGAAATGACGTCTCGCATTACGACCACATGATCATATAAAAATACACGCCCGGACAACCAAAATAATAAGGTAAATCGGTAAATTTGGAGTCAAAAGCATACGTTCTCAGGGCGCGTGAGATGAGCATCAGTACTCAGTGTGGCCTCTTATTTCTTTAATTATCACACGGCATCGTCTCCTTCTCTGCTCGTTTGTTATCAACTGTCTATTTTACATTTTGGGAATATCTCCGCATTAATCATGTAATGCTTAGGTGAATATATAGCGAGTTTGAAGGAAAGCAATTCGTTTATCTAGGGTAACGCCGTCCATACCGTAGAGGTTCTAGTGACCAATAATGCTTTTGCAGGCTATGACCAATGCTAAAGCACCCGATATTGACCGTTTTAAGCAATACGCCGAGCAAGATTGTCTAGAAACTACACTTGAGATCACAGTGAACTGTTCAAAAACATTACTTTGGGGTATCTCTAGCTTGAAGCTTGCAAACAGCACACGTGCCCTCACCTAAAAACGGCTTTTTACTTCACATGAGCAAAAAGTGCCCGAAGAGTGCTAATGTGATCACCTACCTTTGCCGGTCAATCGTCCGCCCGTCCAGCAGTTGTTCAACAATATATTTAAAAAAGTCTTTCCCTTCTAAATCACTGTGCTACTCAAGGTAATATTTGGAATGGGTGTTCCTTGGGTAAAGCTCCTCATACTTGTTCGTGCCCCCTGCAAAAGTGTCGATTGGAATAGAGAGCTCCGCGTTTAAATCGTTCATTGGTACGTGTGTGTGTTTGGGAGGGGGGTTCTATTCTAGTCCTGAGCATAACTTCTACATTTTGTTATTTTTTCGGATAATTTCAAAATAACTCGGCACAGTTGTTCCCTTTTGTGAGTACTAATTCCGATGTACAATAGCTCAAAGGTACAGCTGAAGGTGGGTCGCTGGCGAAGTTCAAGTGACAAATTTGTGCCCAGTGCATAAACTGAAACCAACTTCTAATCGGTCACTGCATGTTTTCCTCTTTTCGACAAATTTAAAACAAAAGAATTGAATAGAATGTAATGTTCATGCAAAGACAAATCCATCTCGAAAATTTCGGTGAAAGAATTATGTTAAAACTTAGGACCGATAGAATGATTTAAGCAGACAAAAGAAGAGACCAACCCTACTTCGAAAAAGTCATATAACTCGCAAAATGCAGGAAAATTTCAAATTTCCAGTAGATAAATACCGTTATGTTGTTGGAAATCACGATGCTTTCGATGCCTTGAGGTAGCTGAATAGAAATAAGTAAAGAAAACACTATTTAAGTCATTCATTTGCGTAAATGAGGTAAATTTGTTAGATTTACCCCACCCACCAATGTTAATTGTGAGGGTAACCAGGTCCATGTTCTCTCTCAAGTTAAATTGCTTTACCTGGAGATTTTTTTTATGAATATTGGCTATCGAAAATCATCAAACACTTGCATCTTTAACATTATTTAGCATTACTTTTTGTGGTTTATTTGATTGACCGATTAGAAGTTGGTTTAAGTTTATAAAACAAGTCTAGCCCGGAACACATCTTCTACATTTGTGATTGAATTCAAAATAATTTTGGACAGTTGTTACCCCTTTTTAGGCTTCATGTCATCCACAAAGTTTGTTTGGCTAGAAAGCATTATTTGCAGGTGCATCCGTGTCTGTGACCCATTTCTTGTTAAATGTTTATAATACAATCTACAAACCTGGTTGTCATGGTAACCCTAATGCAACAGCACAAAAAATAAGAAAATCTCTCAAAGAATCTTCACCTGTACATATGAATCAATCAAGCTGAAAGTTAACAAGGATGTGCCTTTGATAGGGCTCTAACAAAGCTGTCAAAAGTATATTGTTCCATCAAAGACTTTGGTTGCCATAGAAACGGAAGTACCATAAAATTCAACAATTATTCGAAGAAAAAATCTTCTCATCCGAGACCAATGAGCCTATCAAGCTGAAACTTGACAAGATGTTCAAGCTGTCGTTGAGTTAAAAATTTGGCGATATTTGACATGGTTTTTCCGCTAAGCGATTGGTGACCATCATATCTCTCTTGCTGTTCTTGCATACAGAAAAGAAAAAAAAAGAAAACACAAAAACTTTTCTAATACAATCATTTAACGCTTTCGTGTCTTTTCCGTTCACTCAACTTAGTTGTTAAAGTATGTGATCACGTGATATAAAACAAAAGAGAAAAAAATATTTTAATGAAAAAAAGCCTCAATCTAAATTAAGTATGTAAGATGCCATGCAATCCAATGATATCTCGAATAGCAGAAAATCTGAGAAAGGAGTCGAAACCTAAAATGTGCAATTGTCTGAAAACGGATGTCTAGGGAAGGGAAACAAAAGAACACATTTCAGCGTGGAGGCTTAATAATTGAAAATATCTACCATCATATTCTCATAGTTTAATAAAATTGAGCCAGATAAATTGAGAGCCCATATGCTGAGGCTTCCAGCTAATATCAAGAATGTGCGATATAGAACATCTTAACACAAAGAAGAAAAACCCGAAAAGAATTATTTTGATACAGCAAGTACTAAGATTGACTGGTCAATAACGGATATCAATTGGTTAGGCCTACCTCCCATGAAATACTCCCAAGGAGGAAGGGTGTTTGGATTTTATCCTTATTTCCATCTGCACTTTTATTCATTCTTCATCATATCCCTTGATTGTCGTTAGTTAAATCCAATCAGCTTCACTTGGAGCTTTCATCAAACTTTTCACATGTTTTGTTAATTTTGTTTGTTACGATGTAACATGTTGACCTTATTCCTTGTCTAGGGGTCCTGGTCTTTGAATAAAAACTTGACTCCTTTGCACTAGATGATTTAAAGATAAACCCCCAATTAAATATTGTGTAATTTAGAAGATACATTTGATGTAAAATAAATATCTATTTTATTCTTTACTATTTAAAACCTTATCATAAATATGAAATGCATAAATGAGTATTTTGAATTCACCAAAGATATCTTTCCCAAAGAAACCATGGATAAAATCAAAGGAAAATTTCAAAACGGATTGCTTATGATTTTGGAGCTCCTCAGGTTATATCCACATAACAAACAAAGGAGAAACACCCAATTTAAGTCCCTCATTGGTAAGTTTGAGTAAGTTTGTCTGGTTAAAGGCAAAGATTAATCGGTCACATAAATTTAATTTGTCCAAGATATCAATCGAGTCCCTCGGATTAAACTGCGGATTAGTTTCATTTGAAAATGCACGCTATTCTTTTTCGCCAAAGTAAGCGACGGTAAGCAATTATAATCTCTCGTTTCTTTTAAATTTGGCTCTACATTTAAATGAGAAAAATGAACAACTTACTTGCATAATTATTCTTGATTCGTTTTCGTCAATATTGACATACAAAAATAAATTATGTATCTTTCACTCTATCTTCAATCCAAAATTTCAAGTGGGCCAGGGATTCATTTTTCCGCATCAAGTGAACTGTAGTGAGGGCGCATGTAAGGGGTAGAATAAAGCCGAAAATGCTAAAGGCTTAGGGCATTAAATGCCGAAATAAGAAAGAGTATCAAACAATTAAATAAACTATCAAACGTACTTAACATATCTAAAGAATAAAAAACAAATGCGATGGATTTTCTTATCGATCGCCCATCTCCATTTTGTTTTCACGCTTTCGTTGTTGTGAAGTTATAAGCAAACATCAACTCAATGTTATCCCGGTTATTTATTACAACACACCGTACAACCGGTTGCGGTGACGACAGGTGAGGGTCAACTACGACAGAATCGAAGAATTATGCCGAGAAGACGGTAGGTCAAAGAAATTTACTCGTGTAAATAAACGATCGAAGAACATTTTGTTTCTTATCCAGGGCTACGAGCATAGAGTGTTTTTAAGAATTGAAACAGAGGATATAAATGAATGAGTGGTCATTGAATACCGGTTTTATTAAACGAGTCATCTATAAACATATAAAAACAAGGCTGCGCCGAGTTTTTCTTATCAGTTTTAGATGACAAGTTTAATATATCCAGTATTTTATGAACATAAATTTGATAGTCAATTTATAATATGACCCGAATTTTTGCAATAAAGAAGAGGCAATTCGTGTTTCACCGCGAAACAAATAACGCCGTGTGCAATTGCAGTATTTTCCTAATTAAACCCGTGTCATATCATAAATATTCAGCGGAGTTATTTCACTCTCGCGACGAAGGTTAAGTAATAAATTAGATTACTTCGACTTTATTTAAACAAATCCTGTATGTGAGTATTCTCATCGAGACTATTCCAGTCAGTACACAAAATAAAAATGTCTTTAAAATAATAACGGTTTTATGCTTAAGATGACCCTTCTTTTCTATTCCCCTTCGAATCGAATATAATCGCCGTTGTTTTTCCAAAACCTCGTAACTACAGCTTTGATCAAGCTGTAGTTACGAGATTTGAGAAAAACATCGACGTCATGTTATTCATTCTTATAAAATAATGTATTCATTTAACTTACTTAAAGATAAATGATCATTTCGTAAACGTCTGTTTATAAGTAAATGTAGACACGCCACGACAATACCGCTGGGGTCTTTTGTGGTTCTGTGACAAGGGCAGTGGACTACAGTTAAGATCATCGTGGATTTTACAAGGTGAATGTTTTTGGAATGATATTTGAATGAGATTGATAGAGTGTGTGGAGCAAATTGTGAACGAAATATAACGGAGATAAAATACTATCGCTTGACGAAATAAGCGATAATTTATTACCTCCCTTTAAAAAAACTTCGTTCTTTTTATTTTTTGTGCCTTCGCGTAACAATGATAAGGCGTTTAAAAATCCAAAACGGGCAAAAAAATCGTAAAATAATTTGATCGATTTGAATGAAGTGTTAGTCGTGATGATCGATTTCGATTTTTCAGGATTTTGGAGCGTTTTTGATTGAATGAATGAATGAATGAATAAATGGCGCCCTGACGTTTTATTTATTCAAACATAGTAAACATTGACAATATCATGTGGTTGTTAAATTTTAGTATTATTTTAGACATAGTGTTTTATTTACTCGAATTGAAGGAGAATGGAAACCATTTGTAAACCGTCACGCGAAAAGGAACCACCTGGGAAGTGCGAAAAGTATCGGCCCTGGTTAGACTGCGTGATACGCGCAGATTCACCAGGGTCAGAAGTTGATGCAAATAACAAATTTTCTGAATCTATAATGATCGATCTTCCTTCATGTGAAAGCGCTATTGCGATGCGACCCCTGGTTGATCCGTACTTGAACGAATCTATTTTTAAATGATTATTTAGCGTAAGTCCCAGATGGTCCATTCGCGTGACTGGCACATTTGCAAAGTGACCATCGTTATCTTCCGATAGGTGGCATTTTACATTACTGACCTATCTGATTTGAGCATTCTGGGTATTGTTATTTTTGACAACTCGGTCGATTCCGTCGAACTACCTTCTTTTGAAGAAGCGGCCATGAAATGATTCAATTCTATCGGTTTTCCCCAAAATCTTTATTAGGAAACAGTGTAGGCCTACAGTATAAATAGATCTCAAGCAAACAACCTTTTTTAGAAAAAAAAAAATACTTTCGCAATTTAAACCAATATTTTTGTCAATTAATTTAAGGCAAAATTAAGTATGATTTCCACAAAAATGAAGTTTTAATCGAAATTGTTAATTTTCTACTTTTTGGCGATAGAACACGGAGTTATGCGTACGAGGTAGTAATATTTATCCCAATCTGGATAAGTGATACGGTCCCGAAGACAGGTCAATCTTCGGAGAATATGACATGCGCAAACAACGAAGTGACCATTTATGTCTCCCGAAAAGTTTTCATTAGATTTTGCCAATACATGTGTTATATCCAGTCAACTCGGACTCCATTATAAAAGAGTTCATTTAAAATGAAAAGACCGCATACTAAAGGAATTATTTGATAGTTCTAAAACATGTTGTAAATTAAGCATTAGCCCTGCGTTTAGGATGGCAATATTGTAACAAAAGTGTGTGTACTATACCATGCTTTGTGCACTTGCTTGTAAAGCGGGGCATAATTGTCAAACTCTTTGCATCGTTTCCTCATGCTGAATGCAAGGCAGTTTCGTCCAAATAAATCGATCTCTGTGATGTCCTAAAGAGGGGGATCTGGCAAGAACATACGTCAAACATGTAAGTACGTAATTATGATGTCTGGACAATCAAATAGAAACCGATGAAGACAAACAGTAGGCAAAGACACGTAATAACTCAATTGACATGTTTGACTTTATATTTTTTTTTATTTTTTTTTTTATTTCATAATACGGCATGTCGGCAACAATATTGCCCTTGGCCGTCTCACAATATAATAACAATACGGAACATGACAAACAAATAAACAAATGAAAGATGACAAATAAGTAAAATAATATCAAATGTTCGATTTGAATATAGTGATAGTAAATCATTCTTTTTTCTGATGGGCGACCAAACCAACGTAGACACAGCTACATCAAGGCTGTATTTACTATGCTTTGGTCGCACAACCACAAAAAACTAATTAGTTTTCCACAAGCTTTCAAACTCTAAGATACAACTTACTTGAGTTATATCTGCGAGCATCTGAAATCCTAGTAAATTACGATTTAGATGAAGAGTGATTTGGGTGTTTCACGTTCTAACGTTGTATGCATCTTTAATGAATAGTGCTAAATTAACAGTAGATTTTCTATTTTGTAATTTCATTAAACTATAGAAGTCATTCAACAATACGTATAGATTCAGCACGTCTCTAGAAAAAAGCATCGCCTGCGGGTGTCAAGGCTTAATTGTCAATGAAGAATAATGCGTAAAATTTAGTTAAAAAAGGGGCATTAATTTTACAAATTTATTCCAGAATAATCCCCTTGTTAGTCTGGATAGTTTTTTTGAAAATGAACAAATATGTCACGATTCAAAATAAAATATCTTTAAAAACAATAAAGACATGACAAAGGTAAAAGTTTTTATCTTATAAATATACAAATATCCGTGTGATAACATCCCATATGATATTTTTTATGATATCACATAGTTATTTTTACAACAATGATATAATGTGGTTTATTTTTAGAAGCCTAAATTTCAGTTAAAAACATCAACGAAAACATAACAAATAGAGGTTATAAGATAAATATAATACATACTTAGTGTATTGTATGGAAAAAAATATCTTACTCTGTTGTGGGATTTGATCATTGTCTCGGCAGAGCCTCGACAATGATCAATTCTCCCAACCTCGTTAGATATTTTTTCTCATACAAATCACTAAGTACGTATTATCTACCACAACAACATGCACACAAAAGACGACATAACCAACGTGATGACCATCCATCGCCTTTTTTCCCTTCAAAAAAGTCCATCTAAAAGTAGAATATATCCGGCAGGTCAACCGGAGGCTCTTTTTGAAAATGCTTATATAGAAAGGGGGAATTTTCATGCTGACGTAATTTAATCTGGAAAAAGTAAGTTGTACAACTTAAATTCATTTGCACCGGTACGCAAAATCCGATATATCATTGCAGCCCTCTTTACTAAAAATGATCATTTTATTACACAATTAAAGTCGACATATTGATATGCTCCAATGTTATCTTATCAAACTAGCAAGACAACATTGAGATAAATTTCAAGACAGCCGCCGTGGATATATGCATTTTAGCTACATAACGGTACAACTTCAATAGAGCACACTTGATAAAACGTCTTTGAAACAACCAAATGATACACATATGCCATAATTCAAGGAAATTGTATTAAAAACTTATAAAGTGTTGCAATATAGGGAAAGAGTTTTTAGAAAGTCATCTTGGCTATTAATTCGGAAGTTTTAAGGAATGAAATTGATATCCTTAAAAGTTAACTTCAGTGACTATACATATGAAAAGTGTCAAAAAAACATAATTCGAAAGCAAAGCATGTGTCTAATATCTAATATTTTATTATTATCTTTTGAATGTGGTGCAAGATTTGCCACGCAATCTTAAGAGTACAAAGTATTAAAATAACATCATAAAAAAGGAAGGTAAGAAAGCGATGATGAATTCAAAACATGTATGATATGCACCAAGAAAGAACAGCTGCTTACTTTTTCCTAAGATTGCCACCATATTACTCGATATTCTTAATAATATTTTTAACAAAGTTTTGATTTAGAGAATTCTTAATCAATAGTTATTGCGGTCATCTTGAAAGATGACCCCAATGTTATTGTTTTTACATTGGCTTCCGCACTTTTTTGCAATCGACATACAGTCCGACCGACAAACATTGCAAGTGACGTCATGATTTGTTTATTATTTTATTGCTATGTGAAATATATAAGATTTAATAAATAGTAATAACACACCAATTTGATAAGTTGGAAAATAGCTCTGGTAGATAGTGTGTTCGGACATACGTCTCCGCCCCTCTCAAGTAAAATGCTATTTAATTTTGAGGATCGAAACTCCGCAGAATACATATTTTTTGTAATGTTATCTTTTTTAAGTGTATTTTCAATATAGAAAATAAAAAAATCCATATTGTAAAATTGACTCGTTTATTCGTGACATGTGTGAGAAAACTTTTCATTTTATAATATTTTTTCTATACTGATGTGTCAGTATTTCCATATTTTTCTATTTTAAACTCATGCTCATGTATTCATAATTATCACAAAAATGGAAAGCGATTTCTTTTTCAAAACCGGTTCGTGTAAAATTGCTATTGTTAATACAATGCATCAACTTTTGAATCTCGAATTTGTAAAAAAGAAAAAAAAATCATATGCACCGATACGAACCCATGAAACACGTAACTGTGACAAGGGTGTCGTACCGACTGCGCTAATTACGACAGTTGTTTAGTTGTGGGTTGAATAACAATATAATTTCAACATTGCCTTTGAAAAGTAAACAAAAAGTGACGTCACTTGCAATTTAGCGTGGTTGATTTGTACGTATAGGATAGAAAACGAGAGCCGTGGTATATGGGAAATAGACACGAGCATTAGCGAGTGTCTATTTCCCATATACCGCGGCACGAGATTTTCTATCTGGCTTAGACCACGCTTTTCTTACACTATCTGTAATTTTTACCCGAAGCTCTAAATAATGAAAAATAGTAAATCTCGCTGTGATAATACTCTAATCAAGTGAGAATATGCTGAAATCACTTATGAATCTATTTCCGTTACCAATTTCAGATCTTTTGCGACTGTCTTAAGGCTTTAGGAAAAGAAGAAGCTGTATAAAATGCTCGACACCTTGAAATGACTCGGCCCCAAAACCTGTCAAGATTCACGTGCAAGATACACTACTAACGTATATCTGTAAATACAATGCTTGAAGTTGTATCTGTGATATATACTTTTGAAATACGGTTCTCTGATTGGCCAATTCGCTTAAAGGATGGTCTAATATTTGGTATGTCTGAACTAAATTATGTGATTGTATGCCAACGTGAAGAATTTTCGTAATTTGTTTCAATGATAGCTTTAAGGGTAGGGGCTATCTTGGAAAATATCAACCATGCTATCTTGTCATTGCGGATATCGTGTTTCTAAAATGATATGACCTAAGGTATAGCGGGCGCATATTAACTTGAACCTGACCTTTATGCAGAATAAATAATTAGGCACATGAATAAATTCCGATACTTCGGCACGTGACGATCAAGCATGGACATTCCGTTATACTACACAAATGACAGGTATGCGTGTTTAGTAGTTTACCTATATACGGGGCGCCTAGGCATGTAGCAGACGATTCGATTTCAAAAACAATTATTGCGACTTAGAGAGGGGATTTCATTTCATTTCCATTCACAACATATAAATTGCATTTAGAGAAATTTGAAAATTTGTATTTTTTGCTCGTTTGCATCTAAAGATTATCAAATAGGAAACTCAATTATGTATTGATTCACTAGTTCATTAGGGAGACCAAATATCGCCGTTACAGTGAACAGCATGTGCGATAACGGGTTAACAGAGCTGACACGTGCACTCCAACTTTACGTTTGGATTCCGCAGGTAAGTCGTGTTTTGCCGAGGAGAAACGATCGGTTTTTAACTTATTTAGATCACAAAGGCCAGGTTTAGGTCAATATGCTTCCACTATATATCAGTGCGAAAGATTTTTCGGGTAATCGGCCCCTTTCCTTCTGCAGTCAGGTAATTAAGATATCTGTTTTATAAAGTGATCTCATTAACTTACAAATCAGATACATGTAACAATTTCATTAAACACTATTCATCAGCTTGATAAAGAATATCTTTGAGTAAAAGCAGGATAACATATTGTCCGCTTCCCTCCGTAAGATGTCCCATTAATGTAAATAAATATGTCTGCAATTAAATGATAAATGTAGTCGAAATGAGTTTTGGGACCTTACAAATAAACTAACGGTTGAAAGCGGCTGACAAGGTAATTTATCTCTATCATCTAGGAATACATTCAATAGCTGTATTATATACACAAATTCGCAAATTTTGGGTCTAAGATTACACTAAGAAAAATGAAATTGTTTACTGGAACAAGATGTAAAAAAAAAAACCTCCCAAAAATAGAACCATGATGTCATTTTATATCTACTTTGAGCCATAGATTTCAGCATAAAACCAAATTATCCATCATTTTTTTTATTAAGACTTTATCCTTCTTTAATCTTTAATTTTGATTTTTTTTTCTGTAAGTTTAGAAGATTGAGACGAATGTATTCTGGATTAGCAATCATATGATTCTATGAAGAAACGTAAATATTCAAAGCCGTACGTTTTTCATGTCTTGATAGAACAGATCGCATGATAGAATTCATTTTCATACAAATTTTAAATGGAAAAAAAATAATTTCTTCAGTATATAAGTAGTAAGCATAGACTAAATAAACTCATGCGAATATGCTTTTAAAGGATATGAATTGAAAATGTTATACAATATCATCTTCTGAATTCTTTCTCTGATTACGTCATGATTATGCCAGCCTGTGCGTGACATTTCCAACAATTTGAAATGTGCGTAGCAAGGGGCAAGTATCAGTTTCATGATATTCTTAACTGTAATAAGACAGCGTCGTCTCTTCTATCTTTATTACAATATCCTTAAGGGATACTCCTATTCATCTATTATCGCCATTAATTCTTATACTGGTTATATATCTTATCTTACATTATAAACAGATCTTTACTGGAACTAATCGATCATATGTTATCCTTTCGGCCATCGTATAAAATGAGCCTGTGCGTGTATGTACATAGAAAAGATTCTCAACAACCTGTGCATCCGCAAGTCTGATCAGAGTCTTCATAATGCATTCAGTAGAAATATAAGGTCTTAAAGTACTTGTAAACCATTAGGTAACATTACATTTACAGTAGGTGCCTATCTACGCTGCTCAAATAGACGACACTGTCTTATTACAGTTAAGAATATTAGGAAACTGATACTTGCCCCACGCAAAACAATCCACGGTCACAGGCAGACCACATGTGGCAATTTCTACTCTTTTTTGGGGGTTTTTTTTGAGTTCGATCGAAAGTCACCGTTATTTTCATCGATCTTAATTTATCATTGCTTCATTCTTTAGAACAACTTCTGGATAAAAAAAATCTTTAGTACTTGATTTTAAGCAATCATAATACTGAGACAGAATCCTATCTGCCAATGTAAAAGTCATATTTAGCCCGGGTAGTTAATCACCTAGGAAATCTTAACCTACGAGGGATGATCGAGAAGATTGTTTAATCGGCTAATAATTTTCGCATTTCTGGCTTGTTCAGTATATAATTCAGCGAATGTGCAGTTAAGTAACTTCGCTGAGCATAAACCTTATTATTTGTGCAAAATTTTCTTTAGCGGTCTAAGAATACGTTACAATAGTAACATATGTATGCTTGGGCGGGGGAGCGTGAAAAATATTGAAAATTCGTTAAAAAAAAATCGAGTTTTCTAAAAATTTTCTAAAACTTTAGTTGAAATTCCTTGGTTTAAATAAACTAGACGAAAATATAAAATAATGTGTCATATTTTAAAGTTTATTGTTAGACTATTTACGGACGCAGGCAAATTTTTAATGCAGAAAATTCGAGGAAAAAAAAAGACCAGCCAACAACACTAAAATATGAATACCGTTTATTTTTCGAATTTTGTCATGATCTATGTTATTCACCAACCCAATCATTTCAGAAGATTTAGAAAAATGATGAAAATTTTCAGAAGAGAACTTTTCCTAAAGCTACCACAGATATTAAAAGAGAGGCAGACTTCAAAGGAGGAATTAGAATGGTCCAATAGAATTTCAACGAACGTTTTCGTCCAAATTGATTCTCATTATATTCCAAAAATAAAGGTGCTGCATCTGGGTGTTGTCTTAACTAGAAATACTATGCATATAGAGATCGTAAACAAATTTGATTCCAAATGGTATGTAGACAATTCCTGCAAGTTGGTGTATCAGGCACAGAAAGGCATGAGGGTTGGCGGAGACTACTGTATGTAGAATAAAGTTAATCATGACGTCGCATTTGACGTTCTTGCTCCCCCGCCATCGTTGGGGTCTCTATCTTGATTTAGGCACTTTACAGCCGCTATTGAACGTAAACATTTAATTTTCATCTTGATAGTTAACTTCTCTGTATATTTATAACCTCATTTTACGAACTTTTGGGTCAACCTTCGTATACGTCAAGGACTAAAAATGCGAGAGGGAGTACGTTAGACTAATTCTGGCACACTTTATACTGAATGAAACGTAAAATAGAAGGTACACGAACTTAAGTGAAATTCAATTATATAAATTTTAAATCTAGATAGTTCATACTCTGTCGAGGTCACTTATCAAATTGTCAAATTACTCGGTTTTGTTTTTGATAAAGCCTTTTCTATTTCCTGGCTGCATGGTCATTGCTTAAAGAATGGTTTAGAGAAGCAGGGCTTGTGCTTGTGTTTGTAAAAGGGGAGTCCTTGACCCCTTAACCATTAAATACTAGGGGTAAAAACGGATTTTAGAGGGGCAAAGACAAGAAAGAGCTAATTATAAGTATGAATTTTATAGTTTAAGAGCCATTTGACATTTTTCTAAAAAAATATAATAAGGCAGTTGACTTGTAAAATTTTAGATGGTAAATTGGATGAATCTTAAAAAAGTTTTGATCCTCAGAAATGTTTTACCACCTTGGAAGGAAATTCTAAGGGACAAAATAAGATATTCCTAGGTTTTTTGGGTCAAAACCCTGGTATTAAGGGTCAAAGACAAGCCATCAAGAAGTAAAGATTATTCAATATTATCTGCTGTTCTTTTGCTTCGATTACACATGGATTTATAGATTATTAAAGACGTATCCATTTTTTTCGAGAACTATTGCAGGGGCCAGAAAACAGGGGCCAGAAAAGCCACAAAACTAGTATTAGAATCTCATTACGACGTATAAACTTTTTTGTTCTTCTTAAGATAACCCTATATAAATAGAGTGTAACGAATAATGCTTTGGAATGGTTTCTTGTTTTGTATCCCCATTGCTCATAAATCTTGAAATGTGAATGGTCATATGTGTTTGTCCAATTTCCCATGCAATAATTTTACATAATTCGGTAAATAGATAGATAGAGTCTACTTCAATGTACATGAATGCGAGTTTACTTTGGCGTTGTTATTTGTCTCCCTTCCTAAACCTCTGCTTTTCGTTTATGGAGCTTCAAGGGATCTAAAATATTTCTTCTTATTTTATACTTTGATATTGTCTCTATGTTTTTGAACGGGAGGAAAGTGTGCAATATTTTTTGATATTTAATACTTTGATATTACTCTAAGATTATTTTCACGTGAGCAAATGGACTGGACTACTTTCTGGTTGCTACCTCGACACAAGTCAACATAAAATCACGTTTTCAACGATTTTTGTTTGCGCTCTATATTCGAGAAATAGTTTTTTTCAGAGTAAATTAATACGTTTCAAGTTCCTTGAATGCCTCATCATTGGTTGTTTTCATCTACTTGAAAACCTTTTCCGAGAAATCAACCACTCCCCCCTCCGTCTTTCCTCAGATGCCCCCCCCCCCCCTCAAATTTCTTCCAAATTACTGTTTTTGTTTCTCCTTTATCTATGTTATTTAAAAACTCTTTCAAAACTAATTCATGCCCATCCCTTTGTGTCTATAATAATTCTAGTATCTATCTCTCTTCCTCCCTATCGTTCTCTTTTGTCACGTCTTTCACTCCGTCCTGTCCTTCGTTCTGGAACATGTAACTGATAAGAATAACAAATAAACAAGTTTTTTTAAATACATTATTTTCATTTTATTCAAAATAAGTCGAAATCAACGCGTATTTAATCAAAGCACTGAGAGTACTGATGGTGGACGTTTCTGTTGGCATACTACAGTGATTCTTCTATTTGTTGAGAAGAGAAATTTAACATGTAAAGATACGATAAAAGGAAAATGACCTTACCCAAATTCGCATCTTGCTTCAGATATACATTTCTCAACAAATATCCTCGATCTTCAACCAAAGTCCTGTAATTTTAAGGTTTTTATAACTTTCGGCATTATGCCGGGTGTAGTATAAAGAGTGATTGTCTGATTCATGCGGTATAAAAGGAAAATAAAATGACAATTAGATGATCTAGGCTATTATTCTGATTTTGTAATGCTAATCGATTCTCTGTAAACTCATAATTAAAATTATGGTGTTATCTGCTTAAAGAAATCTTTAAAAGGATAATAAACAATTGTTCCGCAATTTTCATTCTCAAATAAAGAAAGAAAGGGCAAGTGTTTATATAAACAGGTAAAAAAATTGCTGACACCCGTCTCAAGATTGGCTGTCGCGTGTTGAAAAGTAAAATAAAACCCCTTTGCATAAACCTTTATCGCACGACCTGAATGCATTACTTTACCTGCTGGGGCTGTATCGGTATTCATGTATATTCCGATATTTCCATTAATTTGCCATTGTTATATATACATTAGTAGTGTCAAGGGAGACTACCATTCCAGTAATTCCATTCATCATGATTTCATGAGTGACCTCCCATACACCATTGGGAAACAAGGGGCAAATTACTCACTCTGCCTGAAAAGTAGTTCTACGCAAGCAAATTGTTCACCCGATCTCCGAATTGCATATGATTTCGCACTTAAAAGATGTCTTTGAGGTTTCAACAAATTATGTTGAAATCTTGTTTCAATCCATTTTTAAAATGCATAGTTGTCAGACGGATATAATTCTTGAAACAGAGTAAATTGAATCTATGTGAGCACTACTGTTTTGAAAACTTCTGACAGGATTGTTCAAACGCGGTATAAACACTGGTGAACGTAAACGTCGAAGTCGAAAGTGCGAATCGACACAAAAATGTCCGCCGCCCTTCTTGTTTACACTGTTACTTCATAGCAACGGATGTGTTCATCCGAACGTAAAAATATAACGGAAAGGATTTTGCGAGAAAAGGTCTATGGTGTAACTGTTATTAAAAAGCGGTTTAATTTCAAACGAAAAAATCGTTCTTGAAGTATAGTTGATGTAAAATATTCCTTTATTTAGCTTCTGCTAGATCGTAGAATGTATTTGGCAAATGACCTGAGTGAATTATCTCTTCGCTGAATGATACCCAATACCCTTAGTAATAGTGATGTAGAGCTAAGATATATCCTTAAAAAGAGGAGAAAATTATTTAACAAGGGGAATTTGGATGCCCGAAAATGCGTCTTATCCAGCTTCTATTTGAGAACCTCACAGCTGGATATTTTGTTATCGATATTTGTCTTTCATGTTAAAGTTGACGTAGGAGTTTTGAGCCTCTGAATAATGAATGTGTCTTTAAGGCTTGGATTCTCGTTAAATGTAATTTTAGAGAAAAATGAATGCGTTTTCGATTCGGCGCTGTGACTTATTGCATAGGAACTCACTTTCGGACGAGTAAGGATAGGTCAACTTAAAACAAGCTAAGAAGAAATTTACGAATAAGAAGGGATATTGTTATTCGCATTTCTGTTTTCTAGAAATCCGGAAAGGAATTCCACGAATAGAATGTATTTACCCTTATCCTGCTGAATAGAGATTTTGATACAAACAAATAACCCTTTTTATCATATTTCAAACAGGCGCGTTTTTCCGTTGAAAGCAGGCGGTGTATGCTCGGACTGGCGTCTCCATAGGCTGGTATTGAGCTGTATTGTCTCCCAAGCTATCATTCGGAACACCACTCCAATCTCACGATCAACCTCGGATGTACATAGACGGACTATCTTCAAAAATTACGGGAAAACCCTGGAAAAACTTGATGACGTCAGTTAAATGGCATTAGCCCTCGAAACTGTGAGTGAAAATATTCGACATATTCAACGCTACTCGTTTAAGTCACTGACGTGAAACCATCGTTTCCTAATATAAATATCTTTAGATTCTTGAATAGCGGTTGAAGAAAATCTTATTTTTTGAGAATGATTCGTCATTCCCAAAAATTAAGTTTTTCCAGCCGTTATTTACTGTAAAAGATAATAATCTACAGTGCTAGTTTTTCTTACCTTGTTTCCGCCTAACAAAATGCACGATTTTGTTACATACCCATCCAAGGTCTGTTGCAGTTTACGGAAATGGCCAAGTGATGTTCCGAATACCAAGCTATATGTACGGCGGGGAAATGCCGTAAAGAGTATGAGAAGGGTCAAATACATGGAAATCACGAAAATACTCTTCTGATACTATCAAATCGCAAAATTCATTATCTGGATCTATGGTACAGTTCTGTATCGTATTTTTCATCTATTTGTGTCAAAATAAATTGGGCAAATTTATTGAAAAGGGCATATGGCAAGACGTAAGTTACAATTATACAATTTTGCTGTCTGGACAAACATATTTAATCTGATGACGATGAATAGGGACAACAGACATACTTTGTTTGATCTCGCATTGAATAATATTGGCTGCTTCTGAAACCTGTCACATATATAGTCCGATGATATCAGAAATGGCATAAACGCACATTTTGATGAAATTCATTTGTTTTTTGTTGGCATGAAACATACTTGAAAGAAATTGTACTTAAATAAAGATAACTATGTACTCTACAAAGTCTTGTTATTTGTATGAGAATAATCCAATTGCTTTTAAAGATTCACTTTGCATCAATTCGGTTTGGTTGTATGGAGCAATTTGACGTCGAAGGACGTCAATTTTTGAAAGAGTGCATTTTCTTAAGTCAATGAGGAAACCAACATCGTTTTGTGTTCAGAATGACTTTGAAAAATCTTATTTGAATTTCGATGTGTAGATTTTTTATTGCAAATTTTTATACGCCGCCGAAGGTGGCAGTATATTGGTATCATCTTCTCCGTCTGTCCGTCCGCCCGTCCCGATGTCAGTACGTCCGTCCGTATATTACAATCTTGTGAACACAACTCCTCCTTTGGACCGATTTGAAACTTTGACAAAATGTTCAAAGTCACCTGATAATGTGCAACATGTCGCGGTTTGGTGAATTTCAGCCGCGTCATGTAAAAAGGAGCCGTCATGTAAAATTTCTTATTAACGCATCTCCTCCTCAATGTACAGTTAAAAACATCGTGAAATTGCCACTCATTCAGATCAAAACCATTCTTAATAATTCACTCAGCGCTCCATTCATTCATTCCAACCACTCACTCAAATCGATTAAAAACGCTCCGAAATCATAAGAAAACATTGGAAAATCATTCAAGACTTTTAACAATAAATTCAAATCAATGTGTGTATTCTACGATTCCATTAGAGGGTGTGGGCTTAAGAGTTTCTGATTGTCCCACGGTGACGTACAAACAGAAAAGTACGCATATTTTATTAAAGGGAGGTAATTAATATCACTAGTTTTGTTCGTCATGAACAAAATTAGCGATAATGAATTACCACCCTTTAATTTCACTCAAAACTCGCTCCACACACTTATTCAATTTCATTCTGAAATAATTCCAAAATCATTCACTTTGTCAATTTCACGATGTTCTTAACTGTATGGACAGGCTTGGATGAAACTTACACTAAAAGTTGCTGGTCACCTTACCTAGCGCATGATGTCGAGGTTTAGTGAATTTCAGCTGCGTCATGGAAAAAGAGGCCTTCGTGTAAAAAATCCTTGTGAACGCAACCCCTCCTCCATTTATGGACTGATTTGGAAGAAACTTTTTCAAAATGTCGATTGTTATCTGAATTTGTGCCTGTTGTGAACGCAACTCCTCCTCCATGGAAAAAGTGGCCCAATTGTAAATCTTCTTGTACAAACTGTACATTTGAGATGAAAGTTTACAACTCTCTTTTTAAGAATTGATTTGGTGGATACTTTCAAAGGTTATTCCTCATATTGTGAACAAGAGCATAACTCCATCTGTCATTCTTATAATGAACCATCACAATAAAGGGGGCTTTCATTCCGATAATAATTCTTTTTGTGGCGTATCTTATGTCAACGGCACTCTTGTTGAAATTTTGATATCTTGGTATTTTTTTCAAAGGAATGATGTGCAACATTCTTGAATGGCGGCCGACATGGCTTGATTTATCCAAGCCAATTCTCTAAATATGTAGTTTCCCTGCTTAAAATAATACAAAAGAATCGCGAAGTCATTAAATCATTGGTTTCATTACTTTCAAATTATATCTGAATCGTAAAAAGGTCTTTTAGACATATATACGATGTAATGATCCAGTTATGGTTTGATTTCTGTTGTTGAGACTTTTCAAAGTTCCCTGCAGCACCATTTTCTCCCCCCAAAAAATATTTCATCATGATTTATAATGATCCCATGGAAACAACAGTTGATATCTAAATTGATATTAAGCACACAACATTCATGTATTTTAAGTTAATCGAACATATTTTTTTTTTTTTTTTTTTTTTTTTTTGAGGGGGAGGGGGGGGGGGGGGGTATATTAAGCGAGTCCAGGAACTTTTGGACTCTTATTCGTAAAATACTTAGAGAGGTAACTACTATAGTTATTTACGTCGTGAAATTGACATTCATCTCAAAAGCACTCTAAATCGCTCACTCAGCGTTCCATTCATTCCAATAACTCACTTAAACCATTCTGTAACGCTCCAAAATGACTAAAAAATAAAATCTACAACTACTTTCAAAATTAAAATAGCTCGAACAATCTATTTATAGAACACATATGCGTATATCTTTAAAGAGAGGTGATAAATATTGCTAATTTTGTTCATCCTGGACAAAAAGCGTGATATTGGATTACCTCTCGTAACTTTCGATCTGAACTCACTCATCGCACTTTCATTCCAAATTCATTCCAAAATCATTCACCTTGTCAATTTCACGGTGTTGTTAAATGTATGAGGAACTTTAAACCCTGATATAGGCAGAGAAAGAACTGATTTGGGCTCAGCTATCAGCCAGCTCATTTCCTCTGATATATGCAATGATCTAGTCATTTAATTCATATAAACGTATAAATAATCGTGGTTAGGAAATTTATCGATCGCTATTCTACGTATTTCCTCAATCAGAATCTTTTGAAAACCGGTTTATTTAAAAAAACACGCAAAAAGCCGTCAATTAATCAAGACAAAACAATGTCTGTAAATGGTAAACTTTTTTATTCTTACTACACGTATCTATACTTCCTAGATATCGATCAAAAATTTACTTTTTTTTCAATCTTTATCTACCCTTTGGTGTAATAAGAGGTTGCATGTACGTTTGATTGATTGTTTTTATATCAATAGTTTATGGCCCTGTCACACCTCAACGTTTTAGCCAGCGTGTGCCTAACGCATTTGAGAAAACGACTAAGTCCGCAAAACGTCGGCATACGCTGACCTACATTTTCTTTTTGTCAAGTCAAGACGCGCTTGTAGCGTGTTCATAGCGAGTTTGAGCGTGTGAGTAACGCGTGAGAAACGTGTCCAGAACGTGTTGATAGCGTATGTCAGCGTATACCAACGTTCTTGAGCGTGCGTCCAACGTTCTCGTAACGTCCTCAGAACGTGCTTAGCGTGTTTGTAACGCGCTTCTAGCGTGTTATAGCGCGTTCGCAGCGTGTTTTGGATGTAAATATAAATTCTGCAAGAAATAACCACTTTAAATTCATTCTTTTAATATATAAACAGGCCACCGGCCACTACACATATTCAAATTCAACGTATGTTGGTTCATGTAAGGAAAAATAGGAAAAGACGAAAAGAAAAATACACTGGCACCTGTTACATATGAAAACATGCATATAACAAACTGATAAGATTCCAGGCTGATTAAAGCTTCAAGTACTTTTCACTCGAAAAATATTGCGAAAGGGTAAGGAACTACTTGTCATAATGCACTCCTTTCTTCCTCCATATGCTCTACAATGTAGGGTGACTTTCTACAACCTCTCTTAATCTTGAATAGCTAGTCCTATATTAAGGGGGAAAAGGTGTACCAAATATCAAACTTGTAGTACATACAATAGAATCAAATATTCTGAACAGAGCAGAATGGAGTAAAACACGTCTTGTATTATGTCCACGAGGTACAACGATGTACTTGTCTTTTTGGTATATTGATAATGATCAAATAAAACGAATGAATGTTTGTATTTTCGCGAACGTATTGTTATTCTAACCAAAGAGCAGACGCACTTTTAAAGCTATAAACGCAATGTTTAATACACATTTAGGCTACATTCTCCACCTCGACAATCTAAGGAATAAAGAAAATCCGTAAAGGATTTATATGGAAGAAAAGACAAACAGCTTATAACATAACATAACATAACATAAGTTTTATTTATATGACTTGAACGAAATCGTTCATCGTCAAATATAGAGAATGCTTCTTAAAATCGAGTTTTCATGTCATTTTTAGACTGGTCATGAGGAAACATGCAGATATGAACATGTCAAAAGGGTCATACACACGCACATGCACAAATTTATTTATTTACGAGAAGCTGATGGTAGAAATTCAAGACAAACATGCAGCGGAACTTTTATATTTTCATTGAAAACTGAAACGCTGTCATACGCCAGAAACACGCTGTGAACTCGCTGGCAATGCGCTAGACACACGTTCAGTACGCTGAAGACACGCTATACACACGTTCCCAGTACACTGGAGACACGCTCGAAGCACGTTAAACCTTTTGCGAACGTGTTTATAGCGTGTCAATAGCGTAAGTGAACGAGCTTCTAACGTGTCTCTAGCGTGCTGAGCGTGTTCGGAACGTGTGCGGAACGTGTGCGGAGCGTGATCCAACACGTTCGGCACACGCTGAGAAATTTTATGCATGCACAAAATTTTATGAGATACTCAGCGTATCGCAACGTGTGCCAACGTGTTACAGCGTTCCGATAGCGTGTGCGGAACGTATCCATAGGGTACCCGACGTGTTCACAGCGTGTTATAAAAAATCCAACACGTTCCGCACACGCTGGCTAAAACGTTAAGGTGTGACAGCCCTATTAAATATTTTAAGAAATATCTATGTAATTCTACTTGTGTTATATGCTTTAATGTTTGCATTCCTTTCTAAAGGAATGTGTGCGTGTGTGGGTGTGGATGCGAGTGTGTGTGTTGGCCTGGGTTTGAGTGTGAGTGTGTGTGAGCCAGTTTGTGTGTAATATTTGAGCATGAATGTAGCTGCCAGATGAGTGCTGGTGATAGTCTCTTACAGCTTTACTGAAGAGTGGTTTTGATTGAGTCATACGATTTATATTTGAATTTGTAATTTTAACATGTGTTATATATCAAAGATGTGACTAGAATAAACATAATAATATAAATTTGATGCTTTGTTCACTTTCAACGTGACTTCCATTATGGCTTGTTTAAAAAAATTTGAATTGGCCAAACTATTGCCTTTGTGGATAATTCATGTGTACTTTTCATATTTATGTAACTATGAATAGTTTTGGTAATAAAATATGTTTAAACTTAACTAAACACTCGAGGTCATTTATCAACATATTTAAAAATGTGTTTTTAAGATAGCTGTTGTCTTTCTGACTGCACGAAGAATGTTTATTTATCTTATAACTATACAAATATTTGTGTGATAACAACCCATAAGATATTTTTATGATATCACACAGTTATTTTTAGAACAATGATATAATGCAGTTATTTTAAGAAACTTGCATTTTAGTAAGAAACATCGACGAAAACAAGAAAGATAGAGGTTATAAGATGAATATAATACATACTTAATATACTGTATGAAAACTATCTAACTCGGTTGTGAGAATTTATTATTGTCTCGGCAGAGACTCGACAATTATCAATTCTCCCAACCTCGTTAGATATTTTTTCTCATACAAAACACCAAGTATGTATTATATATATTTCATTTACTTCCAAACCCCCATACTTACAACTTCATTTGAGCTATCAGGATGAAGTTTTACAAATATTCACAAAGAGAAAAGTATTACAACATCCGATTTTCACCACAGTAGTTTAAGAAAGGGGTTTGTGGTAATAACTCGCATTTTGTTCACAAGAAAACCTTTTAGAGGGTCTTATAACTGGTTATAAAACCGAAAAAAAAAAGAGGTTTTTTCGTAGTCTGCTTGTTGATGCATTGCTTTGGCCAAAATGAAAATCAGGCGTTATAATCAATTATTTGTACACCATAAACGGAAAGCTAGATGGGATTTCAACCTGATTATTGTCTCTAATCCAACAGTGATCGACACTCTTATTGTACCTGTACAGCCAATAGCATGTACATTCAATAGCGACGACAATCATAGCATACGCTTTTCTCCTCATACCCTTGATCAAACGTAGGATTTGAACTTCATCCAGGGCTCTTGCTAGTGTTTAAAGCTGAGGAGTCATTGACTCCTAAATCATGAAATTATGGGGGTCAGAACTCATTTAAAAAGGGTCAAAACAACAGAATAGGAAAAATGTGAGTAGAATTTTGCAGGTTTCAGTGTGAATTGACCTTAACTTGTAATAATATAGGGGAAAATAAGTAGATTCTTAATAGTAACAAGATATACCATTGAAAATTTATGTGATAAATCCCAGTTTCTACCTAAAGAATTTTCTCTCTAGGGGGTCAAAATGACCCCCTTGGGAGAAATTTCAAAGGGTCAAAATGGGATATTTTAGGATTTATGAGGGTCAAAACCCTGGTTTAAGGGTCAAATATGAGCCCTGCTTCATCTCTACTACTGTAGACAAGATCTGAAATAACTGAGCACGCTTTTGAATAGGATATACTTACATTTTTACAGCTTACATACTTGGCGATAAAGAATGTCCAATAAATATTCAATGGTGTTCGTACTCTGCCTATATTAAGCGTACTCATGTTTTAAATTCATTTAGGTTTTTCAATACTCTTTTTCTTTGTGTATAAATGATAATAGATATAAGAATAACAAACAAAACGAATATTATCTTCTGTTATTTTGCTTTGAAATCACAGTGGTTTACAGTTAGCAACATCGTGAAATTGACAGTCATCTCAATCGAAATCATTCTAAATCTCCCACTCAGCGCTCCATTTATTCATTCATAAACACTTACTCAAACCATAAAAAACGCCCCACAATCACTAAAACATAAGATCAACAACTATATTCAAAACAAATTTGGAAAGAAAATATTTCAGTTTCACAGACATTATTGAAATTATACGAGTCTGATTGGTTCTTGAAGAAATTGGAAGCTATTTATACAACTTGGGAGGTCATCCTGAAAAAAATTAGCGATATTAGAATACACCCCGAAAATTAACTCATCGCACTTATTCAATTTCATTCCAAAATCATTCCGAAACCCTTCACATTGTCAATTGTACGATGTTCTCAACTGTATAGATTACAAAAACGTCTCCCTTCTTTACAAGAACTATTGTTTGTGTCAGATAAGATATATAACTAGTATTAGAATCTCATTACCACGTCTAACCTATTGTTTGTACTTGATGAATATGATAATCCCATATGGATAGCGTAACAAAGACAGAGTAGATGATGTTGTCTTGTCGCTATCTTTCCCGACTATTTATTACGCCATATATCTTTGCAATAAATGTTCGTGGTTTTATACTTTTTATTACTTTGCTGGTATCCAATGAACAATGATGGTATTGGCTAGAAATACAAAGAAACCGTTATAAGGGGTCGCTACGTAATGAACGATAAACCGACTGATTGAAACCCAATTCTAACAACAATTTAAACCAAAAAAATGACCTGTGTGTAAACTGTTCACTATTAATCTTAGTCAAAGAGACGAAGATTTCGCTTGTCTCGCCCGTTTAATGCGTATGTTAACCTTGAAGATGGAGTGCATTACAGCATGGGCTGTACATTTATTTAAAACATCCACAAGTGATTTTTTTCATTTTTTTTTCTGAATTGATTATTTTTGCAATGTTTTCGAGTATCCAAATTGCAGAAAGACAACAGTTTGATCTGGTAAAATATGGGTTCTGCATATTGAAAATATATAAACTTTCTGACTGCTTTTTTCGAGTTAAGAAAGAAATGATGTTACGACATTGAAGAAACACAACGCTGCTACTCGGAGCAAATAATAATTGAAAAAAAACTCAAATATTCAGTCAAATTCCGTTTGTAATATGAACCGAAATGTAGATAAAAACAACAACAACAAAACCCAAACAAAATCACACTACGTTTCCTGTGAAGCGGTCTTCCGTGTTTTTTTTTTCTTTTTCATTGTAATAATTGCAAAACAAATTTGAATTTACAGTGAGAATTGGCGATTTTTTTCGAGGCACTTTCCCTTCATTGTTTTTATTACATGTATAATTTCTCTTTCCTCAACAAATTCAATATATCACTCATTAATGACATCAGAAACGTTCACCATCAGTACTTTCAGTGCTTTGATTTTATCTGAAAACAGAAAATGATAGATACTTATATAAATGATTATTGTGAAATGTATTGAAAAACTGGCTACAAGATGAGAATGGAGCGCTATAAAATCGGATAACTCCACGATTTTTTTATCGTTTAAGTCTGATTGATTTGAGATGGTGAAATTCCCAGACTGTTTATGGCTCTTGCGGCTCATCGTGTCTAAATTTAAATAACTCACGACCTCTTCGTTTTTGAATTACATCGTCTGTGGATTGGACTAGTGAGATATTTTTTAAGACACAGCCTTGTCTTTAATCGTACCTTATGATTAAAATTGGATTTCGACTTTATTCAAAATTATATATGGTTATTCTTTTATTTTTTTCCATTTAAATACAGATTCCAGTGTATAAGTCTTTTTCAGTTGTTCGTATATATCTGACTTTTTCTAAAAACAATTGGGATTGTAATTTCATTTTCAAACTGTTATTGTAATGAAATATGAGCATGTGCGTGAGAATTCAAAAATTTCAAATATGCACAAAGCAAAGACTCTGACCAGCCTTTGTATCCGCACATTTTTTACAATAATCTTCACTTTGCGTTAGTAGATAGATAAGGTCTCAAAGTATCCGTAGACAATCAAGTAACTTAATATTTACAGTCTATGGCTGTCAACGCTACTCAATGTTTGCACCTTACGAACATTTCAAATTGTTGGAATTGTCACGCGCACGCTCATATATCACATTGAGATACTTTGTGTGATATATTTATAAAACACAACAATGATGAATAATATTTTATGACAATTCCAAACATTTGCAAATATTGAGCAGACTTGACAGCCAGAGAGTGCTTTCAGAAAATTGATTGATTGTCTAAAGGTACTTTGAGACCTTATCTAAATATACTTGTAGACTTTATCTGTCTACATAGTACATTGTGAAGTCTCTTTTTGGACTGCATGAATGCACAGGCTGGCCAGAGTCTTTGCATTGCACACATTTGAAATTGTTGACAAGTCACGCTCCAACTAATTTGATACGACAATGTAATTCAATCATTTGTTTTATGAACTCTTAAGGCTTTGACAATCCATAATGGTTACATATATACTGAAACCGTATCGTATCATAAATGCAATTCTTGAAAGCAGCCGGATATAATCTCATCTGAACATATTGAGGAAATAGAGAAAAACATAATTTAGAAAATACAGAAAATCCTCAGATTGTTGAGCTAAGATTTGTCACCCTCGTTTTCGTAAACTCTTTCATAAAGACAATTTTCGTGGAAGAACAAAACATGATGGAATTATAGACAGAAGAGTGGAATTAACAAGTTTATTGAAATCTCACAATAATGGCTGCGATTTATCTTTAGAATGTGGGTATTTACGTGGACGTAATGAAAATGAACCAGTTAAGTGACGTCGTGACGTCAATTCGAGGTCGGACTGATTTGAACTCGTTACTTTGGTTTGATGCCAGTTGTCCTGATTTAAACTTCATAAGGGCAATAATTCCAAAATTATGCAAGCCAGAGTTGAAGTTCTTGTGCACTGCACTCCTCCTCCATGGGATCTATCCACCCATAAAGTTTCAAGTTGATAGCTAAAATACTTTAGGAGATATGCTCCGGACAAAATCTAAGTCTTAAAAAACAAAGGACAATAACTCCAAAATTATACAAGCCAGAGTTAAAGTTCTTGTGCAATGCACTTCTCCTTCCTGATATCTATCCTCCCATAAAGTTTCAAGTTGATAGCTTTAATACTTTAAGAGATATGCTCCGGACAAAATCTAAGTCTTAAAACTATTAAAGGGCAATAATTCCAATATTATGCAAGCAAGAGTTGTAGTTCTTGTGCACTGCACTTCTCCTACATTAAAACTATCCACCAATAAAGTTTCAAGTTGATAGCTATTATACTTTAGGAGATAAGCTCCGGACAAAATCTAAGTCTTAAAAATAGGAAAGGGCAATAATTCCAATATTATGCAAGCAAGAGTTGTAGTTCTTGTGCAATGCACTTCTCCTCAATGAGATATATCCTCCCATAAAGTTTCAAGTTGACAGCTTTAATACTTTAAGAGATATGCTCCGGACAAATCTAAGTCTTAAAAAATAACAAAGGGCAATAATTCCAAAATTATGCAAGCAAGAGTTATAGTTCTTATGCACTGCACTCCTCCTACATGAGATCTATCCACCAACAAAGTTTCAAGTTGATAGCTATTATACTTTAGGAAATGTGCTCCGGACAAAATCTAAGTCTTGAAAATAACAAAGGACAATAACTCCAAAATTATACAAGCAAGAGTTTTAGTTCTTGTGCACTGCACTTCTCCTCTATGAGATCTATCCACCCATAGAGTTTCAAGTTGATAGCTATTATACTTTAGGAGATATGCTCCGGACAAGTTTAGTGACGGAATGACGGAATCGGAATGACGGAATGACGGAATTACTGACGGAGAGCCTTACTATATCCCCTCGCCGAAAACGGCTGGGGATTAAAGATAATTGTAGTTCAAGGCGATTTCAGCGAACGAAATGCAATTGTTAGTGTTTGATTGATTGAAAAAATAAAGCTATTCAAATAACGTATATGCATGTTTTTAAGAGAGGTAATAAATATCGCTTAATTTGTTCCTGAACAAAATTAACGATATCAGATCCTCCCTTTAATTTCACTCAAAACTCACTCACCGCACTCATGCAAATTCATTCTAAAATCAGTCACCTTTTCTATTTCATAGTGTTTCTTTTTATAACACGACCTTATTGTATAAAATAAATCGATGAAATTCCAGAAATTTAAGGATTTAAATTATTCCGCCTAATGTATAACGCCATTCGCGAATGACGTCATCAAACCATTATGACGTCATTCTAACAACAAATTAATTATTTCTTTTCGTTCTTAGCACATTTGCATAGTTATTCCACAAGTGTAATAACACTCGTGTAACATCAAAAAAATTCAACGAGGTTATTTCACTCCCGCGACGCAGGACATATTATAAAGAGGGATACCCTGTCAAAATACGGGAATAAAAGAAGGTTTGGTGCGTTTTATTCAATCAATGAATCAATTATGAATCTCCAAGACACCATGTTTGTTACTCACTTTATATGTAAATAGATTTAAAGTCACCAGAATAAGTGAGACTATATTCGACCTTTCAACAACACGTTAATTGGGCATAAAAACTGACATGGCGTTCGAAGGTTCTAATAATGCTCATGGTCAGCTTCTCAATATTGGGTGTGTAGAAAAAAAAACTTAGGTACCACGATCCCGCTAACATAGTTAATAGTTATCAATGTACATTGATGTTTCTAATTTTAAATATATAGTCTATACAGTTAAATACATCGTGAAATTGACATTTAACTAAATCAAAATCATTCTAAATCGATCTCTCAGCACTCCATACATTCATTCCAGACACTCACTCAAACCATTCATAAACGCTCCACACTAACTGAAAAACATATAACAACAACTTTGTTCAAAATAATAATGGCTAGGAAAAATATTAGGATTTCACTTATTTAATTGAAATTGTAAGCGATTGATAATTTCTTGAAGAAATAGGGAGCTATCTAATGAACTTGTATGCATATTTTATTAAAGGGGGGTAATCAATATTGCTAATTTTGTTCATCCTGAACAAAATTTGCAATACTGGATTACCTCCCATTAAATTCACTCAAAAGTCGCTCCACACACTCATTCAATTTCATTCCTAAATCATTCCATTATCTTTCACCTTGTCAAATTCACGATGTTTTTAACTGTAAGCCTTACAACTTCGTTTTTTATGTATAATAAGCTTTCAAGCTTGGAAAAAACATCTAATTTTAACATGCATAAGAATATCCAAACCGTAAGATATATAATTCAGATAATAATTCTTCGGAATCATACTTAACCACAGCATGATAAAGCTTTATATCTAACATAAGCAAAAAATTGACACTGATTAATAATTGGTAAAGACAGTTTTTGGGAGGGCGCAAAATCTTAAAGACTTTTGATGATTTATCTTCCATATGCAATTAACCCAAAGGAATAATTTGTCACTTACCATTGTTTTCAAAATGTATCCATTTGAATGCCCTTATTGCTTTGGTATCGTTGTATCAATCATTTTTTCTATTCTGCCGAGAAGAATCGTGCGTCGTCCGTCGTCAACAATCTTTAAAACTTTTATTCTCCGGAACAACTTTGCCGATTTCAATGAATCTGTGCCAAAATATTCCTTACCTTACGCTCTTTGATAATTGTTCGCAAAATTCTGATTGGTCCATGAATATGGGCGTGGCATTTTTTCACTCTAAAATTCCTAAACGACATCTCCTCCTGAACCACTGGGCCGATTTCAATGAAACTTTACCAGAACGTTCCTTAGGTGACCATTTTCGAAATATTTCGCGATATTTTGATTGGCCCATACATACATGTATTGGTGTGGCAGGGCAGGGCTTATTTTGAGCCCGAAATCATTCAAATCATTGAATGACATCTCCTCCTAAACCACCGGGCCGATTTCAATGAAACTTTACTAAAATGTTCCTTAGGTGACTCTTTCGAAAAAATATTCGCGAAATTTTTATTGGTCCATAAATATGGATGTGGCAGGGCGCGGCTTATGGTAAGAAGTGAAAATGACAAAGAAGAAAACACAATTTTTAAATATCAAATTTACTTTTCTATTTATGATGAAATCGGAAATGTGGCTTTTAGATCTTGTTTGCAGGTGGAAAACCCCTAAAGGAACTTCTGCTTTGCTGGCTGCAGCTTACATGAGATTAGATCAGGAGGACAATAAATTAACATGACAGTAATTTAATATATGGCTAGGGTATAAATAAAAAGATAATGGGGTATGAGTATAGGGTGGACCATATTGTGGGAAAGGGAGAAATTTGCCCTATCAATTTCTTGTGTTTCCGCAGTAAAATATAACTTATTTAAGGAATTCAATTCAATGTTAAAGAAAGAGTCGACGAGCTTGTGTCCATAGAAAAGCAGCATTACTACGATTGCTAGACGGAATGATCGAATGGATAAAGTGACTCACTAGTAGCAAACCAATTAACTCAACTGAAATTATAAAAACGTGGGTTGCGCCTGTCTGCAAAGCGGTATCGGGCGCAGTAATCTTTACCTTGGGAATTAGTGGCTTTTGGTGGACTCAGCGCTATATAGTGAGCATACCGTTCGACATTTTCCCTTAAAGTGAGTTCGGAATGTGGCTGGCCATCCCTATAGGTAAATGGAAACCTTGGTTACCCTCGCCTTAAAAAGCCTTGTTAAAAGATTCAAACATTGGAGTGCATGCCTTCTAATCTCAACTTGCCTCTTTATTAACCAGGCGCTTCAGCGCTTTTATCGCTTTGATAAGCTCCAATGGCCGTCATTGTGGTGTGTTTTATCATTCGTCTGTCCGTACGTGCGTCCATGCGTAACATTCATTTGAACATCTTCTCCTCCTTTACAAAATGTCTTATTTAAATGAAACTTGACATGAATCTTCCTTGGTTTCTCGTCTTCATTTGTTCAGTTGTTCAGTTATTCAAGAAACTTTGATTAAGCCTTAAATATGGGAGTGGCAGAATGTGGTTTATTATCACTACAAAATATTCTAAAATCGTCTCCCAAACTTTTTGCATCATTCCAAGGGCGTGCTTTGTTTTCACCGTAACATCTTTTAAAAACATTCTTCTATCTTACCATTTGCCTAATTTTTAATGAAATTTGGCATGAATTTTTTTTATTGAGTTGTCCAGCAATAGCAGGACGGGGCCTTTTTCGTTATGAAATCTTTAAATTTCTTCTCCTCCCAAACCATTTGGCAAATTTGATGGAGCATAAAGAGCCATCAAGACAAATCTATCGAATAAGAAGAAACTCTTCCTATTTGGAATGTATAGAATACTTTGAAATTTTAATAGGCTGGTAAACTTATTTGGTGTATAATTTCTAATTCTTAAAGGTTTTGAAACCGAGAATTTCCATTGACACCTGGGCTCGAAATTATGAAACGTTTTACATTCTCAAAAGGTAATTTTCTGTGACTGAGGTTTCAAATAATTGTAAGAACATCGACAATTATATGATTGTTTGTTCAGTAATTGGAAATTTTTTCCATATTTTGGGTTATGATATAGACGTTATTGGAATAAAATACGCACACTTTTGCAATAAATATTGACAGCGTTACGTTTAATCATTAGACAACTACCATATTTGATATATATTCAAAGGGTGTTAAATATCATATCATTTAATGTAATGCAATGATTATGAAATACAGTGATAATGAATAATTCAAGTGAATGTTTGTATGGAAAAGTTGCGTTTTAAGAGATGAACCAAAATAGGGAATTTCGAGGATAGCTTAAAATGTAAAGTCTCTTGTCCGTCATTTAAGACGTTTACCTACTTTTGCATTTGCTCAGATTGCGTAAACTTTATTGCCAGTTTCAAAATCTTAATCTTAAATCTTAAATGTTTTCCGATATGATTAACATCTTTAGTTTTTAAGGTTACTGAAGTCACATAGCGGTAAAAAGTTATGTCAAATCTTAAAAATCGCAGAAAATATAACGTTTCAGGCCTGTTTGTCTATTTGAATGTGCACAGAAATTAATTGACTAGTTTGGGCGTACTTGGATTTCTATTATTTTTTTTCGGAAAGATCGGTCGATTAAATCAGAAAAAATGCAAATACGGAGAATGGCGGGTCGAAATGGGCTGGCCCTTGAATGACGTCACGACTGCAAATTAACGAGCGTCAAACCCTTTTTATTGCGTGTGAGTTAATTCCCGAACTTCATTGATAAATCTCACCAATTATTGTAAGTTTTGAAGAAAGTCAAGAAATTTATCTGTCATGAAATTACCTTAACAACGGACCATAACGCTCCTATATATTGTTACTGGTGATGAAATGTAAAAAAAAGCACATACGGACTAGAAAAGCATACCCAATATCATCTGCTGTTGTTTTGTTTGCTGACAAATTGATCTTAAGATAACCAGAAATGTCTATTCTTAACAAGAACAATAGATTGTGTCAGATACAATATTTAAGTAGTATTAGAATCTCATTACCGCGTCAAAATATTGTTTGTACTTCATGAATATGATAATGTAAGAAACACAGAGTAAAGGATTGTGTCTTGTCGTTATGTTTCCCGACTATTTCTGACGTCATTTATCTTTGCAATGAATGTTAGTGGTTTAATACATTTTGTTTCTTTGCTGGTAACAAATGACCAATGATAGTATTGGTGCTTGAAACACAGGGAACCCGTTATAAGGGGTCCAGCCACCACGAAATGAACGATAAAGTGTCTGGGTTAAACCCAATTCTAATAACAACAACGACAACAAAAACCTGACTAGTTTGTATACTGTTCACTATTAATGATACGCAAGGAGACAAAGAAGCATTCGTAATAAAATAAACCTCGAAGATGGGGGGGGGGGGGGGGGGGGGGGGCATTACAGAATGCACTTCATAATTACCATATTTGCTTATTCTATCATAAGACAAATAGAAGAAAAAGGTAAAGTTTCATTTTTCATTCGAGTTTTTTTCGAAAATGATTTTTTTGCAATATTTTCGAGTATCTATTGAACAAATATATTCAGTTCAAAACGAAAGTGTGCACTTCTAAAATTCAAATATCACAGAACTTACACCATGTACGGTAAAAAAAACTCTGCATGACAAGCCACGAGACTATTTACCATATATATTTTGAGGGAAAAAACACGGTACTCAATGATAATCGGATAGAAAAGGACATATGATTTAGAGCGACAGCTACAGTTGATTTATAATTATTCTGGAATTGCATTCAGTTAACGTCTTGTGTCCTTCCTATCCAATATACGCTATGCAACAAAGCCGCCACGATAGCGCAGTTGGTTAGGCATAAGACTTCCAATCTGGAAGTCATGGGTTTGATCCCCGGTGGCGGCAAATATCCTTTCCGACGTTTGTCTCTCACCAATGGGTAGATAATCGTGAACCTATATGAGATAGAAGTCGGGGGCTAGGAAAGGGTGTAATGGTAGTACAGGTGAAAGAAATACCAGGAATCCATTGTTAGGTGCTCCGACCGCAGCGATATAACTGTGAGATTGTTGAAAGCGGCGTTAAACCCATTCAAACAAACAAACAAACGCTATGCAACAACGTAGTTTGACCTACAAATTTCGCAGTTCGGCAAAAATAAACCCCTTGCGAAGAAAACTGTCCACAAAGTTGAATAAGCAGTCATGTTCCAACAGATATCTTATGTGTTCGCTTGCGCGTGCTCTTTTATGTACCAATAAATGTTACAGGACACCGTTGCACTATTTGACGGCCAACTGACGCAGGTATTTTTAACATTGACGCAGATGTTACGCCAATGTTCAAACTCAAACTTCTGTTTGGAAATGTTAGAGAGTCCCTAGTCAAACTCGTAAATGCTATATGAGAAAATATCTCTTACTATAGAAAGAAATTTCAGAAGGGCAAAACTTACCACCATATGTACTGACCATGTGACCGCAGTATACAAAAAATTATCGAAATCAGATTTTATGCCATGTTTATTAATGGACATATGTAAAATATGCAAATACATTTACAAGCACGAGTTCCTATAACTTTTTAAAGAATAAGGAATAACAATAAGTGAAAGTGCCCACTAAGTATAGTTTTATGGTAATGACAATCTCTTTATCAAGGAAATTAAGGACGTTTTCTTTTCTTGGATAAAAGTGATGTCTAGATACCATAGAAGCAATAATGCTTCAGCACTCAATCCTTACTATAGATGTGATGTTATTATTTAAATGATACAAGTAGTACAAAAATATGCGGCAACAAAAAGAACAATACAATACTAACAGGCTTCCCTCCGGTCTTCCAAGAGTACAAAGTCGTTTATTTCTAACTCACATGAGCACAAAATGATCAATGGGGAGCTTTTAGGATCACCATCGGTCCGTCGTGCCTCCTCCGTTGTGCGTCGTTCATCGTCAACAATCTTAAAAGTTACTTCTCCTCCTGAACCAAATGACCGATGTCAATATAACTTTACCAGAATGTTCCTTGCCTGACCATCGTCAAAACGTGTTCGCAAAATTCTGATTGGCCCGTGAAAGTTGGCATGGCAGGGCGTGGCATTTTTTCATAATGAAATCTTCGAACGACATCTCCTACTGAACAGTTGGAGCGATTTCAGCGAAATTCACCAGAAATTTTTAAGTAGTACGCCTACTGATTGATTGATGGCTCAGGTGATATATTGTTATTTTACTGGTAAGGGAAACGAAAGGAAGACATCGGTAAGTTTACCATCCTCAGCAATATAACTGCAAAAATGTTGCAAGTGACGAAGAATTCCATTTAAATAAACATACATACAAAAATGACTCATACAACATGAACTATTTTAGATGTTATTGAAATTGGGCCTAATCCTTGATACTTTATACCCAGTTATACTTTGTACTTAGTGATTACCTACGATATCATCAACAAGATTAAATGTAGGAGTGTCTCAGAGATCAGTTGTGACCTGTCACGCGAAAAGGGACCATCTTGGTAGTGCGTAAAGTGTCCACCCCAGTCAGACTGCGCGGATTGCGCAGACTGACTGGGATCGACACTTTTCGCACTTAGCTTATTTTCTGAATCTAGAATGATCAATCTACCTTCCTGGTAGAATTTATGACTTGCGACCTCTGGTTGGCCTATGCTGGACCCAATTACATTTTCAAAAATTAATCTTGCAGAGATCACAGATGGCCCTATATCGCGTAACGGGTCACAATTGTGTTTTATAATTGAGGTACTTAGCACAAATAGTTTCTTTCTAAACTATCATTCTGAGAAATTGCGTGACATGCCTTCCAATTGCTTATTTAAAGAGATAAAAATCTTTTTTTTTTTTCAGACAGATACACATTTTTGAAAGTAAATGGAGCCTTATAAAGTTTCCTTGAAGTAGAGTGTACCATGTCGTTGGAAATTATATCCTGTTTAAAGCCTTTGTTTTCTTATTTTGGCTTGGATGTTTTCGGAGACAATCGTAGGTTTGCTAAAGCCTTAGTGTCTTCGTCGTCGTTGTCTTCGTCGTCATGCGAAAATTTTGACTGTGTTATTTATGTCTTTGGTTCTACTTAAGGCATTCACTTTAAACTTGGCACAGGTGTAGGCCATCAAAACAGCAACTTTAAGCATTACTTCAGATACTTTAGATTACTTTAGATGCATTTTGTGAAAATAATTCCCCTTCTTTTACTTTTTTATCCACCATTCAGCCTTCAACAGTCGAATGTAGGCACCCGTAGACGGTGCTCTTGTTATATTTACATGGATATTTGTTTACGGAGCTTTGGGAATTGTGAAAAATATTTTGTTTATTGACGAAAAAAAATTTCATTCAGTTAATTATTTGTGACCCATCACGCGGTAAGGGACCTTCTAGGAACTCTGTAAAATGGGTATGTGAAGAAGAGATTGGGTCCAGCATGAGTCAACCAGAGTTCGCACTACAAAAATTCTTTCAGTGGTAGGTAGATCGACCATTCTTGGTTAAGAAAAAAAAAACACATTGCCAAAAGTTCCGACCCAAGTCGGTCTTTGCAGTTCGCGGAGTCTGACTAGGGTCGACACTTAACGCTTTATCCAGATTGTTACTTTTCGCATGACGGGTAGCATTTCTTTTGAGGCTGAGGTAGAGCTTAGAATGCCTTTAACTATAAGAGTCAGTGTGCTAGCGCTTGTTTGCAGATGTGTGTGTGTGGTTTTTTTTTGTACTCTTACAACTCATTTATAATGCTAGGGCATTTATTCCAAAAGAGGAAAAAAAATCTTCAACTCGAGGATCTTGGTGCATGTATATGTTGTTATGTCAAACATTTCGCAGCTGGATATTTTGTTATTGATAAATGTCTTCTATGTTTAATTTGACGTAGGACTTTTAAGCTTCTGAATAATGAAGATGTCTTTATGGCTCGAATTTTCTTAAAATGTAATTAGCTCACTTGAGCGCAAAGCGCTCAAGGTGAGCCATTGTGATCACTCACTACCCGTCGTCTGTCCATCGTACATTCGTCCGTTTGTCTGTCCGTCAACAATTTCTTTAAACATTTTTTTCTCCTAAACTACTGGACCAATCAAGCTGAAAACTGACAGAGATGTTCCTTGGGAGAAGCTTTAAAAAGTTGTTAATGGAATATAATTCTATCAAAAACTAGGGTTGCCATGGTAACCGAAAGGCCGATAAGAGTAGAAATTTGAAGAAAAAATTCTTCTCCTCCTAGACCACTTGGCCAATCACGCTGAAACTTGGCAAGGATGTTCCTAAGGCGAAGCTCGTCAAGTTGTTAAAAGAATTGAATTTCATATAAAAAATCTGGTGTCCATGGTAACGGAAAGACTAAATATAACTGAAAATTGCCGAAAATTTTAGAAAAATTCTTCTCCTCCTAAACAACTTGGCCAATCAACTTGAAAATTTCGGGGATGATTCTTTGGAATAGTTCTTCAAAAGTTTTGAAAAGAATTTGATTTAATGAAAAACTCTGGTTAACATTATAACGGAAAGGTTGAAAAATGGCTGAATATGCCGAAAATCTAAGTTTATCTCCTTTTTAACCACTTGGCCAATCTAGCTAAATCTTGGTAGGTATGTTACTTGGCTGAAGCTCATGGAAAATTGCTAAAAGATTTTAATTTCATCATAAGGTCTGGTTTCTTTCGTAACAGAGAGGCTGAAAATAGGCAAAAATCTTATGATTTTTTCTCCTAAACTTCCAAGAAAATCTTGCTGAAACTTGACAGGGATGATCCTGTGGTAAAGCTCCACCAAAGCTGCAGAAAGAATGTTATTTCATCAAAAACTCTGGTTTCAATGGTTAGCTGAAAATTGGCCGAAATAACCGAAAATCTTTGAATTTTTTTCTCCTCCTAAACCACAAGGCCAATTATGCTGAAACAAGACAGGGATGATCCTTTAGTGAAGCTCTACCAAAATTGTTGAAAAAATTTCAAAAAAATCCCCGGCAACAGAACGACAGAAAATTGCCGAAAATCTAAAAAAAAAAAATTTCTAAACCACTTGCCCAATCAAGCTGAAACTTGGCAGGTATATTCCTGGGGTAAAACTCTACTAAAGTTGTCAAAAGAATTTAATTCTAACAAAAACCCTGTTTTCCATGGTAATGGAAAGGCCAACATTTTCTAGAAATCTTAGAACAAATTCATCTTCTTCTAAACCATTTTGGCAAATCAAATTTTAACTTGACAGGAATGTTCTAAAGGTGTAGTTCTACTTAAGTTTTTCAAAGAATTTATTTCCACCAATAACCTTGGTTGCCATGGTAAGAGAAAGGTTTAAAATTTACGGAAATTAAAAAAAAATCAAATTGCAGTAGGACGAAATCAGTCTGTTTCTTTCCTACCCTAAATGTACATTAAACAATCTCTGGCATTTATGGTTGAAAAGTTATGAGTTGACTTACTCAGGAGAGCGATGTAGGACCATAATGGTCCTCTTGTTTATGAGAGGAACCGTTACGTTGTTTGTATGAAAGTTTATCTAGATACACAGGTACTCATTTTTCTGGACACTATAAAGGTTAAAAAATGTATTGTTGAATACCTTTGTATACGTGAAGATGACCAAGATATTAAGAGTCAGCTATTTTCATTTGTTTTAGCTCGGCAGTTTTCGAAGAAAAAACCTAAGTATTATAATCACCTTGACGTCGTGGGCGTGGCGATTAAGTTGGTGTTGGGTTAGCGCGATTTTTTCAAACCATTGTCAGTTCTATGTTACTATTGTAGATATCTTCATGAAACTTGGCATGTGTAATCACCTTCGCAAGAGCTACCCAGTTGAATACTAGTTCCATAAAAAGCTTCATATTTCTCCAAAAACCAAGCAGATGTCGTTTTTGAATGTAGTTGTTGATCTTGTTAGTTTTAGTGAAGTTGGAGCGTTTTTTAATAATTTGAGTGGGTTTGTGGAAATGAATGGAGCGATGAGTGAGCGATTTGGAACGGTTTTGATTGAGATGAATGTCATTTTTACGAAAATACTAACTGTAGATTTTCATAATCATGGATTAGTAACGTTGTCCAAATCGCAATTTTTTTTCTACATTGCAATTTAGGGCATATGGCAACGGTAATTTACAATTACACAATTTTGCTGTCTGAACATGAAGATCTAATCTGATGAAGATAAACAGACGTATGAGACGTACTTATTATGGACGGGCTTACGATACAATATAGCGTGTTTCCGAATTATGTCCCAAGAATGTACTTCATATATGTCATTATGTCCTTTGATTTTAAGACCTAACAATTTACTTACACACAGCAGGATGACTTTTTCTTTTGCCTGGCATTGAACCAGAATTATAAAGATTTTTATTTCAAAATAAATCAATCGTATTTTAAGCTCAATTTGGTATGGAGTAGACATTATAGGGGACACATTTTGCTTAATCAATCTAAAATTGTCGGATTGATTGACCAAATATTTTACAAGTTCTAAATTGGATCAAGTGAAGTCGAAAATTAGCTCTTGACATCAAATGTTAGAAAACGTTTACTGATACGCAATAGACCATTTTATTTGCTCAATAAACTCGAATACTGGTCAGATTGATCATCTGAATATATTTAGGACGAGTTTAAAATCAGGTCAACCCTAAGTCGCGAGTTCAAATCAGGAAAAAAAATTGTAAAGACAATTTTTTGATCTCAATCATTCACTTAATAGAATTTCAGAAAAATATGATTTTTTTAGATGCCACGCAAAATAAACATTGCTCAGACAGATTATCTTGATAAAAATCTCGAAAACGTTTGAAGTCCGATCAGCTGGGATCAAAACCTAGGGCATGAGTTGAAAATCTTGTACTCAGTCGTCATATTAATTATATGTTTCTATATCCTTAAATGTCAAAACTTTTGATATTACCTATTAATCACGCGAACATCTTGACTTTATTTACGTTATTTTGGAGAAAAGATTAGCAGAGTGAGATGTTGTGGTCTTATCTGATGTCTAAATGTTCCGTGGCCTTAAGTCAAGAGAATTATATTGATGTAGAATTCTTGCGAAAACTTAATTCGATGCTAACTCGAATAGCCACATCTTTATAATTTCTTATAACTTGAGTTTCTCGTGTTCAAAAATCAAACATGATTTATGTGCTATTTTGTTTCGCTCTGTCATAAACGATATATTGTCCCCATTAGATAATCAGTATCACGTCCGGTACAAGATAATGAATAAATCAGGATATTCTCAAGGGTTGCAGTATAACAAAGATAGAAGAGAGGACGATGTCTGTCTATAATTCCATCACGTTTTATTCTTTTACGAGGATTGTCTTTATGAAGGAGTTTACAATAACTAGGATGATAAATCTTTGCTAAGCAATATACGGAAACTGTTAACATTTTAAGTGCTGCATTTGTTACATAACATCAATTCTCTATAAAATATTTCTCAATTCGACATGAATGTTGGAATAACAAAAACCATGATCGCTCTTTCTATTCCATTTTTAATTTTACTGTTCAACCGTAATTCATCGAAGAGGAAAACAAAAGGAGCATCATAGAATGAATTATTTAATTAACAATCACGCTATTAAATTCCTCTTTAAAGAAATGATATATGTCCATTATAATTGAAAAACTAGGCTTATGTCGTGTTAAAATACGCATCACAGCCTGAAAGAGTTTCGTTATGTGAGATACTGGTATGCAGAGGTGATTTGGAAGGAAAAGACATTTGAGGATTTATTCTCTATTTCCTCAATATGTTCAGATTAGATTATTTCGAGCGCTTTCAAATACTATATTTATAAAACAAAACGTTTTCTGTATATGTCATCATTTTGGGTTGGCACAGCCTTAATGGTTCAAAAACAAAAGAATGGATGATCATTATCGTATCAAATGAGTTTAAGCATGGCATTTCCAACAATTTCAAATGTGTGCTATGCAAAGACTCTGGCCAGCTTGTGCATCCACACAGTCTAATCAGAGACCTCACTTTGTACTATGTAGAAAGATAAGGTCTACGTGTATATTTAGACTATGTCTCAAAGTACCTTTAGAATGGCAATCAATTTTCTGATTACTTTCACTGGCTGTCAATGCTGCTCAGTATTTGCAAATGTTTGGAATGGTCATGCACGAGCTGAAACATAAATTGTCATTGTCGTGTTTTATAAATGAACCTGTGCGTGACATTTCCAACAATATCAAATGTACGCCAAGCACAGACTCTGGTAAGCCTGTCCATTTGCACAGTTTTTGTTTGCCCTTTGTAGATAGATAAGGTCCAGTAGTATCTAAAGAAAGTCAGGCAAACTTCTAATGATACTACGTGGGAGTCAACGTTGGAAATTTCACACAAGTTCAAATGTATCACAACATGTATCTCAATTTGATCTATTTCATTTCATTAACAGTTTGAAATTGAAATTACAATCTCCATTTAAAAGATAATAGTTATATACAAACAAGAGAAAAAAAAAAACTTATAAAATAGAAGTTGTTTTTTACAAAAGAAAGTAAAAGAGTAACAGCATATGAATTTTCATTAAGTCGAAGTCCGATTTATATCATAAGGCACGATTTAATGCAAAGCTATATCTTAAAGTCTATCTAACCAGTCCATTCCACAGACGCTGTAATTCAAAACGTAGAGGAATCGTAAGTTATATCAATTTAGACACGATGAGCCGCAAGAGCCATAAACAGTCTGGGAATTTCACCATCTCAAATCAATCAGACTTAAAGGATAAAAATAATCGTGGCGTTATCTGATTTTATAGCACTCCATTCTCATCTTGTAACCAGTTGTTCAATACCTTTCTCAAAAATTATTTATATAGATATCTTTCATGTCTATCATTTTCTGTTATCGGAGAGAAATAAAAGCACTGAAAGTACAAATGGTGACAGTTTTTGATGACGTTCTCGAGTGATATACTGAATTCGTTGATGAAAGAGAAATTATATCAACTCAACTCAACTAATATTATAAACATACATGGTACAATAACAAGCGAAAACATACATAGAGTTTAGCACTTATCAAGATAGAATGGAAACAACTAAGTATTTTTATATAAAGAAAAAAAACTTACAAATATCTAGTCACTTTTATACGTACAAATATATGGATTTTTTATATAAATTCTAAACTTCACTATTCAAAATTTGTTCTCTTGTGTTCATTGCTTCTAATATGAAGCGAGATAAATTGTATTTAACTTTCTTTTTCTTAGAAGACATAAGTCGTACAAAAGAGGATAAAGTAGGGAAATTGGTGTTAAGATATTTAGCTCTAATTTCGTGTAACTTTGAACAGGTTAGAATAAAATTGTATTCTGATTCAATTTGATTTTGTTCACACATTTTACATGTTCTTTCTGATAAAATCATTTCATAATACCTTCCCCTTTCGATGGCTAATTCATGATCCGATTTCCTTATTTTTGTTAGAATTATCCTTTGTTTATCATTTCTTATATTTAGTAAATAAGATTCAAATTCGAAGTTCTTCTTGAATAATTTGTAATATTTTGTCTTTGATTAATTAGATATATCGGATGTCCATTTCTGAACGAATTGATCTCTAATTCTTCTTTGGATTGTAGGAAAATAGTTAATGTTTGATTCCGTGTCTGTCCAAATGTAATGCAATCCGAGATTGTCTAAACATGACTTGGTTTTATAAACCCAACTTGTTGGCGAATTAGACATTTTTCTTAGACTTTCCGAATAAGTTCTTTTAATCTAATATTGTGCGTTTTACGAATTTTGAGCCAATATTTCAATGATCTTTCTGCTAATAATGATAGAGGATATCTTCCTAGTTCTCCTAGTACTGCGTCATTACAATTGGCTTTTCGTACATCGAGAATTATTTTGCAAAATTTAAGATGAAGTGATTCTACTTGTTTATTTTCATATATTCCCCAAACCTCTGACCGTATAAGATGACTGGGGCTACAATTTTGTCAAAAAGCGAAAGTTTCCTCTTTATGTCTATTGGTACTCTTTTGAAAATGGCTAAAAGACCGTATATAGACTTCATAGATTGTTCATGCAGTTTTTTAATGGCAAAGTTAAAATTGCCAGTCCTGTACAAATTTACTCCCAGGTAACAGAAATTATCGACTTGCTCGAGCTTTTCACCCTTAATGAGCCATTCGAAATTATTAACACTTTTACGTTTTCAAATATACATGTACATAGTTTAGTTTCATTGATATTAATTTTCAGACTCCATCTATCAGAATTAGTTGAAATATCGATTAATAATGATTGTAGACTTTCCTTATTCGTAGTAAAAACTGCAATGTCATCGGCGAATAAAAGCATGTAGAAACTTAGCATAGACGAATCATTTATCGTTTAGTTATCAGAATCGATATTGTCATTTATGTCGCTTATGAATAATAAAAATAATAATGGTGAAAGTGGTTCACTCTGCTTCAATCCAAGGCCTATGTTGTAGAAATTCGAGACATCTTGCTCGAAAAGTACTTTGATACAAGCTGAAACGTTGTGATAATTGCTTTCTAAAATTTTTACAAATTTATTACTTATACCATTTGAAATCATTTTTAACCAAAGCGCATCTCTTTAAATGGTGTCAAAGCATTTTTCATAGTCAATGAATGCGCAAAATAATTTATTATTGTTATGCAAAGCCTGTTGGATTATGTTATGCAGTATTAAAATACAATCGACTGTACTGCAGTTGTCTCTAAATCCGAATTGAAAATTGTCAAAAATATGTTCCTCCTCACACCAAGTATTCAAACAGTTTCGTAGACATAGCGAAAATATTTTGGCAATTGTGTTCACTAAAGTTATTCCTCTATAATTACCGGGATCAGATTTACAACCCTGTTTGTGTATTGGGACTAATACACCTTTAGTCCATGAGTCGGGGTAAATACCCGTTTTGAATATGTAATTATAAATTCTTACTTAATAGAGAGTAAAAAAATGTTTTGCGTGGATAAAAAATTCAGAGAGAAATTTATCGATACCCGGACTCTTATTGCGCTTAAGAGAAAGTATAACTTTGATTATTTCTTCCTGTGTAATGGCTTGTCAAGGGCTTCAATAAAAATAATATTGTTCGAGGGAGGGGTGTCATTATTTATATTGTATGTAGATTCGTTTTCGTTGGCTAATTTTGAAAAGTAGTCAAAGAAATCGTCCATACCTACAGTTTTGTCATTCTGATTAAATTATCTGATTTATTATTTTCAAAAATTCCTTGGGTTTGTCTTACTGAGATAAGATATTCTATCCCTCTGATTGTTGTTAAAGATTTTCTTTGCTTTCTTTCGGACCTTACGAAAGTAACTTCTGCATTTCATAAAATTTTCAAAATGGGTTTGTGTTTTGTATTTTTGTTACTCATTTTTACTATTCAAAAACAGATATTTTGCTTGCCTACATTCAGTGTTAAACCATTCCGCATTTTTTTTTTGTTTTTTTAATGTCTTGTGAATTTTTATTAACTTTTTTGCCAAAGTTATCGAAACAAATTTCAAATATTAAATCTGATTTATCAATACATTCATCTAAAGAGATCTGATTGCGTTCAAGTTTATTAACTAGATCTTGTATCTAATTTGTTTCATTCGACAAATATTCTAAAAATTCTTCTTTTTTCTGTTCATTCCATTTTATCTTATTGTAACAATATGACATATTATCATGGTTTGCAGATACACATGAATTCGTCTTTAATTCGTATGTAATTCTACAATGGTCTGAAAATTCATTCAAATCTAAAACACTAAAAATTGCTATAAATTCAAAATTAGAATAATTAGTGATAACATAATCGACTGTACTTTTCCCAATGTCATCTTTATTTGATATAAAGCACGTATAGTCGCCATTATCAAGTCTACCATTAACTATTCTCAAGTCATGTTGCTTGCACAGATTTAAAAGCTTCTTACCGAAATTATTAATAGTCAAATCGCATGCATTTCTATCTATATCATCTAAAATCAATCGATTATCGGGCAAATCAGAGAATCGGTGCAGACACAGATTATGCACGTAATCTGGTTCTGAGCCGACTCGGCTATTTAAGTCACCTACTAGAAAAACCTCACCGAGGTTGTAGTAATGTAGAATATCATCGCTTATGTCATCAAAAAAAATCATATTGATATAATTCTGATCGAGAATTACTACACACACTTGAGTTTTCTGGTGGTATATGAACTATAGAAAAATAAAGATCTTTATCTAAACCAAAATAATCTTTTTTAATTTTAAACCATTTTTTCTTTTACGTCAATTTTTACGAGTGATAGTTTCGCTCTTTTATTATATTTTGGACGGGGACAATCGAACGATTGAAAACCCTTAATTTTTGACATCACTCGATTTTGAGCTCCAAGTTTCTGTGAACAGTAAAATATCATAATTTGAACAGTCAACATTATTATCTGTCAATAATAATTAAAGGAATGTGTCTCGACAAATTTTCGACAATTCTCGTTGGAAATTCAAATTTGTTTTGCATGTCGAGTTTATTTTTCAAATAGTACAATGAAAAAGAAAAAAAATGGAAGACCACTTAACAGGAAACAGTGTGATTTTGTTTGGGTTTTGTTGTTGTTGTTGCTATCCACATTTCGGTTCATAATACGTGATCACCTTGGTGTCGGTCGTATTGGCATCAATGTTGTTGGTGTCATTGGCTTAGGCATATGCGTTAGCGTAACAACCTTTTATCTTGGCCATATCGCTGTTATTTTTGGAGATTTCTTTATGAAACTTGGAATGAGTCTTCACCATCACCCGAGCCTTCATGACTATCAAAGATGTTAACTCTGAAAGAGTTATTCCCCTTGTTCGACTGACATTTCTTAATTATCCTGCTCCTGCTGCCGTGGGTTGCACCCGTAGGCGGTGCTCTTGTTCATTTTGTATTTATTTTTGCACCAAAGTATGATATTCATCCCAGTCGTTTAACGAAAAAAACAAAAAAGAGACTATAATACTGATTGTAAACATGAATTTTACAGAGCAAATTTAATAAATGTGACCACTCTTATTATTGTTCGAATATCCGTATTTGAAGGCAACCATATCAGCACAGGATTATTATTTTAAATCTGGTTTGTAGCGGTTATATACCTGACTCGTAACGCGAAAAGGGACCTTCTGGGAACTTTGATAAATTGATATTTGAAAAAGGGATTTGGTCCAGCATTGGTCAACCAGAGGTCGCATTTCATTGGGAGCTATATTTAACATCCTAGATTCAGAAAATAAGCCCATTGCGAAATGTTTCGACCCTAGTTAGTCTGCGCAAACCGACACTTTAGGGCACTACCCAGGTGGTCCCTTTTCGCGTGACGGGTCACATGTATAAGGATTTAAAGAAGCTTCAGTGCATTTTATTCAATCAATGGATCAATTATTTTTCATAAGACTCCACGTTTGTTACTTAATATAATTAGATTTAAAGTAACCAAAACAAGTGAGACTATATTCGACCTTCCAACATTATGTCATTCAGGAAGGTAAGTGGACATAGCGTTTCATGGTTCTAATAATGCCCGTCGTCAGCTTCTCGGTATTTTGGGTATACGAAAAAATTCTTTATCTCGATGCCGCTAACACAGTAAATGGTGATTAATATACATTGAAGTTTTCTAATTCAAGATCAATAGTCTATATGCTTTAGCATTTCGACTTTTTGTGTCGTTAAATAAGTTTTCCATCTTGGTAAAGGAAAATTCAATATTGGTATGTAAAAGAATATCCATACCGTAAGATATATAACTTGGATATGGATCCATGGTTTTCTTTGCAATTAAACTTAACCACAGCATACCAAAGCTATAAATCGAACATAAGCAAACATTGACACTGATAAGTAGTTCGTAAAGACAGTTTTGGGGTTAGCCCATAATTTTAGAGACTAATAATGATGTAATTTGCATATGGAATTAACCTAAAGGAATAATTTGTCAATTACCATTGTTTTCGCAATATATCATTATTCAATCCTTGTGGATGCCCTTATTGCTCTGGTGTCGTCGTATCAATCATCTTTCCTATTCCGCCGAGAAAAAAGTACACAATTTTCCTTAAGAAATTAGATAGTGAAGATCCAAAGGGACATCTTTTATCATAGTTAGTAGGCAGTTAAGTTCTTATCACTTTATTATAAGCAACATATCTGCTTTTGCTCCATCTATAGAATTGCCCCCCCCCCCCCAAAAAAAAAAAAAAAACGTAAGGTATTTTTTGTTCGGAGGAACTTTTTTTAATTTCCCTCCATAATGTCACATTATACAATTACTTCATGGTATTCTATGTAACAGTATAATTTATGTTCCGCGATGGAGCAGAAAACGTGCTGACCGAATTGTCATAAAATAACTGTTTAAACCTTGCCATTCCTTTTCAATAATGGGCCGATTGCGAAGCGTCGTTGGAAAAAATGGTCTAGCCCTTAAAAATAATAACATAATCCTCTTTAACACTCTAGAGTCCGCAGTTTCCAATGGATTGTCTTCAAACTTATTTAGAATGATCTCATTCACAACTTCTTTTTCATTTATACGTGGATTGTCGTGAATCTAAAGCAAAATGTATCTCATTTGACCATAGCCTCATCTTTGCTATTTGATACAATTATGCAATGTCATTGGGAAAGGGGGCTTTAAGTAAATTTACTTTATAACGAAATCACTCGTTCATTTATGATATAAAATATGAATATATTTTCATGAAACTTAAACCAAACGGCCCTTGCTATATGATAATACGTATACTGTCAGTGTTTGGTGATATGATCCCTCTATACGGGAAGATGGGGCCTTAATCTAAATTACCTTGGTAGCACACCTCCTTCATTTATGCACAGAAAAATTCATTGAATGTTCTGCATCATGGAAACATGGCATAATGTTCCGGTTTGGTGATATTTTCTTGTTTTGAATATTGACCCCGCCTTATGATTTGAGGGATCAAACGCCATTAACCCTGTTATAAATCTCTAGGTAGATATTGTTAATGGTCTAAACTTCAGGGCACTACTGATTTAAGATTTGAGGGACCAAACGCCATTAGCCCTGTTATAAATCTCTAGGTAGATATTGTTAATGGTCTAAACTTCAGGGCACTTCTGATTTAAGATTTGAGGGACCAAACGCCATTAGCCCTGTTATAAATCTCTAGGTAGATATTGTTAATGGTCTTAACTTCAGGGCACTTCTGATTTAAGATTTGAGGGACCAAACGCCATTAGCCCTGTTTTAAATCTCTAGGTAGATATTGTTAATGGTCTAAACTTCAGGGCACTTCTGAATGAGGACTCCGCTGTTAAAAGTAAATATTACTGATTTGTTAGGTTATACAATTTGTTGCTTTTATCTATTTTAAAAGTATTTGCTTATCCAATTCAAATTGAGGTTAGCTGGGCATTATGGTGGTTACTAGACCATGGTCATGGTACCAAAGTATGAGACATCTGCCAGTTGAAATGGCGGAGGGAGAAATCGAGCAAACGCTATCGCAGATGACCGATTCTTAGTCATTCAAACTCGGAGTAATAGGTTTGCGACGTAAATGCGATTTTCGACTCAAATCATTCGAACATAGCTGCATTCGGGTAGAAAAAGACAATGCATTTCTATCCCGTTGTCCCGCCTTTATTGACAGCGTTGATAAAGTTTGGCCTTGGACCACGCTAGTGGGCACCCAAGACGTCGGCGCCTTGTACCCTTCAATGTTGAGTCCAGGTATTGTCAGGTTTACACTGACAGACATGTTAGGGTGTGGAGATGGACAGGAGATATGTTCAGTAAGCAAACATTGCTGATCAGGACCGATTTGGAAATAGATCCATCATGGTCTAGCGGACGGACAGACAGAGGTTTTCATTTTGGATAAAGTTATTTTGAAAGCCCGAAGAAAGTTTGATGAAATAATGACTCCCCATGTAATTATCTTCACTGGTGCTAATTGATGATTTCATATTGACGGACTATAATGCCCGTCCACACATGTTACGTATCGTCTAGGACTACCACCAAGGGGTGTTATACGTTTGGACTGGCCGGCTCGTTCTCTGGACATGAGTCCTATAGAACACGTGTGGAATAAGCTAGGAACTTTGGCAGATCTTTGTGGACAGATATGCTTTGATTCCTCAGCGGATGGTCTAGAACTTATTCAGATGAATGTAGAGACGATGTCAAGGTTTTATTGACAGTCACTACTCTCATACACGGTATTAAAACATTTTGTGGACAACTTTGAGGAGACGGGCCATGTTGTGTGATCACATTAACCGATTTGTCAATTTCAACCAATCTTGGCAGAAATGTTCCTTGAGCTAACCGTTTTTTGTTTTCGTTGAAGCTTGACAAGAGGAAAATATGATTGTTTCATAACAAAAATCGTCCTGTTTAAAAAATGAGAGTATTCTTTGGAAATTATCAATTCCTCGACCATTAGGAGATTTCTACTAAGCGTATTAGAAAGTTTGTTCAAATGTGTTATCAATGTTTTGATGCTGGTTTAAAAATTTTACGAGACATCGTTTGGCTTGAGGAATTAGTAGACTTAGACAAATAATTTCAACGATCCAACGACGATTTCAACAAAATCATTTCTTTCCATTAATCAAAGGGAACAAAAAATAGACGTTCATGTGCCATACTAAGCATTTGTTATTCAGAGCAAATGCTAGCTTTTCCAATTCGGGAGTCATTGATCCCTTTTCCATAAAATTCTGTTGGTCAAATTGGATTTTGGAAGGGTAAAAAAGCAATTGACATATTATATTTTAAGTCAATAATAAAATTTAACTTAAAATGCGTCTTTATAAAATAGATCAACAATGTGTATGTTGGTTCATTTATTTAGATCTCATATGACTGCTAGAATAAGATAATTTTTTAAAAATGTTTAATTTTGCAATGTTTTACAAATAGAAATCGAATGGGTCAAAATGACCTCCTGTGGGATATATTTGGTGGTCAAAATGAGGGTTTTGTGGTCAAACCCTTGTTAATGGGTCGAACAGAATCCCTGGATATAATTTATTTTGAAAAAAATGTCACACATCGGAACCTGATTAATAATTGAACAAACTGAGGACAATAAACAATTCGTCCCTTACTTACTTGACGGCAAAACTGTGCAGGGGTCACTCAAAGAGCTTTCTGACAAGATTCATTGAAATAGGCCAAGTGATGTAGGAGAAGATGTATTCCCAAGAATTAAAGGCGAAAAAGCCAATTTCTTCAAAGTCCTTATCCATGGGCCAATCATGGGTCGTTAAAGGCGTATTCCGGCCAAATATGAAGGAAATTGAGCTAGCGGTTTAGCGTGAGATGTTCTTCGAAGAATTCGAGAGGAAACGCCTTTATTCATGGGTCAATTACAATTCTCTGATCCTTTTTAGGAAAGGTTAAACCAGGGACGACCATTTAGGCAAGGTTTCATTAAAATTGGAATAGTGATTTAGAAAATGTCATTCAAAGATCTCAAATTGAAAATGCTCCGCCTACCACGAGCTTTGGGAAACAATTTTGACCATGGTCCCAAGTGAATCTCAGCACCTTGAGAATCTGTCTTTTACCCATATCGAATCGCGTTCCGTTCACACAAAGTTTGCCTCGTAGGATTTAGGTAAATAATTCTTGTATGTTTGTGATCATAATTTCCTGTCTCTTTCAATTATCTGTCACAAGATATATGGGAGCTATCACCGAGTAAACAAGTCGGTCGTTTGTCAAATAAATGGCATATTTTGTTTCTGGATTCTCGGGGAAATTCAGTATTCAGTCTATTTTAATAGGTACTCGCGTGTAAAGGAGACGCGTTAAATTTGAAGTATGTGTCTCGCTTTTCTGTTAAAAGCATTACATTGGGCTAACTTATTTCTGACTCGCTTTCGGGTCGGGTGTAGACTGGTCTCACTAACGAATATCAGAATAGCCTATTCTAGGCTATTCTGATAGTCCATATGTGGACCAGTCTAGAGCTGGTAGCCCGCTTTCTGAGATATACTCTGAAAATGCGGGCAACAGTACCCACCCAGGGTCAGAAATAAGTTAGCCCATTGACCGTTAGAGAAATAATTTGATCTTTCATTGGAGATAAAGAAGCTCATAAGCCACGGAAATATGTTGTAGACACGTATGTACGACAAAAATCGTCACCTTCCCTAAACACCAGAATGTCATGTTGCGTTAATCATTGAGATATTTGGTAAGTAAAATATTTACATTTAGTAAAATTGATGCCTCGCAGAGTTGACCTTTGATAGTGACTTTGACATCTGATATTATTCAGACACCCTAACATGTACTATGTTATACCTTTTCGCATGAGTATATTACTCGTCAGATAGAATATCTGTCTCAAATAACCTGCATTAATTCTATAAATATCTGCTTGACAAAGTCGTGCTTTTATTATCATCTGAAACCTTAGCGTTGAGCCTAGCCAACGAAAACCCTCAAATGACTCTATTAATAATTGGGCAAAATAAAATATATCCATTTTTACATCCATCAATAAATATGGAAGATATATTCCGGATAATGGAGAATTTATTTTGCTCTTCAGTAATGAAATGTAACATACGTAGGGGTATCCAAAACCTAGTGTGACATATTTCGTCTTCTAAAGGAATCTCTCCATTTTTATACCCCGCATCGAAAGATCGGGGGCATATTGCTTTACCGTTGTCTGTCCATCTGTCCGTCCGTATATCTGTCTGTCTGTCTGTCAATCTGTATATCTGTCTGTCTGGCTGCAAATTTTTTCCAAAAACTTAACATTGCCAATATTTTCAAGGCTATTCAAGATACAATGCTCATATTTGGTTTGATGATAGATCTCAATGATACGCATCTGCTGGCACTAAGGTCATGTGACAATTTCAAGGTCATCTATCAAGGTATAATTTAGAAAAAAATGCCGTTTCGGGGGTATTCGTGTTTGCAAATTTCAACGACGATCCAACTTTTGATCCACAAACCTTGTGCCATATAATTCAACAATTTATTCAAATGATGAAGTATTGCTGACCATGCACCCCTATTGGGCATAGTTATCACAGTTTATCATGTCGTGAAATTGACTATCACTTCTATCAAAACTATCCCAAATCGCTCACTCAGCGTCCCAATCATTTATTCCAAACACTCACTCCAATCCCTCTAAAACGCCATGAAAGAGTTTCAAAACGCCTCGAACTTGTTCAAATGATCAATAAAATTCATAAAATTATTGAATTATTTCGTTGGCTGGTGTTGATTTTTAAGCGTCTTATATATTACCTTGTCAACAAAAAAATAGAAAATTACGAAGATTTATTAAAGGGAGTCAAACACTTATCGCTAATTTCGTCCAATAAGACACAATTATATATAATATTTAACCTCCCTTGAAAATCATTCAAAACTCGCTCCATCATATATACAATCCCATTCCAAAATAATTCCAAAACCATTCAGGCTGTCAATTTACAAAGCAAACCCCTGGCCAGCCTGTGTATATGCCCAGTCTTGCCAGAGTCTTAAGTATGTATCCTGTAGATACAGTTAAGAACACGATTAGATGAATGTTTTCGGAATGAAATTGAATGAGTGTGCGAAATAAGTTATGAATGAGATTAAAGGGAGGTAACCATATATATCTAATTTTGTACAGGATGAACAAAATTAGAGATATTCATAACTTCCCTTTTATAAACAGTGCATACAAGTTCTCTAAATAGCTTCCTATTTCAAATGTTTTCAAATGATTTCGGAGCCTTTTTGATCGATTTGAGTGAGTGTTTTGAATGTATGAATGAACGAAGGGAGCGACTTAGAATGTTTTGATCGGAATGAGAGTCAATTTTACGGTGTTATTAACTGTACATAAGGTCTTAAGCCTCTTCAGTCTGCAACAAATATTACCTTTTAACCTTGTGCTCGTTTAAGGCTGCTCTCTGTTTGTGCTTTGCGCACATGAGAAATTGTTAAAAATGTCACTCACATGCTTACATATCATTTTATCTTTTTGACTTCAGACTGGTCATTACTATTTGCAAATATAAGTCAAAAGTTATATTACATACACAGAAACTGGCCAACAAAGGACTATTAAATTGACTTCGGTATCCTTTTATCAAGTGCTTTATATACACAAAGAAAAAAGTAATAAATATCCGATTTTTACTGAAGTAATTTTGGACAAAAGTTGCAATTTGGTAACTTGACGCAATTAATCTACAAGAAAAGATTTTCAGTGGGTCTTATAATAGGTAATAAAACTGAAAAACAAGACTTTTTAACCCATTTTCGATTTCATGTATTTTACGGACATTATAAAAAGAACATGGTTTAATCAATTATTCGTACACGATTAAGCAGCTGATTGGCTGCATCGAATGTGCTAGATGGGATTTCAACTTGATTACTGTCCCCAAGGGTGACCCACACACTTACTGTAAAGCCGAAACTATGTACATGCAAATGCGACGAAAATCTCGGCACCCACTTTTATTCTAATACTCTGGGGCTCAGATGTAGGATATGAACATCGTCATCTCCTTCCTAACATCTTTAACAGCCGAGCAAAATTTAAATACAGTTGACAACATCGTGAAATTGACAAAGTGAATGATTTTGGAATGATTGAGGAATGAAAATGAATGAGTGTGTGGATCGACTTTTGAGTGAATTTAATGGGAGGTAATCCTATATCGCAAATTTTGTTATGGATGAACAAAATTTGCGATATTGATTACCTCCCTTTAATAAAAAAAAATGCAAACAAGTTACATAAATAGAATACTATTTCTTCAAGAACCTATTAGGCGCATACAATTTGAATTATATCAGTAAAATCACGATTTTTTTCTATCCAAATCTATTTTGAATGTCGTTGTTGATTCTATATTTTTCAATGGGTTTGAGCGTTTTTGAATGGTTTGTGTGAGAGTTTGGACTGAATGATTGGAGCGCTGAGTGAGTGATTTAGAATGGTTTAGATTGAGGTGAATGTCAATTTCACGATGTTACTAACTGTAGGAGGTAATAGTTCGACCAAGAATGATCGCTGAGGTTCATATTCTGCATTTATTGTGCGTACTTTCGCATTTACATACATTTCGAGGTTGCAATATTTTTTTCTTTGTGCATATTTGTAGAACAGGTGTTGTTATGTGGCATCTTATCTATATTATTCGTAATTTTAAACGTGTTTGATTGTTTACCTGAAGCTGTGATTACCTTTTTTTCGCCTCCGTACATATTACCGAATAATAGACAAATAATAGACAAATTATATTAATAAAAGATAAAGTTCAAAATTAATTTTGCCGCTTTTTTAGAAAATGGTTCGTTTAAGTAAAACCTAAGGGTCTTGTGAACTCAAAACACTCTCATAGATGCTATGACTTTCTAACGACAATCTTTGACGTTACCTTGAGCATCTTGAATTGCTCAATGGCGGCTATGCACCGTCAACCGGATGATTCAACTAGAGGATGATTGTTTGAGCTCGTAATATCAAAAGCATTTTCTAAATATCGCAAAACAAGGTTCGACAAAAAATAGCCACTTGACTGCCGTAGGAATATGAGTGACGTATAGACTAAAACATCGTATTTTATATCTTTACCTCCGTGCTGAAGAAATCTTCAGGATTTTGATTGATGCGTCTGCACCGAAATAATGAATATAGTCAAGCTTTGTGCCTAAGGGAATATCTTAAGTTTACCGAAGACAATTTGGTTAGAGTATGTATGGCCCGATGTGACACCAGACTTATCGAATGATGCATTTTGAAAAACACATTTGGGCTTTGTCTATTGTTCAAGAATTTCTTAGTCTGGAAAAAAAGACAAAACTAGAAATAATGAGATTGCATTTTGTTATATATAAACTATAAATAAACCTAATGGTATTTACCATGTCTATTTTTAGAATTAGTCTGGGGATTTTCCAATATCTCTTGACACTTTAAGGTAATATATGTAGAAGATTTTAGATCTTTCTAGAAAGGCCTTTTAGAAAGTGATTCAGACTCTAGAGTATTCTTATGTTCTATGCTATTCCAGATTGTTCTATAGTATTATATAAAGGGGGTTCCTACAGCATTCTTGGTTCACTTGATTTAGACTTATGGTTTCATTTAGTAGTACTGTGTTAAACTAAAAGGGGATTTCTTGTTATCTTAAAAGTGTGTTTGAAAGCGTGTTTAATTTTAAATTCAGATATTATTGGACTTATTATTTGTGGACCAGGAACTTTAATAAATTGGATCTAAAATTAAAAACTTTAGGATTAAACATTCAAGGTATTGTAATTTGTTTTTGTATTAATTTCATATTGTCAATAATTCTGTAACTATTGTCAATAAATATTGTTAATTGTAAAGTTTTTTGCTGGCTTCTTTGTTCGTGTTACATTGGCACGTAACAATTTGGGGGCTCGTCCGGGATACGAATATCAGACAAACAAACAAAACAAAACAAATCAAACAAATTCTTTATTTAAATCTGCTGTTCAAAATTATTTAAGAAATTAATTTCATATTTCAATTTTGATAAATCTAGAGTGTACTTTCACTATTATTTATCGAAATCTTACATTCTTGTTTGAATACAGCAACAAGCTACCATGTCTTTTGACTTAGAAAAATTTACGCACGAACCTTCCGTGGAGTTGTTGAATTTTGGTAAAAAGCCTGATTTGCTCAATCTTGCCAAGCATTATGAAATAAAAGAAGTCAAGTCCTCTTTGCGAAAGCATGAAATTAAGAATATTTTGGTTCAATATTTTGTTGATGAGGACATTTTTGATGAAAAGGCTCTATCTCTCATTGTTGATGTTCCATCAGTTGCAAGCTCAATAGAGCTTGAACTGTTAAAACTTCAACAAAGGGAGAAGGAATTAGAAATTGAAAGAGAAAGAGCACAATTAGAAATTGAAGAGAAGGAAAGAGAAAGGCAATTTCAAAGGGAAAAGGAAGAAATTGAAAGAGAAAGAGCACAAAGAGAAATTGAAGAAAAAGAAAGAGAAAGGCAATTTCAAAGAGAAGAAAGAGAACGAGAAGAAGAGAGAGCAGAGAGAGAGCGAGAAAAAGAACGAGAATTTCAATTACGATTAAAAGAATTAGAAATACAAGATAGAGCAAATCAGCCCAGATATATGTATAATGACCATTTTGATGTAACAAAACATTTTAGGCTTGTTACTCAATTTCAAGAAAATGAAGTTGATACATATTTCGAACATTTTGAAAAAGTTGCAAATAACTTGAAATGGCCAAAGGAGCAATGGACCTTACTTCTCCAAAGTGTCTTAGTAGGAAAAGCTCGCAATATTTATTCGCAACTTAGAACAGAACAAAGCAATGATTATGATACTGTAAAAGAACTCATTCTCAAAGGTTATGAGCTGGTACCAGAAGCATATAGACAACAATTTAGAAGTTGTAGAAAAGAATCTGGCCAGACTCACGTTGAATTTGCAAGAAACGAAGAAAAAATATTTGACAGGTGGTGCTATTCTAAGAAAATAGACCAAAATTATGATAATCTTAGACAACTTATATTAATTGAACAATTTAAAAATTGCATTCAGTCTGTCATTAAGTCACATTTAGATGAAAAAAATGTTGAAACTATACATGAAGCAGCTCGTTTAGCTGATGATTACTACCTTACACACAAAAATTCTTTCGTTAATAAAGCAAAACCTGCTTCCTCACATCCCCAAAATAAATCTATGTCTGGTGATTCATCTAGCATGTCTAGTCAATCGAATTCACCTAAACCAAAGTCTACTGGTGAAACCAATGTTCAAAATCCCTTATCTCGAGTACATTGTACTTATTGTAAAAAACCAGGTCACCTTATTTCGGAATGTTTTAGATTAAAAAGGAAGAAGGAACTGAGTGCAGCCAAACCTACAGGGCTCACCAGCCTTCAGCCTAAATCACAGCCTTCTTTTGAGTTAAATTCAATTGTTAAGGCAGAACCAAATTCTGATTCATGTATTGAGATTTTTGAACCGTTCATATTAAATGGTTTTGTATCACTTTCACTTGATATGTGCCCACCTACCCCTATTAAAATTTTAAGAGACACGGGAGCTTCTCAATCTCTTATTTTAGCAGTTGTTCTGCCTTTTTCTGAGAAGACTTCGTCTGGTACTAGTGTCCTTATTCAGGGTGTAGAGTGTGTTGTTATTAATGTTCCTTTTCATAAGGTTAATTTGTCCTCAGATTTGGTTACTGGTTCTGTGGTTGTTGGTGTTAAACATTCTTTACCATTTAAAGGTGTACATTTATTGCTAGGCAATGACTTAGCTGGAGATAAGGTTGTTGTTAATCCTCTTGTAACTGACACACCTAATGTAGGACAAACAGATGATCCTATTTTGCAGGAAATACCTGATTTGTACCCTTCATGTGCAGTAACTCGGGGTATGGCTAAAAAAGCTTCCTTGAAAAATTCAAATGATATTGACTCAACTGATACTTTTGTTGGTCAATATTTCAATGACGAGATTAAAAAGTCTTTTAATCTTAGTCTGCCTGATACTCAGACAGACTCGTCAAAAATTTGTTAGTCATCTCCAAGGTCAAATGACCAAGGTCATGAAACGCATTCAAAGTCAAAGTTAATCCAGGAACAGCAAAATGATCCTGAGATTTCAAAGTCAATTGATAGGGCATTACCCGAAAAAGAAATGTCTCAGAATCCTGTTTGTTACTATAAAAAGAATGGTATTCTGATGAGAAAATGGCGACCATTTGATGTCCAAGCTGATGACGATTGGGCTGTTCATCACCAAATTGTTATTCCAAAGTCATATCGCCATGAAATACTTAGTATAGCACATGAAAGTCCAATGTCTGGTCATTTAGGTGTAAACAAGACTTATCACAAGATTATGACTCATTTCTTTTGGCCTGGACTTAAATCGGACGTTTCCAAATATTGTAAAAGTTGCCACACTTGTCAAATGGTAGGGAAACCTAACCAAGTTATTCCAAAAGCAAGGTTACAACCCATTCCAGCTTTTGATGAACCTTTCAGTCGAATAATAATAGACTCCGTTGGTCCTTTACCAAAAACCAAGTCAGGTTCTGAATATTTGTTGACAATTATGTGTGCTTCTACCCGCTTCCCAGAAGCAATTCCTTTAAGAAACATTAAGGCAAAGTCAATTATTAAGGCTCTTGTCAAGTTCTTTACTTTTGTTGGCCTTCCAAAATCAGTTCAGTCTGATCAAGGATCAAACTTCATGTCAGGCATATTCCAACAGGTTATGCATGAATTAGGTATCAAGCAATATCGGTCATCTGCTTATCACCCTGAAAGTCAAGGTGCTTTAGAAAGATTTCATCATACCCTAAAGAATATGATAAGGTCATATTGTTTTGATACTGATAAAAATTGGGATGAAGGTATTCATTTGCTATTATTTGCAGTCAGAGAATCTGTTCAAGAATCTCTTGGCTTTAGCCCCTTTGAGTTAGTTTTTGGTCATTCTGTTCGTGGGCCATTAACACTCTTAAAAGAGAAATTTCTTGCTGATGATGAAACACCCTTGAACTTGTTACAGTATGTTTCTGACTTCAGAAATAAACTGTCTAGGGCATGTGAGGTTGCTAGGTCTAATCTTAAATCATCTCAGAGTAAAATGAAGGCAAGATATGACAAGCATAGTGTTGATAGGAAATTCGAACCAGGTGATAAAGTCCTTGCTCTTTTGCCAATACCTGGCCGACCCTTACAGGCAAGATATTATGGCCCGTATACTATTGATAAGAAAACAAGTGATTTGAATTATATTATCAATACTCCTGGAAGGCGTAAAAATAAACAAATGTGTCATGTGAATATGTTAAAAAAGTATTTTGACAGAGATAGCTCTATTTCAAAACCGGTTACAGTTGTAAACACTGTCCCACAAGAATCAAATGTGATTGAATCAGAAGTTAATTCAGACTTTAGTGAAAAATCCGTTCCTGGTCCACCTAAACTTGAGAACTCTGAAATACTAAAGAATCTTGACGACAAACTTTCACATTTGGAGCCATCTCAACGAGAAGAGCTGAAACAGTTGATTAATGAATATGAACACTTGTTTCCTGACATCCCAACAAGAACTGATAAAATATATCATGATGTCATTGTGGAAGATTCTCAACCAATAAAACAACATCCTTATAGAATGAATCCAGTGAAACAAAAAGCCCTTCAAGATGAAGTGAATTACTTATTGGAGAATGATTTTATTGAACCCAGCCAAAGTAATTACAGTTCACCATGTATATTAGTTCCAAAGCCAAATGGAACATACAGAATGTGTACTGACTATCGAAAAGTGAACTCTGTGACAAAAACTGACTATTTTCCTATACCAAGAATTGATGACTGTATTGACAAAGTCGGTAATTCTAAATATGTCACAAAATTTGACCTTCTCAAAGGATTCTGGCAAGTTCCGCTCACTGATAGGGCTAAAGAAGTATCAGCATTTGCTACTCCAACTGGTCTGTACCAGTACAAAGTTATGCCGTTTGGGATGAAAAATTCTCCTGCGACGTTTCAGCGGCTTGTAAATATGGTTATAGCTGGCTTAGATGGCTGTGACGCATACATTGATGATGTCATCATCTATACAGATACATGGAGTGACCACCTTCAAAGAATCAAACAATTCTTCGACCGTCTCAGTGATGCAAAATTGACTATTAATCTTGGAAAAACAGAATTTTGTCATGCTACTGTTACTTTCTTGGGACAGGGTCAAGTTAAACCTTTAGAATCTAAGGTCAATGCTATCTCTGAGTTTCCTGTGCCTGCTACTAAAAAGCAACTGATGCGATTTCTTGGTATGGCTGGCTACTATAGAAAGTTTTGTAAGAATTTTTCTATAGTAGCTGAACCTTTAACAAATTTATTAAAGAAAAATGTTAAGTTCAAATGGAATGATAACTGTCAAGTTGCATTTGATCGCTTGAAAGCCATACTAAAGAGCACACCAGTTCTTTTAGCACCTGATTTTGACAAATGTTTCAAATTAGCTGTTGATGCAAGTGATGTGGGTATTGGTGCTGTTCTTTTGCAAGAAGACGATGATGGTATTGATCATCCAGTTTGTTATTTTTCTAAAAAATTAAACAAACATCAGAAAAACTACTCCATCATTGAAAAAAATGTCTTGCTCTGATTTTGGCAATCCAACATTTTGAAGTTTATTTAACATCTGCAACCTCTCCTATAGTTGTTTTCAGTGACCACAATCCCTTAACTTTTCTTCACAAACTTAAGAGTAAGAACCAAAGATTATTGAGGTGGAGTTTGTCACTTCAAGACAACATTATACCAGATGCTCTGTCAAGAGTCTAAAATTTTGAATTGTCTTATCTTTAATACTCAAATTACATTTAACAGTTACATTTCACTATTTTTTTATATTTGTATGTATATATGTTTGCATATATATATCTATTTTTCAATTCTTTTGACTAAAATTGTTTGTAATTTTCATGCTAGATGTGCTGAAATGTTTCAACAAATTATGATATTATCAATTGTGTAAAGTATATTATCATTGTATATGCTAAAGATAATGCAAAAAGAAAGATTTATTTCATAAACCTTTCTTTTTTCTTTCAAGGGGGAAAGTGTTATATATAAACTATAAATAAACCTAATGGTATTTACCATGTCTATTTTTAGAATTAGTCTGGGGATTTCCCAATATCTCTTGACACTTTAAGGTAATATATGTAGAAGATTTTAGATCTTTCTAGAAAGGCCTTTTAGAAAGTGATTCAGACTCTAGAGTATTCTTATGTTCTATGCTATTCCAGATTGTTCTATAGTATTATATAAAGGGGGTTCCTACAGCATTCTTGGTTCACTTGATTTAGACTTATGGTTTCATTTAGTAGTACTGTGTTAAACTAAAAGGGGATTTCTTGTTATCTTAAAAGTGTGTTTGAAAGCGTGTTTAATTTTAAATTCAGATATTATTGGACTTATTATTTGTGGACCAGGAACTTAAATAAATTGGATCTAAAATTAAAAACTTTAGGATTAAACATTCAAGGTATTGTAATTTGTTTTTGTATTAATTTCATATTGTCAATAATTCTGTAACTATTGTCAATAAATATTGTTAATTGTAAAGTTTGTTGCTGGCTTCTTTGTTCGTGTTACATTGGCACGTAACAATTTAAGATGCAGAATTCACAGAAGTTTGATAACAGACGATTTGAATTTTCGTCAAAGGTTTGGGTTGTATGTTTGGTATTTTATGTTAACTTACATGGACGGAAGTGGACAATCCTAATTAATTCTGACAAATAGGCTATTCGGGCTTTTTGATGTTCTAGAGAAAGAAAAACAAATTTTCGACTGCCGACAAAAAATAAGCCTTCTTTCAAATCATGAAATTAAAAAGTACGAACTATACATGTGAATCCGTGGTAAAGAAGCGAAGCATGTCATACAATACTCCAACTACACGCATTGTCTATTTTATCATTTTTATCATTTTGTTTTCGTGAAATGAGTATTTTTTCTGGATTTCTTGGGACAATTACGTGAAAACAGCATGACACATTTTTTCTATAAATAGCTGAAAACAACAGATATAATTTGCTTTCACGTTGTGCAAAATGCCCAACTTTATACTTGTATATATGTATCATTTTTTTTCTTTTAAGAGAATCTCAAAAATCCGTCTCTTTCTGGGAAGCAAAAATGAAACTGAAAATGAAGTTATTGTTTGTTATGTCAAGCTTTTTTTCTTTTATATTACAATATATTTTGCAGTTTTCTTCTCCTATATGGAGTGGCTTCAAAATGTTGTGGGATTGGGTTAATAGAAGAGAATATAGAGTAAATAGACAATAGAAAATGTTTTTCATTCTTTAATGCTTTTCGATGGTTAATCGAGACATTGATATGGATTAGCACTTGATAGTCTCAAGACCTAGCCACTTGAATAATCAAAAGCCTGTTTTTCGTTCATTTCACTCCATTTGACGCTATCTGAGCCGCGAGAAATAATCAACTCTTTATGACGTTATCGTGATGAAAACTTGTCCCGATATCTTCATATTTCATCTCATTTTTTGCATAGAAGAAATATAATCATCGTTTGTTTTTCAAGTAAGATCGAAAAATATTCATTTCGTGGACAACAAAAGCTATATTCTCACTCGTGGCAATACCACTCGCGAAAATAATGCTTTTTTCATTCACTCAATGAAATAGAAATCGATCCTGCACTGAAACATACGGTTATCCTCCATATAATTATAATCTTTTTGAAAAGGGTTAAATTAACGAGTGTGATGAGTATATATGGCACCTGGCAATATTCCAATTTGTGCATTTTTACACTGCCTTCATATGATCTAAATCTTGCGTTTCTTTATATTAATAAAAATCTTATTAATATAGGGTTAATTCATGTTTTTTGGGCGTAAACGTTTGCAGATACCCGAAAAATGGTTTAACGTCCGAGTGCAAAGCACGAGGTTGTTAAAGAATTTTGAGGTTCCCTTCAAATATTTACGCCCGAAAAAAACGTGAATTGACGACAAAAAGTGAATTGAGGTTATAATTGCATAAAAAGATAGATAAGATTATAAAATCAAATAGAAATTGCGGATTAATTTGATAGAAACGATAAAAAAATATATACAAAACTACGAATATGCCGGAACAATTGGGTGATGAGCCAAAATCGAGGATATTTGAGAGGAAAAAAAGCCGGGCGTTAACGGCACGTAAATTTACTGATATCCACGTATCTCCCGTTAACGCCCGGGTTTCGTCCGTAAACGCATGTCAATAACGGCCCTAAAATGTACATTTTATGCAATAATTAATCAAATTTTTCCAAATTTTTGTTGATGATTTATTGAATGGGATTAACAAATATTTCAATTATTTCGATTTACCAACCAAAGTTAATTATTTAAAATAGTAACATATGCTTAGTCGAACCTCAAATGATTTTGTTTAGTAGAAAAAAGATTTTGTGATTGGCCGAATAGAAAAAAAATCATATAAGCAATTTCACTCTAGCAATTTCGCTCGTATGATCAAGTGTTATGGAAGTTATATGAAGTTTAATACCATGTCTTGTCGATTTTTTAAAGTAACCCCATAGACTTGGCGTGGGTTCATTCAATTTCAAGAAAAATGTGCGTCGTAATAGCCATAAACCGTCTGTAAACTTCACTATCCTAAATCACTCAGTCTTAGACGATAAACCTAATCGCCGATTTATCCGTCTTTATAGCATAGCCCCTCATCTTACATCCTATTTTTTCAGGAAATAATACAATAATCACTTCCTCCGTTATTTATCAGGTCTATTCACACACTCTTCATTCTCTTCAGACTGGTCATTTATTTATAAAGTGCTACGGTGAGCTATAGCACCCAATCTAATATTGCATGTATTATTTTTTTGGAAAACGTCCTTGTAAATACATACGACTGGAAAAATCGTTTGTTTTTCGATCAAGATCGATAAATATTCATTTCGTGAACAATAAAAGCTATATTTTCAATCGTGAACATACCACTCGCGATACCAGAATACAGCTTTTCTCATTCACTCAAACAAATTAAAATCTATCCTGCACTGAAACAAACGATTATCCTCTATATAAGCTGACTGCAACGTATTTTGCCCTATTATAATCTTTTTTGGAAAAGGTTAAAATAACTAGCGTTATAAGTCTATGCTTAGCAATATATGGCTTCTGACAATATTCTTATTTGTGCATTTTTATACTGCCTTCATATGAACTACATCTTTCTTTTTTATCTTATAACTATACAAATATCCGTGTGATAACATCTCGTATGATATTGTTTTATGATATCACATAGTTATTTTTAGAACAATGATTTCAGTTAGAAACATCGACGAAAACAAGACAAATAGAGAGTATACCATAATTATAATACGTACTTAGTGTATTTTATGAAAAAATATCTAACTCAGTTGTGAGAATTTATAATTGTCGAGGCTATCATCAATTCTCCCAACCTCGTTAGATATTTTTTTTTCACACAAAACACTATATATTTATATTACTAGAAATCTAAATCATAAATTACATTTTTCGAAGTTTTTGTTGAAGATTTATTGAATGGGATCAGCACATAATATTTTTTTCAATTTACCCACCAAAGTTACTTAATTAAAATAGTAACAAATGCTTAGTCGAACCTCAAATGATTTTTTAAGTAGAAAAAAATATTGTGATTTGTTGAATAAAAAAAATCATATTATCAATTTTGCTCGTATGATCAAGTGTTATGGAAGTTATATGAAGTTTAATACGATGTTTTGTCGATTTTATAAAGTAACCCCATAGACTGGCGTGGGTTCATTCAATTTCAAGAAAAATGTGCGTCGTAATAGCCATAAACCGTCTGTAAACCTTACTATCCTAAATCACTCAGTCTTAGACGATAAACCTAATCGCCTATTTATTCGTCTTTATAGCATTGCCCCTCATTTTACATCCTATTTTTTCAGGAAAAGATTCAATAATCACTTCCTCCGTTATTTATCAGGTCTATTCACACACAGTTCTACAGACTGGTCATTAATTTATCAAGTTCTAGGGTGAGCTAGAGCAACTATTCTAATATTGCATTTATTATTTTTGGAAAGCGTTCTTGTAGATACATACGACTGTCACATAGTTTTCACTAATAAACAACAAGCCCTGGTGCGGAAATAGACGTGAGGCATTTTGCATAAAATTTGTAAATTTCGCCCCGTGTGACATAGACACAAGCGACATAAGTTATGCTTAAGGTAGCAATGGACATACGACATCATTTTGTTCGCCCAATGAATTCTTTTTTCTTTTTCACATATGTTGCAGATTAACATTGTATAGTTATTATGTCAAAAATTTAAGGTACCTTTCCATGCTCGTTTCCATGCTAGAGTTATCATCTCCTAAGTGGTACTGGCCATTGTTCAGTAAAATGCTAATATTCGTTTTAGGTCTAGTATAAGCTCAGTACCTTATACATGTACAAAATGGCTGTTGCAAAGGAAATTTCTCTTTGATGAATTGCATTTGCATAATGTGCCTTCATAAGTTAAAAATGCATTAATTTTTGTAATTTTAAAGGGAAAAATGTCACAAAAACCTTTTTTAAAAAAAAAAAAAATCCTCAATGATTTTTTCCTATCTTCCGATATGTTAAAAAATAATATTTTTCCTTTATTTGGTAAAAACTTCATCAGACCTTTCCATGTAAATAAGAATGTTTGTCGTTATTTTATAGTAAGCCCACCTAATTGAATGAAACTTTTAACGTATTTTATTGTTGAATTCAATGATCCAGTCATTCAATTGATATTAAATGTTGAAAAGAAGCTAATGATGAAATTTTACAAATAATATTCTTCGTTATTGCCATCAGCAGAATCTCATAAAAACCAGTTTTTTAGACAACGTGCAAAAAGAGTCGTAAAATAAACAAAAACCCACTTCTTGTTTGCAAAGTCGGGAGGCCGCTGTCCATTGCCACCTAAACTTAAAATTCGGTAATAATTTCATTCCGTTCAGAAACTGAATCACTATATTTGAATACGACTTTTCCCCGTTAAAAATGCACTGTCGTGATTGATAAGTCTGCAAGTACCTGAGGAATAACAAATTTAACATGAACTTGAAAGAGAACTGAGATCAATTGAAGGCAGCTTAAATGTTATGTGACATATAGATCCCTAACGGTCTCGGTCAAATCGCGAGATGCATTTACTAAAATGTATTTTGATCTCACGTATACTATTTAGACCTATTAATGCTATATAGATCTATCTGAAATTTGAAAATAAGTCGAAATTGGAAAGCGGTCTAGACATCATTTCACAGATTTCTTCAATTGACAATGTTGTAGTTTTTGGATTTTTTCCAGATTAGCGTTTAAGCTGAAAGTGTTTTTTTAACAATTTTTTGGCCCATGACCAAAGACCTAAACACCTATTGAGGGATAATACGTGTCGTATTTGATTTTTAATGTAAAATTGACAGAGATTGCGTCTAGACGCTTTGAAGAGCATAGACTTCACAAAATCAAAACATCTATACTTATTTCTATTATTTTCAGGGAAGACTTCATCAAAGCTTTACTGACTGAATATGACAGCAGGATTCCACCTAACTTTGAAACTTTTACTTCGAAGGTAGATTGATCATTCTAGATTCAGAAAAAAAGATTGTCAAAAGTCTGGATCCTAGTCAGTCTGCACAGTCTAACTAGGATCGACATGTAACGCGCTACTCAGAATATTCCTTTTCGCGTGACGGGTCACATTTATAATGAGACTGAGGTAAAGCTTTGAATGCATTTAGCTATATAGCTGTGTGCAAGCGCTTGTTCGCAGATTTTTTTTTTTTTTTTTTTTTTCATTTTTTATTTCATTTTATTCTTTTTTTTTCTATTACAATCAATTTATAGAGCTAGGGCACTTTTACCAAAGAAGAAATAGTTCTTCAACTTGGGAATCTTGGTACATGTACATGTTGTTATGTCAAACATTTCGCAGCTGGATATTTTGTGATTGACATTTGTCTTCCATGTTAAGGCTGACGAAGGAGTTTTAAGCCTCTCAATAATAAATATGTCCTTATTGCTCGAATTCTCATTGAATGTTAAGAGAGGAATTGTTACGTAGTGTTTTTTTTCTGTATGATAGTTTTATCTTGATACACAGGTTCTTATCTTCTAGGACACTAGAAAGTTTAACAAGTGAATGCCTTCTGTAGAACCAGAGATATTACAAAATTTCAAAGTTTTCTAACGACGACGACGACAAAAACAACAACGACGACCACGACTACAACAACGACGACACAAAGGCTATTATCTAAGAATGTTTTATTGAATACAATACCTGTGTGTAGTTTAAAATATCGTGAAGTTTTCTCCGAAAACAGCCGATCTAAGAATGTTTTGTTGAAAACAATATCTGTGTGTAGTTAAAAATACCGTGAAGTAGATACCAACTCTATATTATTCTAAACCATTCACTCGGCGCTCCATTTATTCATTCCTAACACTCACTAATAACATAGAAAAACATACATTTGATTATTATTAGTCATAATGTATGTAGAAACACATGTCGTCAGTGGGCGCTCGGGATCTCGTAACTCCACCTTATTCAAGCTGAATCTGCGAGGCTTTAATTCGTTTATATTGATTTTTAGACCAATAATTTCTACTCTTTAAGATATTTTGATTTAAAGTAGGGGATTTTGAAGGCGGCCGCTTAATAACAATAGTGGCTTCATAGACGTAGTCGCTCGAGAAAGATGGACTGTAGATACAGACAATTTGATATAACTTGATTGTAACATTTTGTGATCTCATCTGATGTCTTAATGTTCCGTGACCTTAAACAAGAAAATGATACTGATGTAGAATTTCGTTTTGGAAGCCTAAGTCAGTGCGCACTCGAATAGCCATATATATATATATATATATATATATATATATATATATATATATATATATATATATATATATATATATATATATCTCGTTATAATTTCTTATTATTTGAATTTCTCTTGTTCAAAAATCAAACATGATTCATGTTCAGTTTTGTTCCGCTCTGTCATAAACGATATATTGTCAATATCACGTCCAGTACAAGATAATGAATGAATGAGGGTATTCTCAAGGGTTATAGTATAACAAAGATAGAGGAGAAGACGATGTCTGTCTATAATTCCATCACGTTTTATTCTTGAACGAGGTTTGGCTTTATGAAAGAGTTTACAATAACTAGGGTGATAAATCTTTGCTAAGAAATTCACGGAAACTGGCAACATTTTAAGTGCTGTATTTGTTGCATAACATCCCTTCCCTATGAAATATTTCTCAATTCGACATGAATGTTTGAATAATAAAAAATGTTTGCTTTTCTATTTCATTTTAAATTTTACTGTTCAACCGTAATTTATAGTAGAGGAAAACAAAAGTAACATCCTAGAATGAATTAGTTAATAAACAATCTCGCTATTAAAGTCCTCTTAAAAGAAATGATATATGTCCATAATAATTGAAAGAAAATAGGCTTATGCCATGTTAAATAACGCATTACAGCTTGAAAGAATTTCGTTATGTGAGATACTGGTAGGCAGTGGTAATTTTGAAACCTAGACAATGACATCTGAGGATTTTTTCTCTATTTCCTCAATATGTTCAGATGAGATTATCTCGGGTCGCTTTCAAGTACTATATTTATCATAGAAAACTTTTTCTGTTTATGTCATCATTATGGATTGTTACAGCCTTTAGAGTAAAAAACACAAATGATTGGACGAACAATATCGTATCAAATTAGTTTGAGCATGACATTACGAATAATTTCAAATGTTTACAATACAAAGACCCTTGTCAGCCTGTGCGTCCACATGATCTAACCAGAGTCTTCACTTTGTACTATGTAGATAGATAAGGACTACAAGTCTATTTAGATTATGTCTCAAAGTACTTTTAGACTGTCAATTATTTTTTCTAATTTCACTCTCTGACTGTCAATGCCGCACAAATATTTGCAAATGTATCACACCAAGTATCTCAACTTGATATATTTCATTACATTAACAGTTTGAAATTGAAATTACAATCTCCATTTAAAAAACAAAGTTAGTTTTATACAAACAATAGGAAAAAAACTTATACAATAGAAACTGTATTTAAATTGAAGATAAAATAATACCCATATATAAATTTGATAAAGTCGAAGTCCATTTTACACCATAAGGTACGATAAATTCAAAGCTATATCTTAATAAAATTTATCTAACCAGTCCAATCCACAGACACTGTAATCCAAAACGTAGAGGAATCGTGAGTTATTTCAATTTAGATACGATGAGCCTCAAAAGCCATAAACAGTCTGGGAATTTCACCATCTCAAATCAATCAGACTTAAACGAAAAAAATAATCGTGGAGTTATCCGATTTTATAGCGCCCCATTCTCATCTTGTAACCAGCTTTTCAATACAAAAGTGATTTATATATACATCTATCATGTCTATCATTTTCTGTAAACAGAGAGAAATAAAAGTACTAAAAGTACTGATGTTGAACTTTTCTGAAGGCATTCTAGAGTGATATATTGAATTTGTTGAGAAAAGAGAAAATATATATTTTAAAAAACAATTAAGGGAAAGGGTCTCGACACAATTTCGGCAATTCTGACTGTAAATTCAAATTTGTTTTGCATGTCGAATTTATTCTTAAATGTAACAATGAAAAAGAAAAAAAAATATGTAAGACCGCTTAACAGGAAACAGTGTTATTTTAATTGGGCTTTGTTGTTGTTTTGATCTACATTTCGGTTCATAATACATAGGAAATTTAATATTATTTGCTGAATATTTGAGTTTTTTCTATTATTATATGCTCCAAGTGGTAGCGCTGTGCTTCTTTAATGTGTAACATCATTTCTTTCTTAACTTAAAAAAAAAACAGTCATAAAGGTAATTCATTTTCATCGTGCGAACCCATTATTTACCTGATCATCCAGCAGTATTTCTACATTTTGACTATGAAACGTTATCCATTAGGGCACTGGAATTTTAATGACCTAAATGGGGTCCCAATCCCCAAATTCTAATACCGCTGTTTCGTCTTCAACCTAAACGCTGTAATTACATTGTTTTGGTCTCTTACGGTAATAAACAGAGTTTTGTGAAAGACCAATTATCTGAAGCCACTATGTAAAAGGAATAAAAGAAAATCAATAAGATTTTTGTAGAAAGATATTCTGTACAGATAATGGATTGTCCAAATATAGTCGTAGTTTACATTTTGTTGCTTCTACCAAAATTAATATTGGATAACCGTAAAACTAATAGGTTAGAAGGCAAAGGCCAGGTAAGAATGTAGGCTAATAATAGATCTGGTGCGAGAAAAACAAGCACTCCATGTTTAGGTGCTCCAGGCCACAGGCGATTGATTCACAATCCAATTTTCGTCTTACAGGTTATTGTATATTCACATGTATGGCAAAACTCAGATTATGAAAAATCGGCTGTGCTTCAGACGACGCGATTTTACAGAAAAAATTTTTTATAGTGGCATTCATCCCTATTATATATTCAATAAAAATGAACAAGAAAGGTTGTACATTTAAAACATGTGTCGAATAATTCTTGAACTCCGTCTTGAGATTGCCTTAAGCGTGTTGAACAGTTGTGTAAAACCCGATTGCACAAACCACATGTCGCTATACCGTTTCTAATGCCACATACGTGTATAGATATGCACGGTATAAACAAGTTCATGAGGAACCGACCTAGAAACACATATCTTCGGCAAATTATTTCAACTTGCAAAGCGAGGGCTTAGAGAACTGGAGAAACTGATTATCCTGTGATCATTTAATCACTGGGCTGTTTTCGGAGCAACCCCGATTTATTGTGGTCACCTTGTCGTCGGACGCGTTGGCGTTGGTGTTGTTGGCGTTTGCTAGACGTAAGCGTCACAATCTTTTACCTAGGTCATATCTCTTTTATTTTTGGATATATCTTTGTGAAACTTGGCGTGTGTGTTAACCATCACCAGAGCTTTCCATACTATCAAGGAGGATAGCTCTGGAAGGGTCCTGCCCCTTGTTCGACTAAGATGTTTTAATTATCAAGCTCCTGCAGCCGGACGTTGCACCCGTAGACGGTGCTCTTGTTCATCTTGTATCTACTTTGCACCAAAGTATGATATTTATCCTATTTTTTAAAGGAAAAAAATAGTATTTCTGATTGTAATGGATTTTACAGAGCAAAATTGATAAATGTGACCACTCTTATTATTGGTCGAATATCCGTATTTGAAGGCAACCCTATCAGCACAGGATTATTATTTTTTCTTTAGTGCTTTTCGGTGGATTATCGAGAAATAACGGTAGATTATCACTTGATAATCTCACAGCAAAAGCAATGAAATTATCAAAAACTTATACCCTGCTTTTGTGCATTTCATCCTATCTGACATCATCTATGCTGGGCGAATAAGTGACGTCACAATGAACGTTGCATAGAAATCTCGTGCAAAATGACGCGCTTTTTTCATAAAATAAATAGAATCGTCCTTTGTTTTTCGAGTAAGATCGATTAATATTTCATTTCGTGAACAACAAAAGCTATATTTTCACTCGTGGCTCCACCAGTCGTGAAAATATGGTTTTTGTTGTTCAGTAAATGATTATTAATCGATCTTACACTTAAACAAACGATTATCCTATTTATCTGGTTTATAGAGGTTAAATCTATAAGGAATTAAAGAAGCTTCAGTGAATTTAATACAATCAATGGATTAAATATTTTTCACAAGACTCCACATTTGTTACTTACTATAGTATGATTTAAAGTAACAAGAACAAGAAAGACTTTATTCGATCGTCCAACAACACGTCATTCAGGCATTTAAATTGACATGGCGTTCAATGGTTCGAATAATGCACGTCGTCAGCCTCTCGGTATTTAAGGTATAGAAAAAAATCTTATGCTCGTTGCCGTTAACACAGTAAATAATAGCTAATATCCATTGATGTTTCTAATTCAAGATAAGTAGTCTATAAAATTTAGCATTTCGACTTTATGTGTCATTAAATAAGTTTTCAATCTTGGAAATGGAATATTAAATTTGATGTAGAAGAAGATCCATACCGTAAGATATATAACTCGGACATGAATCAATGGTTTTCATTGCAATTTAACTTAACCACAGCATACCATAACTATAAATCAAACATAAGCAAATAGTGACACTGATTAGTTATTGCTAAAGACTGTTTTCGGGTCAGCCCTTACTCTTACAGACTTATAATGATGTATTTTCCATACGAAAGTAACCCAAAGGAATAATTTGTTAATTACCATTGTTTTCGCAATATATCATTATTCAATCCTTTTGGATGCCCTTATTGCTTATTGTCGTCGTATCAATCATCTTGCCTATTCCACCGAGAAAAAAGTACACATTTTCTTAAGAAATTAGATAGTGAAGATCCAAAGGGACGTCTTTTATCATAGATAGTGGGCAGTTAGATTCTTTTCATCACTTTATTATAGGAAACATATCTGCTGTTGCGCCATCTATAGCGTTTGCCCCCCAAACTTGAGGTGGTTTGTTTGGAGGAATCTTTCTATAGTTTCCCTATCATAATGTCACATTATAAGATTACCAAATGGCATTGCGTGTAAACAATAAATGTATGTTCCGAGATGGAGAAGAAGACGTGCTGACCGATTTGCCATAAAATAACTGTTTACCTGGTTATTATTGTGTAAACTTGGTGTTTTTTGTTACAAAATATGCATATATTTAGAGATATATAGAGAAGGAAAGCTGATTTGCGGATAAAATTTATACGAGAGAGTCACTGTGCACGTTTGCTTCTTGATGCTCTTGAGTCAACAGTTCAAACCGTTTGTCTTCAAACTTGGTCAGAATGATTGAACCATCGCGAGTATCGGGATTTTTGTAAATTGAATCAGATCCTTCAAGCGTCACGGGAACAGAAGCATAATGTCTTTTCATTAGAAAATCCTCGTAAATGCGCTTAAGTCCGAAGTTAACATCCGATTGTCTATAAATTTGCCCGTAATGTTTGTACTATCACTAGGATGATTCCTTTCGAATTTGGGTCCGATCAAGCATCACGAAAAATGGGCCAAATGAAATTTAACTAGACTGTCCCAAAGGGGACTAACACCCCCTACAAGTGCTTGTCAATAATGAAAAGCCATTTTCCATCAATGGGTCATTATTCTGACAAAAGTTAATAGACCGTAACTCAAATTTCCCTTGCACATCTCTGATTGATACCGATCACATTTGTTTGAATGAAATCCGCCTACTAGTTGCAGGGGAAATTGAGCGGACATCTTAAAATTTTCACTGGTGCTAATGGGGATTATTTCATTTTGACGGACAATAATGCCCATCAACACGTGGCACCTATCGCCCAGGACTTTCACCAGGAGGGTGTTACACGTTTGGACTGGCCGGCTCGCTCTCCGGACTTGAGTCCTAAAGAACACATGTGGAAAAAGCTATGAACTTTGGCAGATCTTTGTGGACGAATATGCTTTGCTTCCTCCACGGATGGTCTAGAACTTATTCAGGAGTATGTAGAGACGCTGTCAAGCTATTACTGTCAGTCACGACTCTCATGCACGATATTAAAACATTTTGTGGACAACTTCGAGGAGGTAGGCCATGTTCTTCTAAACCACAGGAACTTTTTTTTCTAAATGTGTCAATGGTCCTTTCTCTTTTGTAGTACATGACCTTTTTAGGCAATCTCTTTAAATTTTGATTCACTGGAATATGAAGCATTATACGGCGGAACTTATCAATTAATATGGGAAATCGCAGATTTATTCTTGGAAGATACTCCAAAACTTCGATTTGTCAGTTTCAACCAATCTTGAAATGTTCCTTTAGCTTGCCATTTTTGGTTTTCGTTAAAGCTTGACAAGAGGAAAATATGATTGTTTCAGAAAAAGAATGAGAGTATTCTTTGATAATTATCAATTCCTCAACCATTTAGCAGATTTCTACTAAAATTATTAGAAAGGTTGTTCTTAAAGTGTTATCAATGTTTTGATTCTGGTATAAAAATCACACGAGACATCGTTTGGCTTGAGGGATAAGTACACTTCGAAAAAAAATTTCAACGATCCAACGAATATTTCAACTATAAACATTTCTTTTCATTAATCAGAGAGAATAATAAAGTGAGCGTTCATGTGCCATACTAACCATTTTTGGCCTGGTTTAGCTGGCCATAGGAAACAACCCTGTATCCTGGAAATCGCATAGGAAAAAGATAATCGAGTCAAACACCGAACAACATGTATACTACTACGCTGTAATAAAATCAAAGTATTGATACTACTGAAGGCGGTGGAATTGAATAGACGAAACAACACACGAGGTCAATTTTCTGGAATATATCCTTGATTATTCACAATGTCCTTATCACGTATACCAGAATATTTTCTTACTTATCACTGTCAAAATCACTGCTGTGTTAAACATACTTAGCTTTTATATTTGATCTTGACGGATGACCTTGCTAATAGGGAAAAGAAGAAGACGCTGCTAACTAACACTTTCTCCTTACTTCCTAATATTATCTACCCTTTCTGCTACAAATTTATCAATTTTCCACAAAATGTATGTAATCTGAAACCCTTTACTATTTGGACCTGTCTAAATATTTGTTGTCTTGTAATGAATTAATCTAAAGTAGAAAAAATGAAAAGCCTTGTCCCACCCTTAAACCCTTAAACAGACGACAAAATTTTTAGACTGGGACAACTTACATATAATAAATCAAAATGAGTGTAAATTGATATGAATCTAGGGTGGTAATTAAAAAATGGGGTTTGTTTATAGGGTGGACCATATTGTTGGAAAGGGAGAAATTGGCCCTGTCAATTTCCTGTGTTCCCACAGTAAAATACAACCTCTTAATTGAATTCAATTTAAAAGAAAGAGCCGACGAACGTGTGTCCCAAGAACAACAAAATTACTAAGATTGTTAGACGGAATGATGGAATAGATAAATTGACCGACTTGTAGCAAACCAATCAACTCTACTAAAATTACAAAAACGCGGGATGCGCCTGTCTGCAAAGCGGTATCGGGCGTAGTTCTCTATACCTTTGGAATTAGTTTTTTTGCGGACACAGCTCTATAAAGTGAGCTTATCGTTCGACATTTTTCCTTTGAAGTGAGTTCGGAAACCTTGGTTTTCCTCGCCTTAAAAGCCTTGCTAAAAAGAGTTAAAAATTGGAGTGCATGCCTTGAAAAGTCACCTTGCCGGTTTATAAACCAGGTCTTCAGCGCTTTTAGCGCTTTGATTTATACAGAGATAATGCTAGCTTTTCCAATGCAGGAGTCATTGATCCCTTTACCATAAGATTCTGGGGTTCAAATTTGATCTTGGAAGGGGTAAAAAAACAATCCCCATATTACATTTTAAGTCAATAATAAAATTCAACTTAAAAGTCTTCTTTATAAAATGAACCAACACTATGTATGTTGATTCATCTATTTAGATCTCATATGACAGTTAGAAGAATATAATTGCTTAAGTAATGCTTTACCTTGTATTGTTTGCACAAATAGAAATCAAATGGGTCAATATGACCTGCGGGATATTTTGGGGTGTCAAAATGGGATTTTTTGTGGCCAAAACCCTTGTTAATGGGTCAAACACCATTCCTGGATATCATTTATTTTGAAAAATGTCACACATCGGAACCTGATTAATAATTGAACAATCTGAGGACAATTAACAATTCGTCCCTTACTTAATTGAAGGCATAACTGTGCAGGGGTAATGCAAGGAACATTCTGACAAGATTCATTGAAATAGGTCAAGTGATGTAGGAGAAGATGTATTTCCAAGAATTAAAGGTGAGAAAGCCCCATTCTGCAAAGCCCTTAACCATAGGCCAATCAGTCTCCAAATAGGGCATCAAAGGCGTATTCCGGCCAAATATGAAGGAAATTGATCAAGCGGTTAAGTGTGAGATGTACTTCAAAGAATTCGAGAAGATCGCCTTTATTCATGGATCAATTACAATTCTCTGATCCAGTTTAGGAGAGGTTAAACCAAGGACCGACCAACAAGGCAAGGCTTTGTTAAAATTGGAATAGTGATTTAGAAAATGTCATTCAAAGATTTCAAATTGAGAACATTTGCGAACACCTACCACGAACACATAATCAGATTTTGTGAAATAATTTTGACCATAATCCCAAGTGAAGGTCAGCACCTTGAACATCTGTCTTTTACCTATATCGAATCGTGTTTCGTTCACACAAAGTTTGCCTCGTAAGAGTTAGGTAAATAATTCTAGTATGTTTGTGATTATAATTTTCCTGTCTCTTTCAATTATCTGTCAGAAGATATATGGGAACTATCACCGAGTAAACAAGTCGGTCGTTTGTCAAATAAATGGCATATTTTGTTTCTGGATTCTCGGGGAATTTAAGTATTCAGTCTGTTTTAATAGGTACTCGCGTATAAAGGAGACACGTTAAATTTGAAGTATGTGTCTCGTTTTTCTGTTAATAGCATCACATTGACCGTTAGAGGAATAATTCGATCTATCATTTGAGATAGAGAAGCGCATGAGTAACGGAAATATGTTGTAGACACGGATATACCACAAAAACTCATCTCTCCCTAAACACCAGAGGGGAACTTCACATGGCAGTCCCAGAGTCGAGAGAGATGATGTAATGATATGAAATTAACTGTAATAAGCATGCGCAGAATAGACATTCATGTGAACGGAGTTACCCAGTGGTGGTAGTAAACAAACTCCAAAATACTGCTACAATAATAAATTAGTTTATGAAATATCGTTTTCCCGTAAACAATTGTGATAAACTCGTGCAAGATACTATATGAAATAAGAAAAAAGTAGTTTGTGTTAAAAGTAAAAGAGACAAGTTGTTTTTTGTGATCGAATTGTTGGGCACTATTTCCGACGCCATTTTGGAACCCAAGTGACATCAGCCTGACCCAAGATCAGAAGCGTCGAGGTTGAAAGGTTAAAATGACCTCACCAGTTTATCCAGTTTTTTTTACATCCATCAATAAATATGGAAGATATATTTCGGATAATGGAGAATTTATTTTGCTCTTCAGTAATGAAATGTAACATACGTAGGGGTATCCAAAACCTAGTGTGACATATTTCGTCTTCTAAAGTAATCACTTCATTTTGTACCCCGCATCGGAAGATCGGGGGCATATAGTTTTACCGTTGTCCGTCCGTCTGTCCGTCCGCCTGTCCGTCCGTCTATCTGTCTGTCTGTCTGTCAATCTGTTTATCTGTCTGTCGGCCGCAAATTTTCTCCAAAAACTTAACATTGCTTATAACAATCATTGTTAGGCATATTCCAACAGGTTATGCATGAATTAGGTATCAAGCAATATCGGTCATCTGCTTATCACCCTGAAAGTCAAGGTGCTTTAGAAAGATTTGATCAGACCCTAAAGAATATGATAAGGTCATATTGTTTTGATACTGAGAAAAATTGGGATGAAGGTATTCATTTGCTATTATTTGCAGTCAGAGAATCTGTTCAAGAATCTCTTGGCTTTAGCCCCTTTGAGTAAGTTTTTGGTCATTCTGTTCGTGGGCCATTAAGACTCTTAAAAGAGAACTTTCTTGCTGATGATGGAACACCCTTGAACTTGTTACGGTATGTTTCTGACTTTAGAAATAAACTGTCTAGGGCATGTGAGGTTGCTAGGTCAAATCTTAAATCATCTCAGAGCAAAATGAAGGCAAGATATGACAAGCATAGTGTTGATAGGAAATTTGATCCAGGTGATAAAGTCCTTGCCCTTTTGCCAATACCTGGCCGACCCTTACAGGCAAGATATTATGGCCCGTATACTATTGATAAGAAAACAAGTGATTTGAATTATATTATCAATACTCCCGGAAGGCGTAAAAATAAACAAATGTGTCATGTGAACATGTTAAAAAGGTATTTTGACAGAGATAGCTCTATTTCAAAACCAGTTACAGTTGTAAACACTGACCCACAAGAATCGAATGTGATTGAATCAGAAGTTAGTTCAGACTTCAGTAAAAAATCTGTTCCTGGTCCACCTAAACTTGAGAACTCTGAAATACTAAAGAATCTTGACAACAAACTTTCACATTTAGTTTATACTAATTTATTTTAGTTCGATTGCGACGAAAGCTTAAGCTTATAGAATCGCTCTCGAACACTCAATCCTGATGTTTCCACGTCCCTGAGAGAGAGGCAATGGTTTAAACCCACTGCTACCCATTTTTACAGATGGGTGAACTGGGGCTGGCTATTAAGTGTTTTGCCCATAAACACACCCCGGCGACAGTGGGGCTCGAACCATGGACCTCCAGGTCACGGGTCGAGTGCATTTACCACTAGGCCACCGAGGCAGTCACATTTGGGGCCGTCTCAACGAGAAGAGCTGAAACAGTTGATTAATAAATATGAACATTTGTTTCCTGACATCCCCACAAGAACTGATAAAATATATCATGATGTTATTGTTGAAGATTCTCGACCAATAAAACAACATCCTTATAGAATGAATCCAGTGAAACAAAAAAGCCCTTCAAGATGAAGTAAATTACTTATTGGAGAATGATTTTATTGAACCCAGCCAAGGTTATCACAATTCACCATGTATATTAGCTACAAAGCCAAATGGAACATACAGAATGTGTACTGACTATCGAAAAATGAACTTTGTGACAAAAACTGACTCTTTTCCAATACCAAGAATTGATGACTGTATTGACAAAGTCGGTAATTCTAAATATGTCACCTAATTTGACCTTCTCAAAGGATTCTGGCTAGTTCCGCTCACTGAAAGGGCTAAAGAAGTATCAGCATTTGTTACTCCAACTGGTCTGTACCAGTACAAAGTTATGCCATTTGGGATGAAAAATTCTCCTGCGTCGTTTCAGCGGCTTGTAAACACGGTTATAGCTGGATTAGATGGCTTTGACGCATACATCGACGACGTCATCATCTACACAGACACATGGAGTGACCACCTTCAAAGAATCAAACAATTCTTCGACCGTCTCAGTGGTGAAAGATTGACTGTCAATCTTGGAAAAACAGAATTCTGTCATGCTACTGTTACTTTCTTAGGACAGGGTCAAGTTAAACCTTTAGAATCTAAGGTCAATGCTATCTCTGAGTTTCCTGTGCCTGCTACTAAAAAGCAACTGATGCGATTTCTTGGAATGGCTGGCTACTATAGAAAGTTTTGTAAGAATTTTTCTATAATAGCTGAACCTTTAACAAACTTATTAAAGAAAAACGTCAAGTTCAAATGGAATGATAATTGTCAAGTTGCCTTTGATCGCTTGAAATCCATACTAAAGAACACACCAGTTCTTTTAGCACCTGATTTTGACAAATGTTTCAAATTAGCTGTTAATGCAAGTGATGTGGGTATTGGTGCTGTTCTATTCCAAGAAGACGATGATGGTATTGATAATCAAGTGTGTTATTCTTCTGAAAAAATTAAACAAACATCAGAAAAACTACTCCACTATTGAAAAAGAATGTCTTGCTCTGATTTTGGCAACCCAACATTTTGAAGTTTATTTAACATCCGCAACTTCTCCTATAGTTGTATTCAGTGACCACAATCCCTTAAGTTTTCTTCACAAACTTAAGAGTAAGAACCAGAGATTATTGAGGTGGAGTTTGTCACTTCAAGAATTTGATCTTGATGTAAGACACATTAAAGGAAAAGACAACATTATACCAGATGCTCTGTCTATGGTCTAAAATTTTGAATTGTCTAATCTTTAATATTCAAATTGAATTTAACAGTTACATTTCACTATATTTTTTTGTATGTATGTATATGTGTTTGCATATATATCTCTTTTTCAAATCTTTTGATGAAAAGTGTTTGTATTTTCATGCTAGATGTGCTGAAAAGTTTCAACAAATCATGATATTTTCAACTGTGTGAAGTATATTATCATTTTATATGCTAATGATAATGCAAAAAGAAAGATTTATTTCATAAACCTTTCTTTTTTCTTTCAAGGGGGAAAGTGCTATACATAAATAAACCTAGTGGTTTTTACCGTGTCTATCTTTAGAATTAGTCTTGGAATTTTCCAATTACCTTGACTAATAGGTAAATGTATGTAGAATATTTTAGATCTTTCTAGAAAGGACTTTTAGAAGGTGATTCAGACTCTAGAGACTTCTAATGTTCTATGCTATTCTAGATTGTTCTATGGTATTCCTACAGCATTATTGGTTCACTTGGTTTAGACTAATGGTTTCATTTAGTAGTACTGTGTTAAACCAAAAGGGGATTTCTCGTTATCTTAAAAGTGTGTTTAAAAGCGTGTTCAATTTTAAATTCGGATATTATTGGACTTATTATTTGTGGACCAGGAACTTAATTAAATTGGATCTAAAATTAAAAACTTTACGATTAAACATTCAAGGTATTGTAATTTGTTTTTGTATCAATTTCATATTGTCAATAATTCAGTTACTATTGTCAACAAATATTGTTAATTGTAAAGTTTTTGCTGGCTTCATTGTTCTTGTTACATTGGCACGTAACACATTTATTCCAAACACTCACTCCAATCCCTCTAAAACGCCATGAAAGAGTTTTATAACGCCTCGAAATTGTTCAAAATGATCAATATTTCAATAAAAATCATGAAATTATTGAATTATTTCATTGGCTGGTGTTGATTTTTAATCGTCTTATATATTTCCATGTCAACAAAAAATTAGAAAATTACGAAGATTTATTAAAGGGAGTCAATTACCTATCGCTAATTTTGTCCAATAAGACAAAATTATATATAATATTTAACCTCCCTTGAAAATCATTCAAAACTCGCTCCATCATAAATACAGTCCCATCCAAAATTATTCCAAAACCATTCAGGCTGTCAATTTGCAAAGCAAAGCCTCTGGCCAGCCTGTGTATATGTCCAGTCTTGCCAGAGTCTTAAGTATGTATCCTGTAGATACAGTTAAGAACACGATCAGATGAATGTTTTCGGAATGAAATTGAATGAGTGTGCGTAATAAGTTTTGAGTGAAATTAAAGGGAGGTTATCATATATCGATAATTTTGTCCAGGATGAACAAAATAAGCGATATTCATAACTTACCTTTTATAAACTGTTCATACAAGTTCTCTATATAGCTTCCTATTTCAAATATTTTCAAATAATTTCGGAGCCTTTTTGGATCGATTTGAGTGAGTGTTTTGAATGTATGAATGAATGAACTTAGAATGTTTTTGATCGGAATGAGAGTCAATTTTACGGTGTTATTGACTGTACATAAGGTCTTAAGCCTCTTCAGTTAGTCAACAAATATTGCCTTTTAACCGTGTGCTCGTTTAAAAAGCTGCTCTATGTTTGTGCTTTGCGCACATGAGAAATTGTTAAGAATGTCACTCACATGCTTAAATATCATTTTATCTTTTTGACTTCAGACTGGTCATTACTATTTAGAAATATAAATCAAAAGTGACATTACATTCACAGAAATTGGCCAGCAAAGGACTATTAAATTGACTTTGGTATCCTTTTATCAAGGGCTTTATATACACAAAGAAAAAAGTAATAAATACCCGATTTTTACCGAAGTAATTTTGGACAAAAGTTGCAATTTGGTAACTTGACGCAATTAATCTACAAGAAAAGATTTTCAGCGGGTCTTATAATAGGTAATAAAACTGAAAAACAAGACTTTTTATCCAATTTTCCATTCCATGCATTTAAATGACATTATAAAAAGAACATGGTTTAATCAATTAATCGTACACGATTAAGCAGCTGATTGGCTGCATCGAATGTGCTAGATGGGATTTCAACTGGATGACTGTCCCCAAGGGTGATCCACACACTTACTGTAAAGCCGAAACTATGTACATGCAAATGCGACGAAAATCACGGCACCCACTTTTATTCTAATACTCTGGCTCAGATTTAGGATATGAACATCGTCAACTCCTTCCTAACATCTTTAACAGCCGAGCAAAATTTAAATACAGTTAACAACATCGTGAAATTGACAAAGTGAATGATTTTGGAATGATTGTGGAATGAAAATGAATGAGTGTGTGGATCGAGTTTTGAGTGAATTTAATGGGAGGTAATCCTATATCGCAAATTTTGTTCTGGATGAACAAAATTTGCGATATTGATTACCTCCCTTTAATAAAAAAATGCAAACAAGTTAAATAAATAGAATACTATTTCTTCAAGAACCTATTAGGCGCATACAATTTGAATTATATCAGTAAAATCGCGATTTTTTTTCTATCCAAATCTATTTTGAATGTCGTTGTTGATTCTATATTTTTCAATGGGTTTGAGCGTTTTTGAATGGTTTGAGTGAGAGTTTGGACTGAATGATTGGAGCGCTGAGTGAGTGATTTAGAATGGTTTTGATTGAGTCGAATGTCAATTTCACGATGTTACTAATTGTAGGAGGTAATAGTTCGACCAAGAATGATCACTGAGTTTCATATTCTGCATTTATTGTGCGTACTTTCGCATTTACATACATTTCGAGGTTGCAATACTTTTTTCTTTGTGCATATTTGTAGAACAGGTGTTGTTATATGGCATCTTATCTATATTATTCGTAATTTTAAACGTGTTTGATTGTTTACCTGAAGCTGTGATTACCTTTTTTTCGCCTCCGTACATATTACCGAATAATAGACAAATGATAGACAAATTATATTAATAAAAGATAAAGTTCAAATTAATTTTTCCGCTTTTTTGGAAAATGGTTCGTTTTAGTAAAACCTGAGGGTCTTGTGAACTCAAAACACTCTCATAGATGCTATGACCTTTTAGCGACAATCTTTGACGTTACCTTGAACATCTTGAATTGCTCAATGGCGGCTATGCACCGTCAACCGGATAATTCAACTAGAGGATGATTGTTTGAGCTCGTAACATTAAAAGCATTTTCTAAATATCGCAAAACAAGGTTGGACAAAAAGTAGCCACTTGACTGCCGTAGGAATATGAGTGGCGTATAGACTAAAGCATCGTTTTTTATATCTTTACCTCCGTGCTGAAGAAATCTTCAGGATTTTGATTGATGAGTCTGCACCGAAATAATGAATATAGTCAAGCTTTGTGCCTAAGGGAATATCAGTTTACCGAAGACAATTTGGTTAGAGTATGTATGGCCCGATGTGACATCGGACTTATCGAATGATGCATTTTGAAAAACACATTTGGGCTTTGTCTATTGTTCAAGAATTTCTTAGTCTGGAAAAAAAGACAAAACTAGAAATAATGAGATTGCATTTGAGATGCAGAATTGACAGAAGTTTGATAACAGACGATTTGAATTTTCGTCAGAGGGGGTTGTATATTTGGTGTTTTATGTAAACTTAAAAGGACGGAAGCGGACATCTTGATAATATCTGACATAAGAGGCTTTTGAAAGAAAAAAAATCCATTGCCGACAAGCAATAAGCGTAGTTTCAAATTATGTTATTAAAAAGTATGTACTGTACATATGAACTTGTGGAAAAGAAGCAAAGCATGTCATACAATCCTTCAATTACATACATTGTCACTTTTTATCATTTTAATCATTTTGTCGTGAAATGAGTCTTTTTATTCTAGAATTCTGGGAAGCAAAAACAAAGCTGAAAATGAAGATAGTGTTGGTTATGTCGAGCTTTTTCTTGATTTTCCATTATCATCTGCTTTTCTCTTCTCCTAGATGGAGTGGCTTCAAAATGTTGTGGAATTGGGTTAATAAAAGAGAACAGAGAGTATATAAAAAAAGACAAGCAGAAAATGTCTCTTTTTCTTTATACTTTTCGATGGTTAATCGAGACATTGATATGGATTAGCACTAGATAATCTCACCACCAAACAGGTGAAATTATCAAAAACTCATACCCTGCTTTAGTTCATTTCACTCTATTTGACGCTATCTGAGCGGCGCGCAACAAACAAATCTTAATGACGTCATGATGATGTTGCCTAGTAATCACGCGCAAAATGACGCTCTTCAAATAAACTGTTCCCATATCTTCATATTTTATCTCTTTATAATCTTTATGAAGAGGATTAAATTAACGAGCGTGATAAGTCTATTCTTAGCAATATATGGCACCTGGCAATATAACAATTCGTGCATTTTTATACTGACTTCATTTGTACTACACCTTTCTATTTTTGTTTTTAAATATATCAATTTAATTTGCTCAAGAGATAAGTCCGAACTTTTCAAGATTTCCAGATTTATCAAAGAATCTTTGTCACGAAGAAATAATATTATTGTCAGTGTCAATTGATGTTTTAAACGATTGTTAATCCTCATTTCTATTTTGTCAGCAGGTTTCCTTCTTACACGCAACCTTCCGATTTTTCCTATGTATATTATGTATATATGTGTTCCACTGTTTGTTAAAAACGTGACAAATCATTATATGCAAATGTGTTGTGACTATGTACTATCTGTATACGTCAAAAATAAATATGTCTGTCTGTCTGTCTGTCTGTCTATTCTTTATATTACTAGAAATTTTATTAATATATGGTTAATTCATGTTTTTTGGGGCTTAAAATTTGCAGATACCCTAAAAGTGGTTTGACGCCCGAGTGACAGCACGAGGGTGTTATAGCATTTTGAGGGTCCCTGCAAATAATTACTCCCGAAAAAACGTGAATTGAGGCTAGTACTGCATAAAAAGATAGATAAGTGTATAAAATCAAACAGAAATTGCGGATTAATTTCATAGAAATGATAAAGAACTTTTCACAAACCTACGAATATGCCGGAACAATTGTGTCATGCCTTACAACGTCTATTTTGTTTATACCGACGTTGCTTGACAAATTTATGACGTTTGACATGAATAATTTCCACAAGTTTTGGTAATCAATTGTTTACATTCTTCTAGGTCTAACCTTTAACTAATATTGCAGAAAACAAATAAGAATCATTTAAATTGATTAATGCGTATGAGCCCAAATCGAGGATATTTGAGTAAAAAGTCGGGCGTTAACGGCACGTAAAGTTAATGATATCCACGTTATCTCCTGTTAACGCCCGGATTTTGTCCGTAAACGCATGTCTATAACGGCCTATTTGTACATTTAATGCAAAAATATATCGATGTTTTCAAGTTTTTGTTGATGATTTATTGAATTGGATTAGCGAAAAATATTTTAATTATTTCGATTTACCAACCAAAGTTATTTATTTACAATAGTAACATATGCTTAGTCGAATCAAATGATTTTGTTTAGTACACAAAAACATATTGTAATTTGCCGAATAGAAAGAATTCAGATTAGCAATTTCGCTCGTACGATCAAGTTATACGAAGTTTAATACGATCTCTTGTCGATTTTTTAAAGTAACCCCATAGACTTTGCGTGAGTTCATTCAATTTCAAGAAAAAATGTGCGTCGTGATAGCCATAAACCGTCTGTAAACCTCACTATCCTAAATCACTCAGACTTAGACGATAAACCTAATCGCCGATTTATTCGTCTTTATAGCATAGCCCCTCATCTTACATCCTATTTTTTCAGGAAATAATACAATAATCACTTCCTCCGTTATTTATCAGGTCTATTCACACACTCTTCATTCTCTTCAGACTGGTCATTAATTTATCAAGTTCTACGGTTAGCTATAGCAACCATTCTAATATTGCATGTATTATTTTTTGGAAAACGTTCTTGTTAATACATACGACTGTTACCCAGTTCTCACTCATATACAACAAGCCCTGGTGCGGAAATAGACGTGAGGCATTTTTCATAAATTTGTAAATTTCGACCCGTTTGGTATAAACACAGGTGACATAAGTTATGCTTAACTTAGTACCACTTTCATTCCGGTTATAAACTGAATCAAATTTTCCATTTTCCCTGTTTAAAAAATGCACTGTCGTGATTGATACGTCTGCAGGTACGTGAGGAATAACAAATTTAACCTGAACTTGAAAGAGAACTGAGTTCAATTGAAGGCAGTTTAAATGGAATGTGACCAAAAGAACCCTCACGGTCTCAGTCGAATCGCAAGATGCATTTACTAAAATGTATTTTGATCTCACTTATATCATTTAGACCTCTTCATACGATATAGATCAATATGAAACTTGAAAATAAGTCGAAATTGAGTTGAAAGATGAAAGCGGGCTAGACATCATTTCACAGATCTTTTAATTGACAATTTTGTAATTTTGGATTCTTTCCAAATTTGCTTTCAAGCTGAAATTGTTATTTTCAAGCGTTTAAACAAAATGTTTTGCCCAGGACGAAAGACCTAAACACCTATTGAGAGATATTACGTGTCGTATTTGTTTTAAATGAAAAATTGACAAAGAGTGCGTCCGGACGCTTTGAAGAGCACGGACTTCACAAAATAGAAACATTTATACTTATTTCTTATATTTTCAGGGAAGACTTCATCAAAGCTTTACTAACTGAATATGACAGCAGGATTCCACCTAACTTTGAAAAGGGTAATACTGTACTTTTTTTAAATACACACAAAAAAATACAATATCAGTTCATGTTTTCCTTTTGATTTTTTATGCCTTTGATTTTCAAGTTGGAATGCGGAGCAATTCCAACTTAGATTTAACAAAACCGCAAAATGAACACAAGATAATTTCATTTCGGGTTTCTTGAGAACACATATCACGTGAACAGGATGTGAATACACTTCGGCCTTTTTTGTATATCTCAACTTGACAAAGACATACAGTTTATTTCATCAAAAAGTAATAATGCTGTACAATTACACAACTATCACTTCGTGTTTATTATTAACACGCTAATTTATGTTTTAAGCGACATTAATTGAAAGTTGCGTACGAATATATTAGTATCACATGTTTGCATTACTATATTTGGAAATCATGTGATAAGTCAAGTCCAATTAGGTCAGCAATTGACAATTAGCACTAGCCAATCACGTGATCTGCTTATTAGGTAATGTCGCGATCTGTTTTCTCAGTATTGTGGAAATAGCACAGACTAATCACGTGATCTGCTTATTTAGTAAGGTCGCGACCTGTTTTTCGTAGAATTATGTTATAGCTTCTTTTAAACGTATAGTTTCTCTTTCTGAACGCCCTTATTACACATTTAACTTTTGACAAGGTGTTATATTGTAAATTTCTGTCTAAGCTACGAAATAAATACCCTTTTTTAAAGTGATGATACACTTTTAAAGTTAATATATATTTTTGCAACATATTGTCGTTTGTTTTCCGTCATATTGCAGTTACCTACATGAATGTTTTATTGTAAAAACCAAATACTCATCCAATAAAACCCTTGCCACCACATCTTTAATTGAATTATGAATATCTTTGCCCAATTGAATTCCATCACCAAGACAATTTGCTATTTGAAACAAACCAACTAGTTCAACTTGCTTTCTTCACATTCTTACACATCAACATGTTTAAGAGCACCATCATACAGTTAGTTACATCGTGAAATTGACATTCATCTCAATAGAAAACATTCTTAATCGCTCACTCAGCGCTCCATTCATTTATTCCAAACACTCACTCAAACCATTAAAAAAACACTCAAAGTTATTAGAAAAATAAGATGAACATGTACATTCAAAATGAAATAAGCAAGAACCAAATCGCGATTTCACTGACATAAATGAAATTTAAAGCGCCTGATTGGTTCTTGGCGAAATAGAAAGCTATTGTTTGAACTTTTATGCATATTTTATATAGGTTTTATATATCGCTAATTTTGTTCATTCTGAACAAAATAAGCGCCATTGGATTCCCTCCCATAATTTCACTCAAAAGTCGCTCCGCTCACTCATTCAACATCATGCTTAAATCATTCCAAAATCGTTCACCTTTCAATTTCACGATGGTATTAGCTGTACCCCCAACTCAGAAGAAGAGGAGTATAATTATATTGATTTCATCATGTCTGTCTCTCAGTCCATTGACCTTTTGCTTTCCGCTTGATAAACGGAGAAGAAATTGACCTACAATAACGAAACTTTACACAAATATTGCCCATGACCAAAAGAAAAGCGCTATTGTTTCGGGGTCATAGATGTCACGGGCATCAGTAAATTTTAACAGTTAACAGTTTCCACTCTAACTGTACAACCAATTGACCCAAATCATAGGACTTGTCAATGACCCGAGAAAGTGCCCAATATTGCAGTCACATAGGTCGAAATCACAATTGAACTTCGTCCAAAAATTGTCTTGAGATTGCAACTCATGAAGTAAAAGACTTCCCTGCGAAAATAGTTTTTCATCATGGAAAAATCATTTGCGACACTTCTAATTAAAAATGTAATTGATAACTCAAATGGAGCAGAAGTTTATTGAAAAATAATATAATAAACTGTTTTGAGTGTATAAGGTCGCCTGTGTGTCCATAAGTCGGCTGTATGGTCCGTATCATTTTCTTCCTTTTTAGCTCACCTTACCACAACGTGCTCAAGGGGAGCTTTAGGATCACCCTGACATCGTCGTCCGTCGTGTGTCGTCACCCTTCTTAAAACTTCTTCTTCTCCTAAACCGCTGGGCAAATTTCAATGAAATTTTGCCAGAATGTTCCCTGGGTGACCCTTTTCAAAATTGTCGCTATATTCTAATTGGCCAATTAGTATGGGTATGGCAGGGCGGGTTTTTTTTAAGCCCAAAATTTTTGAACGACATCTCCTCCTGAACTACTGGGCAGATTTCAATGAAACTTTGCAAGAATGTTCCTTTAATGCCCTCCTCCAAATATTGTTGGCAAAATTTTCATTAGCCCATAAATATGAGCGTGGCAGGGTAGGGCTAATTTTGAGTCTCCTCTGTAATGAATGGGTTGGCAGGGTCTATTATGACAGCTTATAATTCGAATAATGTCTCCTCTTCAACAATTAGGCAATTTTGAATGAATCTTTGCCAGAAAGTTTCTTGGATAAGATTCACTGGACCAATCGAATTCAGATGAGCGTTTTAGGGCCATTCTGTCCCTCTTGGTATAATTTTTCTTCCATCAGATTCAGGCCTGTATAGCGATTCAGTGGTTTAAGAGTCTCTCGTTGTTGAAATACATTGATTTATAAACGCCCGTCAAAAGACGAGACGTATGATGAGATCACCTGTGGTGGGCGGGAGGCGTCAGCTTCGCTAGTAGCTTGAGGTCACCGCCTCTCGAACGCACTCCAACTTATCAGTACTTTCAGTACTTTGATTATTGTAAAAAAAAGACGGAGCAATTTATCAATTTTCAGAAAGATGCATAATGAGATTAATGTATGTCTAAAAATACTATTTAGCCCTGGCTATGCAATAAGTCTATATAGATGTTATCGACTTGGATTGAAACATGAACAGTTTGACTATATGGTTGTAAGTAAGGTTCTGTGTAAAATGGAACGGAACGACGGGGGGAGTCTTATGGATTATTGCTAATAGCAATTTGAAGGTAAGAATTATCTCTCAATTATTTTCACTAGAATAATATTTTATTTTAAAGAAAACAGTTCATGAAAAGGCCTGAATGTTGATTGTGTAGCTCTTCAGTAAAAAAGTTTGAATGTAGACCTGAATGTTGATTGAAGTGCTAAAAGAGACCTTCTTATGTCTACATTATTTTCTTCGAATGTAGAGATGGTTTGGTCTCTTCAGCTCTGTTAACTGTTAACCTATCACTTTAAGCTATATTGTTTCAAATGATTTTTGTGGATTTGCGACTTAAACGTCGTACCTACAGCTTAAATAAGATCTAATTACAACGTGTGCGTCGCCAACATCCGTTGCAGTTGTTTAATTTTGTTGTCTTAATTTATTTTATTTTCCTGTAACAATTGCGTTTCAATATCAGAGGCTATGTTTCTTGATCCGCTAGTTGTTATGTTTATTTTGACCTTACAGATGTTCCTTGTGCGGTGAATGTAAGCTTGTACATCAACAGTATAGACTCAATCAACGAACAGACTATGGTGAGTACAGTCAAGAAACACCGTGAATTGACAAGTTGAATGATTTTTGGAATGAAATGGAATGAGTGTGTAGATCGAATTTCGTGTGAAATTCAAGTGAGGTAGTAAAATAACGCTAATTTCGTTTAATTTTATTTTCAATACTTATTACCTCCCTTTAGTAAAGTATACAAAATTTTCTATTGTGTGTCTACAAAGACAAATCAGACGTTTCGATGGAAAACAAGCCATTAAATAATGCAATTGTTTGATCGAAATGTTGATAATTTTGAAAGGTTTTAAAGCGTGTTTGAACAATTTCGTAACGTTTAGAATGAATGATTTGGGCGCTGAGCGAGCAAATTTTAATGGTTTTGTAGAAATGATTGTTAATTGCATAATGTGATCAACTGTTCAGTAAAACCGTGTCGTGTAATACAAGTAAGTGTAAAGGGCAATCTGGGAATCATTCAATTGGTAACATCGTGAAATTATAATTCGACTCAATCAAAATCATTCCAAATCGCTCTCTCAGTGCTCATTACATTCATTCAAAACACTCACTCAAACCATTCAAAAACACTACAAAATTGTTCCAAACGCTTCAAAGTACTTCATAAAGATGAACATTTCATTCACATCGATTAAATCAATGCACTTTCTTATTAGCCAATGTTGATTTCAAAGCGTGTGATTAGCCCGTAAAGATACACAAAAAAAGGAAATGCGTTAATTTCTCTTAAGGATGTAAATAAATTATCGCTAATTGTCCAATCGGACGTCATTAATGATAATGTTTAACCTCACCTTAATTTCTTTAACAGGTCGCTCCTCGCACTCATTCAATATCATTCCAAAAACATTCACCGTGTCAATTTCACGATATTATTTTCAGTTTCCAATATTTGTATGCGATGAACACAAATGGCGATATTTATTACCTCCCTTAAATAAATTAAACATAAAAGATCTGTAATAGCCTCCTATTTCTTCTAGACACAATCAGACGTTTATAATTCAATTTTGTCAGTGAAATCGCGTGTTTTTGCAAGCAAATTTATTTTGAATATAGTTGTTAATCTTATCCTTATAGTCCTAATAGTGATTTTGGAGCGTTTTGGAATGGTTTTAGTGAGTGTTTGGGGTGAATGAATGGAGTGCTTATTGAGCGATTTAGAATGGTTTTGAATGAGATAAACTTCGATTTCACGATGCTACTAACTGTACGACGGAGCTTTTTTTCTGATTTTAAGGTTTTTCACAGTTCTTTCTTTTAGACAAAATTTAATTAAGTTCAAATGACATGTCATTGGATGTCTATTTACGAGACTTGTTGTTGACTTTTGTGGCACTTTGATTAGAAAATGTCGGAGGTATGTCTGTATATGACGATAGCCAGACTTAAAGGAAGGGTTTCCGTGAAGAAATTTGTGACCCGTCACTTGTAAAGGGACCATCTGGGTAGCGCGTAAAGGGTCGACCCTAGTCAGTCTGCGCGGATTGCGCAGACTGACTAGGGTAGAAACTTTTCGCTTTTTTTGTGTTTTCTGAGTCTAGAATGCTCAATCTATCTTCTTGTGAAAGGATCTTTGAAATACGACCTCTGGTTGTCCTGCAATTGAATCAATCTCTTTTTCAAATATTCATTTCACGGAGTTCCAAAATGGCCCTTTATGCCAGACGGATCACATATAAATGATGGACCGCACACTTTCATCTTACCAGTTAAATGATTTAAAAAAAAATGAAAAAGAGTATAGACACATTACAATTGTAGGTGTGGTTCGAAATAAAGTCACCAAATATTGTAGAAAATGTTTTTGAGAAACGAGAAAATACTGGGGAAAAGAAATTTCTTCTTTTACCGCATAGTTTTGCGTGTATTAGATTACAGAGTGAGTACATATAAATTTCTAAATGAAGTTCAGGAACTATATAGAATGAGTTAAGGTAGTGAACCCACAATAGTTTCGCAACTGTTTGGAACTCATGATCTTTAACAATGTTGACTGAGGTTTCCAGGAAACATCGATTCACACTGTTAAAGTTCATTACTTCTGAAACGTTGCGGAACAATTACGGGTCCACTACCATAAAATGAGTTTTGAATTTCATTTGCTCGTCTGCCATGCATTCAGGGTGACAAAAGACAAGTTGGGTACCAAGAAATAGTACCTTCTTTACTAGGTGAATATATCTACTGCTAAAAAGACTTTTGTTTTTTAGGCCTATAATATTTAAACCCGCAAGTACAGTTAGTTACATCGTGAAATTGACATTCACCTCAAACAAAACCATTCTAAATCGCTCATTCAGACCTCCGATCATTCATTCCAAACACTCACTCATACCATTCAAAAACGATCAAACCCATTGAAAAATATAGAGTCAACAACGTCATTCAAAATAAATTTTAACACAGAAAAATTGCGATTTCACTGACACAATACAAATTGTTAGCGTTTCATAGGTTCTTAAAGAAATTTGAATCTGTGCACAGAACTTGTATGCAATTTTTATTAAAGGGAGGTAATTAATATCGCAAATTTTGTTCATTCTGAACAAAATTTACGATAAACAATTACCTCCCATTAAATTCACTCAAAACTCGCTCCTCACGCTCATTCAGTTTCATTCCTTAATCATTCCAAAATCATTCACCTTGTCATTTTCACGATGTTGTTAACTGTACTTCATTCGCAAACTTTTATGCTCCTGATCATACGAACCTTGTGTTTACAGTTAACAACATCGTGAAATTGACAAGGTGAAAGAATTTTGAAAGAGTGCGGAATGAAATTGAATGAAAGCGATGAGTGAGTTTTGAGTGAAGTTAATGGGCGGTAATGCATTCTCGATAATTTTGTTCAAGATGAACAAAAATAACTATATTTATTATCTCCCTTTAATAGAATATGTACACAGATACTTTGGGTAGCTTCCCATCTCTTCAAAAACCAATCAGACGCTTATTATATCAAGGAGTTTTGTCAGTGAAATCACGTTTATTCCTAGCTACATGTATATCTAATTTGAATGTAGACGTTGATCTTATCCCTTTCACTGATTTTTGAGCGTTTTTGAATGGTTTGAAGTGTGTTTGGTGTGAAGAATTGGATCATTGAGCGAGTGACTTAGAATGGTTTAGATCAGGGTTGGATTCGACATGGGGTACCTTTCTACCTATCGTCTATAGGTAGATTTTGAGCGGTGAGCCGTGAAATCTACTTTTAACGGTTAAATTTACATGCTATTCTTTCAAAATAGATAAAACAGACATAACACAGATACAAATTACCTTTCAAATGAAACTTAGTGCTTGTCTTAGAACTTAAGGTTTACTCATAGACCTATGGTAAAGGACTCAATGCCTGTGTCAGAGCTCAGTTTTGAAAATACACCTATAGTGATTTATGATTACTTTATTGCCAGGATTTCACCCTGAGTACATTCGTTAGTCAAAGATGGCTTGACACAAGACTCAAGTTTCATGGCCTCATTGACGCGCCATACTTGGAACTTGATGCCCGGCTTATAGAATATGTTTGGGTACCAGATCTGTACTTCCGGAACGAGAAGACGGCCCACTTCCACACCGTAACCATACCCAATAAAATGATACATATATATCAAGATGGAACTGTTGATTACAAATCAAGGTAAGAAATTTCTTTACGAATGGAACCTATTTATGTTGAACTGGTAACCTTAAAGCATTGTGACATCTTTCTCTCCAATGTCAACACCTAAAACTCAAATACAAAAAGAAATATGACCAGTCAAGCGAAGGAGGACTATTTGAGGTCCCATTTAATTAAATATTTGAAAAGGAGATTAAAAGTAGTAGAAGTTAACTGAATTTTACATTTTAAATGTCTAATAAAGGAAGGTAAAGGTAGATTTTGCGCGGTGAGCCGTGAAATCAACTTTTTACTGTTAGATTCTCGTGCCATTTGTTCGAAATAGATAAAACAGGTTAAAATAACGCAATAAGAAAGTTAAAAATTTTCCTTTTAAACCAACGCTATTGCTTAAAACGTATGGTTTACTCACACATGTACTTTCATAATTTCAGTGAAGGGCTCAGGTTAGATTTCTTTCGTTTGCTTTTTAATTATACCCAAGTTACCTATGGTAATGGACTCAGCGTCAGTTTTGAAAATACACCTATAGACTGATAATTCCCGATTCGGAAAATCAACAAATTGCAAAACATTTCTACCTAGTCACAAGGGCGTAATCGAAAGAAATCCTCTTTCGAAAAATGCCATTGGTGAATGATCATAACATCGAAACTACAACCTCTTAAAGTTGTAGTTACGATGTTTTTATTATTTACTAAAGCTCAAATCCTTGAAAAAGGACTAGGGTCGAAACGTTTCGCAACTTGCTTATTTTCTGAATCTAGAATGTTCAGTCTACCTTTCAGTGAAAGAATTTTTGAAATGCTACCTCTGGTTGACCAATGCTGGACCCAATCTCTTTTTTTAAATATTCATTTTACAGAGTTCCCAGATGGTCCCTTTTTGCGTGACGGGTCACACATATAAAAAAATAAAAAAAAGACTCCCCGTGGTCATATATTATCGAAAATCGCTGTTGAACAAAATGATCTGAATTTTAACATGCTTTAATAGAAATAATCTCATTTGGCTTTCAGTCGATTCCCGTCGAAGGCCTTATAGAATTTAAGCAGGAAATTCTCCAGAGTGCTATTGAATTTGTCTGGAATACATTCGTGCATTTAGTCAATTCAATTTTATTTCACGATAATTAGATATGTTACGTCTGTTAGTTTAAAATGGAGAGGGGGAATTCTGACAAATTAAATATTTTGCGTCGTGAAAATTGGTTCATTTAACACCGAGAGAAATATGAGATTTTAGATGCGTGTTATATACATAATCAACAAGGTTTTGCAACCCATGTTTACCTCATTTGACCTTTTGTTTGAAAACATAAAAAATACGGAGAGGATAAAAGTCATGTTAATGAGCATGCCTCCATAAAGTCTTCAAAGAGGACCAAAACACTTACATTCCTTGTCCATATGACCACGGAGGAACATACTTTCATCGGACTAGCAGACTCTTCTTCGTGGCCTGAAATTTTATTCTGTTTGCGAAAGCGTAATGATTTGCAGTAATTTGTAGGTTTTGTGTCGTTTTCTGATATTTGCAGTCTTTAAACCACTTGATTTTATTTTATTTATCGAGTTAGCGAGGAATGGTGGTCTTTATGTTGACTAAGCATTGCTGTATTTTCAAACTTTACGTGAGCAGTTGTTCGTCTTCTAATTGGTCGATTCAAAACTGTTTCTTCCCTCTTCATATTGCGGGCACTACTTGATTGTTCAAACTTATTCACAGGACGTTTTTTTTGTTGTGAAATCGCAACAGGTTTTCCTACTAATAGAAGATTTTATCCACTCTAAGAGGGCAAGTAATCTTTTATTTCTCATTAATTGCTATATTGGTACCAGGTTTCAAATTATTCGAAGCAATTCGAGCCAATAGCAATGCTCTGTAGTTGTCCTATTAAGCTTTTGAGAAAGTTGCTTTTTGCGAAGTCCATGGGACATGATTTAGAGGTAGTGAGTTGAGGGTCATTACAGCTTTCTTTCTGTCTTAAGACACCATTTATTTTCACCGATTGGTCACAGATTAAAAATCCACAAATATTGTGAAAAATGCCTTTGCCACTAGCTCCAAAAATAGTTATTGAAGGGATGCCACACTTTTTTGAATACTTCTTGTTACTGAAAAGGACATCGCTTAGTGCGATATACATGTCCTATTTCATACGACGTTGTCATTAATTTCACAATCGACTTAAATGTGCTCCATTCGTATTTGTATGAAAACATGAAAAATATTATTACTAGAAGAATTTAAGAGGTGATTGAAATGTTAAGTGAAGACTATACATGAATTTTAGATATCTTATTATAATAAGACCTACGTCGCGGGAGTGAAATAACCCCGTTGAATATTTTTGATAATACACGAGTGTTATTACACTTGTGGAATAACTATGCAAATGAGCTAAAAGCGAATAGCAAAGCTATTTTGTAAACGCGAAATGACGTCATAATGTACATATTGTGACGTCAGTTTTAACCGGCGTTACAAGTTTCGCGGAAAATTGAAATGTTGAATTTCAAGAATTTTGACGATTTATCGAAAGAAATCGGGTCATATTATAAAAAGAATATAAAATTTGTGTTCATAAAATACCGAATTAATTAAACTCGTCATCTAAAACAGATAAAAATTCGGCGCAGCCTCGTTTTCATCTGTTTATAGATGACTCGTTTAATAAATTCGGTATTCCATGACCACTCATTCAATATCCTCTATATATACATGTTCTCTACTTTGCCTTATCTTGAAGACTTCCATTCTTGCACTATTATATCGTTTTTGTGCGTTAAGTGCGAAAAGAAAATCAAATATTCAAATACAGTTAATAACACCATGAAATTAACATTCGACTCGATCTAAATTATTCTAGATCACTCACTCAGCGCTCTATTCATTCATTCCAAAGACTCACTCAAAGCATTCAAAAACCCTCCAAAACCATTCAAAAACGCTTCAAAATCGTTCATACCTATCAAAATTCCACTCAAATTGACAGAATCACAATAAAAATTTATTATATTATGTGGATTTTAAACCATCTGAGTAGCCCGAGAATATACACAAACAGGAAAATACCTTGATTTTTTAAAGGGAGGTAATGAATTATCGATAATTGGACGAACCTATCGATAAAGTATGTACTTCCTCTTAATTCAATCCAACAAACCCAACCCTCCCTCTCATTAAAATTAATCCGATATCATTCCAAATTTATTCACCTTGTCAGTTCACAGTTAATTAACAGTTAAACGCCGTACATTTAACTACATCGTGAAATTGAAAAGGTGAATGATTTTGGAATGATTTAGGAATGAAATTGAATGAGTGTGAAGAGTGAGTTTAATGGGAGGTAATCCGTTATCGCAAATTTTGTTCAGGATGAACAAAATTAGCGATATTGATTACCTCCCTTTAATAAAAATGCATAAAAGTTCTATACAAAGCTTCCTATATCATCAAAAACGTATGAGACGATTACAATTTGAATTATGTTAGTGAAATCGCGATTTTTCTCTTCAAAAATTTATTTTGAAAGACGTTGTTGATTCTTTATTTTTCAATGGGTTTGATCGTTTTTGAATGGTTTGAGTGAGTGTTTGGAATGAATGAATGGAGCGCTGAGTGAGCGACCTAGAATGGTTTTGATCGAGGCGAATGTCAATTTCACGATGTTACTAACTGTAACTACCCTTTGAACAAGACGTTGATGTGACGTTCAGGTCGCCCTTGATCTAATTTTGTTCCTTGTTTCTTGTCCATTAGTACAACTTTTTACAGATAAATACATGTAAGGTATTTGAGGTGTGTGTCATTGCGGAGAACAAGGGGCTGAAATTTTCGAAATTGAGTGATACCAAACTTGTATAATTGTTTCGAAAATAATCGAGGCAAAAGTCGAATATTTGTTTCAATTTCCATAACATATTTACCATTTCCTCGATTCCATCATTCTACTAATTTACAGGTTAACACTGACAGCATCCTGTCCAATGAACCTCAAGAAGTACCCAATGGATGAGCAAACGTGTTCGCTAGTAATACAGAGCTGTAAGTCTTTAGTAAAAAGATAAATTTACCCTCAAAGAAAGTTCTTTGACATTGTATTTATATATATTAAGACAAAAAATCATCGAAGAAGGTAGAGCTCAGGCATCTGTTCACTATATGAAAACAGAATAACTTCAAGAAGCATCAAAGGTCACACGGTTGACGTCGATTAGGACCGTAACGTCGGAAGTGTGGCAAGCCTGACCTCTCGAATCTGGTATCATGCTTACTATACAGATATCTAACGCCTTCTAGAAGCTCAAATTGTCTTTGAAGTTGTGATAATATTAAAATAATCCAAATATTGTTACGCTATGCGCCGTTCTGGATGAACGTTGTTTTTACGTGTCAGACTAAATAGCTCCATACATAAAGCAGTGAGTCGAGTTTTAATGGTATCAGAGGTTGAAGATATTGTTTTCCGAAACAGAAAAGTCAATAACAACAATTTTTCTTAGGAAGCCTGTCTTATGTTTACTTGTAGCTTTATGACGTTGATCCACTTTACATTGAACCACTATCATTTCTTATGGGTGCAAAAGCGATAAATTCCAAAAACAATCAAGTAATGACATTTCATTGACAAATAGAGAACTTTCGGGATCACCCAATACTTGGGAAAGGCAGATTTTGCGTTATTAGACGTTGACGTCATCATATAGAAACGAAGATTACCAGGACAGATTTATATGGAATTTTGTTTAATGACTGATCAAATGTAATAATTGGGACTTGTTATTAACTAAAACCAGTAATGGCAGAGTCTTCACGAGATAAATTGCTGATTAAAACTGGGCTACGTAAAACATCTGGCGAGCCAATGCTCGACTTGTCTTCAGATTCTGTAGCAGTATTCACGAACGCATTGTAAACTGATTTAACTCCTTTTATCTCTAGAATAGACTGATTTAGTAAAATTAGATAAATTCCAATCCCGAAAATTGGCCAATTCGGCGTGAATTAAGACACAGAATTTCCATAGATTTTTACAAGTCTTTTTAATTCAAGTTTCTCGGTGGGCCTATTTCAAAGACACGAATCGTCATTTCTTTAATTTGAATATGAACAGGTCTTTTCTAATGGAATATAAGCACACATTAGCGTATGTTTGGTCTTTTGTGTTTATCTTTTTTTCTTATTTTTGGTCCTTATTTGGAAAAAAAAAAGGAATTGTACCGACCGAGGATCAATCCCGATCTATCTCGATTTCAATCTTATTGAATATCAGAATCGACAGAGAGTTTATAGAATAAAGAATTTAGAAATGCATTTTAATGTGAATTTTCCCTGAAATTATTTAAAAGCTACTATAAAAATTAACGGGATTACAGATAGGGATTAATCATCTAGTCTATAAATTCCTAGCTTTTTTAACCGATAATAAAATGTTATAGCAATATATATAGATTTTTAACCTTCAAAGTTGCTATACTGTCGTGGTCAAGCGGTCTAAATTACACGGCATTTTTTCTGTTTCCTGTATCGCTAGAATCTAATTGGTTCGAATCTCAAAGAACCTTTTTTTTGTTTTGTTTTGTTTTATGCACGACAAAAACATCATAGTTCTCGCTTCACAGTGTACATAGATGAGTCCATTAAAAAGTTTATTCAATGGAATGATAATTACAAAATTACACCATTTATGAATATATTATAGTGTAAGACTTTATTTGATATTTATAATGACATATTTATAGAAAGTACCTAAGCAATATTGAAAGCAGTTTCTGTGAAAGTTTAAGACATCATTCATTGTCTTGATTACCCAGTTGGAATTTATACACCGAACAATGAAACATTCTGTAGAACAGTACACAGATCTCTATTGTCCCCGTTCAGAGGCTTTGTCTTATTTAATATTTTTAATCTATCGTATAATGGCCAGCTTTTGTGTGTGTGTGGGGGGGGGGGGGGGGGTTGTTTTGGTTTTTTTTAGAAAAATGTTTAGATAATTGAATTATCTTTCGATACAATACGATAAAAACATTTTCTCTTATCTTCAGTTGCCTACTCGACCAATCGCTTGGTCTTTGCTTGGCGAATAGAGAACCCCGTATCGCTGAATCCGGAATGTGAATTACCCCAGTTTACTGTGTCCGGTCTGGAAACGGATAACTGTACTGGAAGGAAAGGAGGTAAGTAAGACCAGAGTACCGCATGTAAATGCCAGCACTCGGTAACAGGTGCAGACAAAAATTTCATCCGAACACTTATCTTTTTTATCTCGAACAACGTTTCGTAAATCGATTGAGCAAAACAATAAAGTTCAGCATAGATAAAGAAAATACCAGCTGCCATTTGGGCCTTTAATGTGGATGCAGACTTTACCTTTTGGATAAATACAAAATAAGCAAAGTAAAATGAGGAACATAACCCTTACAGAAAGACTCAATAGTCTAGGTAGCTCCTGTGATGGTGAACATAAATACAAAGTTTCAAGCATATATCTTCAATAACAACAGAGATATGATCAGTTTGTCACGCCAAAGCCTATGCCAACAACTACGCATCCCTATTAAGTCTTCGCACTACTCGAGTGGTTCTGTTTCGCCTAACAGTTATATTCATGTAAACATGAGTTCGCAAAATTAATTGATTAATTTCTATTCCTTGAGGATTTTGATATAAGCGGGTCGGCAACTCGAAAAAAAAAAACTGCAGAAAATAAGCTTTTGTCTTGTGGGCAAGATTAGGGCTGTCTTTGCACTAGCCTCCTTGGCGACATATCACATGCACATAAAAAGAAGCTGTTATTTATAACTGGAAATCGGCTTGAAGAGGTGCCAGAATGTCAAAAATGTCTTGTTTATTTTTTCGACATTCTCTTTTAAACGAAATCCGTTTTGTTAGATAAAAGATTAATTGTATCTCGCCCTTGCATCGGGGACTTAATTGGATTTTATCAGTTTTTGTAGTTCTTTTGAACCTTTTGGCTCAATATGTCGAGCAACTTTTCTATCGAAAATAAAATGTTTCGAATATTAGCAGACAACTACAGTGATGGGCATTTTAGTTTTATTTCAGGAGGGTTTTTTTAAGGTAAAAGAAGCAAATTAAAGGTAGAGCAAAAATGCAAAGTCAATATATGTGATCCGTCACACCAAAAAAGGAACACTAAAAGATTTCCTTTAACAAATAATGGGGGAAAATCGGATCTATTGGAGGTCAACCATATTTTCGCCCTTAAACAGCGGTCTCGCGTTACCTCGAGTGGGCGAAATCTCGAATTCATGTGGAGGCTCGAGCTCGCCTTTCGGTCCGGACGCGTCTTACTCTAATTTCTTGTTGTAATTACTGCACTAACTCGAACGTGCGATTGCTCGTTCGCTCGAGCAGCAATCTCGGTCCCATGATCAAATTTTACTGCATTCTCCAAAGGAAAGGGTTTCGCGACTTTCTGACACCTATTGTTTTGCATCGAAATTGACTTAAAGTGCGTATTTGTTATTTCGCCCCATCATAAAGAATACCTTAAGGCTTTTTCAAGGGGTTTCGACGAGTCAGACAACTTGTTTTCACACCTAATGCCACACTTATTCAATTTTAGTGTGTAAATGACGGGAATTTAATGACCAGAAAATAATTTTTAGACTTAAAATCAATAATGAAAAATTGGCATTTTTGTTGAATAAATTCTCATTATAATTTTGAAAGTATTTCGAAAATTATGCTCGTGGGTAATTCAGCAATTTATTCACCTTTATACGGAAAGATATTGACAATTGCCCGCCGAAACATCAAAACTACACCTTTTTCAGCTGCAATTTCAATGTTTCGGTCGCCCATACACAGAGTTCGGCACAAAAACGTGGTTATAGAAAAATGCATTGATTTTAGATTGTGTTGAATCCCGCTTAATCGTAAATTTTATCATCTGCTGACAAAACCTTCCGAAAAATTCCAAAAAAAATTAAAAGTTTGTAAACTTCTTTGTATGTTAATTGTTTCCATTTAAAGGGAACACCCTTACAATTTGATTATTTGAGGTACCGAGGAAGTGAGCTCCAAGGAACATTGTATGAAAAGAAGGAATTGCTTGCAACCTCGCCTATCTTATGACTGACAACACGCTTAATATTTTGTCATTAAGCAACGATAGCTACGAAGACATTGTAAAGAAGAAAGAATTTGATTGTTATAATGCGTCCCATTAAAATTGCCAAATCTAAATTTTGTTATTTCAATGACATATGTATAGAAAAGAGACACCACTAACTTAGACGCGGACGCCTTCATCGAATTTGTGGATATTTCTTTTTTCAACGCTGACGATTTGACCAAATTGGATTACCCGATTTTACAAATCGTTTTAAATCTGAGTTTGATATTTCATAAAACTTTTACTCGAGGAGTATTTTACATTGGTTCCGCATATTTTGAAGGCAATTTTGCGTACTGACATTAACTCGAATCGTACGATGACCCAAGCAAATAGGTCGGTCCCGTGTGTGTTCGAGCTAATAACGCATATCATAATTTGGGACTAGATATGGCGTATATCGTTATGTTTCAGCCACATTTCAACAAACTGCAATAATCAATTATCTTTTTATCTACTTGTAAATAAGTTTTACTTTTCAACTGAAATAAACGTTAAGTTAAAAAATGTCTATTTTGAACGCAATTTTTCACTTTCAACATACTCCAGGGCTTTTACGAACAGTTATTGAACTTGAGACGGGTTTTAGATAGGCTGTTTTTTATCTTTATCTTGATTGGGTACGGCGATACATCTTCGGACATTCTTTCGTCGCGCTTGCGTCAAGTGATGGTGATTAGATTTTTTTATACTATTGATAAAGGTTTTTACAGGATCGCTCGAGTTTGTATAATTATTAATAACTTCAGGTGATAGTGAATTCAAGTTCCGAATAGTGTTTGGAATAAAACTTGATTTGTATGTTTCTGTTCTTGCATACAAGAGGTTGAAATGTTCAGCATGTCTTGTTTTCATTTTGGTCTATTTAGTTGGTAAGTTAGTATGGAAGCCATGTTGTTCAACCCCTTACAGAATAATATGAGCAAATTTCTCTTTTTTTCTTTGCTTAAGACTCCATTTTCAACGATGATAGAATGTTGGTCATAGATTCTGGATTGTAATCATAGTAAGAAGAGATAAAACGAGCAGATCTTTTATGTACTTTTTTTTTCTTGTAGATAAATTGCTGCAACATATTAAGTTGTGATATTTGTAAGAGTTTACTCAAGACTGCAGTCAGTATTTAGCGAGAGTGCAAAACTAAATAAATATAGGCGCTTAGAGTAATTGTTTTTAAATATATGTGCTCATAATGGTTTTGAGACTACTTAACGTAGTGAATTGAAAAGACTCTTCATCATATTTCCCGTTTTGTGTTTCGGATAGTAATCGTATTCATTTATACGTGTACATTTCTCTAAGGAAGGACATCGGTTTCTACATACTATAGATGTTTATTCATTTTGATGTATAGTAAATTTCTTGAAGTTTACTGTAGTTAGTGTATAACGATTGGTCAGCGCAAAACCATTATATACTATAAATATATAGGCAATGATGATAGTTTGCGTTTAACCATTACTATGCTTTGAAGAGAAAATAAAATTTATTACTGCATTGGCTCCTCGATTGCCGTTTCAGGAAGCACGTGTATTGAACTAGACATGCATCTTAAGAGGAACATAGGATTCTACATGATCCAGTTGTATATCCCGAGTATACTTATTGTCATGTTGTCCTGGTTGTCGTTCTGGCTGCACGTGGACGCCGTGCCAGCACGTGTGTCGCTAGGGATACTAACAGTCCTCACCATGACGACGCAGAGATCCATGGCAACGGCCTCGTTACCAAGGGTATCCTACGTGAAGGTTTGTGCTTTCAAGCTTAATTTTGCCTTTCAGGGTCGCTCATTCAGATAACACAATCATTATTCAAGCATTTTTAAGATAATCTTATTTTCAAATGCAAACTGCAATGTTTTTAGCCGCGGATGGGCTAGATTCCATCTTGGAATGAATTGATAATCATTTTATTAAAAAAAAGACCTTGTACATATTCATTATAATCGTCTCGCTGAGACGATCCTATAGCGTATCTAATATAAAGGGTTTCGTTGAGAAATACAGTTTTTATACCTATCTTTTCTTCTTTTTATCTTGGCCTTAAGTACATATTCGTGGGCAGGGTCACCCAATAAATACCCATCACCTTGAGGTCATATACAAGCGATGTTCCATTTTTTTACTCAAAAGTGATTTGAAAAGGAAAGATCTTTTACCTGTGTAAGAAGAAAAACAAGGACCTGGGATAACACAGCTTTTACGTACTATAACCGGAACTTTTTCTGATTTTAATTACTGCAGAGAGCTTATAGAAAATTATATAAAAGTAATAAAAGTACATCAGTTATTGGACTTAAAAATTTGAGAAAAATGTGTAAAAGTTATTCTATAATCTTAAACCTACCTCGTTTCTTAACTTAGTCTATAACAGGAATGAATATGATTATGAAAAAATGCAATATTCCAAAATAACCTTTGAATAACAAACACGAAAACAAGAAAACTACATTACAGATCCTGTATGTTTTTCAGGCCATTGATGTCTGGATGGCGGTATGTCTGTGTTTTGTTTTCGCTGCCCTCCTAGAGTACGCATGCGTCAACGTGTTGGCACGATCAACTAAAACTAAACTTCAACAACTGGACGATATTCAAAAGAATGGAATGGTTAGTCTTTTTACATTCTCAGGGCCCGAGGTTATAATACTTTTCTCATTCTCATTTCAAAATTTTCTCAAATTTCAATTCGAATTAAAAGCCGTAATTCTATTTTAATACTTATTCTAATGAATTACATAAAAGAAAATAATAATAAGTTTGTTATTAATATTATCTTTTATTTTCATACATTTATTTAAATTCAATATTTGAGGAAATTCTCAGTTGAGTCAGAGAAAATTTTATAACCTTGGGCCCAGATAGCAAAAAGACATTTTAAAATAAGTGGTAATGGTCAATTAAAAAATATATGCAGATAACGACATTTTACTTCTGAGTAAGAAAAGAACAAGAAATTTCGTAAACTGTGATTTCCCACCGAGTAGGCGTTTGCCTATAAATATGTTGTCAATGTGCTATGCACATTTATACACAGTTAACAATGTCGTGAAATTGATAAGATGAATGATTTTGGAATGATTTTGGAATGATTTTGGAATAAAATTGAATGAGTGTATATAGCGAGCTTTGAGTGAATTTAACGGTAGGTAATTCAATATCGCAAATTTTGTTCAGGGTGAACAAAATTAGCGATATTGATTGCTTCCCTTATATAAAATATGCATACAAGCTCTATAGATAGCTTCCTGTTTCTTCAAGAACCTTTAATACGCTTACAGTTTGAACTATGTCAAGGAAATCGCGATTTTTCTGTATCCAAATTTATTTCGAATGACGTTGTTGATTCTTTATTTTTCAATTGGTTTGAGCGTTTTTGAATTGTTTGAGGAAGTGTTTGGAGTGAATGAATGGAGTGCTGAATGAGCGATTAAGAATGGTTTTGATAGAGGTGAATGTTAATTTTATTATGTAACTTAATGTAATTGTCAATTTGAAAATTATACGCAGATAATATTTAATACAACATTTTACTTCTGAGTAAGAAAATATCAAGTAATTTCGTAAACCGTGATTTTCCACCGAGATGGCGTTTGTAAATGCACATTTATGTAGCACATTCATGCTTGAAATTGCATTAATTTTGTTGGCAAAATCAAAAATAAATGTTTTGACCATTACCCAGGGATGACAACATGTGCCGTCTGCTCTGAACTTTATTCAACCAAATTTGGCATATTTCTACATGATGTTGAATTAACCTGCCAAGTCGATTAAGAAATACATCAATAAATAAAGATGATGATTTTGCAAAGTTAGCCTTGACCAGTGACCTCGATTTTTTTTATAGTAAACGGCGATTGATTGTAGAACGGTATCATGAAACATAATCTTAAATGATGCCGTTTTACTCTGAACAAGCCAGACCTTAACGTGTGACCTATGACTTTAAAGTAGCCAATCATCTCTTTCAAATGGTACATTAACTTAAGATGGAGAAAGTTGTAAATAGATAGTAATAATGAAATCCATTTATTAATTTGTAACTTGTGCTTCAGTCAAACTAAATCTCGAGATTTTATTTTGATTTGTGACCTTGAACTTTAGCTTTTCCGGATACTCTCTCAAGTAGCGCAATTACCCATGGTGGAGAACGATTGTGCCAAACATATTTCAAATATAGCAATAAATGAATCAGTTATGCCATGGCCAAGCTAGATTCCATATTATCTCGAATAGTGGTCTTGAAGTTCGGGATACCCAAAATCTTCTTTCAAAGGACACATTTGACCTACAATAGAGAGCAATTGTACAAAATTAGTTTAAACCCCACCAATAACGTTGTAGTGATGCTTCTGACGGGCTCGACGGACGGAAGGGCGGACATTCAAAAGAACGCATAACGTCTACGTTTTTGGAGGTCAAATCCTTGGTAAACAAATACCTGTAAGGTTCTCCCCTCCACCAAAGTGTATGTATGGGTACATGTAGTGGTTTATACCAATTTGTTTCGGTAGCATATACGCCACATCTTAACAACCAGCTTGTAATGTAGCGAACTCTGATTTGAAAGTAAACCGTAAGGTTAACATAAATCAATATAGTATAGCGGATAATCGCTGGTTTCTTTGTAAAACCGAAATGATTTCATTGAATGCAAAACAAAGGCTCTATTTTCAAGAAAGGCAGAGCCACGAGTGAAAAAATAGCTTTAATTGTTCCCGAAATGAAATATAAATCGATCATCCTCGATTATTACAACTCTTTATTAGAAGACTGAGACAAAATGTGCAAGTTCTGGGACAAATTTTCTTCATGCGCGTCATTTTGCACGTAATTGCTTTACAACGTTATGGCGTCATTTGCTTATCTGTCTCGCTTGAATAACGTCATAAAGGGTGAAACAAATGAAAGCACGGTATAACGTTTGATAATTTCGCTGGTTTGGCATTAAGTTTATCAAGTGATAACCTAACGTAATTTTTCGATAATCCACCGAAAATCATTCAGAAATAGAGGATAATCGTTTGTTTCAGTGTAAGATCGATTTATTTCATTCAGTGAACAACAAAAGCTATATTTTCGCTCGAGAAAGTATAGCTTTTGTTGTTCACGAAATGAAATATTAATCGATCTTACCCGAAAAGCAAACGATTTTTCTATTTCTTTAATGCAAAAAAATGAGACAAAATGTGAAATTTCTTGGTCATATTTTCGTAAAGCGCGTCATTTTGCACGTCATTACTATTCGACGTTCATTGTGACGTCACTTTTTTCGCCCCGCATAGATGACGTCAGATAGGATGAAATACACAAAAGCAGGGTATAAGTTTTGATTATTTCACTAGTTTGGCATTGAGTTTATCAAGTGATAACCTAGCCTAATTTCTCGACAATCCACCAAAAATCATTAAGGAAAAGTCATATTTCTTTTTCAGATTGAAGAGAGTGGCGTTGCTTCCCCACCCATTAAAGTCGTGGATCGTTCACAGCTGGTTGACAACATGTCAAGACTCGCTTTTCCAGCAGTGTTTATTCTATTCTGTTTAGTGTATGCCCTCGGATATGGGCTTGTTAACTGATCTTTTACAGTATCTGAAACTCATATAGTCAGGGTTTACTTTTCTGTTTTTCCTCCCCATTTCTTATTAAGAATTTCTAAGCAGTTTTATGAAGGAAGAAAAATAAAGCATAACTATAAACTGATTGATCATGCGGTATGTGCATTTTACTCCGTTGAAAAGCATTGAATGGTATTGTTACGCATGTATAGAATTTCGCTATCTACAATTTTCTTTAGCGATAATTAACTCAAATATTGACTTACGATTAAAGCTCTATATATAACAGTGTACATTTATGTCGTCGTATAAAATTGAAAAATATCTGAACATTTGTCCGAAAACGAAAGCCAATGGTCCCGAAAAGTTCATAAAATTATCTCCGACACAGAAGCTAATATCATTTGAGCCAGTGCGAGAGATTTCCAACAATTTCATATATGTACATAGCAAAGACTCTGACCAGTCTGTGCATCCGCAGAGTCCAGAGTCTTCACTGTGCGTTGAGTAGATAGATAAGGTCTCAAAGTATTTGTAAACTATCAGGTAACATAACGTTAACAGTAGATGGCTGTCTACGCTGCTCAATGTTTGAACCTCACGCACATTTCAAATTGTTGGAAATGTCACGAACAGCCTCATTTAAAATTAGATGTTGGTCGATTTGAGACAGTGAAGTGCGAACAGTCTATAATAGGAAGTGACCGTAATTAGGATGTCTAGGTCGCCCACACAACGGAGGTAGTCTGACGGACAAATGTGTCTGATATAGTCGTCGATATTACTTTTTTGGAACTCTAAGAGCAAACTAAAAGTAAAACTTGGTAAGTGTCCAAGTGATCATTAAATAAGACTTGAATTAATACAGGTAACAACATCGTGAAATTGACAATGTGAATAGTTTTGGAATGATTTAGGAATGAAATTGAATGAGTGTTTGGAGCGAGCTTTAAGTGAATTTAATTGTAGGTAATCCTATATCGCAAATTTTGTTCAGGATGAAAAAATAGCGATATTGATTACCTCCCTTTAATAAAAAATGCATACAAGATCTATACCTAGCTTCCCATTTCTTCAAGAACCTATGAGACGCCAACAATTTGAATTATGTCAGTGAAATCGCGATTATTCTCTATCCAAATTTTTTTGGAATGACGTTGTTGATTCTATATTTTCAATGGGTTTGAGCGTTTTTGGATTATTTGAGTGAGTGTTTGAAATGAATGAATGGAGCGCTGAGTGAGCATTTTAGAATGGTTTTGATTGAGGTGAATGTTAATTTCACGGTGTAACTAACTGTATATGGGTCCTAAAGGTCGGCAGTCGGTTTTGCAGTTTAGATCTAAAGAGTGGGCTGATTGGTCTACTGGCTTTGATTTAAAGACAAAGAGAGTACATCAAATGCGGTTACAGTAAAGAACACCATGTAATTGACAAGATGAATGATATTGGAATGGTTTTCGTATGTGCTTGAATGAGCGAGAGGAGTGAGTTGAATGAAAGTAAGGGAAGATAATCCAATATCGCTTTTGTTCAAGATAAACAAAATTAGCGATTTATATATTAATCCCCTTTAATTAAATATACATTGATTGATTGATTGAATGGAGTTTTACGCCGCTTTCAACATTTTTCAGTTATATCGCGGCGGCTGGAGCACCTAACAATGGTTTCCTGGTATTTCTCTCACCAGTACAACCACCACATCCTTTCCTAGCCTCCAGCTGCTATCTCACATAGGTCTACGATTATCAACCCATTGTTGAGAGACAAATAGTCGGAGAGAATGAGTGCCGCCGTCGGGGATCGAACCCGTGACCTCTGGTTTGACAGTCCGACGCGCTACCAACTGCGTTATGACGGCGGCTTAAATATACATACAGGTTCTTTAAATAGATTTTTATGTCTTTCCGAACCAATCAGACACTTCAAAAATCAATAAAGCCAATGAAATCTTCGATTTCTTTTGGCAATTTTTATTTAGAATTTTGTTGATGATCTAGGATCTTGGACCGTTTTGAATGGTTTGATTGAGTGTTTGGAATGAATGCATGGAACGTTGTGTGAGCGACTTAGACGCTTCTGATCGCTTTTAATAGGCAAAGGAGTCAATTTCACGAAGCTACCTTCTGTTATTAGAGGAAAAAAACGTGAACTAAAATAGTATTAAATCACCTATAAAAGTTACTTTTACTACGTTTCTTTGCACAGCTGGCGAGCTGTCAATCCTGAGTTGGTCTGTTGACATCCCAACTCGGAATTTTGAGTCGACACATCCGAAACTCATCGTAGGAATTTGCGTCAGATGTTGGAAATGTAACTGAAAAAGGTTTTCAAAACTATACTTAAGGACAAAAGTTCCGGTTTTGCTTTGTTCAATAAAGCTTTTAATTTGAAAGACAATGCTTTGAAAATGTTGTTTAGCAATATCGGCCCTTTCTTCAAAGAATTGGACTTATTTTCACCGGCATTGGATCAAAAACGAATTTGATTTAGTCCCAACGACGCTAGCGACGTTTTAACTTTTTTCACGCTGCATACGATATAGGAAAGTAAAACTTTGTATGAGAGCCGTTCTGTATTCGTAATGCAATTGAAAAACACTAAAATAATGGTAGAAAATCGATTTCGTTTAAGAAACGTTAGTTTCATTTTAGCAACGGTTTTATTTTATTCGCAGTTTTGTAGTTGGACAATGAAGTAAAGACGCTACTTTTTGGATTAACGATTTTTGCATAAGATTAATTACGAGTTGTTTATTTAAATCATGCCGTCTTTTTTCTGAATCTAAAGGTTCATCAGGAAGCGGGGTTTTTTTACAACAATAGTCAGAATAGTTGAAACAACGTTAAGTTGACCCCTTTCGTTTTAAAAAAAAAGTCTACGAACGATGTCATTGAGATGGCGCATTGGGTTTTATGGTTACGGTAAGTTAGTCTGCGAAATATAAAGGCCAGTCGATTCGAAAAAGTGTGTCTCGTTAAATGTTTTGGTTGACAATTACAAGCCTGTAGGAAAGCACATTTTAGTTCATCAAAATGAAATCATCACCGATAGTACAGTAGTAACATTTTAAGATCCAACAATTAGAGAAGAATTACGTCTGTGTCCAACAACAGGTACTGGAAGACTGTCCATGACATAGAGATCCGTGATGCTAATAAGGTTGGTGTCGACGAAAACAATCATTTAAACAACCTTAGAGCAGTCGTTATAACCAAAAATCAAAAAAAAAATCAAAGGTAGAGCTCGTTCGGCATACGCCTAGCGCTTTTACGACCGTCATGAAAGTCCACAGCAAAACAACAAACAAGGTAGAGTCCATCCGGCATGCGCCAGCGCTTTTCCAACCGTAATGACAGTCCACACGAAACATTTTTAAATAGCATATGAAAAGAAGGGGGATCTAATGCTCCGACTTCCAATGGTCAAGTTTCACTAAAAAGTTTCAAAATCCGAAACGACATTGTTAGAAAAGCTTGCACTATTGGTCTGAAAAATGCAATTGCATATCTTCGATACAAGCTGTAGTTACGAAGATATTTTTATATTTTTATTTTTATCTGTAGTCTGAATTACATGTAAGTTGAGTCTTTCAAAGTCACGGGCCCTTCGTTCAGAATAAGAATACTGTGCAAACTGTGTGCAAATTATAGCCCGCTTAGCATACAAGTGTCCGTGCTAAGCAGGGTATAATTTCCAAACAGTTTTTTTCCGTTTGCCATTCTGAATGCATGGTAGGGTAACGTTTGATACGACAACTTAAACTTGAACATGTTAAAAAGAAGGTCACCCAAAGATCATTTATTTCAAGATTTATTGAAATCGGGGCAATGGTTAGGGAAAAGAATATTTCTTAAAGATTTTTTAAGTGAAAATAAGCCCCAACCTACCACGCACATATTTTGGGGCCAATAAAAATTTCCTCAACAGATTTACAAGAGGGTTTCCCAAGGAACATCTCTGCCAAGTTTCGTAAAACCCACCAATTGGTTGAGGAAGAAAAGATGTTTAAAGAAAAGTTTGCGCACGGACGGACGGACGCACGACAGACACACCGCCATGAAATTAGCTCGCTGGCCTTCCGCATGTGGAGCTAAAAAGCAAAAGAGTCAGCCGTCGAAGGAAAAGAAGAACATCACGAAACTTACAGAATATTCGCCTAGTCGAGGTAAGCCTTTAAGAGTAAGAACAAAATCATATGGAGAATATGTTCAATTTACATCGACGGGACACCAAAATTGAGGAAAACAACGAATTTGAATGGAAATCAGGCGTACCTCTAATTTCAAAATCGAAGTTTATAGGAACGGCATTTTTATCATATTATATTCGTGTGAAAATCCCAAACAACAACAATGTTATTTTTTCAAAAGCTGAATATTGGCCAGGCAATTTAGCATTTGAAGTTTCTCATTTATATGATAAATTTCTGAGTATTTCTAAAGCCGAACTTTAGAGATACCTTGAAAATGTGCAACGTTTGAGACTTTCGTACATGATGGTTCTTGTGTATAGCCGTTTGCTAGAAACCGCGGACAAAAATTCGTTTCGGTGTAAATAACCAGTATGCGAAAAAGAATTTTAGTATAAAAAAGTATTTGGTAACTTTTCATCTATAATATTACTCAGTAGCTTAAGATCATATTTATACATTAATACAGTTAAAATCTAATGACCTTAAATATTCCTAGATCTTTGCTCATATAAAGCAAGTTTATTTTCCAAAAAAATATATATGTGACCCGTCATGCGAAAAGGGTTGATTGATTGATTGATTGATTGAATGGAGTTTTACGCCGCTTTCAACATTTTTTTCAGTTATATCGCGGCGGCTGGAGCGCCTAACAATGGTTTCCTGGTATTTCTCTCACCAGTACAACCACTACATCCTTTCCTAGCCTCCAGCTGCTATCTCACATAGGTCTTCGATTATCAACCCATTGGTGAGAGACAAATTCGTCGGAAAGAATTAGTGCCGCCGTCGGGGATCGAACCCGGGACCTCCACATTGACAGTCCGACGCGCTACCAACACGCGAAAAGGGACCATCTCGGTAGTGCGTAAAGTGTCGACCCCTGTCAGACTGTGCGGATTGCGCAGGCTGACTAGGGTCGATACCCTTTGCATATTTCTGATTTCTGGTATCTAGAATGACTAGTCTGAATTCCTGTACAAGATGTTTTGTAATGCTACCACAAGTTGACCTTCACTGGAACACATTTTTTTCGCAATTTCATTTTACGGAGTTCTGAGATGGTCCCTTTTCGAGTGACGGGTCACATATGTGAAAGAGGACATCATTCCAATTCCAATTATAGTCCTAGCAACTCTGACAACCAATGTTTCTTGGCCGGGGCTTCAAGACTTCATGGTTAATGATATATATCTCAAAAGTTTAAATTAAAAATTTGCACAGAAATATCTCCGTTCGATACCGTTTGGTTGTAATTATACAGCAGTCTCTAAAATCAAAGGTGACCCGTCAAGTAAAAAAGTACAATCTTGGTAGTGCACCAAGTATCGAACCTAGTCAGACTGCGCAAATTTCGCAGGCTGACTTTCGTTCTGAAACGGTTCTCACTCTGCCCACTTTTCTAAATCTACGAGGGATAATCCAACAGTTCGGTCAATGGGCTAATAACATTCGCGTTTCTAGCTCGTGCAGAATATATTTTGTTCCATGTGCAGTTTGGCCACTACGGGGCACATTAATGTTATTACATTTTCAGAATTATCTTTAGCGGTCTTAGAATACGTTACCATAGAAACATATGTAAGCAAAGGCGGGGAGTGAGAAAAAATAATGAAAATCTGTTAAATGAATCAAACTTTATGTAAGTTTTATAAAACTTTGGTTGGAGTTCCTTGGTCAAATTTAATGAGAAGCAAATAGAAATAATTTGTTATATTTGAAAGCTATTGTGAGACTTTTTACGGATGCAGAATATATATGATAATTTTGAATATTCGAGTAAAAAATTGACAAGACGTCAACACCAAAATATGAATGCCGTTTTTTTTTTTTTTTGAATTTTGACACGATCTATGCTATTCATCAATCCAAACATTTCAGATAATTTAGAAGCATGATAAAACCTTGAAGAAGAGAGCTATTCCTAAAGCTATCCCGGATATCCGAAAACAGGCTTCAAAGGAGTATTTAGAATGGTCTTGTGGAGTTTCAACGAACGAACATATCCCAATTGATTCTCATTATTTTTTCCAAAATAAATGTCCTGCATATGGCTTTCCACTTTACTCAAAGCATATAAAAATTTCAAACAAATTTGATTCTAAATGGCATGTGGAATATATCTGTAGGTGGGTGTATCCGGTACAGAAAGGCATGAGAAGTAGCGTAGACTACGTGGAAAAGAATTATTATTGACGTCGCATTTGACGTTCTTGCTCCCCCGCCTTCGTAGGGGGTCTCTATCTTGATTCGCGCATGCTTCAACCGCTATTGTATGTAAACATTTAAAAATTTCCACGTTTATTACACGGATGATACATTAAAGGACTGTATGATTTATGTTTTGATAAGTAACTTTTCTGGTGATTTATAACCTCATTTTACTAACTTTTGGATCAACCTTCGTTAAATGATTATTCTACCTAACTATATACGGATTTTCTATATTCGACCTCAGATTTTTTTATATTCGACCTCAGAATGTCCTCCCTATTCGAAATTATAATCAACGGAGTTCCATGTGTTCCGAATTGCATGTCGAGTAACGTATTCAACCAAAATACAATGCTTGCTACTATCGTTTCACATTTTATAAATACATTTCTTGTCCCTAACTATATTTTATCTTTTCTACAATAAAAAAATTTTAAAAAAATGTTCTGTCGTGTAATAGTTTGCGTGTTGTGTTTAAATTGAACCCAAATATGCGGACGTAACCCTTTATTACTTACTAGTCTAATGATGGTAATAAAAGCACTTTTTAATCCAAACCGACCATAACACACCAGATGGTTTTTCCGAAGTTCTAAAAAATATCGCGTGCCAAGGAGAAACACTACATTGCCGTTTTCATTTTAGTACGTCATACATAGAAAAAAAGAATAGTGTTTTGCCTTTCCGTTACCTAACACAAAAAGTCGCTCTTCAACAGCATGTGTATTAAAAACGAAGGTGAATAAATACTAAGATTTTAAGAGAGAACTGAAAAAACTACTTGTTTCGTGGATGAGGATAAAATTCAGAAGAAAACTTTGTGGTTGCTTTGAAAATATGCACACGTTTAAGAAAGTGGAATTTGTACTATGTTTTGGTGTTTTTTTTAATGTGAGTGCATGTTGTTATAGAGTAAATGTGATTTCTTATATTATTAATGTTCAACTAATAAATCGATCCACTCGATTTTCACTGAAAATCTTAAAACAGATGCGCCTTTCAAGCATTCTCTAAACTCTTCATAGAAAAGGAATCTATGAATAATCCATGTCTGCTTGGTCCCTAAATAAGGGATATCATTTTTCGAAAAAAAATCTTTGAACGCCATCTCCTGAACAAGAAGGCCGATTTCAATGAATCTTTGCCAGAATGTTCTTTGTTGCACTACGATATCTTTGAATTTTGATTGGTCAATAAAACTGTTTTACTATGAAATCTTTGGCTGATATCTCCTCCTTTATCCATGAAACTGGTTTTATTGAAACTTTGCCGGATATCCCCAAGTTGTCCATCTCCAAAAACTGTTTGCAAAACATGGCTCCACCACTCGTGAAAATATAGCTTCTGTTGTTCACTCAATGAATATGAATCGATCTTACACTGAAACAAACGATTATCTTTTATTTATGTATCTGTATTCAAAGTTGTGCACCTGCAATTTTTAAGTTCCTTTAGGATTTTTTTGCTGAAATATCTCCCCTTGAATTTGTCATTAATATTATAATTATTATCCGAGGATTTGCGCCTGAACCTACATGTACTGAAGTGAAATTTATACATAATGTAGCAGGAAATGTAAGCTTGTGCTTCTGAAGATTTTAGGACTACTAAAATAACTTGCTGAATTACTATTGTCTCTCCTTAAATTCGTAATTTTTGATATTTTGTTTATTACCTGGGGCATTTTTCCTACATAAGTGCTGCTACTGTGGAATTATAGACAATATTCTTTTCGGTGTAAATTAGTGTTTATGCCCTTGAACTTGTAATTTTACTCATTTTTTGTTATCACGTTGCTAATAGATCATGTACGAAAAGCACTTATACTGGGAAATAGCCCTGGAAGGACAATGTTCTTGGGGTGTATCAGTCCGCTTTGCGACAGTTCTAGTTTCACTTTGAGTTCATCGAATGGCATCTTCCCACCAAGTCAATTTCAACTAAACTTCGTCAAAATATTCTCTGGGTGACCCCTTCCAAATTTGTTTCTTGAATTAATTATTAGTATTTGAATAATGGATTGAAAGGGCGAGGACTTTCAATTTGTTGAAAGACATCTTCTCCAAAAGTATTTAGCCTTTTTCAATGAAACTTTACAAGAATGTTCCTTTGGTGACATTAACTAGACAATTTTAATTCACGTGATAGGTTTGGGCTATTCTGGCCCTATTTTAAATAATTAAGATTTGAAAACATCATTTAGTTTTTTTTATATTTTTCTCGTTTATTTAGAATCTTCGGTGTAACTCGGTTGTTGAGAAACAGATGACTATGTAGATTATATTAAGATAGCAAAATAAAGACACTGTCTACAGTATAACATCAAGCCCTTAATATTGATATATTGATCCATAGATTAATTACCGAATACTGATGGGCGATCAGGTATTCGCAGAAAAAGACATTATGCCTATTAGTGGAGCTTGTTCACGTGTCACAAAAGACAGTTGTTCGGTACATAAGGATACGGAAACAACATGGCACTGTAAATCCCATGGTGTGGATCTTTGTGGTTTTTACCAATATGCGGAGTATGAAAAATGTACCATAGACAAAACAAGTCCATCCAATATAAATTCTAACGCTATAAATTTAACAAATATGAAGACACGGGCAGTAAATCTAAAACAGGAATTTTATAATCAATTGACTGAGCTAAAAGCAAACGCGAGTGAAATAGAGGTTCTGTACGCTATGACATTGTGTAACGTAGCAAGGAGACTTACACAAATACGAAATAAAGATCGAAATGTGATGGAATATCTCGAAATAAATTGTGATGCTTGCATTTCAGCAATAACAGGTCTACTGAGTGAATTGGATTTAATGGAAGCACTGGAAGTTAAGGAGGAGGCATTCCTAACATTTCAAAATGTAGAATCACAACTTCAGTGTTTAGAGGCAGTTGTAAAATCAATTAAGTCTGTAAAAGAAATAACAAAGTATCAATTAGTAAAAAAAATATTTCGAACAAACTCTGGTCTCCTAAGAACAATTAATGATCAAATGTACAAGAGAACTCCAATCAAACTCGAAGGCATCACACTGAAAACATCAACCGACACTTACGATTGTTGGATTACCGGTATAAGTATACTGGGTGATAACAAATTAGTTGTAGCGGATCGAGAGAATCGTAAACTTAAGCTCGTAGATACGACAAGAGGAAGAGTTCGTTCGGAAGTACAGATAGGAGAAAATGTCTGGGATGTGACAAAAATTGCTGATAAAGATGAGTTAATTGTATCGTGCGATAGGAGCATTTGTTTTGTTTCTATAACCGAAACCAAATTCTTAAGTGTAACCGGAAGAATAGACAAAACGTATTTCAAATATTGCCAAGGACTTGTTTATATCAATGGATTAATGGCCGTGTCTTATTGCCAACCTAACAAGATGGAAATGCTTGACTTGCACGGTAATGTTAAAGAAAAAATTGACGGTACAGATAAAGACGGGAACGTTAGATTTTATGATGTAGGATATATAGATAAATATTTTGGCACAAATATATTTTACCTGTCCGATTGGTCAAGAAACATAATAATTGGTATGACACGCGATGGTGAGATCCTATTTACTTTTAATCATCAACATTTGAAATGGCCGAAAGGTATCACTGTAGGTAGAGATGGTAGAATATTTGTCTGCAGTTACAAAAATCACAAAATCTATGAATTGTCAACAGATCTTACAAAAGGTGAAATAATTCTGGATGGTAAGAACGGAATTAAATACCCATATAGTATTGTGTATGACGACGAGGAGCACATACTATACATTGGCAGCACGAACAACTTACAGGCGTTTCTCGTGTGATCCGAAACTTTCCTGCTTTCAGAATGATAACGATTGCGAAACGTTTCTGAAATAATATCCCGCTTTGCACGTATACTTACCTGCAGAGCGGTTAACGATTTCTAAACGCACACAGACTTTTGTTTGCCCTCTTGAACGCTGCTGAATTGTGACCATGCTCTATCAAATATTGTTTTATTAATTAGGCTGCAAGAATTCCGCGACTATCAACAATTCTTCCAGGTCCGACACCAACTCAGCTATACGGCCACAACAGAGAAAAAAGAGACGTGAAAATTATAATCTATACAGTCGAGCGCAAGTACTAGTCATGAGCTTAAATAAAGGCAATAACAAAGAACATCGTTGACGAGATGAATTGTTTAAGATTGACTTCGGAACAAGATTGAACGACTGTGTGGAGCAAGTTTCGGATGTATTTAAAGGAAGGTAATCCAATATCACTCATTTTGGTCACCAAGAACAAAATTAGCGATATGTATTACCTCCTTATGATAAAATATGCATAGAAGTTCTATAAAAAGCTTCCATTTTCTTTAAACAATCAGACGCTTTCAATTTCAATTATGTTGCTAAAAGTGCGATTTTTTTAGCTAATTTTATTTTGAATGAAGATGATGATCTAATGATTTCAAGTGATTTTGGAGTGTTTTTTATTGTTTTGAGTGAGCGAGAATGAATGGATGGGGCGCTCAGTGAGTGATTTTGAATGACTTTGATCGAAATCGGTTTCAATTTTACCTTGTTCTTTACTGCATTAGATGTGCATTTTCTGTCTGCCTGCGAAAACGCAACCTGTGAACTTAACTTGTTACCATAACTTCGGCACTATTCAAGTTTCAATGCCAAGCTTACAAGTTGTTCGAAGATTGAAAAAAGTTGTTTAAAATTGAATGGGTATAGTTTTAGGGGGACAAAAAACATTCTTTCGGTTTTGATTCCTGGCAAAAGTTGTAGAGTTAAATACTAAATTTCATATCAATGGTTCAGCGCAAGACTGAAGTGAGTGTATAAAAGGAATATCAAAGTTGTCGTAATTCAATAAAGAATCGTTTTCTTTTTGTTCTTGTTGTTGCTACTATTTCCTTTTATTTGGATAGGGAGCGCAGTTTCGCTTTGTTATGACACGGGATCTTGTGTAGTCTGACTTCCAAATTAAGGGCCTTAGGTTCGATGCCTGTCGATGCGGCATCCTTTCTATCGTTTGTCCCACGCTAGTGGGTTGATGACTGTAACAACTTGAGACTCGGTAACGATGGCGTGGTAGTACATGTACTTGTGAGAGATACAAATTGTATTGGACTTGACTTCCCTTTCAACATATGGCAGTTACAAGGTTTGGGAATCACGTGACTTGAGAAGGTAACTCGTACTAAAAATGGCGGCTTGACCTCACTTCAGGATGTTTTTTTTTTCAAGTATATTTTCTTTCATGTAAAGTTTTGGTATTAATTACATAGCCCGTCATATGCACAAGACGAATAAGTTACTTCCGCCAACAAGGATTTTGTTCAGATTTCAGTCATTTCATCAAACCCCCTAGAAATGTAAAGAGCACCTGCTCGTTGTCATATTTTTCAAATCTGTAATTTTAACTAAATTTATTGTATTTTCCCCTTTAGACATTGGATGGGTTAAGTAAGTCTTCCGATTCTTAATCCGATTCTAAATCCTTTTTTGAATGTACATGTCATTATATAATGGATAAAAACTAAATATACAAAAATAAAAACAATCAAAGCCATGTTGCTGTCGCCATTATTTGGTCAATGGTCAAAAATCAACATCAAAACAGAAAAATTACAATGACTGGCGTCTTTAGCATCTTGATCATAGTCTGGTGTATAGAGGACATTCGTTTTTCGAATAAGATTGAGTTATATTTCATTGAGTGAACAACAGAAACGATATTTTCACGAGTTGCTGAGCCACGAGTGAAAAAAAAAAGAATTTGTTTTTCACGAAATGTTTATAATATAGACAATATTTTTATTGACTTAAACTTTACAGTTTCTCGTCATAATATGTTTTAACAAAACCACAAATTATTAGTCACATTAGCAAAGTATAAGAATTCAATACATTTCTGGATCCATCAAAAACTAGATTACATTATCAAAATACCTGAAATATAAGTATCCTAATAGATCAATTGGAAGAGAAGCAAGTTCTAAATAAAACTAATGACGGAAATTATAGATCGATCTTACTCGTAAACGATGATTATTTTTTTTTTCATGATAATTTTTCAACGCAAAAATGAGACAAAATGTGATATTTTTACGACATCTTTTCTGAAATCGCGTATTTTTGCACGTGATTGCTATACAACGTTTATGGTGACGTCAATCTTTGGGCTCGGTCATGATAACGTCAAATTGGGTGAAGTGACTGAAAGCGGGTCATAATTTTTTTGATAAATTTACTGATTATGCGGTGAGTTTATCAAACGATAATCTACGAGTATTTCTGGATTATCACCAAAAAGATTAAAAGAAGGTATGCAAATCTTTCGTTTTTCACGTTACCGATTTACATAATTGTTAATATTATGTAGGGTTGCATGTTTTGTGTAACGTGAAACCTGAACCAAATAGATAAGAAGGAAGTTAAATTTCATGCAAATGAATTCTACATTTTTACAAATTGTAACGGGGATTAATGACCTTGGACAAAATTCGAAAGGAAATGATAGAATTTGATAATTCATCCTTATTCTCGACAATGTATATGAATGGATATGGTAAGTGAGATTTTATAATGGATATACAGTAAGTAACATGGTCAAATTGATATTCATCTCGATCAAAACCACTCAAAATCACTCACTCAGCGCTCCAATCATTCATTCCTAGCACTCAATCAAACCATTCGGAACCGCTCAAAAACAATAAAAAAGATAAGATTTACATCTGCATTTAAAATGAAAATAGCTAGAAAAAATCGAAATTTCACTTAAATAATTGAAATTAGGCTCGTCTGATAGGTTTTTCAAGAAATAGGATGTTATATCTAGAACATAAATTTATTAAAGGGAGGTTATTCATCCTGAACAAAATTAACGTCAGTGGATTACCCCCCTTAAATTTCACTCAAAAGTTACTCCACACACTCATTCAATTTCACTCAAAAATCATTCCTAAATCGTTCACATTGTCAATTTCACGATGTTGTTAACTGTACAAGCTACATTTAAGCATATCGTAAGATTGACACTCATTCGATCAAATCTTTTTGAAATCACTAACTCGCTCATCCATTCCAAACATCTAAAACTCGCTCCACTCACTCTTAGAATTTCAATCCGAAATAATTTAAAAAAATTCATTCACCTTTATTTTTTCGATGTTGTAAACTGTGCTTGCACTGTCTTTCATATATTAGTTAAAGTGATTGAACACAGTTTAATTACTCATAGCTATACTAGACCTATCATTTAAATCCAATTCGTTTGTGTGTATTTCCGTTTATTTATCGTCGCTACCGTAGCACATGCCCATATGAGCGACGCCCCCAGACGACGGTTAGTTATAGGGGATAGTGCAAGGATACATGACGAAACTACTGCTGAGATCCGCCATGGTTCTTTAACGTGCTCGGTGTAAAGCACCGTCTCACGGGGCCTCGGTTTAACGTCTCATCCGAAAGACAATTAGTTTTTATTAGTGTACCAGCCCGGGAATCGAACCCATGCCGCCGAACTCCAATGGTTTTGAAGTCCGGTGCTCTACCAACTGAGCTAATCGGGCTGGTTCCAATTCGTTATTCGGTATAGTCAATTTTAAACGACAATTTGAAACACATTTCACATTTCAAGTTACCCCCTCCTACATTGCTTAATTATGATGATTTGATCATACACGACGACAAATCGCTCCAGAATATGCATATAGGAAGAGCATAAGAATATGCCTATATTTGATACGCCCGTCGACGGGACTCAATATATGATCACTCTTGACGTCCGGCTGCCGGGGGCGGCTTCTACTTCCCCGGGTGCAACACTCTCTCCGTTTGACTTGAAACTAAACAATCGGGAACCCTCGGCGATTCTACGGAATAGACCTCGCGAATAATACGGGCGCAGCCATGAAAGCGCATCATTTCGCACGTGGGTTCATATGATGCCACAAACATAATTGATTGATTTAATGGAGTTTTACGTCGCTTTCAACAGTTTTTCAGTTATATCGCGGCTGGAGCACCTAGCAATGGATTCCTTGTATTTCTCTCACAAGTACAACCATTACATCCTTTCCTAGCCTCCAACTGCTATTCCACATAGGTCTACGATATCTTATCAACCCATTAGTGAGAGACAAATAGTCGGAAAGAATGCGTGCCGCCGTCGGGGATCGAACCCGGGAACTCTGACAGTCTGGCGCGCTACCAACTGCGCTATGACTGTGTCTTATCACCAACATATAAGATCCCGCTAAGGATGACGTTGCATAAAACAAAATCAACGAAAGAATAAAAATGGGCATATTATAATTTGATAACAAAACGCAGTGTCTTACTGTGTTTTGTCATCAAATTATATGCCAAAAAGATCTCCAAAGACGACCTGAAAGAATTATCAAAATGTGTTTTTTACTTCATGCGTATTAACCGAAGTACGACCAGGAGCCGAATTACCTAAAAACAATGACCAAAAACTACTACACTTACGTCCGAGGTACTTCTCAAGTAACGGACAAGTCCGAGTGATGTTCCGAATGCCCCTGAATGGAAAGTTATGTTCCTCTCGTGAAAACGGAGTGTAGAGCCCAAGAACTGCAACACTATAGGTAGATTTGCGCGGTGAGCCGTGAAATTAACTTTTTACCGTTACATTCTCGTGCCATTTTATCGATTTAGATAAAACAGGTTTAAGCAACACTTTAAAAAAGGTTACAATTAAACTTTAAAATTAAAGTGTTTGGTTGGCTTATATCGTTAGGTTTACTCATACACGTACTTTTGTAAATGAAGCCAAGGGATTAGGTTCACATCCTATCACATGCTTTTAATAGATACACGATACACCTATGGTAATTGACTCGGCGCCTACGTCAGAACTCAATTTTGAAAATACACCTATACCAATCCCTTTTTTTGTATTATTTTCCTATGTAACTCGTATATTTCACACTTGGACATCAAACAGTGTAACAGGAGTAAATAATGACAAATTGCAAATACTTAATCACCTACATTTATTTCTTTTAAAAAAACAAAAGCGGACCAACTCAGCAGGGTCATCACATCACCTCACCTGTAGCATTTGTGGTGTCTGTGGTCTAGAAGTAGAGCGTCGGCCCCTTTGCCAAGAGGTCCCGAGTTCGGTTCCTGTGAGCGGCAATCGATATCGGTTCTTTAATTGGTCCACTCATACCGCGCGAATACTGGATCCTTCTCCAGGAAGCATAAGCGAGAGGGATTAATAAAATCCTATAAGCAATAAGTGCCCAGATGCATTATAATGTTCAGCAAGACTCGCTTAGGACTTTTTTTATATTCTAGACTCATAAAATGACTAGCTTACAACAAAGACAATCAGATGGCAGAAACGATATATTCCTTTTCAGAAGTGCTAACAGGTGAGACTAGATAAAGGTGTTTTCAACGAAAGAATAGGGGAAATCGGATTGAATGATACGAAATACAAGTAGAAAAGGAATGGCTAGATATATTTCTCAATCATTTGACGAACCCCCAGATTTCTAAATAGAGGATGATAGCAATGATACTATGCATCAACAAAGTACACAGTCTACACCTCTGGTAAATACCGAACAAAAAGAGGAGAACAACCCCAATGATACCAGAAGAAACCCAATCAGGCACTCTAGAATTAGAGTCAACTTTGGATTTAGGTACAGTTGTATTAATTTTGTAGCCAAATTAGGTGATAACAAGCTCATTGTGTCCGATACGTCAAATAATAAACTTCAATTGGTTAATATAGATGATAAAAAGGTTATCGATGAGATGGAAGTACACATTTTTAGCTTGGACATGACTGAAATAGACGACCACTCCGTTGCAATTGTAGATGAATTATTTGGAAAACCAAAGATTCAGGTTGTTTCAGTGAAAGGCGGGCTTCATATATGTCGTACCCTCCTTATAAATAGAAATGACGACTTTCGGGGTATAGTTTTCGATAATGACACATTAGTTATGTTTTATATAAGTCAAAAACATTCAAGTATAGAAATACAGAATTTAAATGAATCCGGAAAACAGACCATACCGTTGAAAGACGAATCCGGGGCCGTGAGAGTTGGTTATGCCGAGTATATTGCGAAGAACCACGACAAAAATACCGTATATCTGTTCGAGGAATCAAAAAAGAAAATACTTCATGTCGCATTAGATGGTACGGTGTTATCAAGCTTTTGTCATGCATATCTAGGCAGCAAAAAAGGAATCGTTGTAGGCAGAGATGGTAGAATATTTGTTTGTATATACAAATTACACGCTATCTATGACCTATCGTCAGATCTATCAAAATGTGATACGATTCTGGATAAAGGAGATTAGTCCATGGTGTATTGTGTATGACCACGTGGAGTGCAAGCTATATGTAGGTAGTTACAATAACAATTATATTGATGCGTTTCTTGTATAATGTTCTTTACAGTCAATCTTGTTCAAGCGATCACGTCTATTAAGAGACCATGTTTCCATGTTTATTAGGCGGCCATTTTCAAATCCCTTTTTTTAAATCGAAATTTCTGAAAAAATAGACATCACTTGTATAAAAAAAAATATTGTAAATGAATCTCATGCTGTTTAAACTCACCAGAATCGTCTCAATAAGACGATACTGTTGAGTTTTTGCAGCAAAGGATTATTGAGAATTTCATATAATATATATATTCGATCAAAATCGTGTTTCTTAATTGTAAACAAAACGTGTATAAACTGACCATTTTCTGTAACGACCGCTTTTTGGTGGTTCCATTTCTGGTCGGTTAATACACGTTTTACTGTATTTTGACAATCGAAGAACATTAAAGAATATCATTTATTCAATAGGATTGAAATATTCGTCCATATTCTGAGTTTTTCTGCTGTAAGTATGCAATTAACTTCATTTTATTGACGTGAATAGCTAATATCGCCGTTTCTATTTTCTATTCTATTTTCGATACTCATTTTGGTGTTTTGCCTTAAATGCCTGGTTAAAGAAGCGCTTTGCATAAACATTCAAGTTCGATAGGCATTTAAGGTAGCAATGGACACATGGCGTCATTTTTTTCCGCCCAATGAATTTTTTTCTTGTTCACATATGTTGTAGATTAACATTGTCTAGTCATTATATTAAAATTTGAAGGTACCTTTCCATGCTCGTTTTCATGCTAGAGTTATCTGCCCTTGAGTGGTATTGACCATTTTTCAGTAAAACGCATATATTCGTCTTAGGTCTAGTATAAACTAAGTACTAGCTTAAAACTATAAAACACATACATTTCGATAGACCTTATACATGTACACAATGGCTGTTGCCAGGAAAATTTCTCTTTGATCAATTGCATTTGCACAATTTGCCTTCAAAAGTTAAAAATGCAATAATTTTTGTAATTTTACTGGGTAAAAATGCCACAAAAACCTATTTTTTTGAAGAAATTACCCAATGATTTTTTCTTATTTTCCGATATGTTTAAACCCCGTATTTTTCCTTTATTTGGTAAAAAATTCATCATACCTTTCCATGCAAATAAGAAAGTTCTTCGTTATTTACAGTGACCTCTCCTAATTTATTGACGCTTTTAACGCATTTTAATTGTTAAATTTATGATCCAGTCATTCATTTGATATCAAATGCTGAAAAGAAGCTAAGTTATGAAATTTTACCATCATTATTCTACGTTATTTCCATAAGCAGAATCTTACGAAAACCGGTCTTTTGAAACAACGCGCAAAAAGAGCCGTAAAATAAACAAAAACCCACTTCCGGTTTATAGAGTCGGGAGGCGGCTGTCCATTGCCACCTTAAGAATCAGTGAATGCCAGATTTATCCTATTTCTCTTTCTTGCCACCTTAGAGACCTTAAAACAGTGAATTCTTCTATTGTATAGGATGGTATGACCTTAAGGTAGTGGACCCGTAATAGTTCCGCAACGTTTCGGAAATCATGATCTTTCACAATGTTGACAAAGGTTTCCTAATGAAAATCATTAGGAAACCTCGTTTAACACTATTAAAGTTCATTATTTCCAAAACGTTGAAGAACTATTACGGGTCCACTACCTTAAAACTGGCACTCAGCACTGGCGGATCCAGGGTGGGGGATTGGAGGGGTGGGGGGGGTTAAAGACGAACCCCCCTCTGGCCTTTTTGGGGGAGGGGGTTTGCTTGAGGTTCGTTTAAATAGTAGAAAACAGAAAACAACAGCAGCAGGAAATTACCAAACATAGGAATATGAGTGTTATGATGACAAAATTTTCCAGAGAAAACGATAATTAAAAGATTAAAGACCATACATCTGACGCCACGATAATCATGAGCGAAACTTGCCAGTAATTTTCGCTGAAGGGGGGGGGTCGAATCCTGGCTTGGTCGTCTAGGAAATTTCTATCTCTCTTTTTCAATGGGAAATTGGTATTTTAACATTGATAGCTGTTTGGTGAGTGGGTTCGTCCGACTTGATAAAGCAGCGGTCCTTCAAAACGCCCAGTGACATTTACAGTTCAAGCAAAAAATAAGATAAAATGAGGTATCTCAGTGAGCTGGTTGGAAGTGATGGATCGCTTGCCTCGCCCGTTGAAACCCTTCATGACACACCCCTGAAATAGTTGAACTACATTTGTCTGCAAAATATTAAGAGGTTATTTAACATGATCGTGTACAATACTGAATTCTATTGGATGAGTACCAATATATATAGATTTGTTCTACAGGGTACGAATCCAATGAATTCAGTATTGTACTCGATCATGTTAAATGACATCTTTATTTCACACTATACACTGAAAATTCCACAATAAACGATTCGCGACATTTGAGAGAGACAAAGGGAATAGTTCCAAAATGATCCGGATAAGGGCGTCAAATGCGAGTCACTATGAACATATTGGGGGAATTCAAATGGCAGCCCGGGAGTCGCGTGAGATGACGTAATAATCTAAAATTGACCGTAATATGCATGCGCAGAAAAGACAATCATGTGAACGGATTTACCCACCGGTGGTAGTAAACAAACTTCACATTTACCGCTTCAATAATTAATTAACCATGAAATATCGTTTTCCTATTAAGAAATTTGATAAACTCATGCAAAATACTATATAAGATAAGAAAAAGGCATTTGTTGTTTAAAGTAATAGAGAGCATTTGTTTTTGTAATCGAATTGTTGTGCACTATTTTTGACGCCATTTTGAAACCTAAGTAACACCGGCCTGACCCAGGATCAGAAGCGTCGAGGTTGAAAGTTTAAAATGATATCACTAGTGTCGAAACCGAGGTCGTTCTGATGGAGACCCGGTTAACTCGGGTCGAAACCGAGTGCGATGTGAACTTACCCATTGAAATTGAAACAAACATTTGTTCTAAAAATAGAATTCCACGTGAAATGTTTATTTCATGTGTCAAGTCGATAAGTGCTTTCTGATTATAATATGTAATTAACTTAAAACAGGTTGATTACCCGTCGTCGCTTGAAATATACATTTTCATGTGAACAAATGATAAACAATGTAACAAATGAAGAAATCAAGAATCTTCTCAAGATCAAACCGATTTAATTCCGATCTTCACACCAGGTATACCTTAAATACCACCGAACAGAGGGTTTGATACATTGAAAAGGCTGCGAAAAGTGGTGATATCTATATTCGGGACTGCAGCCTCGCTTTCATCGTACAATATAGCTTGCCTCACTTTCATCGTACAATATAGGTTGTCTCGTTTCGAATAAAATCCATATTGCACAGTAGCCTCGTTCTGGTTGTACAATATGGATCTAGATATTTCACTCTCACGTGATGCAAAATAAGCGATATCATTGGTCTAAATTTTTAAGGTGTGAAATAAAAATTATTATTGCATAAAATGTATGTTTTCGGGTAGTTTGGTAGTTTAAGGCATACGTTAACGGACAAAACCTGGGCTTTAACGAGAGAAAACGTGGAGACGTGCCGTTCACGCCAGGCTTTTTAAATTAAATATTCTCGACCCGGGCCTATAAACTTTATCAATTTCCTTATCCAACATTATAATACAGCATACCTTAAGACGTTGCAGTAAATCCCGCATTATATTGTGTGACTTTATAAATTTACCAAGCAAGGTCGGTATAAACAAGTTGGACGGCGTAATGCATGGCGGCATATAAGTAGGTTTGTAACTGGTTTTATATCGTTTCTATGAAATTATTTTTACTCTTATCTATCTTTTTTTTGCAATAATAGCGTCAATTCACGCTTTTTCAGGCGTTCACATTTGCAGAGACCCTCAAAATGCTTTAACGTCCTCGTGCTTCGCACTCGGGCGTTTACCATTTTTCGGGTCTCTGCAATTGTTAACGTTAAAATTCATACAACTGAAATCTACATTTTTACAAATTGTAACGGGGATTAATGACCTTGGACAGAATTCGAAAGGAAATGATAGAATTTAATAATTCTTCCTTATTCTCGACAATGTATAAAATTGGATATGGTAAGTGAGTTTTATTATTGATATACAAGCTACATTTAACCATATCGTAAGATTGACGCTCATTCGATCAAATCTTTTTAAAATCAGTAACTCGCTCATCCATTCCAAACATCTAAAAATCGCTTCACCCACTCTTTCAATTTCAATCCGAAATAATTAAAAGAAAAATCATTCACCTTTATTTTTACGATGTTGTAAGCTGTGCTTTCACTGTCAAACATGTATTAGTTAAAGTGAATGAACATAGTTTAATTACTCATAGCTATACTAGACCAATCATTTAAATCCCCTTCGCTATTCAATTCAGTCAATTTCAAACGACAATTTGAAACACATTTTAAGTTATGTGCCCCCCCCCCCCACACACTCACACACACACCCCTACCCCCTCCTACATTGATTAATTATGATGATTTGATAATACACGTCGACAAATCGCTCCAGAATATGCAAAAAGGAAGAGCATAGGATTATGCATATATTTGACACGCTCTTCGACGGGATTCAATTATGATGACTCGTGGCGTCCGGCGGGCGGGGGCGGCGTCTACTTCCCCCGGTGCAACACTCTCTCCGATTGACTTGAAACTGAGCAATCGGGAACCCTCGGCGATTCTACGGAATAGACTTCGTGAATAAGACGGGCGCAGCCATGAAAGCGCATCATTTCGCACGTGGGTTAATATGATGCCACAAACATAATTGATTGATTGAATGGAGTTTTACGCCGCTTTCAACATTTTTTTCAGTTATATCGCGGCTGGGGCACCTAACAATGGATTCCTTGTATTTCTCTCACAAGTACAACCATTACATCCTTTCCTAGCCTCCAGCTGCTAACTCACATAGGTCTACGAAATCTTTTCAACTCATTGGTGAGAGACAAATAGTCGGAAAGAATGAGTGCCGCCGTCGGGGATCGAACCCGGGAACTCTAGATTGATAGTCTGGCGCGCTACCAACTGCGCTATGACGGTGGCTTATCACCAAGATATAAGATCCCGCTAAGGATGACGTTGCATAAAACAAAATCAACGAAAGAATGAAAATGGGCATATTATAATTTGATAACAAAACGCAGTGTCTTACTGCGTTTTGTCATCAAATTATAATATGCCAAAAAGACCCCCAAAGACGACCGGAAAGAATTAACGAAATGAAATTTGCTTCATACGTATTAACCGAAGTACTACCAGTACCAGGAGCCGAATTACCTAAAAAAATGACAAAAAATTACTACACTTACGTCCGAGGTATTGTGAAACATTGTTGACCTGTCACTCATTTAATATTCCTGTTGACCTTCATTGATATTCGGAACCCACTTCCTTATATAGATTCAAAATACGCGAAGAGAACATTCATATAACGCAATATACCCAGTTCGGTTAAATGGCCAGATATAGCTATAGGTGTTAGGTTAGGAACTTGCAATGCAGAGGTCCGAAGATCGAATCTCCCACTCGCCTTCCCTTTTTCCCGTTTTTTTTTTTTTTTTTTTCTTCTTTTTTTTTTATTTTATTTTAAATACGATGTTACTTTTAATGGCTATAATTCGGTCTTTGTATATAATTTACTGAATTTTGTTCATCGTTCTGTGTGGGTAATCCGTTTGATATTCTGCATCAAGTAATTTCCTATTGTTCAGTAGCTTAAATGTTTTTTTTTTGTTTGTTTGTTTGTTTTTTTCCTGAAAAGTACAGAATAATTTATCACGCTCCTCTTTTCTCGATCTCTGTCTATATCTGATGGTCTTTTGAGATTCTTTTTTGTTGTTGTTGTTTAATGGATTACGAATTCCGTAAATAAATTTACAGAAGAAACGACAAGCAATGAAATGCACCGTTCGAAAAGAAATTTTTGATAATTTCATTAGAATTAAAGATCGTGAACGAATCAGTCGCTTAAATGCTGCGTAAGAGAAACAAAAGAGGCCAAGTTGACGACCAAATGCCTCGTTACATAAGCTTGAATGGGTGACAACAGCTTGTTAATACTATGATAATTGAAGGAATGAGAGATTTGATTAAAAAAATGTAAATATAAAATATTACAAACAACAAATTTAAGAGACAATTAAACTCTTAATGTTAAAATGATAAAATTAAAGTTAAAACAATTTGGAAAAAAAAATGTATCCGATTGTGTGCGTATTCGAACCGGGTTTGTCATTTCAATCTCTCTACTTGGCTAACTGTTTAGACCACTGCGCTATGGACCCAATTATAACAATTGAGGTATTTTATTTGATTTTAAAATTACATTCTTTCAATAACCTCGCGGATATTAACGAAAGTTTACGAAAAATAATGAGTGACAGGTAAACTTTGTTTTCCAATACTTCTAAAGTAACGGACAAGTCCGAGTGATGTTCCGAATGCCCCTGAATGGAAAGTTATGTTCCTGTCGTGAAAACGGAGTGTAGTGCACAAGAACCGCAACACTATAGGTAGATTTTGCGCGGTGAGCCGTGAAATTAACTTTTTACCGTTACATTCTCGTGCCATTTTATCGATTAAGATAAAAAAGGTTACAATTAAACTTTAAAATTAAAGTGTTTGGTTGTTTAACGTAAATCCCGAGCGGTTAGGATTTACCAAGTGTTTTTTTTTTTTCTTTAAACTTGATCTGACTACTTAGTCCAGACAAATACACACACATACACAAATGATGATTTAAACAATGATTGAAATTATCTACATAAAATGGCTATCTGCCTCAAAAATCAACAATTAATCAACGATTAATTACAGACACTAAAGGTTTCAATATGACTTTTAAACCCTTCAAAATGGTCAACGATCTTCCACTAACACTTCCGAGACTTGGTCTGAACCAACTCGGAACCAATTGATTCTTAGTAGTCTCAACCCACAATCCTCTGAACACATGGTTCCAGACACCTCTTGAACTTGGTCTGAACCGGGTCTGGACTACCTACTACATTTAATAAAATACCTGGTTCGGGGTGGCGGCACAGAACTAGTTCTGCCAGAGTATCTGCATTGCAATAATTCAGATATCTTGCAGCACTTTGTCTTATTAACCACTTACCCAAACCAGGATATAAATATTAAATATATTTAACGGCTTTTAATCTTGCAGATGTAGTCACCTCAATGAACAGTCGCGGTCTGGTCGATCTCGGAGAAATCAGCTCCTTTTATACTTGATTTCGCGTGCGCGTGCCATCCTGCAGGCGCCACCATGGCAACAACACAAACACTGCCAACCTACCCCTCTAATTGACTACGAGAACGTGGGTACTTTGATCCTGTCTTTTATAGACTGGAACCCTACAAACCAATTTCGTTACCGTCTTATATCGTAATGTTTACTCATACATGTTCTTTCATAATTGAAGCCAATGTTAGGGTTCACATCCTATCAAATGCTTTTAATAGATACACGATACACCTATGGTAATGGACTTGGCGCCTACGTCAGAGCTCAGTTTTGAAAATACACCTATACCAATCCTTTTTTTGTAATTATTCCCTATGTAACTCATATATTTCACACTTGGACAACCAACAGTGTAAAAGGCGTAATTAGTGACAAATTGCCAATACTTTTTCACTTATATTTATTTCTTTTATAAAATTCAAATCGGATCAACTCAGCAGGATCACAATAGCATCTCACCTGGAGCATTTGTGGTGTCCGTGGTCTAGAAGTAGAGCGTCGACCCCTTTGCCAAGAACCCGAGTTCGATTCCTGTGAGCGGCAATCGATATCGGTTCCTTAATTGGTCCACTCATACCGCGCGAGTACTGGTTCATTCTACAGGAAGCAAGTCGAGAGGGATTATAAAATCCTTGAGCAATAAGTGCCCAGATGCATTATAATGTTCAGCAAGACTCGCTTAGGACTTTTTTTATATTCTAGACACATAAAATGACTAGCTTACAACAAAGACAATCAGATGACAGAAACGATATATTCCTTTTCAGAAGTGCTAACAGGTGAGACTAGATAAAGGTGTTTTCAACGAAAAAATATGGGAAATCGGATTGAATGATACGAAATACAAGTAGAAAAAGAATGGCTAGATATATTTCTCAATCATTTGACGAACCCCCAGATTTCTATATAGAGGATGATGGTGATGATACTATGCATCAAAAAAGCACAAAGTCCACACCTCTGGTAAATACAGAACAAAAAGAGGAGAACAACCCGAATGATACCAGAAGAAAACCAATCAGGCACTCTAGAATTAGAGTCAACTTTGGATTGAGGCACAGTTGTATTGATTTTGTAGCCAAACTAGGTGATAACAAGCTCATTGTGTCCGATACGTCAAATAATAAACTTTAATTGGTTAATATAGATGATAAAAAGGTTATCGATGAGATGGAAGTACACATTTTTAGCTTAGACATGACTAAAATTGACGACCACTCCGTTGCAATTGTACATGAATTATTTGGAAGACCAAAGATTCAGGTTGTTTCAGTGAAAGGCGGACTTCATATATGTCGTACCCTCATTATAAACGGAAGTGACTACTTTCGGGGTATAGTTTTCGATAATGACTCATTAGTTATGTTTTATACAAGTAAAAAACGTTCGAGTATAGAAATACAGAATTTAAATGAATCCGGAAAACATACCATACCGTTGAAAGATGAAACCGGGGCTGGGAGAGTTGGTTATGCCGAGTATATTGCGAAGAACCACGACAAAAATACCGTATATCTGTTCGAGGAATCAAAAAAGAAAATACTTCATGTCGCATTAGATGGTACGGTGTTATCAAGCTTTTGTCATACATATCTAGGCAGCAAAAAAGGAATCGTTGTAGGTAGAGATGGTAGAATATTTGTTTGTATTTACAAATTAAACGCTATATATGAACTATCGTCAGATCTATCAAAATGTGATACGATTCTGGATAAACGAGATGGTCTTTTTACTCCATGGTGTACTGTGTATGACCACGTGGAGTGCAAGCTATATGTAGGTAGTTACAATAACAATTACATTGATGTGTTTCTTGTATAATGTTCTTTATTTTGACAATCGAAGAACATTAAAGAATATCATATTCAAAAGGATGTATTACTCAATATGATATCCAATTTTCTGCTGTAAATAGACAATGAACTTCATTTTATCACGCAATGGAGCCTGGATTGCCCTGATATCACATGTCTGATAACATAACATGATATAAGGCAGTCTATTTTAAGAATCATTTTGCAACACTTTCACCTGAATTTCTTCGATCTTTATTATGTCATTAGTGGAACATTACTTGAATCAAAATAAAAGACTCTATGTTGCATTGGTTGATATGAGTAAATGTTTTGATTCAATATATAGAAATGGCCTTTGGTTAAAAATGTATCGACAAGGCATCCGCGGCAATATTTTAAGAGTTATCCGAAATACGTATGATAATATCAAGTCTTGTGTTAAATCATGCTCTGAATACACACATTATTTCAATAAGCAGTTGAATAACGCCAAGGAGGAGTATTATCAGCAATGCTATTTGCTTTGTTTGTTGAAGATTTGGAATGGTTTCTTTTAAATGGTCCCGAATCGGGTATTAATATTGATGAAACAGTGTTTATTGTATTACTATTTGCCGATGACATGGCAATTTTTTGTAAAAGCCCATTAGAACTTCAAACTAATTTGGATCATTTGAACAATTACTGTAATACTTGGGTTCTTACAGTAAATGTTCAAAAAACTAAAGTCATGGTTTTTAGAAAGAGAGGCGGTATAATTGAAAATGAAAAGTTGGTTTTCGATGGTAAAAATATTGAGTTAGTAGATAGTTTTAACTAATTAGTTGTTTTATTTCATTATACTTGCAATTTTTCAAGTAACCGTGATTATCTTATAGGAAAAGCTCTAAAAAGTTTGAATTTTGTATTAAATAATTGTAAAAAGTATGATTTAAGTCCCAACCTTCTTTGTGAATTATTCGATTCTTTTGTCGCCTCGATATTACACTACGGGTGTGAATTATGGGGGTTTACAAAATCAAAGGAAATTGAACGCGTTCTTTTAAAATTCTGTAAACGTTTGCTTCATTTAAGACCCAACTCCTGCAATGCACCTGTGTACGGTGAACTCGGTCGATTACCTCTCTTTATTGAAAGATATATTCGACAAATCAAATATTGGTTTAAAGTGAGTAACTCAAATAATGTACTTATACAAACAATTTACAAACAGTCTCTTTCAGACAGCAACAATGGACTGAAAAATTGGGTTACAAATATTAGATACATTTTTGATAGTTATGGGTTTTCTCAATTTTTTTACAGACAATGTAAATCTAAATCAAACTACTTTTATCGCCATTTTGAAAGAAAGAATTATTGACGTTTTTCGAAATGAATGGTATTCATCAATAAGAAACAGTACAATGCTACAGTCATACACCTACTTCAAAAGCTCGCTGAAATATGAAGATTATTTAGATATAACACCAAAAAGTTATAGAGTTTATTTTACAAAGCTTAGAGCCTTTTCACTCCCACTTAGAATTCAAACAGGCAAGCAGGGAAGAAACAAAATACCAAGAAATATGAGAAATTGCCAATGTTGTAATAGTTTTGATATAGAAGATGGGTACCATTTTGTTTAATATGTCCAAGCTTCAAAGAATTTAGAAGAAAATATATTAACGAATTCTATTATAAACGCCCTTCCTTTTTCAAATTTCACAAACTATTTAAGGCAACAAATAAAACAGAAATTATCAATATATGTAAGTGTGTCAAAGAATCTTTAACGCAGAGAAATACGCTTCTAAATACCCTACAAAACTAAATCACTTAAAGGTCATCCTCAACAACTATTCACTTAGTTCATTTGAAATTATTTCAAAATTCTATTAATTATTTTCCAAAATTAATTGATAATAAAGCTGAGATTTCCACACTAATATTGCCTTGTTTATTTATTTTTTTTTATTTATTTATTTTTTTTTATTTTTTTTTTTTTTTTGCACTTGTTTGTAAATACACGTGATGTTAATTATGTAAAACTTTATATATTGTGACTATGTACCATGTACACGTCAAAAACTAAAAAAATCTGTTCTGTTCTGTTCTGTTTATTGGTTAAATATAATTATGCGCTGAAAATGATTGCATGATAAATAGAAGAACTTGTAATTGTCTTGAATAATAATGTTATCTGGTCGAGATTGCGAGAATTTATCATGACTAGGCAAAGACGTCATGATAAATTCTCGCAACCTCGAACAGATAACATTGATATTTCAAGACACTAACACGTTATTCTCTATTTTTTTTTTACTTGAATAATTATTATCTTGATCGCCGTTTCTATTTTCTATTCTATTTTTGGTACTCATTTTGGTTTTGTGCCTAAAATGCCTGGCTAACGAAGCGCTTTGCATAAACATTCAAGTTCGATAGGCATTTAAGAATCAGTGAATGACAGATTTATCTTATTTCTCTTTCTTGCCACCTACGAGACCTTAAAACAGTGAATTTTCCTTTTGTGTTGAATGATACTGGTATGGCATTAAAAGGTTTAAAAAAATATATTAAAAAGTGCTTCAGCACTGGCGGATCCAGAGGGATTCGGGAGGTTCTGACGAACCTCCTCTGGCCTTTTATTTCTTTTTTTTTTGGTGGTGATGGTGGGGGGGGGGAGTGTTTGTTTAAGTAGAAAACAGATAACAACAGCAGCAGAAATTTATTAAACATAGGAAGATGTGTGTTGTGATGACCAAATATTTCAGAGAAAACGATAATTAAAAGATTAAAGACCATACATCTGACGTCACAATAACCATGAGCGTTACTTGCCGATAGTTTTCGCTGAGGAGTGTCGAATTCTGGCTCGGTCGTCTAGCAAATTTCTATCTTTTTCAATGGGAAATTGATATTTTAACATTGATAGGTGTCTAGTGAGTGGGTTCGTCCGACTTGATAAAGCAGCGGTCCTTCAAAACGCCCAGCGACATTAGCGTATAAGCTAAACAGTACAAGCAAAAAATAAAAAAATGAGGTATCTCAGTGAGCTGGTTGGAGCTGGTTGGAACTGATGGATCGTTGCATCGCCCCTTGAAACCCTTCATGACAAACCCTTCAAATTGCTGAACTACATTTCTCTGCAAAATATACATTATTATTGCATAAAATGTATGTTTTCGGGTAGTTAAAGGCATAAGTTTACGAACAAAAACCGGGCGTTAACGAGAGAAAAACGTGGATAAATCAGTAAATTAACGTGCCGTTAACGCCCGGCTTTTTAATTTAAATATTCTCGACCTGGGCCTATACACTTTATCAGTTTCCTTGTCCAACATTATTAAAGAGCATACCTAAAGACGTTGCAGTAAATCCCGCGTTATATTGTGTGCCGTCATAAATTTACCAAGCAACGTCGGTATAAACAAGATGGACGGTGTAGCGCATGACGGAATATAAGAAGGTTTGTAACTGGTTTTATGTCGTTTCTATGAAATTATTTTTACTCTTATCTATCTTTTTATGCAATAATAGCGTCAATTCACGATTTTTCGGGCGTTAACATTTCAGAGACCCTCAAAATGATTTAACGCCCTAGTGCTTCGCACTCGGGCGTTGACCCCTTTTCGGGTCTCTGCAAATGTTAACGCCCTTTAAAACGTGAATTAACCATATAATAGACTTGAAACAACGAGCAACTTGTAGGAGTGCGATCTAAATTCTGTAACTACAATCTGTTCAAAATGTTGTGAACAAGCTTGCAAATTGTCTGTTGTTTGGGATTTTAATGGATGTATTTACCATGTTTTCTCAAGAACAAGAAGCAAAAGAGGGCCTTATCGTCCCACTGGCCTCACATCCCCAGAATTGAAAAAAATACCGTAAAAGTACTAATTGAACCCCATGTTCTAATATAACCCAATCCCCCTCTTTGGACGTCAAAATAAGCCAGTTTGGCGAGATTTTTGACAACTTGAAACCTTTAATAAACCCTTACCTACGATGGCATAGAAATTAGCATATTTTTTTATTTTCCTTGAACAAATAATTTAAAAAATCTGGGGTTTTCGTTTTTCAAGGTTTTTATTTATTTATTTATTTATTTTTAATAAAAAAAAAGTGTTAATAACAAAATCCTTGTTTTACAAGTTTTTATAAATATATATATATCAAATCATTGAATAGAAAAAATAAGATCAATTTTCATTTTTCAATTGTTTTTCTGTTGAATGAGAAAATGCAAAAAAAAGAAAACTTAAGTCATGAGCACGAGATAATTTGATTAATCAATACCTCCCATTTAGTCGTGAGCACGACTTAATTATCCTATTAGAACTGCCTTTCTTTTGTCGCATTTTTTATTCTACAAACGAAAACTTGTAAAAAGAAAGTTATGGATTTTGTTTTTTGCATTTTCTTTTCTTTCTAAAATAATAATAAAAAAACTCGTAAAACGAAAATCGGGGGGAGGGGTTGATTTTCGCATTGTATTATTCTATAAAAAAAAAACTTGTTAAACGAAAATCGAGGACTTTGTTTTGATCATTGATTTTCATTTTTTAAGAAATAGCTTGAAGAAGGAAAATGTTAGAAAATAAAAAAAATGTGCAAAAGTCCCCTCTATGCCACCGTACTTACCCCAATCCAACTTGATGCCACGATTTTAATAGTTTTACATTTAAAAATTTGACGACTGGTGCACCTATCAATAGTTTCTTGTCGTTTCTCACGGCACGTCTAGAACATTTCATCTGAGCTACCAGTCACTCTTCTATAATAGGCGTATCACTAGCTCATTCTGTGAGAGACAAATGACACTAGTCAAAATGACTTTTTTCAAATATGGGATGAAAGGTGGTCGTGCCGTAGATCGAACCCACGATCTCATGAATGAAAACCGGGGGCCTGTTTTACTAAACTTCTTACGAAAAAAATGATCGGAAGTCAAAATCACAAATCGTACTTGGTGTGTTCATTCCTTGTTAGATTCTGCCATGCAATATCTCATCGGAATCGTCTTCTAGAGACGATTCCAATGAGATGGTGTACGGCAGAATTTCTCACTTATTTACTTATCTAGAAGCAACTTTGATTTTTGACTTACGCAAAAAACGATCGTAAGATGTTTAGTAAAACAGGCCCCAGACGCATTACTGAGGTGTCCTAACCGGGATTAGCAGGTTTAAAGCAAGATGGTAAAACGTGAATTGCCTGTTCCGGGTGACAAACTTATGAGTGGCGGTAGTACCAGACACGCGAGCTCTATGCATACCCGAAATCTGATTTCTGTCTTTGGCATACCCGTTTCAATAAAAATTATGCAAACTTCTTTGTCTTTTCGTGCCAATTCTGCGGGATGAATGTGAGTGAGTAACAAAACGCACTCAAAATGAACTTTGGGTATCTCAACATGGGTATGTGATCAAAAGCGGAAGTGACAAACGCATTTGCTCGGGCTCGCTTCAATCGCGCAAAATCCTGAGTCTGTGTAGTCCTTGTCGTTAGCCCGACCAGCACATGTCAATATAGTCGGCGTATAGTCACTGCAAGTTATTCAAAACAGACCAAGAAGTATGTAAAGCTTCTTTTTTGCTAAGAATACTGTTATTGTACATACCGTTAACAGCATCGTGAAATTGACAAGGTGAATGACTTTGGAATGTTTAAGGAATGAAATTGAGAGAGTGTGTGGAGCGAGTTTTGAGTGAATATAATGGGAGGTAATCCTATACAGCAAATTTTGATCATGATGAACAAAATTAGCGGCATTGATTACCTCCCTGTTATGAAAATGCATAAAAGTCATATACAAAGCTCCCTATTTCTTCAAGTACCTATGACACGCTAACAATTTGAACTATGTCAGTGAAATCGTGATTTTCCCTATCAAAATTTAGTTTGAATGACCTTGTTGATTCTATATCTTTCAATGGGTTTGATCGTTATTGAATGGAAGAGTGAGTGTTTGGAATGAATGATTGTAGCGCTGAGTGAGTGATTTAGAATGTTTTTGATTGAGGTGATTGTCAATTTCACGATGTAACTAACTGTACAAGAATGATTTGCTTGTTTCAATTGAGTTTATCGACGATTTAAGCATTTCTGCAATCATATCTCTACGGCTAGATCTCGTAATAATAGATCCCTTCAATTTCTCGCACTACCGTAACACATTTTTTGAGCGTCTAACTGCTATCCCACAAGTCATCATAGGTTTACGACTGTCAAAATTTGTCGTAGATGGTTGTCTTAAAAGATGTGATTGAACCTTGGGCCTGTTTTACTAGACAACTTTCGAAAAAAATAATCGTAAGTCAAAATCACAAATCGTACCTGGTGTTTTCATTCATTGAAGGATTCTGCCTTTCAATAGCTCATTGGAATCGACTTAAGAAGGCGATTCCAATGAGATGATGTATGACAGAAATCCATATTAAGTTACTACCGTAAAAGCAATTTTTAATTTTGACATACGCAAAAAATGGCCGTAAGATTATTAGTAAAATAGGCCCCTAGTATCCCGTGTTTGGGAGACAGGTGCGCTAACAATGCGGCAAAGATAAGAACGTATAAGATAACAAAGGTTTGGATCAAATCCATATTGTCATTCAGTGTGTTCATATAGATTTTCTACATTAAAAAACGTTTACTTGGCCATTTTTTGAACGAAGTTTTCGTTCACCAGTGCTACTACGTAAGGAAGACCCTGTAGGATCTTAATAGCTTCTAAATAAAGTAGTGCCCATTTAGATTCTATTAAGTATTTCTCAAGACTTCTCTCCGCAAATCACTGTTTAATTCGTTTATGGCGTGATAATAGAACTCTTCATCACGTGAAGATAATGAAAAACTCCCTTTTAAAATTACAAACTGAGGTTGCAATCGGGCGAAAAGATTATCCACGTAAGTTTGTCGAGGGCTTAGGGCAGACACATTGTTTGTGTCTAGACAGTGTATATACAGATACTATGTTTTATCTAAGCCCTCGCTATAGCAACTTGTAGTAATTAGCCGGAAATGTGTGTTTATAGGTCGTGACCTCCTGAAGTTGATTTTATCGTAATCTCTTACACCTTGTAGATCAGAAACGGAAACCAGTCTAGTGACATCTGTGGTTTATGCATTCGGCTTTTACATAACTTTCAACATGCGCCTGTCAGTCTCAAAACGGGTATTTAGAATTATTCGACACGTTTTTAAATGTACAACAACGGTTGCAGATGTTCTTGTTCCTTTTGTTTGAATAGAGATGAACGCCGCTATTAACAAATTTTTCTGTAAGATCGCAGTGGCTGAAGCACAGGCGATCTTTACATAATCTGAGTTTCGCAATAATGTCAATATAAAAAATATTTAAGACGAAATTCGGATTGTGAATCAATCGCCTGTGGGCTGGAGCATCTAAACATGAATTTCTGGTATTTCTCGCACCAAAACTATGCTGACTGTCATAAAAAAGACCTCACCAAAATTTTGAAAGAACTTTTTTTTCTATTGGCAGAAGACAGTAGTTTTAGCTATAATTTTGATTTATAGTCTAAACTCTACACATCCTGCTATCACAAGCTCTCTACACAAACTCTTGCTTCCCATGGTAAGTTTGTCGTAAGGTTTTACTCGTGCGCCCCGTGCGACTTGGAGAAATGATTTTGTTTTTCGAAACCTGTACACGTGGCTTCATTAGTCAAAACACAACTCGAAATTCATCCAAGAAGGATAAAAATATTCATATCCATAATGCCAAGGCTAAATAATGAAGAACGCGCACGCATTTTGGGCATGCTGGAAGTGGACAGTTCTTAAGATCATGTCGCTAGACGTTTTAACGTATCAAGATCAACGATATTGCGTTTGGTTAGACGTGTGAACGCCACAGGAAGTCTTCAGGGCAGGCATAGAACTGATAGGCTTCGCTCAACATTTGTACGTCAAGACAAATTTATACGTCAACGGCACCTCCGTGACTGTTTTTAACGGCTATATCAATATCTGCAACCGTTGCTGGTAATCACGGTAGGAATATGAATACAAACACAGTAGGACGCCGGTTACGTGAACGCAGGGTTATGTGCAGGAGACCCTTTCGTCCACTGATACTTTCACAACGTCATCGTCAACAACGTCGCGTATGGGCTCAAAATAACATCGGGCGGCGATTGCGGACAGTTGTGTTCAGTAACGAGCCAAGGTTCAATCTTTCACATGCCGACGGACGCGTTCGGGTATATCGACGTCGAAATGAACGTTATGTGCATATTTGTATTTAAGAGCATAACCGCTTCGGTTGTGGCGGGGTTATGGCGTGGGCCGCCATTGACCATGCATTCAAAACGGACCTTGTTGTTGTTCAAGGCAATTTGAATGCCAGGGGGTACATAAACCAAGTTTTACACCATGTCGTCAAACCCCTTTTTCGCCGACAACCTGGAATCACTTTTATGCATGATAATGAACGTCCACACACGGCGCGTATCACCACAAACTTCCTCCAAGCCAATAATATTGACGTTCTGCCATGGCCAGCCAACTCACCGGACTGCAATCAAAGCGAGCACCTGTGGGATATCTTAGGACGTCGTTTACGTCAACGTCAGCCACAGCCTTAAACGGTACAACAGTTGACTCTTCATCAGGAGTGGGCTCGCATCCCGAGGTACCTTCTGCTTAACCAGTGTGGCTCAATGAGACGCAGACTGCAGGCTGTGATTGCTAATCATGGTGGACATACTCATTACTGACACCTTTAAGGCGGTGGTCATTTCTAATCTTGAATAATATGTGACGAATGTTTTTGTTTTAGCATAAAACCTTCCTCCACCTTTGCACAACATCCCGATCAGTGTCTTCCGTCAAAAACAAATAACACTTCTATTTAATGTCCGCATTGAACCACAGCTGAATGCATGTGAGACGTTATTTATGACTTTTCGGGAGTTATGAACTTTAACAGTGTTAACCGGAGTTTCTTAATGAACTCATTAGGAAACATCGGATAACACTGTTAAAGTTTATGTCTCCCGAAATATTGTGGACTATTACTGGTCCACTACATTAAAAAGTTGTGAATGAACGACATATTTTCACGCCATTTTTATTAGAGGGATGATCTATGCAGTGCAGTCGTATTTGAAAAACATATTATTTTGTTTCTTAATAGGTATATTATTATGATCTTTTAAAGATATTCTTTGACAGCCCAAAAGGTCGTAACTGCATCTTTAACAAGTTGTATTTAAGCCGTTTGGACCGCCCAAAGAAAATATTTAGTATCCCGACAAGGGCTTATAATAAGCGGATTAATCGAATAACATATAACCGATTTATTGCGGTTACAATTATAAAGAATATAATATATATGAAAAAAATGATTGATTAACAAAAGACTTTTCTCAGTTTTTTTTTAAATAGTAAACATGACCGTGTCATTTCAAAAAGGGCATGTTTGTACCAATATGGGTGGTTTTTAAGGTGGAATAAACAAGAAATTAACTGGATTGAATTCGGTGTTAAATTAGTTAATTGTTGATTCTTTTGTCGTTTATATAATAATATAATCATCCAAGTTTTATCTCGGAAGTGCAGTGAAAAATATATTTTGTCTCTACCGTGTGCGTTTTAGATGGATCTAGAAGACTTGTGATTTTCAAAGGTAAGACTACTTAAGGTAACTGCGGACACATGGAGGGCCATTTTAGGTCCAAATGTTAATTTGTCTCCAAATCTTGCCTAATGCGATAAAACTGAACTTTGAAGTACCCGCTTTCATATGTCGGTCATAAAAGTGATTTCACAACGTAGAGTTGACGTCATGACGTCGTCAATGGGCCGACCCCCTTTTTAGGGACCAAATTCAATAATTGTCCATTTTTTGGAAATAATGAACCGATTTCTATCCCGAAAACGCCATTTGTTTCGTAAGAACCCTGATGTTATGTTTTGATTGATTTGAAGATATAAGTTAAAGAAATACAATAAAGTGTAACGTATTAAATGTTAATGCCTTCTGCGCTGCTGTTTTCGAGTACAGTTACTGAAAATATTACCCTTTTTCTCGAAAATTTGTCCGGTGACCTATGCTGAAATTTAAATATGTCGCTACCAAACCATTCCACGGAAGATTTTTGAAATAAAAACCACGTGTCTCCGGGTTTGATTTGTTGTAAAATTCGATTCCGCGAAGATTTAGCAAATCAAAGGATATCTAAACGTCGCATCAAATGTTCACAAAAGCTGTCTTTTTAGTCGGATGAAAAGATAAGTGATTTTTTTGTATTTCTTAAAATCACATTCATATTTAATACTTATGAAGCCTATATTTTACAATAAACATCAATTTCAAATATTTTAGAATATGTTATTGCACGCAGATTGGCGCCAAATAAGCATAGTACCGATGGTTTTAGTGCGAAAAATGATGCAAAAACATCAAAAATCGGATTTAATGAAAACAAAATGCAACCCGAAGCCATATCATTTATATTTAGTTAATGCAAAGCATATTCTTTTTGCTACAAAATAACAAACAATCAGCATAGGCCCCGGACAAAATTTTGAGAAATTTCTATTTATTTACAAAAAATGATATGAAAAAAGGAACGTGAAATCTTGAGATAGCGTTTCAGGCATGTTTTTCTATTTGAATGTGCACAGAAATTAAACGACTAGCTCGGGCGTTCTTAGACTTTCTAAATAAAACTTTTTTTTGTAAAATTCGGCCGATTAATTAAGAAAGTATATTCAAATACTTCCCTTAATGACATCACGACGTCAAATGATCGGCCCATTTCATTGCATGTAAGCTAATTCCTGCACTTCAAAGATAAATCTCAGCAACTATTGTGAGGTTTTAAGAAAGTTGAAAATTTGACAAATTTATCTGCCCGCAGTTACCTTAAACAAGAGATGTTGTTTTACTCAAAAGCAAGTCAACAGCATATTCTTTGTCTATCAGAAAAGGGCAATAACTCAACTTTTTGAGATATGCTCCGGCCAAAAAAAAAAACAAAAAAACAGTCAACGGACGGACCGACGGACTGACCGATCGACTGACAGACTGACCGATCGACCGACCGACCGATCCCCTCTTCTCGAAGGAAGGAAGGCATAAATGTGTGACTCGTCAGGGAAATACAATTAACAACATCGTGAAATCAATATTCATCTCAATCAAAACCATTCTTAATCGGTCACTCAACGCTCCATTCATTCGTGCACCCCTTATACTCAACCCGGCTACACAGACACTCACTAAGGCAATTTAAAAACGCTCCAAAATTACTAAAAAGATAGGATCAAAAACTAGATTCAAAATTAATGTAGCTAGGAAAAACGCGATTTCAGTAAATTTATTGAAATTGTAAGTGCTTTATTGGTTCTTGGAGAAATATAAAGCTATTTGAATAACTTTAATGGATGTATAATTTTTTAAGGGAGGTAAAATATGGATAATAAAAATTAGCGATATAAGTTTACCTCCCGTAAATTTCACTCGAAATTCACTCATCGCGCTCACTTCATTCCAAAATCATCCTAAAATAATTCACCTTTTTAATTTCACGATGTTGTGAGCTGTAACGACCAACTCTGATTTTTGGGAAATCAAAATTGGGGGAAAAAAATTGATCCACAATCCACGAGAGAGCCCATGCAGCGGACACGTTTTAGAAATAATTACATGTACATGGAAGCGTAGAATGATAGTTCTGTATTTAGAAAATATACATAAAGCGAAATGTGTCTTCCTTGTCAGCCTGCAGCGGTATATCTCAGATTTTTCTAAGGTGGGTTCGAACAAACAAAGGGGCGGTCGTTTTCATAGTATCAAACAGTGTTAACTCTTTTCCTGTTAAATTGAAATACTGATCAAACAAATTCCCAATCTTTTGACAAATTAAAAAAAGTCTGTCTCACGACTTTTTTCCACAAAAGTAAAACAGAAGGCAGGCAGTGTTTGCTAAGATCAGACTGCACAACCATGCAGGCTGACCTTGGTCTATACTGTCTGTTAAAACTTTGTTTACAACAGGTATATCTTGTAAACGGTAGAAAGGTTAATTGAAATTTTAGATGAAAATTAAATAGGTAGGCCTCGGAGGGGGTTCGTTTGAACATTGATCCCCCTCTGAATCCACTGAATGGTCTGTGCAATTTGTACTGTCTATATAGGGTCGTCATTTTTCGCGAATCGCAGAAGACCCTTGTGGCATGAAAGGCCACACTTTTCTCCCTTTTTTCTTTCGCGTTTCATTCATCTTTCTGTTCGACTAAGCCGGTAATTCGTCTGCTTGCTCTCCAGTACCAATAATTCAATTAAAGTTTCGTCTGTCAAAGACATGCTTTCTTTTTTGATAAAAAAAGGTCCATACCTCCAGAAACATAACTTTTATCATACATCAATTTTTGATTGCCTTTGCAAAAACATTTTTGGACTTTCTTGCATAACACTAAACTGACATGTTGCTGCACGGAAATTTTGTGTTAATGAGGAAAGAAGGTAAAAACACACCGATTAAAAACTTTTGATCATACGCGTGTACAAGATATTGTGAAAGGAAATGTGAGAAATGAAAAGTTGATATTTTCTTTATTTGCCGAGTATACATTGGTTAAGGTTGTTAACACGTGCATTTTGCCAATATAGAAATCGTGCAGTTCTAATAGAATCAAATTCCATAATAGTGTTTAAAAACTCTTAATCTCACTTAAAATTCTAATAAAACCTGTGTGTCTACGTCAGCTTTAGAGGAATTATGTTCTCTGTGATCTGATTATACATGTGGCCATCAAGATTCGTGTATTCTGATTGGGTAAAACATCCTTTCATTTCCAAATGAGCATGTGCGTGACATTTCTAACAATTTCAAATGTGCGCAAAGCAAAGACTCTGGCCAGTCTGTGCATCCACACAGTCTGACCAGTGCCTTCACTCTGCAATATGAAGATAAATAATGTCTCAAAGTATCCCTAGTCAGTTGGGCAATCCTTATATTACACTTTGTAATTGTCTGTGCTGCTTAGTGTTTGCACCTCACGCAGCTGTCTAATCGTTGGAAATGTCACACAGAGGCTCAAATAAAAACAAATTTGATAATGAAGCTCTTAAATAAAATTTCGCTTAATGTAGTCAGAAAAGAAATATCCCTCTGAGAAGAAACTTGACATGTTTGCTATTTGATATTTTTGCTCATTAAGATATGAAACTTAAATCATTCCACACTTGGAATTGATTCGCTTGTAAACCTGATATAGTATAGACCCGCCCTGCGTTCGTGATGAAAAAATGGTGCAAACTGTTTACTTATACCCTGCTTTGCACGCGCGGGCACGTGCAAAACGGGGTATAATTTGCAAAGTTTGTCCCGTTTTAGTCTCATACCCGTTTTCCATGAATTAAATAATAATCTCCTCGAGTCTCGATTTTTTTCAGATGTGAGAGAAGATAATGGCATCAAAATGGAGAGAATATGTGACGATATGGATAGTATTAATCACCATCCAGGCGACTCCAGGTATGGGATATATGTAAATGAAATAAAAAAGAAAATTAATGGCGGGCGATAATTAGCATTGTCAAAAAAAATGTTATATCGAACAAAATTAGCGATATTGGAATACCTCCCTTTAATTTCACTCAAAACTTGCTCCACACACTCATTCAATTTCATTCCGAAATCAATCCAAAAGCGTCCACCTTGTCAATTTCACGATGCTCTTAACTGTAATGCTGTAGAAGCAACTTCAATTTTGGGCATTAGCAAATAAAAAATGATGTTTAGTAGAACAGTCCATAGGGGTTGAGTGAGGAGAACGCTGATAACATTTTTTTGTATCCAAATGGCTCATATCGCGGGATAAAACAAAACTATTTCTAAGGTACCCACAACTTTATAGGCCCCTGCAATAGTTTTACGCTGGCTCGTCGATTCACATTCTACATATAACAACTATTGCAAGTATAGAAACATGTTCGTACTTAAATATCTTTGGTGAGAGGTTTTAACCACAGCTTAAATACTCAAACGTTTATTTAGATACAAGGTCTAAAAACTTAGATTTCCATGTGATTCTTTTTTTTCTTTTTTTCTTTTTTTCTTTTTTTAATAATTTATTCTTTTTCTCTTATTTATCATGTGTGTATGTGTGTTAGCCGAATTGATGACAAATTTCTTATAATGGAAGTATTTTGCATTTATTTCAGTGCACAGCCAATGCTCGGGAACACCCGTGGTCCTGATAGCCAATTACACATATCAGACATTTACCTCGCCAAACTATCCCTTTAACTATCCAAAGTAAGTTCATTTTACAAATTTGTCGTTCATTTATTGCTATAAAATTGTGCAATGTCAATCATCAACACGTCGGCGGGTGACTAAATTGTCGTCCCTACAGCGGCTTGAACAAATTGACATACTGATGTCCTTTTAGTCGCCTATTGACGGGATATCAATTGTTCATTGGTATTAGGTAATTGTTCTGTATAACAAATATTACGAGAGCCTGTTCGAAAATTTCGTAGTCAATGATCGTCTAAATCTCCCAAAGAGTTTGGTATAAGGTAAAATACCTTCGGGAAGTTTGTTTTGTTTGGACCAGGGTTCGACACAAACTTATTTTTGCCATGGGCGTTTAGGACCAAAGCCCTGTTATGAACATCTTACAAACATTTATTTTTTTGCCTTAGTCAAAAATTAAAGTTGCTTCTACAGTAGTAACTTAATATTCCGTCATGCATTATCTCATTGGAACCGTCTTCTAAACAACGATTCTAATGAGAAATCGCAAGGCAGAATCTAACAATTAAAACACCAGTTACGATTTGTGATATTGACTTACGATTATTTTTTTTCGAAAGAAGTTTAGTAAAACTGGCTCCTGTTCATTATTCTTTTACAGGTTCTCTCCTTTTCATACAGATTATTTTTGCGCTCTTGAGTAACTGAAACACAATACAATACTCAAGTTAAAGATATAACATTGTACATGAGGCAATTCCAGACACAGGGAAAAAAGTGTGTAATAAAGAAGTTGCTTGTTACAATCAATTTCAATTTTTTCTCTTCCCAACTACCCCCGTCCCCCCCACCCCCAAAAAATAATAATCGTTTGGGGTATATTGCAAGGTTTCTAGAGGCTACAGTCTATATAATCACTATGTGAACTATGTGAGTGTCATGGCTTTCACTGAAGTTCCGGGACCCTGACTGAAAAACAAAACCAAAGAAACTCACATGCCAGCAGGACCTGCATCAAAGAATAAAGTACCAGTCCTCCTCAAGTTAAAATTCACAGGCCTCGGGCCTGAGTACTAGTGTTAGTGTCGATTCCGGTCTGGAAGATTTAAAACAACAACAACAACGAAAACAACATTGAACGATAGAATCACATCTTCGCTAGCCAAGGGTTGATTGATTGAATGGATTTTTACGTCGCTTTCAACATTTTTTCAGTTACACCGCGGCGGCCGGAGCACCTAACAATGGTTTCCTGGTATTTCTCTCACCAGTACAACCACCACATCCTTTCCAAGCCTCCAGCTGCTATCTCACATAGGTCTACGATTATCAACCGATTGGTGAGAGAGCTAGCCAATGGTGATGCCCACTACGTGTTCTATTCACGTGAATAGAGCACGTAGTGGGCATCACCCTTGGCTAGCGAAGATGATAGAATCATTATAGAAATTGATAGAAGACCATTTGCACACAATCACTAATATCTTTTCAGCAATGTGAACTGTATGTGGCAGCTCCAAGCAGAAAACTCTACAGACGCCATTCGACTGGAGATCTCAGACACTGTCATAGAATATCACGCAGATTGTGCATACGACGCCGGGGAAGTATTTGATGGTGAGTTGAGTTAAGAACATCGTGAAATGGACAAGGAGGATCACTTTGGAATGATTTTCGATACAATGTTTCATCATTTATTCTGTGTGTGCGTGCGTGTTTTTTGTTAATTTGCTTGTTTGTGTGTGTTGGGGTTGAAGCAAGATTGTTCAGATCCTGAACGAGTAGAAAATCAGTTCTCAGTGGTTTTCTCTTACAGTTTTATTTTGAACTTGACCTTGGTAGTCCTAAAACAATAGGGTATTGTCTTGTGTCATTGGCATAGTACAGTAAATTACATCGTGAAATTGACATTCATCTCAATCAAAACAATTCTAAATCACTAACTCAGCGCTCCATTCATTCGTTCCAAACACTCACTGAAATCATTCAAAAACACTCCAAAATCATTTAAAATATAAGATATACAACACAATTCAAAATAAATATAGCTAGAAAAAAACGCGATTTCAACGACGTTAATGAAAGTATGAGAGCCTGATTGGTTCTTGAAGAAATAGAAAGCTATTTATAGAACCTGTATGCATATATTATGAAAAGGGGGGATAAATATCGCTAAATTTGTTCATCCTGAACAAAATTAGCGATATACTTTATCACCTCCCCTTAGTTTCATTTAAAAGTCACACATCCTACTCTTTCAATTTCGATCCATACTGATTCCGAAATCATTCTCACTGTCAATTTCACGAAGTCGTTTACTATACATCTCTTACATAAAAATATAGAAAATCTGTATATCCATACGCCGCTAATCATTTTTCAGGATATAACAGCAGCTCGGATTCCTTACAGAAATTTTGTGGTACGGCCGAGCCGGTGTATGTTAGTACGGGAAACTATTTGACTGTGATCTTTACAACCGACTACAGTCAGACATTCCGGGGATTCAAGGGGAAATACAAATCAGGGCTCCGATGTACGTATACACTGTCACAAAACACTATTTGGCTACGAATATTTTCTTTTTAACTTTTGAAAGACGACTTAATTTCAGACAGGCATCAGTCAGATTTCAAACTATGTGTGTCGCAAAGCAGACTAGTACCCCCAAGAGCGTCCTATTCGGGTCCCGAAAATAGTATTCGGACTAAGTTTTATTTTGACATTGACCTTCGTGATCACAAAACAAGAGGCAATTTACATGTATCATTTGCAGAAAGTACAGTAAACAACATCGTGAAATTGACATTCATCTAGATCAAATTAATTCTAAATCCCTCACTAAGAGCTCCATTCATTCATTCATTCATTCCTAAACACTCACTCAAACCATTTAAAAACGATACAGAATCACTAAAACAAAAGACCAAGATCTACATTCAAAATAAATTTGGATAGAAAGTCGCGATTTCACAGACATAATTGAAATTATAAGTGTCTGATTGGTTCTTGAAGAAATAGGAAGCTATTTATAGTATTTTGGGTGCATATTTTATTTAAGGGAGTTAATAAATATGGCGAATTTTGTGCATCCTGTTCAAAATAAGCGATATTTGATTGCCTCTCGTAAATTTCATTCAAAATTCACTCATTGCACCCATTCAATATCATTCCAAAATCATTCACCTTGTCAATTTCACGATGTTCTTAACAGTATAAAGTTTCATGATTCTAGGTCACTATGTTTAAGAGTAAGAGTCCGGAAACGAAAAAAGGACATTGTGAAACCAATATAACCACCTCTATTTCGTAGGTGGGTGGTATGAATATCGCTGATATGTATGAATCTGCTACATATTAGCGATATTTATACCACCCACCTACGCTAATATGTATGTATCTGCTATGTCAGCCCGATCAGGTCATTTGGTAGAGCACCTGACTTCAAAATCATTGAAGTTTGACCGCTGGAGTTCGATTCCCGGGCTGGCACACTAACAAACTAATTGTCTTTCGGATGAGACGTTTAACCGAGATCTATTGAGACGGTGCTTTACACCGAGCACGCTAAAAAACCATGATGGATCTCAGCAGTAGTTTCTTCATGTATCCTTGCGCTATCCCCCGTAACAACTAACCGTCTTTTGGGGGCGTCGTTCATATGGACATGTGTAGCCTGGCTCCCAGGCTGTCAGTTAGTGTTAAATAAGGTACACCACTCATGTTTTAATATTTAAAATTACCTTCCATATACTCGAAAACTGACACACTGATCGGCCAGTCAGAGAAATATACGCTGATAAGAAATTAGTCTATTTCTAGTTGAATTGCTCATTTCACAATACTTCAAATCAGTGGGACGGGAGCCAGTCTAAGACAAGTGCTACGGTCGCGACGATAAATAAACGGTATTACACACGCAGCTGCTACATGTATCCTTCTCATGCAGCTCAACGTATACCAATCATACACAAAGCTTTGGCAGGCAGTTTAGACCAAGATCAGCCTACCAAGGCATGCTGTTTTCTACTTATCTTTTTGTGGGCAAATCTAAAGCTAGAATGGATGAAATATGTGATCCTTCACGCGAAAAGGGACCATCTCGGTAGTGCGAAAAGTGTCGACCCTAGTCAGACTGCGCGGTTCGCGCAGACTGACTATGGTCGAAACTTTTCATAATGTGCTTATTTTCTGAATCTAGAATGTTCAATCTACCTTCCAGTGAAAGAACTTTTGAAATGCGACCTCTGGTTGACCAATGCTGGACCGAATCTCTATTTTAAATATTCATTCTACAGAGTTTCCAGATGGTCCATTTTTGCGTGACGGGTCACATATGCCAAAAATGCAAATTCGTTTGATAAAAAAAATAAGTCATCGGGATATAGAGAATAGATGGCTGGTGACTTGAGATGGAAAAGTTTATCGAACAAGGCGTAGGAATCTATCTGGTGAGCCGGCATCAGTCATGTACTACGTCATCGATATGGTCAAGATTTGATTTTAAAATCATATGAGAATCGAGTGAAATATTTTTTTATCAGAAATAGACACTCAAATTCAAAAGAATTTGTTTTTAGAGAGGACTATTTTCAGACCTAATAGCCGCAAAAAAGGAGATCCGGCAGGCCACGTGACCAATTGACATGATAAAGCTATCATGTGATCAAGTGACCTGATATCAACAAGTTTATCATACCCCCTTTCATCGGGCAATATTTATAGATAGTGACAGGATAAAAAGGTTTAACTTTATCATTTCAGCAACCCTTCTAGATGACGAAGAAGAAACAAGCCAGGTCGATTTTGTAGTCATAGCCGGGGCAGCCATCGGTGGTGGTCTGATACTGTTTACCCTATGTGCCGCAGTGTACGCCTGCCATCAGGTCAAAAAGGCTAAGAGATCCCGTCGAGTTGTGGCCCTTGAACCTCAAGACGCGCTACCGGCCTACCAGTTGGAGTACATTAGACCCGCCCCTCCGCCGTCGTACGCCGATTATTATGCGTCACCGTTTTCACCACCGCCGGCTTACAGCGTGGTTGATCCAAACCCACAGGGACTTAATCCACCAACGAATCCCAATAATGGTTGGGTAAATAATACACAGGGAAACCAAAATTCCTCTTTGCGTGACAGAAATGCAAATACCCATTTTGTACGACCGGGGCTGTTTCGCGCTTCGGGTAACCAACTAGGCGCATCCACGACCCAACAAGTTCAGCCAATGCCGCAACAACAGCGTTCTCAGCCGAGCCAGAATTCGCGGCAACAAGGACCACCCGGGATCCAGCCAAACCATCCAACTTTTCCAGGTGGATTGGCTCGAAACCAAAATATGGTTCAGACACCAAGAGGTCATCGTTCTGTAACCAATCAACAAACAAGTAATCCCGATTCGAGTGAAATTCCAGGTCATACTGTCGATCGACAAGACACAACTAATAATTCAAGCGATATCCAACAATTGGCTCAGATGTCAAATCAAACTGGGTCAAATCCAGCCGGTACTTCTACCTCACAACAACCGGCTGGCAACAGTAATCCAAGCGGCACTAATAATACATTATCTAACAATACGGCAGAGTACACGCCTCAAGATCGAAATGCCAATACACGGTTCAGTGGAGCTATATCGGTCGCTGGTCCAGCGGTTCTAGATTCAAGCCTCGGTCGACGTATGTCCGATGTCTCTGATATGTCTTTGCCGTCCTCTCTCTGCTCTAGCGACTCATCAGACGATGAAACAGTCGAAGGTCGCCAAAACGTGTAGAACCTTATAGCGGGTAAATTTCGCGTCGGTTTATTTTCATTCCTTCAAATCTGTCGGACGTGTTTGCGAGTTAATATTTTAGCACCAGTTCCTGTAAAAACAATCAACATCGATGTACAAAACGTCGCAAGAGCCTATACGACCTTTAAGCTTCCTGACGTTGATACCTTTTATCATACAAAAATAGCGAAATTCTTGCTTTTGCATGTTCATTAAGTCGCATATATCAGCGAAACTAAAACTCTCACCAATAAAACAGTAGCGGATTAAGAGGGGGTTGGGGGGGGGGGACGAACGATCAACCTCTGAGGCCATTTAATTTCATTTCAATGGGGAAACTCAATCAAAATCTGAGAAAAGTAGTAAAACGAAACACCAGGTTTTTGCAGGGCCTCAACACAAAAAGGTTTCAAGGGCTCATTAGTAAGGTCCATAAGGGTCCTTTTGGAGTCCCTGTCTAAAATGATGACAACGTCGTTTTAGCTATCCCCATGTTTGTGCAAAAACTGAAATATTCTCTGGATTAGCTTCTCAAGGTGTTGGATATATATTAACCTTAACGAGATCAACTTCAGAAAAAGAATTAAAGACTGTTTGAAACAGTCGTCAATTCTTTTTCTGAAGTTGTTTTCCAGAAGGTCATACAGATTTACGTCGGATAGTTTTGAGAGTCCTGGTTACTTATTTGTGAGTCCCAGACTCGTAAATCTGCGGATGTCCCTAAGAGCCCTGTCGGAATTTGTATCTTTGAAACTCCTTTACAGAAATCCTTGATCCGCCATTGCAAAATCTGATTTACAGTATTTCAAAAGCTCACAATATTCCGACTTTTGTGCCTTATGGGGCCTTCTCACGTTCGACAACATTGACAATATCAATAATACAATATATTTGCCAATCTTATATATAGTCCGTTTGACTTCTATATGGACTAACATTTCGCCGAAAATCTTTGAAATGAATTAATGAAACGTATTTTTTTCTTGTCATATCATATTTTCCAACTAATACCATGACGAGTTTTGTTTTTCAGAATTTTTGAACGTAAAATAATGATTTTGTCCGTCCGTCTACATGTTAACTTTAACCTTTTCATACCTACTTGTGTCTGTATTAAACGGAACAGCGAATTGTATAACCAATAATAGTACTGATTTGCATAGGGACCGAGTCAAAAGTAAAAGATATTAAGCAAGTTGTTTGGGTAAAAAATCGACTATTTTTATAAAATTAAGTTTGTTGAAGATTATTACTATCTTTGGATATCGAATCTCAATACATTCTCTCTTTGTTCAGAAACCGTTTGACCAGATAAATGATAATTGTTTTATCTATTTTGAGATGAACCCCATATTCCCATGTTAAGACCAATCAAAAAGCATTATTTAACGAAGTCGTTGGGAAATTCACGAGGAAAACTTGATAAGAAGGCGAGTTATAACGGTAAAAATCACGTGGTATTTCAGTTTAAGATGACCTGACCGTCGATATGCTAATTAGTGGTCATTGGTCATTTCATCTGTCAAATGTTTTGTATAAAGCCACGTGTTTTTACAATTATGTTTACATTTTCGGAAAATGCGAGAATATTATCATTAACTAGATAGACAAAATCATTATTTTGAAATCGTTTTGATTTCAAAAAATATTTTTTGGAATGGTATTAAGCTGAAATAAAGATTTTACCACATACAAATCCTTCATTCAAGCGCAAATTTATGTAATTGATGAAAAGGTTGGTCCATATAGAATCTCAAACGGACTATACATATATGACCCATAGACGATTCATAAAACTGCCAATCTGAAATTGACAATATAATTGACCAAGTACGGACAATATCGAAGATTCATTAGTAATATATATGTGTCCCGTCACGCGAAAAGAGACTACATGTATCTGGGTTGTGCGTGAAGTGTCGACCCTAGTCAGACTGCGCGGATTGCGCAGTCTAACAAGAGTTGAAACTTTTCGCACTTTGCTAATTTTCTGAATCTAGAATAATCATTCTTCCTTCCTGTAATAGAATTACTCAAATTCGACCTCTTATTTATCGAAGCTGGACCCCTTTTTCTGGCCCCATAAAATACAATATACATGTTTAACCGTTTTACCGTTACTTGTTAATCACTTCTGTTATGTTTTATTTTTTCAAATAAAGAATCTCATCCGATTATATTCCAGTTTGTCGTATCACTAGCCGCCTTTTGGGATCTTTCTCATCTTTCAAACTTTTTTTACGGTAGGACCCACATGTCCCCAGATCGTTCATACAACCTCTCTTTCCGATACCAAATGTCTTCTCTCGAGTCATGGATAATGTCACAAAATTGCAAAGGTACCGTGGATCATGTCAAACATAAATTTCCAGCAAGTTTGCGAGAGAATGTGTAAAAACTTAGGTCAACTAGGAAATTGTAATCAAGGTCCCTTAACTTCAAATGATACGAAAATCATTTGCGATCTTCCTCATGACCAAACAAACGTTTTCAGCAAGTTTGGGCCAAAATTGAGTCATCTAGAGAGGTAATATGGAAATTGACTTAAGGTAGTGGACCCGTAATAGTTTTGCAACGTCTAAGAAGTAATGAACTTTAACAGTGTTAACCGAGGTTTCCTAATGATTTTCATTAGGGAACCTCGGTTTCCATTGTGAAAGAATATGTGGTCCAAACCGTTGTGGAACTATTACGGGTCCACTACCTTACATGTTCCTTTTCCCGTGGTGAAGTCAGAAGGCCACTAAAATGAATACGGATCTTCCTAATGACCTTACATTTCCAGCACGTTTGAGAAAGATCGAGCCAAAATTGCGGCCAATAGAGCGGTCACACTGTAACTGTTGACGAGACTGCACGACGGATTAACAAGTGTTGCAAACGCTCGCAATAAGCCATTTGTGACTAGGTGGGCTAAAAATGGTCGATCACAGACATCTCCTGAACAGCCAGATTATAAGTGGTCTTGGCCATTATATGTATAACCTACAACAATAACGCTTTCAAATGACACTACTACTTCAAAATTCGGGAAAATCAACATTGAAATCCACGAGTACGTGCAGAAGATTTGATGTGAAATTTCGTTTAACGCTGCTTTTTTTGCAATATTTCTGTCAAATCATTGAGAAATTCGCTTATTCATGTGCTAAATGTGCAACAATTGGACTAGACTTGGGCTAAAAGTACCTTGCTCAATTACATACCCGTGAACTGTATGGTGTGACTGTGATTTAAATACATGACCTTTGAAATATAGAAGTTATGCTATTGGATGTGTTTGTGAAATACAAATGCCCTCGAAAGGGCATTTTTTTTTACAACTTTGACCTTGACAGATGACCTTGACCTCGGTATCTGTAGATGCACATCATCGAGATCTATCATCACATCAAATAGGAGCATTGTACCTTGTATAGCCTTGAAGTAATTGGCGATCTTGTTTTAGCTCTACTGACCGAAGTCAGAAGATCGAGCTATTTCGATACCGGTTTTCCAGATCGTCCGATAAACTTTTGCTTGTTAACAAGTTCATTTTTTTACCAGATTGTCTTCACACTTGGTCAGAATGATTGTACTATCACAAGCGTAGCGGAAAAAGGGGCCAAAAGAAAAATGGAAATTTGGTAAAAAATCCTCGTAAACGCTCTAAAGTCCACTGTTTTCATCCGATTGTCTTTAAACTTTCTTCGAATGATCGTACCTATACAATGATGGTTCCTTTCCAAAATGGGCCCGATCTCTCAAAGCTTCACATGAAAAGGGGCCGATTGAAAATTTGATTGAAAATCATCCTCTTTAATGCTGTAAAGTCCGCAGTATTCATCCGATTGTCTTCAAACTTGCTCAGAATGATTGTTTCGTTACAACAATTACTCCCTTCTGAAAAAAGGGCCTCTATTACAAATCAAATATTAAGATTTCATCGTTAACACTTCTTCAAATATGCATAGAAGTTAAGGAAAAATTCACTTTGTATTCTACATCACATGACCATGTGCATATTGATGTGGTCTAGTGATATTATACTGCGTCATAGAAAAGGGAACCGGGATGTAAACTTTCTTAACTACAAAACTCCTCTTTGAAATGGATATGGCTGTCTAGTTAAATGATGCGTCCTGATTGAAGGAGCCGTGATGTGAATTTGTTGTTAACAACCTCTTTTCAATGGTCCCGTAAGAGGTCCCTTTTGTATATTCTTTGCAAACAAAACTCCTTCAAACATACAGATTTTCATAAAACTTAACAGAATATTTCTCATCTTGTGACCATGGCTATGCTATGGCTTTTTGCCATTTGGTGATATGACATGTCATGGTAAAAGGGGCCTTAGTGTTTAATTCCTTATTAACACAACTCCTTTTTTGTATATTGATACATTTGTATAAAACTCATAGAATGTCCCTTATCAAGTGACCATGTGCATCTCACGGAGGATCGGTGACTGTATGTTGTGTCATGGAAAGGGCTTTATGTCATATTTATCATCAATTGTTTACACATTTTCTTCATTTGCACATGGCTTGTCATGACACTACAACACATTATTTTTCATGTGACCGTGGCCACAACTTTGCAATTTGGTGCAATTATGTGGCGTCATAGAAAAGGAGTCTTTAAGTAAATCTCCTTGTCAATACAACCCCCCCCTTCATATATGGATATATTTTCATAAAACTTTTTTCTTGTTCAAACTTGAATAGCACTATCAAGACATAGGCTTTTCAAAGAGTAAAGTGGTCTCAAGCCCTCATGGGCCTCTTACTTTGTTAAGTTTTGCAGACAGACAGACAATCAGACAATGGTATATATAATACATACTTAGTGTTTTGTATGAAAAAAAATATCTAACGAGGTTGGGAGAATTGATCATTGTCGAGGCTCTGCCGAGACAATTATTAATTCTCACAACCGAGTTAGATATTTTTTCATACAATACACTTAGTACGTATTATATTTATCTTATAACCTCTTTTTGTCTTGTTTTAGTCGATGTTTCTAACTTAAATGCTAGTTTCTAAAAATAACTGTATGATATTATTGTTCTAAAAATAACTATGTGATATCATAAAAAATATCATACGGGTTGTTATCATACGGATACTTGTATAGTTATAAGATAAAAAACAATATGCCCCCGATGTTTCGATGTGGGGCATAAAAATATGGAAGACAAGTCTTAATCTAAAGCATGTCTATTGATATTATAGAACAGGTTTTCAAACTCATGACTAATCTTGCAAATAAGAGAAAAGCATCTAGCCAAGTCTGATGTATGTGGTGGAATTAAAAGATTATTACCTTCAATTTACGAAGCTTTACTTTGTCTAGTATATAAGACTAATACGCAATATTTCACATCTTTTAATTTCTAATATAATTTCACATATTAGCACTAAAATCTAGACAAAGCTGGAAAATTCAACAATTAAAACATTATTTTGCATTCAACAGCTATCTGTTCAATGCATTAATGCTTAACAATTTCTCAATCTAAATCATGTATGTTGAAAGATAGTAAAACCTATTCAAATTGACTCAGAATATTTTTACTTTTTATATACAGGACACTCAGTGCAAGACTTTTGTAAAAGCCCATAAATGTGTAAGCACTTAAAATAGCTTTGAACTGAGCCCTCAATAAATTGAACTTCTGTAGAAGTTAAGAAATGATTTTTTGTACTGAGTATTTGGTTTGTTTTTTTAGTTTGATTGAAGAAAATTTGTGAATGAAAAAAATAACTGATTATGACCACGTCTGATATCTGCCATTCACTTAAAAGTATCAAATATTGTACTTTTTAGAAGGGTAAAAGTAAAGAACCATGGTTTTAGAAAAGACCATAAATCAACCCTTATCCTCCCACATTGTGATTCCCTTTCAAACAAATAGCCATTTTTTTCCAACCAGTCTGATGCCATTCAGAACATCACTTGGCCATTTCCGTAAACTGCAACAGACCTCGGATGTATGTAAGGCGGATGTGTATGTAACAAAATTGTGCATTTTGTTAAGCGGAAACAGTGTAAGACAAGAGGACCCTGAGGGCCCTAAATCGCTCACCTGATATTTCAAGTAAATTATCGTTAAGACTCCATTTCCTATGATATGGCATGAACCTTCCCATTTTCAACAGAGTTCATTCTTGTGACCTGGCAAACATTTTGATCAAGTTTCAAGAAGACTGGACTACATTTGTGGCGTTTGGAGCTCTTACGAGAAAATTGTCATTAAGGCCCCCATTCCCTTGATATGGCATGTATACTTCCCATTTTCAAATGAGTTCATCCTCATGACATAACAAACATTCTGACAAAGTTTCATTATGATTGGACCATATTTGTGGCTTCTAGAGAGTAAACAAAAAAATTGTCATTAAGACGCCTTTTCCTGTGAAATGGCACGGATCCTTCCCATTTTCAATAGACTTCATCCTCATGACCTAACAAATATTCTGACCAAGTTTCATGAAGATTGGACCGTATTTGTGGCTTCTAGAGTGAAAACAAGAAGTTTGTCATTAAGGCCCCTTTTCCCGTGATATGGCACGGATCCTTTCCATTTGAGCAATTTTCATAAGGGACCACCCAAGGAATATTTCTGCCAAGTTTGGTTGATTTTAACCCATAAGTTTAGGAGGAGATGTCGTTTAAAGATATTGTTGACAAAATTGTCATTCAGGCGCCTTTTTCTGTGATATTACATGGATCCTTCCCATTTTCAATAGACTTCATCCTCATGACCTAACAAATATTCTGACCAAGTTTCATGAAGATTGGACCATATTTGTTGCTCCTAGAGTGTAAACAAGAAATTTGTCATTCAGGCCCCTTTTCCTGTGATATGGCACGGATCCTTTCCATTTGAGCAATTTTCATAAGGGATTACCCAAGGAATATTTCTGCCAAGTTTGGTTGATTTTGACCCATAAGTTTAGGAGAAGATGTCATTGAAAGATATTATTGACAAAATTGTCATTAGGGCGCCTTTTTCCGTGATATGGCATGGATCCTTCCCATTTTCAATAGACTCCATCCTCATGACCCAACAAACATTCTGACCAAGTTTCATGAAGATTGGACCGTATTTGTGGCTTCTAGAGTGAAAACAAGAAATTTGTCATTCAGGCCCCTTTTCCTGTGATATGGCATGGATCCTTTCCATTTGAGCAATTTTCATAAGGGACCACCTAAGGAATATTTCTGCCAAGTTTGGTTGTTTTTAACCCGTAAGTTTAGGAGGAGATGTCGTTTAAAGATATTGTTGACAAAATTGTCATTAAGGCGGCTTTTTCTGTGAAATGGCACGCATCCTTCCCATTTTCAATAGACTTCATCCTCATGACCTAACAAACATTCTGACCAAGTTTCATGAAGATTGGACCGTATTTGTGGCTTCGAGTGAAAACAAAAAATTTGTCATTAAGGCCCCTTTTCCCGTGATATGGCACAGATCCTTTCCATTTGAGCAATTTTCATAAGGGACCACCCAAGGAATATTTCTGCCAAGTTTGGATGATTTTAACCAATAAGTTTAGGAGGAGATGTCGTTTAAAGATATTGTTGACAAAATTGTCATTAAGGCGGCTTTTTCTGTGAAATGGCACGCATCCTTCCCATTTTCAATAGACTTCATCCTCATGACCTAACAAACATTCTGACCAAGTTTCATGAAGATTGGACCGTATTTGTGGCTTCTAGAGTGAAAACAAGAAATTTGTCATTAAGGCCCCTTTTCCCGTGATATGGCACGGATCCTTTCCATTTGAGCAATTTTCATAAGGGACCACCCAAGGAATATTTCTGCCAAGTTTGGTTGATTTTAACCCATAAGTTTAGGAGGAGATGTCGTTTAAAGATATTGTTGACAAAATTGTCATTAAGGCTGCTTTTTCTGTGAAATGGCACTGATCCTTCCCATTTTCGATAGACTTCATCCTCAAGACCTAACAAACATTCTGACCAAGTTTCATGAAGATTGGACCGTATTTGTGGCTTCTAGAGTGAAAAGAAGAAATTTGTCATTAAGGCCCCTTTTCCCGTGATATGGCACGGATCCTTTCCATTTGAGCAATTTTCATAAGGGACCACCCAAGGAATATTTCTGCCAAGTTTGGTTGATTTTGACCCATAAGTTTAGGAGGAGATGTCGTTTAAAGAAAAAGTTGACGCCGTGACGGACAGACGGACAGACGGACGCCGGACAACGATCGATCACAATAGCTCCCTTGAGCACTTCGTGCTCAGGTGAGCTAATAAGAAAAACTAGCACTGTAGATTTCTATATTTTACAGTAAATAACGGCTGAAAAATAAAAATTTTTGAGAATGACGAATCTTAAGATATATATATTAGAATACGATAGTTCCATGTCAGTGACTTAAACGTGTAGCGTTGGCGACGTCAAATGTTTTCACACACAGTTTCGAGGGCTAACGCCATTTTAACTGACGTCATTGAGTTTTTCCAAGGTTTTCCCGTATTATTTAAAAATAGCCGGTCTATGTACATCTGAGGTTGATCGTGAGATTGGCCGAGTGGTTTCTGAATGGTCTGATGCAAGTTTTTTCAACAATAGTTGTGTGGAAAGAATTTAGCGTAGGATGAGATGAGACTGCACATATGTGCAGGCGTGCAGGCTGATCTTAGCCTATACTCTCAGTCAAAGCTATGTGTGAGGCAGAAATGACACAAACAACTTGCAAAGGGTTAAAAAATGTGATGTTTAGTACTAGATCACATGATCAACATTCTACAAAATTCTTATCAAATCTATCAAGATATTTATAACAAGAGATGTTTGTAAAATATGCCCTCCCCCCCTAAGAGCAGGTCAAAGGCATGTTCTTTGTAAATTAACAAAAGGCAATAACTCAAAAAATATGATGAGTAGAGTTATGGTTCTTGTGCACTGATTTTCTCCTCAAGGAGATCTATCTACCTTTGAAGTTTCATGTTTCTAGGGAGGGGGGCATAATTAAGCTTTACATCTATACATAAAATATCCAATAGGTTGAACTATTAATGCAAGGATGAATCAAATAGCTTGTCTTCTTTACAAAATCAAGCTATCTTTAAGAAATAACATGCTAAATATCTCTTTAAACTGTAATCTATTGCTCATAATTCTTTTCATTTTTGTTACATGATTATCATTGATTAGTCGAAACAAAAGTTTCATAATTGTAACATTTATGTCAATTTAATAGAGATAAAAACTTGACAGAGCCTTGATTTTGTTATTTCAAACAAAGTGGCAAATTGTCACAAGAAAGGCTAGTCATAATGCTTGATGTCAATTCATGTGAGGGATTTAACCCTTTCCTGTTTTACAAAATTTTGGACCTGTCCAAATTCAAAGGTTTTGCAGACGTAAATTTAAAGTGGATTTAACTTGAAAATTAACATTCAGTAGGGTGGAAAATAGTGTGGAAAAAGAAGAAATTGCCTATCAGAAGCAATTTCTTCTTTTTCCACAATGTTTTCTCAATCATAAAATCACAGGCATGTAAAAAGCAGAGATTAAACTACAAAGGGTTAAATTGAAGTCTTATAAGGGCCATCAGAGATGCATTATGCTCACCAAATAAGACTGGATAAATTCTTACTGTATCAATTCTATCTGGTCAAGGTAGGGATGAATTATCATGCCAAGGCTTTGCCTTGTAAAAATAATTTCTCACAGCCAAGACCAGCCATATGTTAAGGATGACAAATCAGTGCAAACAGTTTTGCACAATTGTACACCACTTTGCATGCTAGTGACAGTGTAAAGCGGTTTAACCCTTTCCTGTTTTACAAAATTTAAAACCTGTCCAAATTCAAAGGTTTTGCAGACATAAATTAAAAGTGGATTTAATTTGAAAAATAACCATTCAATAGGGTAGAAAATAGTGTGGAAAAAGAAGAAATTGCTTGTCAGAAGCAATTTCTTCTTTTTCACAATGTTTTCTCAATCATAAAATCACAGGCATGTAAAACGCAGGGATTAAACAGCAAAGGGTTAAATTGAAGTTCTAGATCATGCAGAGAGTTTCAGGATGACAAATCAGTGCAAACAGTTTTGCACAATTGTACACCACTTTGCATGCTAGTGCCAGTGTAAAGCAGTATAATTGGCAAATATTTTGCACCGTTTTGACATCCTGAATGCAGGGCAGATATCATTGGTATTCTAAGACACTTACATGTTATTCTATTTATCATGTCATCAATTTTCAGTGCTGAAGTTTTATGAAACCTCAACATTAAACAAGAGGACCCTGAGGGCCCTAAATCGCTCACCTGATATTTCAAGTAAATTATCATTAAGACTCCATTTCCTATGATATGGCATGAACCTTCCCATTTTCAACAGAGTTCATTCTTGTGACCTGGCAAACATTTTGATCAAGTTTCATGAAGATTGGACTATATTTGTGGCGTTTGGAGCTCTTACGAGAAAATTGTCATTAAGGCCCCTTTTCCCGTGATATGGCACGTATACTTCCCATTTTCAAATGAGTTCATCCTCATGACATAACAAACATTCTGACAAAGTTTCATGATGATTGGAACATATTTGTGGCTTCTAGAGAGTAAACGAAAAAATTGTCATTAAGATGCCTTTTCCTGTGATATGGCACCGATCCTTCCCATTTTCAATAGACTTCATCCTCATGACCTAACAAACATTCTGACCAAGTTTAATGAAAATTGGACCATATTTGTGGCTTCTAGAGTCTAAACAAGAAATTTGTCATTAAGGCCCCTTTTCCTGTGATATGGCACAGATCCTTTCCATTTGAGCAATTTTTATAAGGGACAACCCAAGGAATATTTCTGCCAAGTTTGGTTGATTTTGACCCATAAGTTTAGGAGGAGATGTCGTTTAAAGATATTGTTGACAAAATTGTCATTAAGGCGCCTTTTTCCATGATATGGCATGGATCCTTCCCATTTTCAATAGACTTCATCCTCATGACCTAACAAACATTCTGACCAAGTTTCATGAAGATTGGACCGTATTTGTGGCTTCTAGAGTGAAAACAAGAAATTTGTCATTAAGGCCCCTTTTCCTGTGATATGGCACGGATCCTTTCCATTTGAGCAATTTTCATAAGGGACCACCCAAGGAATATTTCTGCTAAGTTTGGTTGATTTTGACCCATAAGTTTAGGAGGAGATGTCGTTTAAAGAAAAAGTTGACGCCGTGACGGACAGACGGACAGACGGACGCTGGACAACGATCGATCACAATAGCTCCCTTGAGCACTTCGTGCTCAGGTGAGCTAAAAAGTCATGTGAAAATGGTTCTGAATAAGATCCTGAATAGCAAATTGATGCTTAAAAAAGACTGCCTGATATCATTTAATGTTATCAGGCAGGTGATATCAGGTCAATATACATGGTATGATAAATATATGTGGAAAATGATCAGAAACCTAAAAGGCTGGTGTTCTAGTTCTTGTTGATGAAAACAAGTAGTATATAGCATTGTGAGTAAAAAGGACCTATGTAGATGCAAAACCAGTCTCCTACTCTCATAATTGATTTGAGCTACCTTGTAATATTTCTATAGCTTTTATGTTTAACAATATTCATCTACAACTAGTATATAATGACTGGGCCATCTTATTTCTCGCCCGAAAGGGTCCCGATTTTGATGTTTTTCAGCTGGGCCACAATTTGAAACCCGGCCCTGTGTTCCGGCTGACAAGATGCTACAAACTGTTTTCAAATTATACCTGTTTTTGCACACATGTGCACGTGCAAAGCGGGGTATAATTAGAAAACGGTGTGTAGCATCTTGTCAACTGGAACACAGGGCCGGGTTTCAAATTGTGGCCCGGCTGAAAAACAACCAAATCGGGCCCCACCCGGGGGAGAAATAAGTTGGCCCACTGTCTGTAGTTACTTTCAACTTTATCAACTTGACACCTGTTAATGGGTAAATCCATTCAGCATAATTAATCTTTATTGGTTACATCCCTTAAAGGAAAAAGCTTACAAATGAAAAAAACTTTGTAAAGATTTCTTCAGTTTTACACAATGTTTTTGAATCAGGATGACAAACAAGAATCGTGTAAGAATGTCATCTGTAACATCGTTCAAACTGGACAAGTAATATGCTTACAATATAAGATTACTCGGATCACAGTCAAGCATCAACATGACTTTAAGCCTAACATTTACTAACACCAGTTTTGAAATCTCATTTTGGCTGTTCTCCATATGGTTCGACAAAGCTGCCAGGAAACAACCCTGTTTTTCCAGATCGTTTTAATGTTCCTTTAAACCAACCATCATCTCTTTTCTTGTGAACATAGATAATGTCACCAATTTTGAGATCAAGTTCCAATTCACTCTGTGAAGGGTATGTTTCTACACATCTGAATCTGAAATAAAATTCAGTATGGTAAGAATAAGAACACTTTTAAAATTGACAAGATGAATGATTTCAGAGAGATTTCTAAATGAAACTGATTGAGCAAGTTTGAATTGATACCAGCATATTGTAAACGAGAGCACTGCCTATGGGTGCCTACATCCGACAGTTTGGTGCTTCATAGAAGATAAAAAATTGAAGAGGAAAAAGGGATGTAGTTTACACAAAATGCATCTAGAATTATCATCCTTGATAGTATAAGTTTGTATATTGATAGTGAGCATGTGTACCAAGACCAACAGCAAAGCTTAAAATAAGTTATACATGTACTTTGTTTGCCCACCTTTCATCAAATGTACAAAAACTGTTTCATTTATATTTGTATTACTTCATTGACAAAAGGGATATTCCAAAATAAATACCAGCCAATGAATTGATGGAGTGTTTTGATCCATTTAAATGCAGTTGTGGAGTGTTTTATATGTTTTTAGTGAGAAAACAAAATGCTATGAATGGTAATCTCGGATTGATTGAGTGATTTTTTAATGATTATGAGTGGGAATGAGACTTAGTTTCACACTTTTTAACTGTATTGCCATGACAATCTTTTTTTGTTTGTCTTCTTAAATAGCGTTTTACACTGCTTTTAACAATCTTTAAGTTTCATCACAGCAGCTGGAGCACCTTATGATGAGTTCCTGGTATTTCTCATACCAGTTCTATCATTACATACTTCCCTAGCCTCCAGCTGCTATCAACCCATTGGTGGGAGACAAATAGTCAGAAAGGATGAGTGCTGCAGCTGTCATTTTTGGATAGGTATGTTTGCTATGCAGGAATGATATACCCTTTACTTAACCCTTTGCTGTTTAATCCCTGCTTTTTACGTGCCTGTGATTTTATAATTGAGAAAACATTGTGATAAAAGAAGAAATTGCTTCTGACAAGCAATTTCTTCTTTTTCCACACTATTTTCTACCCTACTGAATGGTTATTTTTCAAATTAAATCTACTTTAAATTTTCGTCTGCAAAACCCTTGAATTTGGACAGGTCTAAAATTTTGTAAAACAGGAAAGGGTTAATAATATCTTGGTAATTGTTGAAATTAACTTTACCTGTCCAACTAAGAAAGGAGCAAACCATATTTTCAAGGCTAATTACATAATTATCCTAATAAATGCTATGAGAGTTATACAAGTCATTTACAGGGAGCTTTTATTATCTGAAGCAAGATTCTATCAATTTGCTGTCTTATTGATTTTTCCTATTTTAATTTGAGGTTGATTTCCTTTATACAATCATCTAAATGATTGTTTAGAGGGAGTTTACCTCACATTGGAGAAAAGGTCTCACAAATTATTCAAAATATACGTAACTTCATTTATGTGAAGTGAGTTTTTTCAGTAAATTGTAAAGAGTGGAGCTTCTTTTTGGGAGAGCACTTATAAGTGGAAATGGTATGTTTATGTGTTGGGTGCAATAATATCAACCTTTCTTTAATGCTTTTTGGTGGTTTAACAAGTAATAATGGTAGATAATCATTTTGATAAACTGGACACCCCATCAGTGAAATTAACAATTATGGCTCCACAGACTTGAAATTCTTGTAATAGCAAATCAAGTTTTTGACTAGATTTTAATGGATATTTTGGGTTCTACTGATGTTGAAAATGATTTTCAAATTTTCCACTATATAACACATGGAGAAATGCACTCCACCCATAAAAGACATATTTTTCATTCGATCATAACAATTTTGGCTGCATGATAATGGGTCACCCAAGGATCATACCAATGAAGTTTGAGTGATATACATCAGTTAGATTCCGAGAAAATGATTTTCAAAGTTTCCACTATAAAACATATTGAGAAATGACCTGCGCCAATAAAATACATATTTTTCATCCAATCACAATAATGTTTGGTAGACTGATAAAAGGTCACTCAATTATCATTCCAGTGAAATTTGGTTGATACCAATTGGTTACATTCTGAGAAAATGATTTTCAAAGTTTCCACTATATAACATATTGAGAAACGACATCTGCCCAAAAAATACATATATTCCATCTATTTCCATCCAATTATTTTTGGTAGGCTGATAAAGGGTCACTCAAGTATCAATCCAGTGAAATTTGGTTGATACCAATTGGTTACATTCTGAGAAAATGATTTTCAAAGTTTCCACTATATAACATATAGAACAAGAGCACCCCAAGTGGGTGCCAACGCTCAGCTGTTTATTATTTCTTAGGCAATGGCAAATATACTCAGCAAAAAAAGAAAGTATCCACTTTTCTTTTGTCAATATCTTTTATATTTTTAAGATTAAATGATCAATTAAGGTACCATTGTGTTTACAACGCCTCAATGGCTTTACATTCAAGTAACATGGATTTCTTAGTGTTTTTCAATAAATATCGAGATGTTTGTTTTCTATGTCGACGTACGTCATGTGTTCGATCTTGAGTTTATTCTCAAATGAATTTAACCTCTAAAGCTCTGTTTTTAAGAAAATCAAACAATAATTGTGTTCCGTACAACACAGTTTTGTAACGAGACCGATAAAAACTTGACCACAGGCGTAATCAAAAACCGTCAAACGTTGAGTAAATTTTGCGGACGTTAGTTGAAAGAGAAGAACAATAAAGACGTGTGCTGGCCATTTCCTAAAGAGTATTGTTGTCATTCGCCCTCTTCAACTCAATTGGGCCACTGGGACGATGTCACGCCAAATTTTCTCAATCACGTTGATGCGATTGCCTCTACGCTTCGTAACCATTTTTTCAAAGCAGAAGTGAAATAAACGTCTGAACCTTTAAAAACGTCAAACTTTAAAATAAAGTCTATTGCCCTTTAATTCTTAACGGGTATAAGGCAAGCAAATTTCCTTGATATTTATACAAGCCTCTCCGATGAGCAAGATGAAACGTTGACGTATCATGGCAATGCAAATGTTGTTTTCTTTTCAGAAAAAAATGAAAATGAGCATTTTGGGCTTGATTTTCTTGACAAAAACGAGCAGGCAGAATTTTGTTAATTTGAGGTTTGAATCTGCGTAAAATGTTTTATGAATGTTTGTGTTCATTTGACGTACCTTTGGTAGGAATTAGCAGAAGGAATCAAGTTGTCTTATCAATCCAGAATACCTAATGCAATGATATTGCATTTCGCAAGCTAAAAACTGTCAAAAAATCATTTGAATATTTAATTCAGAGTCTGCGATTTTTGAAAACGACCCCTTGGCTACGTTAGCGCATACAATTCGGTAGCGGTTTCTTCAAATCACATAAAACTTTTCAAATTTATTTCCAAATGATTAGGGCGTAATTTGCAATATGTTTCATAGAATTCCTGTGTGCACTTTTAAAGAAATCCGAAGTTTTATTGGGTGGATACTTTTTATTTTTGCTCAGTATATATTCAAAAGTTAGGACCAAGATTATTTTTTCAAAGAAATTTGACCTTGAAAAATGACCTTGACTGATCCCCTTACACTTGGTACCTACAGAAAGGTCTTGTCCCAAGCAATGATCATGTGAAATACTTAGGCTCTATGACTTACCATTCAAAAGTTATGACTGAGGTTAAAGAAAAACGCCAATGCCAACAACAACGCCAACAACAACTTGAACAACGCCAAGGTGAACATAATACCTCGGGTTTTCTTTGAAAACAGCCGAGCTAAAAATGACCCCGCCCATAAAATACATATTTTCTGTCCAATCACAATTATCTTCTGTAGACTAATAAAAGGCCCATTCAATCCATGTTTTTTATTGGATCAAAATTTCTTGAACAACTTTGAAAGAGGGTCACCCAAAGATCATCCCTGTGAAGTTTGGTTGAAATTCATAGAGTAGTTTCTGAGGAGAAGATTTTTGCAGAAAAAAGTTTACAACTCTCATACGGATGCACGACTGGCAAAACGCCATGAGAATAGCCCTAGTGACCTTCGGCCAGTGAAGCTAAAAACTTATACCCTGCTTTTGTTCATTTCACCCTATCTAACATCATCTAAGCCAAGCCCATAAAGTGACATCACCATGAACCTTGCAAAGCAATCACTTGCTAAATTTCTTCCAAAATTTTCTCTCGTCTCATTTTTGGATTAAAGAAATTAAATGTTTGTTTTTTCGAGACAGATATCAATTGATGAACAACAAAAAACATATTTTCACTACCTGTTCCACCACTTGTGAATATAGCTTTTGTTATTCACACAATGAAATATCAATCAATCTTACATGAAACAACCAATTGTCTTCTATATATTGTTCTGTAATTTAACAATTTCTGAAACTTTTAACAAAATGCGAAAATTCAAATTCTACAAGTTATTTGAAATTCAATTTGCCAAAAGACAAATTTTAAGAAAGACAGACTAAATGGACTTTGCTCCAGGACTTACTTTTCTCTCACAAGTGGTTTTGGCCTTGAAGGTTTTGGCTGTTGCATTGTTGAATCAAAAGATCCGGACTTCTTGTGTCCTCCATTGGATGAACTCTGTCTAACTTCACTTGAGTAAGAGGATGACCTGCAAAGATAGGTAAACCCTTTCCTGTTTTACAAAATTTTGGACCTGTCCAAATTCAAAGGTTTTGCAGATGAAAATTAAAAGTGGATTTAATTTGAAAAATAGCCATTTAGTAGGGTAGAAAATAGTGTGGAAAAAGAAGAAATTGCTTGTCAGAAGCAATTTCTTCTTTTTTCACATTGTTTTCTCAATCATAAAATCACAGGCACGTAAAAAGCAGGGATTAAACAGCAAAGGGTTAAAACAATGTTAACCCTTGTAATGTAGAACTCGGAATATTCCTGCTTTGGCAGGAGGTATAGCCAAAGACCAGACTGCCCAAAATGTGCAGTCAGATCATAGTACATGCAATCTGGTTTTAATTAAGAAAGTTACAAAATTGTAGTTTCAACTTTTAATACTGAATCATAAGTGCATAAAGTGCATTTAGTTTTTTAGGGCAGTGGACCCTAAATAATTCCACAATGTTTCGAAAACCATGAACTTTAACCCTTGTCATGCTGAACCAGGAATATTCCTGCTGTGGCAAGAGCTATAGACAATCATCATTCTGCACATATGTGCAGTCTGATGTTAGTCTACACCACCTATTTCTCACTTTCAAATCAGAATAGTCAATGGATTTAGTTTTTTCAAATAAAAATTGACATACAGTCGGTACCTTCAGTGCTTTTTGCCCTTTAATTTTGGTGAAAATTTTTAGCCAAAATTTATTCAGCATGACAAGGGTTAACAGTGTTAATAGAGGTTTCCTAATGATTTTCATTAGGAAACCTTCGATAACATTGTGAAAGAACATTTGGTCAAAATGTTATGGAACTGTTAGAGGTCCGCTACCATAGTGTAATTTTGCAGTTGATTTTATTCAGCATGATAAGAGTTAAACCTTACCCTTCTGAATTCAATGTTGTTCTACAAAACTTCCAAAATTTCAGTCCTTCTTGCCATAATTTACCCCTAATAATTCAGTCAAAAGCATGCAGGAAAGGCTAAGATCAGACTGCACATATGTGCCGGCTGATCCTAGTCTACACAGTTTGTCAAGTCTTTGTGTACAGCTGTAATTTGTCATGAATACCATGAGAAGGGATAACCAATTGTCCCTTGTTTTAATACCCACAGTAAGTTTTTTTCGACAAAGGGTGTAGACAAGTAATATTCAAACAATATAACACCTTCTTATTGTGAATACTTGGCACAAAACGCCATTTTAACCACAATGAGATAAAATCTTTGTAGACATTCATAGGAATTGCAATATTTTGATAAATCCTACCAGTACAAACTAATTAAAGGTTGGAGGAGAATCAAACTTACTCCTTTTTATCTGAAGGATTTTATGCAAAATAATTTACGCCTTTTAGTGGTTAATCAAGGACATAACAGAACATTATCACTTGATAACCTCACCAGTGAAAGTTTAGCTCTGTTTTCATTTATTTCACCCTATTTGATTTTGATTTAATCTCAGCCGAGCCAAATGTACAACCAATGTCACTATGTTGCATAGTAATCATGCCAAAAATGACACATTTTCAGATAATTTGCCCTAAAATGTTATCATCTGGTCCAGTGTAAGCATTAAAGAAATAGAATCATTGTTTGTTTTTTATGCAAGATGAATAAATCTTTCATTTTGAGAACACAAAAAGCCTCATTGCTTTGCAACAAGTAAAATATAGCTTTTGTTGTTAAGTCAACTGCAGATAAATCAACCTTACACTGAAACAATCAATTATCCTCTATGTATTTTACCTTGTGTGAGCTACTCCTGAATCACTAAGAGATGAAATATCAGCATCACTGGTTTTTGTCTTCTTACTTTTTCCAGCAGATGTGAGTCTTTTCATCAAACCAAGTTTTTCTTTTTCCTTCTTCTCTTTCTATTTTAAAAGATAACAAAATCTATCAAAGAACTTTACTTCTATGTGATGAAGTTAAGCCTTTCCCAGCTTTTAAATTTCAGACTCTATAGACCTGTTTATTTATATGAATGGAGTTAAACATTTTTTTTTTAATTTTCTTATCATCATACAGTGGTGGCTGGGGCACATTACCATGGATTCCTATATTTTTTCATAAGTACCACCACAACATCCCTTCTGAGGCTTAAAATTCAACAATAACTCCTGAGATTAAGGATTCAATGGGACTCCTAACACATGAAATCAGGTAGTCCAAGCTCAAAATAAGGAGTCTGAATTTTCATAATGAGAGAACATTGTGGAAAAGAAGAAATTGTTTCTTTTCCACAATACTCTTCCAAAGAAGACTTAGTTTCTCAAAACACTACAGGATCCAAGCAAATGTTTTCTTCAACAACTTTGAAGTGAAAAAATCTACAGTTTTGGCAAGTGGTAAATAAGGAGTCTCAGACTCTCCGAATCCCCTTAGTGTCAAACCCTTAAAAATGAATTAAACAGACAGTGACACTGTGAGGGGTCGGGTGATTTATCAACTGCGACACGAGAGTAGTTCAAGGTTGGATCAAAGAAACTAATTTGGGCTTAAGATCTTAACCTTTCAAAGCATAGGATATCAAAGCTTCTATTTAAGCAAGGTAAGGGATGGCAGTATCTGGATATAATTTTTGTCCTGTAGACTGTTGTTTTAAGGTGAATAGTAGTAGAGGAAATTCTGATTGTTTTGTTTGTCTGAATGGGCTTTATGCCGCTTTCAACAATTTCGCAGTTACATCGCAGTGGCCGGAGCACCTTAAAATGGATTCCTGGTATTTCTTTCACCTGTACTACCATTACACCCTTTTCTAGCCTCCAACTGCTATCTCACATAGGTTTACGATTATCTATCCATTGGTGAGAGACAAACGTCAGAAAGGATATTTGCCGCCACCCAGGATCGAACCCACGACTTCCAGATTGGAAGTCTTATGCCTAACCAACTGCGATAAGGTAGTGGCTGAATTTTAATTGTTAATCCTGACCTTCTACCTTTTAAATGTACTTTAGTGATTTATATTAACAAGAGTGCCATCGTCACAAAATACGCCGCCACTTTGCAGCTGTTTCACGAAAATAATTGTAGACACTACTTATTTTGACAGAACCAAATTGAAAATGACCAAGTTTCATTTAAATCAAGACAAAAAGTTGCCTTCACAAGGCTGCAATTTCAATAAGCCCCAGGCACTAAGTTTTAAGGGGGCATAATTCAGGGAAATAAATGAGCCATAAAATCCTTGATCCATGTACATCTACAAATTATGGTGATGCCATTGACCAAGTTTCATTTAAATAAAGACAAAAAGTTAGGAGGAGTTGTGTTCAAAAGGCTGCAATTTTGATAAGCCCTAGATACTAAGTTTTAAGGGGGCATAATTTAGGGTAAAATTAATGAACCATAAAATCCTTACTTCATGCTCATCAACTAATTTCGGTTAAAACATCCACCAAGTTTCATTTAGATCCAGCCAGAAACTTAGGAAGAGTTGCATTCACAAGGCTGCAATTTCAATAAGCCCCAGAGACTAAATTTTAAGGGGGCATAACTGAGGCAATAAGCCCCAGAGACTAAGTTTTTAAGGGGCATAACTCAGGCAAAAATCAACGAATCATAAAATCCTTCCTTCATGCACATCTACCAATTGAGGTGATAACATTGACCAAGTTTCAAGAAGATCCAGCCAGAAACTTAGGAGGAGTTGCGTTGACAAGAAAAGTGAACCCAGAGACTAAGTTTTTAAGGGGCATAACTCAGGCAAAAATCAACGAACCATAAAATCCTTCCTTCATGCGCATCTACTAATTGAGGTGTTAACATTGACCAAGTTTCAAGAAGATCCAGCCAGTAGTTTAGGAGGAGTTGCGTTGACAAGAAAAGTGGACGGACGTACGGACGGATGGACGGACGGAGAAGATGATGCCAATATACGTCCGCCTGCGGCGGCGTATAAAAATGAGCCTATACATGACATTTCCAACAATTTTGAATGTGTGTATGCCTCTAAAAATTGAGTAGCGTAGACAGCCACTTACTGTTAATGTAAAATAACCTGATTGCCTTTGGATACTTTGAGACCTTATCTCTCTACAAAATGCAAAGTAAGGACTCTGGTCAGACTGTGCTGATGCACAGGCTGGTCAGAGTCTTTGCTTTGTACATATTCAAAACTGTTAAAAATGTCAGGCACAGGCTCAAATAGGATTATGAATATGGGAAAACAAGATCCCATACTGATTCAAACTTAACTCCTGTACTCAACAGATAAATAGGGGATATTGAATGAGTGGTCATTGAATACCTAATTTAATAAGCGAGTCATCTATAAACAGATAAAAACGAGGCTGTGCCGAGTTTTTATCTGTTTACGATGACAAGTTTAATAAATTTGATATTGAATGAGCACAAATTTGATATTCTATTTATAATATGACGTTATTTTTGTGATAAAACGGGGAAATTAAGATATTTATGGATTCAAGCTATTCAGCCAAACATATAACACCATTTGCAAAGTGATGTAATCGAATCAATTGTGACGTCATTTTAACAACTAAAATATAAAGTTGATATCCATTCTTAGCTCATTTGCATAGTTATTTCACTAGTGTAATAACACCCATGTAATATAAAAAATATTCAACAGGCGTGTTTCACTCCTGCAACGTAAGTCATATTATAAAATTTACTACTGAACTGCTATAATAGTAAATTGTATCATAGAGGATTGTTTTCGTTTATGACAACTTTTCTTAATTCATATCTACAGCACTATCAAAAGTCATTTAATGTGCATACTTGAATATTGTGACAGTTAACCAAATTAGAATTTCCAAGACATCAGATTTAATTTTCACATTGACATAAGCCCATCTTGTTTGACCTTCTGTATTACAGCTTCAGTTAATGCATGTGCACAATTTCAATTGTTTGATTGAGGGGAGCATTACACCACTGTCAAGATTTTTCAGTTACATCGCAGTAATGGAGCACCTAACAATGGATTCCTGGTATTTCTCTCACCAGTACAACCACAACATCCTTTCCTAGCCTCCAGCTGCTATCTCACATAGGTCTACAATTATTAACCCAATGTTGAGAGACAAATAGTCAGAAAGCATGAGTGATACCATCAGGGATCGATCCTGTGACCTCTAGATTGACAGTCCAATGCAGTACCAATTGCGATATGACGGCGGCTCATGCACAAGTTCAAGTTACCAAGCTTATACATTCTCTTTAATGCATTTTGGTGGATATTTAAGAAAAAACCATACATTATCATTTGATAAACTCACTAGCTAACCAGTATAAAACTTCTACCCACCTTTCCTTTGTTTCATCCTATCTGACATTATTTAAGCAGAGCCTAAAACATAACATTATCATAAGCCTTGCATAGCAGCTACATGCAAAATGACATGCTTTAATAAATTCTTTCCAAAGACTTTCACATTTTGTCACATTTTTGCATTAAAATTATAATTGTTTGTTTTTTGTTAGAGATTGATAAATCTTTCATTTAGTGAACAACAAAAGCTTTATTTTCACTTGTGGCTCTGCCACTTGTGAAAATAGAGCTTTTGTTGTCCACTCAATGAAATATAAATCAATCCTACTCTGAAACAAATGAAAATCCTCTATAAAAACAGTAGTTCCTACCTTGTCTTTTTCATTAAGCATCTGTAATTGTGAGGGGTTACTTGGTCCAGGTACTGTATCAGTTTTACCCTTGGCCCCTAGGGCAACATTGGGTGGAGTTATCTGCCCCGTTGTAGACAATGCATGTTTCCATACAGGACTACCCCCTCCCATACTGCCTGTGGTGGATGTGCTCAACACTTCCGCCGGGTCTTTACCAGATGCTGCCAGGGCTGCGGCATTTGGGCTCAGGGACTTTGAGGCTCGAATATAACGAGTGGTTTTAGAAGTGGTTGCAAGTGTGGGACTGTTGGCTTTAGAAATGGCAGTTGGTGTTGTGGTTGGTGCTGCAATGGATGGCTTAGAACCTGTAATTTATAAGAAAAGATAATTTAGTAATTTTCAGGAAGAGTTAAACATAAAACTATTTTAGAACTGTTAATACTGAATTTTATTACCATTTAACATTCTTCCTCTTTACAATTAATGGCAATTAAAAAGTGTATCAAAATCTATGCAGTGTTATATTACATTCAGATCTTTTCAAAAGAGAGGGACCACCCACTCCCCTCCTCCCACCCACCCCCAATTTAACTAGAACTGTCGCAGAGCGGACTAATACCCCCCCCCCACAAGTGCTTTGTCAGATTGCAAGTGCTATTTGTGCATGATGTGTTTATAACTAATATTGAGGTCATATGTAGTATTTGCATGAAGTTTCATGATTCTAGGTCGCTTGTTTTTTTTAGTTAAGAGTCCAGAAATAAAAATTGAACAAAAATTGACTGTGACGTTGACTTTTGACCTATATGACCAAAAAACAATAGGGCACTTCCTTGGATCATAAGCAACTTTTGCATAAAGTTTCATGCTTGTAGGTCACTTGGTTCTCGAGTTAGAGTCCAGAAAAGAATATTGAACAAAAATTTACTGTGACCTTGACCTTTGACCTATGTAACCCCAAAACAAAAGGGCACTTCCTTGGGTCATGAGGAACATTTGTATAAAGTTTCATGATTGTAGGCCACTTGGTTCTTGAGTTCGAGCTGGAAACAAAAATTGAACAAAGGCTGACTGTGACCTTGACCTTTGACCTACATGACCCAAAAACAATAGGGCACTTCCTTGGGTCATAAGGAACATTTGTAAAAAGTTTCATGATTGTAGGTCATTTTGTTCTTGAGTAAGAGTCCGGAAATGAAAAGGTCTACGGACAGACAGACAGGCAGACAGACATGGCGAAACCAATATACCCCCCCCCCCCTCTACTTAGTAGGTGGGGGGTATAATAAGATAATTTAAGGATTAGGAATTTCTGATGGGAAGTGTACATGGTCATGGGGCCAAAAAGGGCCAGTATCACTCCACTGGCACTAATCATCAATTTTACAAGTAGGTCCCTTTTTCTATCACATAGTTAAATTTCCAAGCATCTTTAATGTGCCCATAGTCATATAATTAGCAACATTTTATTTCACAAAAATCTGACAATAAATGTACAAGTTGCAATAAAAGAAATGTTGCATCACAAAGGCCCCCTTTTCCATGGCACAGCATCTTATCACCAAACAAGAGGACCCTGAGGGCCCTAAATCGCTCACCTGATATTTCAAGTAAATTATCATTAAGACTCCATTTCCTATGATATGGCATGAACCTTCCCATTTTCAACAGACCTCATTCTTGTGACCTGGCAAACATTTTGATCAAGTTTCATGAAGATTGGACTATATTTGTGGCGTTTGGAGCTCTTACGAGAAAATTGTCATTAGGGCCCCTTTTCCCATGATATGGCACATATACTTCCCATTTTCAAAAAAGTTCATCCTCATACATAACAAACATTCTGACAAAGTTTCATGATGATTGGACCATATTTGTGGCTTCTACAGAAACAAAAAATTGTCATTAAGATGCCTTTTCCTGTGATATGGCATGGATCCTTCCCATTTTCAATAGACTCCATCCTCATGACATAACAAACATTCTGACCAAGTTTCATGAAAATTGGACCAAATTTGTAGCTTCTACAGTGAAAACAAGAAATTTTTCATTAAGGCCCCTTTTCCCGTGATATGGCACGGATCCTCTCCATTTGAGCAATTTTCATAAGGGACCAACCAAGGAATATTTCTGCCAAGTTTGGTTGATTTTGACCCATAAGTTTAGGAGGAGATGTCGTTTAAAGATATTGTTGACAAAATTGTCATTAAGGCGGCTTTTTCTGTGAAATGGCATGGATCCTTCCCATTTTCAATAGACTTCATCCTCATGACCTAACAAACATTCTGACCAAGTTTCATGAAGATTGGACCATATTTGTGGCTTCTAGAGTGAAAACAAGAAATTTGTCATTAAGGCCCCTTTTCCTGTGATATGGCACGGATCCTTTCCATTTGAGCAATTTTAATAAGGGACCAACCAAGGAATATTTCTGCCAAGTTTGGTTGATTTTAACCCATAAGTTTAGGAGGAGATGTCGTTTAAAGATATTGTTGACAAAATTGTCATTAAGGCGGCTTTTTCTGTGAAATGGCACGGATCCTTTCTATTTTCAATAGACTTCATCCTCATGACCTAACAAACATTCTGACCAAGTTTCATGAAGATTGGACCGTATTTGTGGCTTCTAGAGTGAAAACAAGAAATTTGTCATTAAGGCCCCTTTTCCTGTGATATGGCACGGATCCTTTCCATTTGAGCAATTTTCATAAGGGACCACCCAAGGAATATTTCTGCCAAAATTGGTTGTTTTTAACCCATAAGTTTAGGTGGAGATGTCGTTTAAAGATATTGTTGACAAAATTGTCATTAAGGCGGCTTTTTCTGTGAAATGGCACGGATCCTTCCCATTTTCAATAGACTTCATCCTCATGACCTAACAAACATTCTGGCCAAGTTTCATGAAGATTGGACCGTATTTATGGCTTCTAGAGTGAAAACAAGAAATTTGTCATTAAGGCCCCTATTCCCGTGATATGGCACGGATCCTTTCCATTTGAGCAATTTTCATAAGGGACCAACCAATTAAAGATATTGTTGACAAAATTCTCATTAAGGCGGCTTTTTCTGTGAAATGGCATGGATCCTTCCCATTTTCAATAGACTTCATCCTCATGACCTAACAAACATTCTGACCAAGTTTCATGAAGATTGGACCATATTTGTGGCTTCTAGAGTGAAAACAAGAAATTTGTCATTAAGGCCCCTTTTCCCGTGATATGGCACGAATCCTTTTCATTTGAGCAATTTTCATAAGGGACCACCCAAGGAATATTTCTGCCAAGTTTGGTTGATTTTGACCAATAAGTTTAGGAGGAGATGTCGTTTAAAGAAAAAGTTGACGCAGTGACGGACACTTCGTGCTCAGGTGAGCTAAAAACAAAGAACGTTGATAGATCATGTCCTAAGGATCAGCCTTGTGCAATTCAGTTCGCGTATTGATACAGTGTGATAAGGTTTTAAGGTTGATACCTCAACAAAATCAATTAATACACTCTACATCTATTAAGTGGATCTGTAATATTTCCACAATGTTTCAGAAGTCATGAATTTTAACAGTGTTAACCGAGGTTTCGTAATGATTTCATTAGGAAACCATGTTAACATTGTGAAAGATCATGAGTTCTGAATTGCTGGTGAACTATTACAGGTCTACTACCTTAAACAAATTCACACACCTGTAATTGTACTCCCAAGACTAGGCGATGGTGAAGCTTCCTTTCCATGTCTGGGTACTACAGGAACTTGGACCATGTCTCCACGATCTGACATCTTCTGTGAGTCTAATGATCCACTGTTCCCCTTTGCTGCCTCCATACTGACATTTCTTGACGGGGAGGATTTTGTTTTCTGTTGGGAAACCGAAGGTGGTCTGGCTGGGACTTGCTCTTGAGGGTTGGTCTTGGCCTGTGGGGCTTTTGGCTTCACACTTGGTCCTTTTGATGTGTCAGAGGACTTGTTGGCATTTTGATGGGATCTGAACATAAGAATAAAAGCAATCTCACAATGCGGCTTTACTTTTAATAATGTTTTTTGCAGTATCCATATAGCTATAAATAATAATAAATTATTCAAATGTCATGAAAACTCCAAAGGAAGAAACTTATTTATATCAAAAAGATCCATAAATCAAAAGGAAACTCATTTTTGTAAAGAGTTATTCTCATTTTTCGCAAATGCAGAAAATTTCCCTTATCCTTCGTTAAAATCTATTAAGAAATAAACCAACTAAACACTTAACTTATTGTAAGACAAATATCTCTAAGAAATCTTACTCAGAAGAACATTTTTGTGGGATAGGGAAATTGTCTAGTTTCTATGTTGAAATGATTTAGGGATTTTTAAAAATCTTAGGACTGAGAAAATGGTTTTCAAAGTTTCCACTATATTACATTATAGAAATGACATCTGCCCATAAAAAACATAATTTTCATCTGATCACATTTTTTGTTGTAGACTGATACAGGGTCACCCAAGGATCATTCATGTGCGGTTTAATCGGTATCCATCAATTAGGTTCTGAGAAAAGTCACTTTTTACCATATTTAGAAATTAGCTACGCCCATTTAATCCAGGTTTTTAATTAGATCAAAATTTCTTGAACAACTTTGAAAGAGGGTCACCCACGGCTGATTCCTGAGAAGCTTGGTTGAAATTCATCCAATAGTTTCTGAGAAGATTTTTAAAGAAAAAGGTTATGACTGGATGCACAGACGGACGATGGACACATCCCATGGCAATAGCCCAGTGGCCTTCAGCCAGTGGAACTAAAAAGTAATCTCATTTTACAACAATTATATTTTCTAGAGTATAAAATCATAGGGACATGGAATCTCAAGACCTCATGAATGTTTAGGGCAATCTTTACCTCATAGACTGTACATAATTTCCAGGAAATACCCCATTCATACCATCCTTCATATTTTTGCCTTTATACCATCCATCTTGACATTTCTCCAGTACACAATACACATCCCCCTTGCGTAGTTCTATCTCGTCTTGCCGTTGAGGCTTGTAGTTATACATGGCAACATATCTTGAGTTGAGTAGAGAAAATGAATTCGATTGTAAGAGTTTGCAAGTAAATATTCCAGCCAACAACTAGAGCTGCTTGAGCAGCTGATTCGCTCAATAGGCTGGAATCTACTGATATGACTAGACAAGGATTTAAGTGAATGAATGAATGAATGAATGTTTATTTCAAGTAAATAAGTGTTGTTTTTTAAGAGTCACATGCTGAATCAGCAAGGAAAAAATCAAGATCAAATTAATGAATAACATATAGAAAATCTGCCTGTAAAATATACATTTTTGTATTCTAACACAACAATTTTGACCACAAAAACGTGAATTAACCCTTTATCAATTTCTCTCTGTTTTGTTTCTTCGAGGATGTATCAATATATACATCTTGTTCTGAGGTTATAAAGCTTTTCTCATCCTCAAATCAGAATTTGTTATAATCGAGATTAAAGCAGTAATTCTGTAAAAATACGGCAACAAATGCATGAATATAAAAGATAATGCAAATAAGTTGTTATAAATAACAACTTATTCATATTATCTTCTATGTTCCTACATTTATTTAAATTCTAAATTTGAGAATATTCTTAGTTGAGAATGAGAAAAGTTTTATTTCCTCTGGCCCAAATGTGTGTTTCAATTGAATAGAGGATATTGAATAAGTAATCGTGAAATACCATATTCATTAAAACGAGTTATCTATCAACAAATTAAAATGAGGCTTTGTTGAGTTTTTATCTATTTTAGATGACGGGTTTAATAAATTTGACAGACCTCTTATCTATTTTAGATGATAAGTTTAATACCGGTAAATATGATAGATAGATAGTTTATTTCACTTGTACATAACAAATCGTACATTGTGAAACATACAAAGAAACAAAACAAATATTGGTCAACATGTGCGTGACGTAAATAACATTTTAGGATACATATAAGTAAATTGCATATATCAAATGTCACGGAAGATGAAAAATACTGTGTCGACTCTTAACTAGATAAATATAATTTAGATAAACTTGGTTATAATATACTATGAGAAACGATGATGGCAAGCAATTTCTCCTTTTATTTCAGTGTATTTTTTTTTCCATCAACGTTTAAATGATTTGCATTGTTTATGTAAAAACGGAAATTGAGTAAAAATGCTTTGAAAAAGGTATCCTGAAAAGAGTAAATTAAACTACATTTTTTCTCAAGGCTACGTATTATTTCTCAAGGCGAAAGCAGAATAAATAAATTTGCATAAATTTTGAACAATTTTATAGTTATTACTTTGCAAAAGAGCAAGGAACTTGAACATACTTGGATTAACAATGTAGTATTTTCTTATGTATTTTTGTCTTAGATCATGATAAAAGGGACATTCGATAATAAAATGATACTCGTCCTCAATACAGTTCAAATTACAACGTTCACATTTACGTTCATTCCGAGGTATGCGTACGCGCCCATGCCTCCCTGTTTCTATCTTTAAAACATGAGATGAATATGACATCTAATGAGCAAGAATTTTATTTTCCATTTATGACATGACCCATAATTTTATGATTGGTCAAGAAAATTTGAGAAAATTGTAGATTCAAATTATTCCACAAAACATATAACACTGTTTGCAAATGGAAAAAAAAAGTCCTCAACACAATTACTACAAGACACACATTATTGTTATTGCTCGAAACCTTGATTATTCAGTTGAAGAACCTATACTGGCCTTGTTAAGGGTAGTGAACCCTCCACAGATCCATTATGCTTCAGAACTATTGATCTTCTACAATGCTAACGGAGGTATCCTAATGAAATCATAAGGAAACCTGGGTCAACATTGTTAACTTTCATGACTTTCGGAACGCTGCAGAACTATTGTAATGTTATTATTAATTTCCTGGAGCCGACGAAGGCGGAGCTAGGAATAATGTACTTTCTGAGAATTGGTATTTGGTAGGACAATACAGGGAGGTCTTAGATTGATGGACATTTTATCTTTGAATAAATAGTCTGATAATAAGCCGCTTCAGAGGAGAGAGGAGAAGGATATCTTAATGTCATGTTGTATCGCTATTGTAATCGGTATTAAAAGAGCTGCAGCATATAGAATATTTGGAGTTATCGTTTATATATGTATCTATGAAAATCCACTATACGATCTGGTCATCTATATGACTAATTAACGTTATATAACATACGATCTTTTATAGTGCCGCTATTTCCAGGATTAGTTTACACAACTAAGTAACGGACTTTGGGTTTTATAAAATACAACTATGTCGAAAGATAACAAGACAACATCACAGAATATAATTCCAGAAACAGAAAACTGGGAAAACGATTTCTGTTCCGGGGATAAACGAGCTACAAGTTCAGGGGACAAACCAGCTACCAGTTCAAGTCCGCCGTTCAAGAAAATAGAAATTGTGGACGATTTTATTGTAACCGGCCACAGTGCCGTTCCGTGTTTGACTAATTTGTATTGTTTATTTCTTTTATATGGACTAAAAAAAATTTCCGAAGACGGTTAGAAAAATGGGACAATTGTTGCTGTATAAACGTATGGACAATTTTGGTTTCGAGATTTTATATTGAGGTTGAGGGAACGCTTACAGACGTGAGACGAGAAAACCGACGTGAAAACCAAAAGAGTTTGCCAGATGATAATGTTAAAACAATTAAGAATCGGATTCACAGAAGGTGAATGAATTTTTCAGTGAACTCATAGACTGCAATATTTCCAGCCAAAATACTATAAAACGTAACCATGCGGGTATTACATTTATTAATTGTCGTGATTGTAGGAATATGCGCAGACAGATTGAAACATGCCGTATTTTTTCAAAAACAAAACGATTTCCAAATTGTTAGGTCAAAATGGATGGCAAGTCTCGTTATAGACCTTACCCAGTATTAAGAGTACTTAGGGGAACTCGAGAGTAGTTGTTCTTATGTAAAAGATTTAATACTAAAGGCTGAAAAACAGCTTATTTCTACTAAACAGCTGTGCGTGTGTAATCACACACTGGTCCACACATCAAATTATAGCGGACAATTTCATTTATTAGGGTTGGAAGTGGCGGACTTAGATATCGCTCGCGTGGATTTGAAAAAACTGTTCGGGGAGTATCATTTTATGATGACCTGTACAAAGCGTAGTGTATTGCCATTTATCGGAAAATTGTCTTCGTTTTTGTTTGGAACGGTAAACGAAGGGCAATTGAGGGGAATAAAGAATGGAATCAAACAGTTATCGGAACAACAAATTAATTTAATTCATGTGGTTGAGGAACAAATGACTGTTGTGAATAAATCCAGAGAAATGATATCTACGAATAGGAAAGCTATTAATCAAATAACACTAGGGTTGAGAAAATTAGATATGAAACTGACTGATCTTACGGAGTATTTATTTCATTGTATTGCGGATTTAAACGATTTCATTCACTGTTATACTCAATTACTTCATAGTTTAAGTACATTACGTCAGATGGTTCAAAATGCATTTATCTTTAATGACCATTTAAAATCCGAATTAAATGTACTTGTCACAGGAAAAATATCGCCGGAAGTAATTACTCCTTTACAATTAAAGTCACTGCTAATTAATATCCGAAAAAAGATTCCTAGGACAGTAAAATTGCCGGTAAATCCAGAAAGGAAATTATGGACATATTATAAAATTTTTAAAGGAACGGCATTCATGGGAAGGGATCAGATTATAGTAATTCTCACTATACCGTTGTTAGAGCAAATGGAACGATTCGAATTATTTCGGGTTCTTAATTTGGAGGCCGTGTTGAACTATACGAGATCTATCAGTATCGGTACAAGTCGAAGCTCCGTTTTTGGCAGTAAATTTAGAGAGAAGTAAATTTTTACTTATGAGTGATGAAGATTCCCTAGATTGTAGAGACCGTTTGATTCCTTTTTGTTCGATTGCCAATCCAATTTATTTAATCAGTACTAACCCTCGATGTATAACATCATTATTCATGAAACGATCGTCAGAAATAGACAAATATTGATTAATTTGAATGTCAATTTCCCTTTGATTAAGGAGATTAATCCCATGACGTGGGCCGCGAGTACAAATAGGAATATTCAATTTTCCGTACTTTGTTACAAAAAAAAAAGCAATAACAAAGACGATCTATTTACAACCACCTTTAGGGATAATTGTGATGGAAGCCTCGTGTAGTGCGACTAATGATCTAGTAACTTTAATCTCGGGTAATCAAGAAAATATGATGTATGAACTTTCGGAGCAATTGCATAAATGGATCCGAAAGCAAATTTCGATCAAATAGATATGGCCAAGAAATTGTACGAAACCTTTCCCGATATTAATGACACTCTTTCGTTACCACCAATTCTGGAGGATGTTGAGAAAATACCAATGAATAAATTTATTTCTCATTTACAGAGTCGGCCAATGTTATATCTATCATTTTTAGATAAACATGGATTTTGGGGAATTCCGGGATTCATTGAAATCCTTTTTCTTATAATCACGACTGTAGTTATAGCAAAATATAGGAAACAAATCTATGTAAGGTTGACTGGAAATTTGCAGAGTTCAAAACGGAAAAATGGTTCCCACGAGACTGAATTAGAGCTACCTAGTAGAGGTGCGAACCCATAAACGTCGCACTTACGGATGGAGGAATGGTACACAGTCGGGAAACCGGGACAACAGTGTTGCTCATCTTTATCCTCAAATAGACTTTGCGGAGATTGGGGAAACTGACCATAGTGAAAATACAAGACTGTAGTCTTAGAAATTGTGTTATATTGGAAAAACTTATATCTTTGTGTTAGTGATCAAAAAACTTCTTGATTAAAGCAGTAATAGTTTTCATGTGTAGAAAACGCTTTAATGATCCGTATTCTAGGAAAATGTCTCTAGACAATGCAATGTTGATAATATATTCATATAGGGTAAAGTTTGTTAGTCAAACCGTAAATATATAAACTTTTAGGACTGTTATTAAGTGTATGTGTTGATATGTCTTTTCTATATCTGTTCTATAATATTGTTCGTACATTTGTAATTTTCATAAAAGTTTATGAAAGTTTATAGACGTATAACATTACTGGTTTAAATTTGATGATATGCCTAAACGTGCATACATCTTAAGAAAGGAGGTATGTAATGTTATTATTTGATATTTCCTGGAGCCGACGAAGGCGGAGCTAGGAATAATGTCCTTTCTGAGAATTGGTATTTGGTAGGACAATACAGGGAGGTCTTAGATTGATGGACATTTTATCTTTGAATAAATAGTCTGATAATAAGCCGCTTCGGGGGAGAGAGGAGAAGGATATCTCAATGTCATGTTGTATCGCTATTGTAATCGGTATTAAAAAAGCTGCAGCGTATAGAATATTTGGAGTTATCGTTTATATATGTATCTATGAAAATCCACTATATGATCCGGTCATTTATATGACTAATTAACGTTATATAACACTATTACAGGTCCACTACCGTAACTATTATATGTGACCCATCACGCCAAAAGGGACCATCTGGGATTTTTGTTAATTAGATAATTGAAAAAGAGATTGGTTCTAGAACAAGCCAACCAGAGGTCGCATTTCAAAAATTCTTTCACAGGAAGGTAGATTGATAATTCTATATTCAGAAAATAAGCAAAGTGTGAAAAGTTTTGAACCTGGTCAGTCTGCGCAATCCGCGCAGTCTGACAAGGGCCGATACTTTACACACTTCCCAGATGGTTCCTTTTCCCATGACGGGACACATATACTTACAATGGTGGAGAATTTCTCAGAGGTTCAGGCCTGACTGGTGTTACACTATTACTAGTACTTGCTGTTTCTTTTTTGCCTGAAATAGACATAGAGTTAGTGACATCATGAAATTGACATTCACCTGAATCAAAAAAGCAATTCTGAATCCCCCACTCAGCACTCAATTCATTGATTCTAAACACTCACTATACCATTCAAAAACGCTCAAAAATCACTTATAATGAAAAGATCAACAACTACATTCGAAACAAAAATTAGAAGAAAAAATCAAAGATTTCACTGACATAGTTGAATTTTATAAGCATATTACACAATAATGAAGACATAGAAAGCCATTCATTGAACCTGTATGCAATTTTTTTTTTTAAATAGAGGTACAGTAAACTCTCAGAAGTTTGCAGCTCAAGGGACCTCAACAATCTATACGAACTAAACATAGTACGCTCAACCAGACTAAAGTGGTCGGTAGTTTCTTGATGATTCGGAATCAGACTTGGTCTCTGGTACCCTCTGTTCTCGGCTTGATTATAAGTTTAAATGCATGTATTTTGAATAAAATTTCCAACAAGGCTATGTTGTAAAGGGTAATGAAGCTAAAATACCACTTGAACAATGCCAATCTTGTGTTCAGTCCATATTCAAGACCAAAATAACATAATACCTATTCAATTATTTACATGTCAGTTCGTAACTCCAGAGGGTTTTGTCTTCAGATCCTTCACTGGATGACAAAGTCCTTGCAGTACTATCTATGTGGACAACATGTTGACAATTAAGCCTACTACCATCTGCACATTCATTTACATGTATATGAAATCTGTATGAGATCATAGGAGATTCATTTGAAACCTTGATCAATTAAACCCACCAAATTTACAAATCAAGCAGGACCTCTCAATAAGGATGCGTAACAACAATCGATCTGTAGCCTACCAATTAACAGGTGTGAAAATCAAGGTAAATGTATCAGTGGGTAATTATTGATCCACACTTCACACCTTCGAATTAAACATATGCATTTGTGTCATAATACATCTCTCGGGACTTGACACGGACTACAAACTACGAATGACCGACCTGCAAAAAGCACAGAGCTTTCTAACAAAGAAAAAGAAGGAAAAAAATTGGACTCAAAGTATAAGAACACATACCTACGAACCACTGGCGTGCGAACTGCTGAGAGTTTACTTTTATTAATATTGCTAATTTTGTTCATCTTGAACAAAATTACCCATATTGGATTACCTCCCTTTTTTTAAACCCAAAACTTGCTCCACACACTCATTCAACTTAATTCTAAAGTCATAATGACATACAGACACAACGTCAATATGCCGCTACACAGACAGATCCAAGTCTCAATGTTGCACACATTTGAAATTGTTAGAAATGTCACACACATTGCTCATTTCAATTTGCTTTTCTAATGTTAATGAACAGCAATTGTCATGATATAGAGTTTTGCACAAATCAAGCTAACATTAGGTGCAACTTAATTCTTAACAAAGTACTTTCAGTTAGCTTGCTACTCTTTACATGACAGATTGTTCATTCAAAATATGCAAAAAGTTTTTTGTACTTAAAAAAATACTGCACCAGCATTGTTCTGATAACATTCCACCTTCAATAAGGAAAACTAAACAAATAATTTCTAATACAGTACAGAGGATCTTGCTCAAGCAACCACATCTATTAAGCGGCCATTTATGTTAAGAGACCATTCATAGATTCCACTTCTATAAATGATAATGTCTTAAAAAGTAGACATTATTTTTCTGAAAATAAATGTACAACCTCTATATTGTTTGTACTCATTAGAATCAACTCAATGAGATAATTCTTTTAAGTTTTAACAGGATAGGATTATTGAGAAATTCGCAATAACATACATAGTCAATCAAAATAATGTTTCCAATTTGTTAACAAAATGTGTACTAATTAGTAACTGTTCTCTTTAGGAACTGCTTTTTGACAGTCCCGGAGGTGGTCACTTAACACATATTTACAGAGCTACAGGTAGAGAAGGTATTTTGGATTTCAAATTTTAATATTTCACTAGTCCTTGCTCAAACCCTCAATGAGACAATTCAAATGAGTACCCATATCAAAGGGTTTCATTCAGAGATAAAGATTTTAGACTGGAGTTACCCCTCTTAATTGTACCTCTGTATTTAACTGTATGTCAATGGCTCAGCACAAAACAATTCTAACTTCCCAAAAACATATAGGCAGCTACAGCTGTTTTGCACTCAGCCAGCATTATTACCATGTATTATTTCTTACTTGGTTCTTCTCTTGAAGTCGACGGAATTTCTGGAGATTGTCGTGCCGTCACATTTATACCGCTTAAAACGTCTTGGTGAAGACTTGGTAAAGAGTGTCGTTTATGCTGAGTTTTGTCAGTAGACAACACAGAATGTCCATCACTTACGCTAGTTGGTATGGTCTTATTTGAGTCATCTTTTTTCACCGATTTTGGATGTGCTGGTGTTTTAGGGGGGTTTTTGTCATGGATCATTTCACTGGTTGAAGACAATCAAATAGGCAAAATTAACTCTTTAATAAAGTAATAACTCCTCAATAAACAAGTGCTTCTCAATAATGATAAGTTATTTTCCATCAAAGGGCTATAACTCTGTCAAAATGCAATGGATTGTAACTAATATATCACTTGCACATGTCTGCCTGATACTAATCACATCTGTAAAGTTTCAATGAAATCAGCCCATTAGTTACTGAGAAAACTTCTGGCAAAAAAAACCCTTAAGACTTGAAGTCTTTTTTCAATTTCCCCTTTCAGCTTAATTTACTGTTGACAATTATACAGGTGTTTTATTTTTAAATTAGATCGACCTCAAATGACAGAACAAGAGGAACAAGAGGGCCCTAAATTGCTCACCTGATATTTCAAGTAAATTATCATTAAGACTCCTTTTCCTGTGATATGGCATGAATCCTTCCCATTTTCAAAAGAGTTCATTCTTGTGACCTGGCAAACATTTTGACCAAGTTTCATGAAGGTTGGACCATATTTGTGGTATCTTGAGCTCTTACAAGAAAATTGTCATTGAGGCTCCTTTTCCTGTGATATGGCACCGATCCTTCCCATTTTCAAAAGAGTTCATTCTCATGACCTAACAGACATTCTGACCAAATTTCATGATGATTAGACCATATTTGTAGCTTCTAGAGTGTAAACAAAAAAATGTCATTAAGGCAACTTTTTCCATGATATAGCAAAAATGATTTCCATTTTCAATAGGGCTCATCCTTGACACCTGACAAACATTCTGACCAAGTTTCATGAAAATTGGGCCATATTTGTGGCCACTAGAGTATAAACAAGAAAATTGTCACTAAGGCCCTTATTCCCATGATAAGGCGTGAATCCTTCCCATTTTCTATAGGATTCATCCTCATAACCTAAAAAACATTCTGACCAAGTTTCATTATGATTGGACCGTATTTGTGGCCACTAGAGTGTAAACAAGAAAAATGTCATTAAGGCCCCTTTTCCCGTGATATGGCATGGATCCTTCTCTTTTTCAATGGAGTTCATCCTCATGACCTAACAAACATTCTGACAAAGTTTCATGAGGATTGGACCAAATTTGTGACTTCTAGAGTGTATACAAGAAATTTGTCATTAAGGCCCCTTTTCCTGTGATATGGCACTGATCCTTTCAATTTTAGAAATTTTCTCGAGGGACCACCCAAGGAATATTTCTGCCAAGTTTGGTTGATTTTGACTCAGGAGTTTAGGAGATGTCTTCTAAAGAAATTGTTGACAAAATTGTGATTAAGGCCACTTTTCCTGTGATGGCACTGATCCTTCCCATTTTCAATAGAGTTCATCCTCATGACCTAACAAACATTCTGACAAAGTTTCATGAGGATTGGACCAAATTTGTAGCTTCTAGAGTGTAAACAAGAAATTTTTCATTAAGGCCCCTTTTCCTGTGAAACGGCACAGATCCTTTCCATTTAAGGAATTTTTACAAGGGACCACCCAAGGAATATTTCTGCCAAGTTTAGTTCATTTTGACTCAGAAGTTTAGGAGGAGATGTCATTTAAAGAAATTGTTGACACCGTGACGGACAGACAGACAGATGGAAGTCGGACATTGATAGATCACAATAGCTCCCTTGAGCACTTCATGCTCAGGTGAGCTAAAAAGACTAACAAAATTCTTAAAATTATGGTAATTTCAATGAAATGCAAAAGGGTTTTATTAGGTAAATGATGTAGGGAGAGCTTCTATTGGGGAGGGTGCTCATATTACAGTACACAAAATCGTATTAGGTAATATTTTCATGTTGTCTTATTTTCCTCTCTTTTACCCAAAATGTAGCGGTTTTATTTTGGTGCACCTACTGTGGGTGGCTAAAATAAAATGCATAAAAAATACTTACTAGTATTACTACGGGGAACTTCCCTTAATGTTCAAGCAGGAATTTAAGGGGGACTAACTGCATCAACTATTTGTAGACCAACAAGTATTATCTTGAACACCAATTATCATGTGAATTGTTTCAATTTTAAACTGACAAAGCTGTGTCAAATTTCACATATTTTAATAACAATACACTTATGAAATTTAAATCCGGAACTGTAATTGTAATTGACACCTCATTTAGATAGGTATGGGTGACAAATTTTCAAAATATTTGGGATATTTTGGTGCGTTCAATATTTCACCAATAAGTGAGGGAGGCCAAATCAGAGACAAGAGTTGTCAGCAAACATAGCTTGCCCAAACTGCTGGTTGTCTCTAACAGCACTTGACCAAAGATCTAAGTTCAAGGTCAATTTTTTTTGTTTTAGTCCATGATCTAGTATATATCAGTCTTATTTAGAACTAAGAAGGAAATATAGGTATAATGGCCATAGGTATAAGCACTCGGAAAAAGCAATGTTAAAGTTTTTTCATTCAAGTTTTTTTGTGTGATCAAGGTCAAATTGTCAAGGACCTTGGTTACTGGTGAAAGCCTATCAACTGGTGAGTTTGTGTATGAGGTTATGATGTCCCTAGGTAAAAGCACTCAGAAAATAAACGCATGGTTAAAGCTTTTGGCTAAAGTTTTTCTAAGCCCAAAAATGTCAAGGTCACAATGTCAAGGAGCTTGGTTACTGGTGAAAGCCTATCACCTAGTGGGTTTGCATATGAAGTAATGATGTCCCTAGGTAAAATTGTTCAAAAAATATAAGCAAGGTTAAAAGTTTTTAGTTAAAGTTTTAGGTTAAAGTTTTTCCAGGTCCATAAAAGGTCAAAATTAAGGTCAAAATGTCAAGGACCTTGGTAACCAGTGAAAGCCTGTCACCTAGTGAGTGTGTATATGAAGTAATTATGTCCCTAGGTAAAGTCATTGGAAAAAAATAAGCAAGGTTAAAGTTTTTAAAGATTCAGGGTAAAGTTTTTCTAATTCCATGAAAGGTCAAGGTCAAAATATGAAGGCACTTGTTCTCAGGTGTAAGCATATCACCATGTGAGTGCTTTATGAAGGTATGATATCCCTAGGTAAAGCATTCAGAAAATGTAGATCTAAGTAAAGTTAAAGTTTTTTAATATCACAATTTTTTCCGAAGGGAATAGAATAAACATTTAATAAAACACTCAGTATTCAATATTTCGGCAAAAATTGCCTTTTTCAAGAAAACGAAAAATATTTTAACACTACTACATAATAATTTTAACTGATACAGCCATTTTAAATTTATCTCACAAAGGATATCAAAGGATATATTTTTCGTTTTCTTGAAAAAGGCAATTTTTGCCGAAATATTGAATACTGAGTGTTTTATTAAATGTTAAAGTTTTTTGGTTAAAAGTTTTTTCGGTTTAAATTTTTGCTTAAATTTTTTTTTTTTAAATGTGTCAAGGTCACTGTCTCAAGGTCATTTTGCCATGGGTGCTTGTCTTAAATGAAAGCCTATACCATAATGAGTGTTTTTGTAAAATACAAAGCCTCTAGGATTAATATTGTTAGAAATAAAAAAATTTAACCTAATGCGGACGCCAAAACTGACGCTGAAACAATAGCTCTTCTGACTCTTTTGTCCTGGGCAAGCTAAATTTAAACTATGGTGAAAAAAAAAAAAAAAAATGAAGTACCGTAATTCAAAGGATTCCTTTATTTAAAGTAATTGACTGCATCTTGTCCAGAGTTGAATGCAAGGACCTACACATACTTGATCAATCTTCCCAAAAGAACTTGAACTTTCCTAAATGAAAAGAGGCTACCCTTTAACCCTTTGCTGTTTAATCCCTGCTTTTTACGTGCCTGTGCTTTTATGATTGAGAAAACATTGAGAAACAAGATGTGTTTGTGAAACACAAATGCCCCCGTAACAGCATTTTTTTTTCAAAGTTTGACCTTGACAGATGACCTTGCCCTTTAAGTATGACCTTGACACCTACATATGTACATCACTCATATCTTTCATCATGCCAATTAAGTGACAGGGTATCTATGATAAGCTTGAATAAACTGAACAATTTAAGTTTTTTGGTTAAGTTTTTGAGTTATTTGACCTTGACAGATGACATTGACCTTGTCACATGACCTTGACTTTGGAACCAGCGGATGAGGATCATTGAGATCTATCATCAAGCCAAATATGAGCTTTGTATCTTGAATAGGCTTGAAGATATTGACAATGTTAAGTTTTTTGGTTAAGTTTTTGAGTTATTTGACCTTGATAGATGACCTTGACCTTATCACATGACCTTGACTTTGGTACCAGCGGATGTGGGTCATTGAGATCTATCATCATGCCAAATATCACTACTGCAAAAGGGTCCCATTAAAATTACATTAAAAGACCATTAATGGCCCATGAAAACAAGGAAAACCATGAAAATGAGCCATTAGTCCTTGTAAAAAAATAATAATGGGTAACACTTTTAGCCATTAAAATGCTAACTAATGGCCATTAATTGATGATTTGACCATTAAAAAAACATGAAATGCAGATTAATATAATGGGCCGACATAAAAGTATTGGCATTAAAAAAGTAATGGGTCATTACTTCTTGTTTTAGCTTTATTCATGCCCATCAACTACTATGAATATTTTTTTCATGCCCATCAATCATCCATGAATGATGGCCATTAAGTAAAAAAAGGCCAAATAATGAACATGATAAAGATTGCTAAATGTCACTGGCATTAAAATAAATTATGACAATTAATCATGGCCATTAATATATCATTGAATCTGAATCAGACCATTCATGGGCATTAACTTTGATTGTAATAAGATCAAAGAAATACTGAAATTTTTTGAAGTTCTTTTATTTTGATTCATGCCCATTAACTACCATGAACATTTATTCATGCCCATCATTATCCACTGAAGATGGCCATTAAATACCAAACAGTAACAAATAATGGCCATTATAAAAAATCCTAAAAACTATTTGCTCTTTTAATTTTGAATCATGCCCATTAACAACCATGAACATTTATTCATGCCCATCAATCAACCATTGAAGATGACAATTAAATACAAAACAGTAACAAATAATGGCCATTATAAAAAAACTCATTGGCATGACAAAAGTCTTGACTATTACTTATGGCCATTAATATATCATACAATTATGAATCAGATAATCTATGATCATTAACTTTATTTAATGGGGATGAAAGGAATACAGAAAAGTTTTAACTTTTTTTCTTTTTATTCATGCCCAGTTACTATCATGAACATTTATTAAAGGTTATCACCCATATAAATGATGATAATTTAATACCAAATATCATAAATAATAGCCATAATAAAAAAAATCAAGTCATTAATTGGCATTGAAAAAAAAAAATCTGACAATTAATTCTGGCCATTCATATGCTGTTGAATTCTAAATCAGTTTATTCATGGCCCTTTACATTATTTGAAATATGTATTAATTAATGAGAAATTAAATACAGAATTAAAGTTTTAACTACTTTCATTTTGATTCATGCCCATGACACAAACCATGAATAAGTGGTTATACAAAGTCATGGCCAAGGGTACCAGTCTAAAAGTGACCGTGAATCCAGTCTATGGAAATCCAACATGGCTGCTGTTTTCAAACAAAATTTCCAGTTAAAATATTTTTTGCCTTATTCTCTTGTACATTGGGAAGACTAGCAAGCAGAAGGTATGTAAAAAGCTGAAATTTGATTATTTTAAATAGAATCTTGTACTGTTGGACTTAAAACAATTGTGAACAAAATATAAGACAAATTTTAAATGAAGCCTTCGAAATTGCAAAATTTGAAGAAAATAAGATTTTATTTTTTCTAAGATTTAAGCAATAAATCATTTGTGCAAAAATTCTCAAACCCCAATTAAACATTATTGCATCAATTTTATAGAAGAATTGTATGAATAAGATCTGTCAAGTTGTTTAATGTTTGTAGGTTCTTACTTATGAATTTTCAACCCTAGGAAACTAAAGATTACAAACATTGAAGGGGAAGCAATAATGGGCATGATTTGTATTGATGGCCATTAAAATAATAGGCATAAAAAATTTCCATAGCCATCATTTTTGGTCCATGACTGGTATTTTCTCCCCATTGTTTGGCCATTAGAAAATTAATGCCCATTTACAACATTTAATGGGTAAACTTTAATGGTCATAATTTGTCTATTAAAAAAAGTTAAGTACTTTTTCATGGCCATTACTTGGCAGATATTTTGACCATTAATTTGTCATTGAATTTTTAATGCCCATTACATTTATTTCAGGGTTTATGGATAATGGGCATGGTATAGCAGTAAAAATAAAATTCTTGCCAATTAATTTAAATTCATGCCCAGCACAATGTCGCTTTTAATGGCCACTGCCCATTAAAATGTGCCATGAAAAATATTAATGGGTCATGAATTTAGAAATTATACAAATTCATGGCTACCATTAATATTAATAATGGCTACCATTAAAAAATCAATGCCCATCAATAATTCATTTTTGTAATGGTCATTATTTCCCCAGTAATTACTCCTGAAAATCTAATGGTGTCCTTTCTCCATTTATGGCCATGAATGACTTCTTTAATGGCCATAACTCTCCCATTAAAATAATTTAATGTTAAATTCATGGCATCTTGATGGTTTATTAATGCCCAGCACAATGTCGCTTTTAATGGGTGAGGTTAATGGCTCAAGCCATGAATTTTTCATGGCTGATTCATGGTTGATCTTGCAGTAGTGTATGAGCCTTGTATCTTGAATAGACTTGAAGATATTGGCAATGAAGTTTTTTGGTTAACTTTTGCAGACAGACAGACAGACAGACGGACGGACGGCCGGACAGACAGACGGACAAGGGTAAAACAATATGCCCCTGATCTTTCGATACGGGGGCATAAAAAGAAGAAATTGCTTCTGACAAGCAATTTCTTCTTTTTCCACACTATTTTCTACCCTACCAAATGGCTATTTTTCAAATTAAATCCACTTTAATTTTTTGTCTTCATAACCCTTGAATTTGGACAGGTCCAAAATTTTGTAAAACAGGAAAGGGTTAAGTGTAGACAGTATCAATTCATACTAACCTTTGTGAATTTGACAAACGTAGGAGTATTTTTCCAGGTTCATTTACCTGCAAAAAAGGGAAGGATTTCTAATAAAGCAAATCATCCAACATTTGTAATAATACAGCTAAATTCAAACCAGGTTCAATATACATGAAGACCATGATGGTCTTATTTCCTTCACCTGGGCCATCTTAACCCCTGGGACACCATATAAATAAGACTGGTAGTGTCAGCTAGATCACTTAGGCCTTATATCAATGCCTTGGACTGTTCCTACTTGCTTTCTACGAAAAATGATTGCATGTAGGCTGAGCCAATTTATATGATCCAAAATGTTAAAATGAATGAATATAAAGCTAATTACCCTTAAGATCATCTTCCTTCTAATTCAAAAGATTCTTAAAGATTTACTTCTTAAAAATTGGAATCGCCCATATTCTGTTGAAATAATATAATTATTGTATGAACATAAAAGATAACATTAATAAGTTGTTACAAATAACAACTTATTAATATCATTTGTTATGTTCATAAATTTATCTAAATTCAAAAACAAGTTTTATAATCTAAGTGTCTAAAGTTATGAGTAATCATTTCAACCTACCTCAACAAAAGATATTGGAAATATCCCTATTTTGTCTCCCTTTTTGCCTTCTAACCAATTCTCATCTACTTGTTTTATAATTGTCAAAACTTCCTCCTATGAAAACATGTGTACATATTACAGTAAAACTTGTTTTAAGGTAGTGGACCCGTAATAGTTCAGCAATGTTTCAGAAGTAATGAACTTAAACAGTGTTGACAGAGGTTTCCTAATGATTTTCATAAGGAAACCTAGGTCAACAATGTTTCAGTTCATGAGCGCCGAAATGTTGTGGAACTATTACAGTTCCACTACCTTTAGCGACCACTAATGGGACCACCAAAAAGTGGTTGTTAAATAAATGGCAGCGTAATATACATTTTGTTTACATATAAGAAACATACTTTTTGATTGACCATGTATACAATTGCGTAATTCTCAATAATCCTAAATTGTTAAAACTCAATAAAACTGTATCATTGAGACGATTCTGGTTGAGTTTTTGCAAGATAGGAATTATTTTCAATAATTTTTAGACCAACAATACCTTCATTTTTAAGGATTTTGATTTTAAGAAGGGGGTTTGAAAAAGTTCACTTAATAAATATGGTCGCTTAATAGATGTGGTCACTCAAGCAAGATTAACTGTATATGTGACCCATCATTCAAGAAAAAGCATCACCCAAGTAGGCTATGCTTGACAGTTGGGTGTCTGGGTGACGGATAGTGAACAAAAATTTTTAGCATAAAGGGGCATTATTTGCATAAAAATGTATCCAGAAATGTACAGATTGCTCTTTTGATAGTAAGTGTGTGCCAAGTTTCAAGTGAATCCCTTCTAAAATACCAGGGATATCACAAAATGTCAAAGTTTTTGCCCAAAGATGACATTGACAATGTCAACACTAAAGCTATAACTATTCTTTTCTCTTAAATAGGCATGCAATCTGCGCATTCTAACTATGGTTGACACTCAACACACTGACCAGATGGTCTTATCATTCATGAATTTGATTGGCAGCTGAGCTTAAACAGGGGTGAGGAAACACACATGCCTCCACTCGTGACTTGACAAGTAAGAGATGATTTTCCACTTGTTGATGATAAAAACTTCTTAAATCTTCTAAAATGAGAATAGATACATTTTGAGAAAACATTGATTTTAAAGAAGAAAATGCTGAAACGCAGCATTTTCTTCATTAAATATAAAATGTTCTACCCTTGATACAAACATTAGATAGTTAGTATCTCAGATTTATTTAGTACCATTCCAAAATGTGTACGGTATTTACTTGTCTACAAATAATGAGCCTAGAAAAATGTACTCCTCCACAGGAAGAAAAGCCCAAGTCAGACAAGTTTGGCATGGAATCCTCAGCCCTTTAAAGAAAACAAAATTCAATTCCTCCCTATTTATGATCCTGAATCACATTGGAAATCAAACAATTTTTCAACATTCATAATTGCTTTAGAATTGTTCCATGTAAGAACAATGCAATGCCTTGGCACAATACAATTAATAAAAGTATAGTACCACTGGATGCACTTTACACAATGTTAAACTGTACTCTAGATTACCTTTTTGAAAGTGAGACAATCATCTTCATTTTCATCTTCAATCTCAAAATCATACAGCGCTTTACACTGAGGTATGGTAGCAGGCAAGGGCATCAAAATCTAAAATAAAGAGGTACAGATAATAGGGTGGTAGTGGTGGTGGTGGGGGGGTTAGTGTGATAAACAGTCTTTCATCTTTATTTCTCAATGGAAACCTACGTTGTTGGTACTCATTGGAATCATCTCGACGAGAAGATTCCAATGAGTGCCAACAAAATAGGGTTTATGCAATTACTATTTAAATATATTTAAATATTGAAATAACTGAATGTAAATCCAGAAAAACGCCTCTATTTGTAGCTATGATCAATACTTGATCATATAGGCAACTTAGTCACAATAAATAAACATCCATATGTATTGCTGGAACACTAATACACCCATACTGCAATATCTTTGAAGTTTTATCATTTATCTAGGTCTTGTCAAATGACATTAACCTTGACATTCAAAGATAAATGTTGATGAAGAAAGCATTCATGCAAATGTTTTCACAGCCTCACAGACAGGCAGTAAGATGGACAACTGAAACAGGAAAAACTTATATGTTCCGTCACACAAAAAGGGACCACCTTTATAGAGTTTCAAGTGTCCACCCTAGTCAGAACAGAACAGAACAGAACAGAACATATCCTTTATTATGTCCAAGTACAACAAGGTACAATACGGACAAAATATACATAATGAAATATATGACATATACAATAAGAGCTTCTGGTAAATCTCACAAGAAAGATCAAAGAGAAATATGAGAATGACAAAATTTTAGGTGTGATATAGATACTTTTTCCAAAATAAGGGATTGATAAGTTAAGTCTTTGCAATTTTTGCGATGCTTTTTTTCTTATCTGATCGCATTACCTGAGGAAGACCAAAACATCACAACTACAGCTATAATAGGATAATTCAACTGTAGCTTTGACAGTTTGGCTTCCAGTCACATTTTATCTTCCTAATTATTGTATGGAATCTATTTCCCTATATAGATCGAGATTTTAACTACACTATATGTAATGGGCAGGCTGGCTAGACTCAGGTTTTTGCACATGGCTCATTTTCTGAATCTAGAATGATCAATCTACCTTCCTATGAAAAAATTCTTGAAATGTGACCTCTGGTTGACCTGTAATGGAACCCAGATGATTCCCTTTTTTTGACAGGTCAAAAATGCTCAAAATCTATCAATGCGTCAGAAGGACTTTAGTCTGACATCAACAAAATAAGGTCCAAAGGACTCTAAATTTGTATCTTAAAGGTCCTTTCTCAAATTTTGTGAGTCTCTGCTTTAGGTATAGACTTTTTCTTTAAGGCTATAATCTTGTATTTTGAAGATTTAGAGCTATACCCTAGTTAAAGGTAAAGAAACAACAGTTGTCAGCGGACAACGTAGCTCGCCCAAACAGCTGCTTGTCACAAACAGCACTTGACCGAAGACTGAAGTTCAAAGTGGTTTTCTATCAATGTTAAAGTCCATGATCTAATATATATCTGTTTGAGTAGTAATTAAGAAATATAAAAACTTTTTTGTTTTAATTGCATGTATAAGGTTAGGGTAAAGTGAAAGCCTACAAGCAGATGTGGTTACCAATGGAATTTCTTTGTATCAAACATGAAGTTTTTCTATAAAATTTAAAAGTCCACAAAAGGTCAAGATCAAGGTCAAATTGTGAAGGACCTTGGTCTGTGTAGAAACCATTCACCTAGTGAGTATGTGTATGAAGTAATAATGTCCCTGAGTAAAGCTTTTAGAAAATATAAGCAAGGTTAAATTTTTGGTTAAAGTTTTTCAGTTTAAGTTTTTCCAAGTCCATAAAAGGTCAAGGTCAAGGTCAAATTGTCAAGGCCCTTGGTTTCTGGTGAAAGCCTTTCATCTGGTGACTATGTATATGAAGTAATGATGTCCCTAGGTTAAAGCATTCAGAAAATATAAGCAAGGTTAAAGTTTTTGGTAAAAGAATTTCGGTTAAAGTATTTCTAAGTTCATAAAAGGTCAAGGTCAAATTATCAAGGACCTTGATCTATCACAAAAGCCTATCACCTAATGAGTATGTATATGAAGTAATGATGTCCCTAGGTTAAAGCATTCAGAAAATATAAGCAAGGTTAAAGTTTTTGGTTAAAGTTTTCAGTTAAAGTTTTTCTAAGTCCACAAATGGTAAAGGTCAAGGTCAAATTGTGAAGGACCTTGGTCTCTGGTGAAAACCTATCACCTGGTGAGTCTATATATGAAGCTATGATGTCCCTCGGTTAGAGAATGAAAAAAAATATATGCAAGGTTAAAGTTTTTGGTTAAAGTTTTTTGGTTAAAGTTTTTCTAAGTCCACAAAGGGTCAAGGTCAAGGTCAAATTGTCAAGGACCTTTGTCTATGGTGAAAGCCTATCACCTAATGAGTGTGCATATGAAGTAATGATGTCTCTAGTTTAAAGCTTACAGAAAATATAAGCAAGGTTAAAGTTTTTTTGGTTTAAGTTTTTGGTTAAAGTTTTTGGTTAAAGTTTTTTTGAAAAGGTCAAGGTCATTTAAACATGGATGTTGGTCTCAAATGAAAGCCTATGCCCTAATGAGTGTTTCTGTAAAAAATAAAGCCTCTAGGATAAATATTGATAGAAATAAAAAACTTTAACCTAATGCGGACGACGACACCGACGCCGATGTCGACGCCGACATCCGAGGGTATGACAATAGCTCTTCCGACATTTTCGTCCCGGGCGAGCTAAAAAGTATAGAAGTGATAGAAGTATATCAGAATCTTGGGCTCAACTTCAGAAGAGAATTGAAGACTGTTTATAGCAGTCTTAAATTTTTTTTCTGACATTGATCCCCAGAGAGTCTAAGGGACTCACATCACATGTCTTTGCTACTTATTTTTCATCTCCGTGTCACAAAACCTGTGTCCCTTAAAACCCAGCAGCAGTATAAATCAAGTATTAAGATCTAAACAAGGAACACTAATTGTATTTTTCCAAATTCAACCTTGACAAAGAACCTTGCTTGACCTTGAAAAGATTTAAACCTAGACAAAGCAAATATCTTAAGAGAGCAGAAACTTTGTAGCTCTTCATATAAAGTCCTTCAAGTTATAGACCTGCAATTTCAAGTGAGTGATCAAAGATCAATCTTACATTGAAAATGATAGATAATGGTTTCTCGGACCACACTCTTTCTTGCGGAACTATAATACCTAAAATAACAATATTGACACTAGTTAACATTGTCTCTTTGATGATGCCAACAAAAGCTGCCAATGACTACAAGATGATTACAAAAACCTTTTCTTTAATGCTTTTTGGTGGTTTATCGAGAAATAACGGTAGATTATCACTTGATAATCTCACCGCAAAAGCAGTGAAATTATCAAAAACTTATACCTTGCTTTTGTGCATTTCATCCTATCTGATGTCATCTATGCAGGGCGAAATAAGTGACGTCACTATGAACATTGCATAGCAATCACATGCAAAATGATGTGTTTTGCGAAAATATGTCCTAGAAATTTCACATTTTGTCTCATTTGTTGCAATATAGAAATAGAATATTGGATCTTTTGTTTTTCGAGTAAGATGGAGAACAACAAAAGCTATATTTTCTTGTGAAAATATAGCTTTTGTTGTTCACTCAATGAAATATTAATCGATCTTACACTGAAACAAACGATAATCCTCTAATTACTCCATTACAGTGGAGAATATTAATCAAATACCTGTACATAATTCACCGGGAAGAAACCAAACTTTCCATTCAGCTCTCCGTCATACCAGTTCTCGTCAATCTGACGGCGTAGGTACACAATATCACCTTTCTTGAAAGACAAATCACTAAAATGAGACAAGAAAACTACATAAGTCTTTTATTTAGTGTAAGTGATGGTAAAAAATAACAAGTTAAAAAGTTGCAATACACTATTGATTCAACATTTTGTTTGTCTTCAAGCTTTTCTGAGGCTTTCTTAACCCTTTCCTGTTTTTCAAAATACTTAGCTGGCCCAAAATTGAAAGAGTTTGCAGACAAAAATAAATGTGAGTGCAATTTGAAACCAGATAAAGGAAGTGAGTTTATTTTAAAATCAAAATATTTTGTTTTTGGTCACCCAAACCCTATTTTGTAAGGACTCGATGGAATTGTCTCATCAAGACACCCTTTTGCACCTGGAGCCCTGCACGAGGTAGAAAATATTGTTGGAAAGGAGAACTTTCAAGCCTATTATTAATTCTACTATATATTACCAACTAACCAATCATACTAAAGGTAAAACCACAAGACAAACAGGAAAGGATTAAGGTTTAACAAAAAAATTAACCCTTTCCTGTTTTACAAAATTTTGGACCTGTCCAAATTCAAAGGTTTTGCAGACGAAAATTTAAAGTGTATTTAATTTGAAAAATAACCATTCAGTAGGGTAGAAAATAGTGTGGAATAAGAAGAAATTGCTTGTCAGAAGCAATTTCTTCTTTTTTCACAATGTTTTCTTAATTATAAAATCACAGACACGTAAAAAGCAGGGATTAAACAGCAAAGGGTTAAACTAACATCCTTACCTGGGATCCTTTCCATCATAATTGAACAATGCTTTTGCACTGGGCCTTCCTGGGCCAACAGTTCCCTATTAATAGAAATAAAGAATTCAGTAAAATTGCCCTTTGATACATATAAACAAAGTGACATTTTTTCACAAGATACGCCCATTTCCCTGCCTCAAATGACAAGAGGCCCAAGAGGGCTTGTATCGCTCCACTGGCTTTAAAATCTTTTGACTTTCATTAAATAAAGCTTACTTTAAATGAATACATTAACACTCCAAAATCTCCTAAGACCTATTTAGTAATGATTAAATGGTTCTGGTCCATATTGCACCAAAATACTCAATCACAATGAACCTGCAACCCTTGACCAATCTTATTAAAACATAGGGTTCAGAAGATGTCGTTCAAAGATTTCGGGCTCAAAATAGGCCCCACCTTACATGCCCATATTCATGGACCAAACAAAATTTCTTGAACAATTAAAGTAAATAGTCACTCAAGAAACATTCTGATAAAGTTTCATTGAAAGTGGCTGAGTGGTTCCGGAGGAGATATCGTTCAAAGATTTTGACCTCAACATAAGCCCGGCCCTGCCACGCCCAAATTTATAGGACTATCAGAATTAAGCAAATTATTTTTGAAAAGAGACGCTCAAGGAACATTCTGGTAACATTTCATTGAAATCAGCCAAGTGGTTCAGGAGAAAATGTCATTTGAAAATTTCGAGCTCAAAATAGGCCCCGCCCTGCCAATCCCATATTTTAAGTCCAATCAGAATTTCTTGAACAATTTAAGTAAGGGTCACCCAAGGAACATTCTGTTAAAGTTTCATTGAAATCGGCGTAGAGGTTCAGGAGGAGATGTCGTTCAAAGATTTCGGGCTCAAAATAGCCCCGCCCTGCCACGCCCATATTTATGGACCAATCAAAATTTCTTGAACAATTTAAGTAAGGGTCACCCATGGAACATTCTGATAAAGTTTAATTGAAATCCACCCAGTAGTTCAGGAGGAGATGTTGTTCAAAGATTTTGGGCTCAAAATAAGCCCTGCCCTGCCACGACAATATTTATCGACCAATCAAAATTTCTTGAACAATTTAATTAAAGGGTCACCCAAGGAACATTCTGTTAAAGTTTCATTGAAATCAGCCCAGTGGTTCAGCAGGAGATGTCATTCAAAGATTTTGGGCTCAAAATAAGCCCCGCCCTGCCACGCCCATATAATCAGAATTTCTTGAAAAATTTAAGTAAAGGGTCACCCAAGGAACATCCATGCCAAGTTTCATTGAAATCGGCCCAATGGTTTGGGAGCAGAAGATTTTTAAAGATTTCAAAGTTAAAAAATGCCACGCCCTGCCACGCCCATAATTGGGGGCCAATCAAAATTCTTTGAACAATTTAAGAAGGGGGCCACCCAAGGATCATTTCTACCAAGTTTTGTTAAAATCCACCCATTGGTTTGGGAGGAGAAGATGTTTAACCCTTTCCTGTTTTACAAAATTTTGGACCTGTCCAAATTCAAAGGTTTTGCAGACGAAAATTCAAAGTGGATTTAATTTGAAAAATGACCATTCTGTAGGGTAGAAAATAGTGTGGAAAATGGAGAAATTGCTTGTCAGAATTAATTTCTTCTTTTTTCACAATGTTTTCTAAATCATAAAATAACAGGCACGTAAAAAGCAGGGATTTAACAGCAAAGGGTTAAAGAAAAAGTTTACGCACGGACGGACGCAAGGACGCACAACGGACACTCCGCCATGACAATAGCTCGCTGGCCTTCGGCCAGTGGAGCTAAAAACTAATAAAGGAAAGCAGAGCTAGGTAATGTTACAGTTCTTGTGCACTATCACTCCATAATCATGAGCAGAACATACCCATCAAGTTTCAAGTTGACTGGACATAAGGTGACAGAGTTATGGGACAGACAAAGAAGTGCACACTGCATGCCCACCACTGGTGATAATATAATGACAGGGTTATAAAAAAAGGAAATTTTTGAAAGTGCAGTCAAAGTTTATCAAATTCAGTCCAAAATTTGAAAGTTTCTTTTCAAAATCTAGTTTAGTATTTCACTTGCAATGTTGAATATTTGTTTTCTTAAAAAAATTGTTTCACAGAATTTCTAGGTCATTTTTGATGTATTAACCTACTTTCTTTTCTAAATCTGAGCAGGACTTTTATAAAAATTTTCGTAACAAATCTGTTCATGGCCACATTTTTTTCTTTTATTTTTCAATCTTCTTTAAAGCAGACCTGAAACTGAAAAATCTCTTTAAAAAATTATATTCCAGTTACCTGTCCACTTTGCTGTTGTCTTGCCAACAAGGCAGAAGCAGCCTGCGGGGAAGTTTCCTTCTTGACCCGTTTTGGCGACAACTGTTTCCCGCTCGTCAGGCCCCTAGTCTGTGTCTTGAGACCTTCTAGCAGACGAACAAGTAGGATGTTGGTTGGTAGGTCGTCTACGGCTATATTTACCTGAAAAATGCTGCTGATTGAAGGGCATGCAGATGTAATGGGCAGATTAAGGTAGTGGACCCGTAATAGTTCTGCAACATTTTTGGAGTAATGAACTTTAACAGTGTTAACCAAGGTTTCCTAATGATTTTCATTAGGATACCTTGGTTAGCATTGTGAAAGAACATGTGGTCCGAATTGTTGCTGAACTATTATGGGTACACTACCTTGATCAATTATAATCCTTAATGGGTTAGTTTTGGGTTTTGATTGTGATACTCGACTAGGAAATTTCATAATTAATCAGTTCCTAATACATAAATGAAAGGGTGTCAGATGCACAAAAACCTGTGTTCCTTAAAACCCTTTGTAACATTAATGGGAGTCCAGGACTCTTCTCCCTTGCCATGCGGAATAAAACAACCTTAGAGAAATGCATGATAATCAAAGTCCTGAAAGCACTGGATGCACTAATTGTGAGTCAGTAATCATTTTGAAAATATATTTCATATTTCTAAAACTTTTCTGGTTAAAAAAGGAAAATTATGTGGTATAGACTAAGATCAGACTGCCAAAGCAAGCATATTCAGGGTTCAGCATGACAAGGGTTAAATTTCTGGACAGGTCTCCTTCATTTTGCAACTTGGAAGCACTTGATATTTGACACCTTGATCTTAGGAGGATATTTCAACAAACAAACAAGAAGAAAATTCCTTCTATTTTACCCTTCTCTATTTCAATAGAAAAGTTGAAGCAGATTTTATTTGCTTGCATGTACTTGTAAATTTGAAATCAATTCTTGAACTTTGATTGATGACTGAAAATTTGACTAAACTGTAAAAACTCATTCCCCAGGTTATATATGAGTGAATATTCCAAGCACTATTCCAAATCTTGTTTTGCCTTTGCAAAGCTGCCAATTAAGTAGTTTTATGCGGCAGCATTGAAACTAGAGCTATCACCAAGCGGACTAATACCCCTTACTTTGTAAACAAGAGCACCGCCTAAGGGTGCCTACGCTTGGCTGTTGAGTGCTGGATGGTGGGATAAATCTAAGTCGAAAAAGGGGCATAATTTCTTCAAAATGCATCTAGAGTTATCCCCCTTGATATTTTAGATTGCTCTTTTGATGGTCTACATGTGTGCCAAGTTTCAAGTAAATGCTTTCAGTAGAACTAGAAATATCACAAAATATCAAAGTTTTCTCATGATGAGGACAACAACAAGGACGACGACACGAAGGCTATAGCAATACCTCAGGTTTTCTCGGAAAACAGATGAGCTAAAAACTAAGTGCTGTTCGTGCAGGATGTTTTTGTAACAAACTGTGACTTTGACCCTTGACCAATATGACCCAAAAACAATAGGGACACTTCCTCAGGTCATAAGTAGCATTTGTATGAAGTTTCATGATTCTAGGTCACTTGGTTCTTAAGTAAGAGCCTGGAAACGAAAAGTATACCGACAAACATGGTGAAACAAATATACCCCCCTCTACTTCGTAGGTGGGAGGTATAATGAGTTCCTACAACATTCGGCTTTACTGAGAAATAAAGATTTTAAACTGGCTTTCACCCCTATTATCTGTAACTCTGCATATGAAAAAGAGCAGGTAGGCATTTGCTTTTGCTGTTTTTGAAATTAAGATTACAATCAAGCCCCCACCTTTTAAAATCAAGCACTTCATTTCAAAGAAAGGCCTTTGGAGAAAAATACTCCATTTCATATGAATTGCTAGTGCCATTTGTCAATATGCTGTTTTAATTTATCAACAGTCTTACCAGAGTCCTACATTCTGGACAGCGAAGTTCGTGTTTAGTGGACACAATCTCCAGTAGACACCTTTTACAGAAAGTATGTTGACAGGGCAGGACTTTACTTGTATGATCCAACTGTTCGAGGCAAACTGAACACTCAAGTAATTCATTCAGGGCCTGCTCGTCCATCCCTTCTGTAATTGTAGGAAATCTTGGATTTAGTAAGGGTTGTTGAATTCCCATGCCCGACTTGTCCAACTTGGGCATTTTATCAAACAGACAAGTATATTTTTCTTGTGAACTTGTCCAAAAACTAGCAGAATTAAGAATGAAATTGAAGACTTTCAAGTTACTGCAAGAAGTGTTTTTCAAAATAAAGTTTATGGTTTTAGTAGGAAAAGAAAATATTAAATAAAAGGTGAAATTGCTTTCATGAAAAGCCATTTTTATGGCTCAGAACAAAACAGTTGTAACTCCCTATAAACATTTAGGGAGTTACAACTGTTTCATGCTGAGCCATCAATTTCTACTTTTACTGCAATTGTTTGTCCAAGCTTGAAAACATATGTGATTTTGAGATACAATATTCCCGCGAAATATGTTCCTAATTCAAAGAAAGAATTAAAGAAATTTTGAACAACTAAATCTTCAAGTTGAACATGCAAAATTTAACTGTGAACTTTTCTAAGAACAAAGGGGAACATTTGTATTTCAACACCAATGATTAAGTAAACATTGAAGACAGGACACAAAGGAAACTGTTGGGTAATGATTGAATTGATTGATTGAACAGAGTTTAACACCACTTGCAACATTTCTTCAGTTATATTGCGGAGGCTGGAGCACCTAACAATGGATTGCTGGAATTTCTCTCACCAGTACAACCATCACATCCTTTCCTAGCCTCTAGCTGCTTTCTCACATAGGTCTACGTTTATCAACCTATTGGTGAGAGACAAATATTTAAGTTGGAAAGAATGAGTGCGGTTGCTGGGGATCAAAACCTGTGACCTCTTGATTGACGGTCCAACGCACTTCCAACTATGCTTTGACGGCAGCTCATAAAAAAAAAGAAATGTTTGCTTAGGAGAATAGTCACTATATAGACTCTTTAATGTCTGTCAATTGATTAACATTGGTTACCATAATGCAAGATTCTGCCCAGGATTTTCAGATGAGAGGAAGATTGGCCTATTTTGTCCTAAGTTTTGAGGACATTTTCAAATTGAAATAGACAATATCCCCATGGTGGTTATTTTGTTAGGGCAGATAAGGCCCCTTAATCCACAAACAATACATTTACTAAATACCAAATATAAAAATAATGCCTATAATTTTGAAAATATATAATATGTACTTAGAGTTTTGTTTGAAAAAAAATCTAACAAGGTTGGGGAATTGAATTATGAAATATCACAACCGAGTAAGATATTTTTTCATACAATACACTTAAAGTATGTATTACTATCATAGGCGTAACTAGGATTTTGAAATTGATACGCACTCAGAAGGCGACCACCAAAGAATATGTATAGAATAAACTGTATATACATGTGGAATGTAACAAAAGATGACTGTTTTCTGTCTGCTCTCCTCTCAGTAATGATTAGGGTGTTTTTGAATAATCAAAACATCGGAACTACAGCTTAAATAAGCTGTAGTTTCGATGTTATGATCATTCATCAACAACATTTTTTCTAAAGAGGATTTATTTTTATTACGCAATTGCGTAATGTGCGTAATGGGAGCTACGCCCTTGACTATCATATTTATCTTATAACCTGTAATTGCCTTGTTTTCATTGATGTTTCTAACAGAAATGCAAGTTTCCAAAAGTAACTTCATTGAGTCACTGTTCTAAAATTAACCATATGATATCATAAAAAATATCATATGGGATATTATCACATGGATATTTGAATAGTTGTAAGATAAAATAATACTATATATAATTGCATAGGTTGCACCTACAGAAAATTGGTTGGGTCAAAATGACCCCCAGCATGAAATTTTTGAGGGTCAAAATGGGATTTTTGTGAGTGTTCAAACCCTGGTTTAGGGGTCAAACATGAGCCCTGAAGGAGATTTTGTCTGCCTTATAAAAAAATTGAGGGGCTCATGTCCACCCTGTCAGAATAACCATTGGGATTATGTCCACCCTGTCAAAAAATAATTAATTGTCAGGTTACAAAAAAGATTGTAATTCACTAAGCACATGAATCTCAATCAAAAAAAACCTCCTCAATAGTTACCAGAATAGAGAAAAGAGAGAAGAAGAATTGAACAAATTCTATGTTCGATTCTACTGAAAAAATGATCTTTACCAATAAAGTTCAATATTCCGTCTTCTTTGGGGGGAAAACTTGATGCCCTAGGAATCTATGCTGGGAATCTGTATCTGTATCTGTATCTATACACGTCGCAGGTCCCAATACTGGTTTTAACGCGACGGGGGGAGTGCGCTTATTCACAGATTTTGTCGAGTGCTGATTTAAAAGCCTCGACTGATTTAGCACAGACTATATCTTCACTGAGCTGGTTCCACTCTATGGGTGTCTTAACAAAAATGAGTGTTTGTACTGGTTTGTATTAGCATGGATAATATTAAGGCATTTAGAGTTATTTTTCACTTGATTTTGCAAAATGTTTTGAGTGTCACAGTTTTCGAATACTTTGATTTTTACTGATCTCTTTGGTCTCGATGTTTTAATGAGGTTGGTTTTCGGAAGCCCTGGTACCAACCCCTCAACCACCTTGTACATCATGATGAGTCTAAGGCTCTTTCTTCTAGATTGTAGTTGAGGTAGCTTTAGTTCTTTCATTGTGTTGATGATAAAGCCTTGTTCTTGTGACTTGTAGTTTTGTTTGATGAATCTGGTGGCCCTCCTTTGAACTCTTTCTAATCGATCGATGTCATTTTGTTGGTAGGGGTCCCAGAATGTAGAGCCATAGTCCATGAGGGATCTAACCATGGAGACATATGCAACTTTCCTACAGTTTTCTGTGCAGTGTTTTAAGTTTCTTCTTAGGAATCCCAAAGTGGAGTTTGCTTTTTTAACTACTTTGTTTATGTGAGTAGTCCATTTCATGTCAGCTGAGATCTGGAGACCTAAATACGGATTGTCTTGGACTTCTTCTAAGATGTGATTGTCAAGTGTATACAGTTTAGATATGCGTTTCCTTATGCTCATGATATTACATTTTTTTGCGTTGAATCTCATGCCCCAGTTTTTTGCCCATATTTCAAGGTTGTTAAGGTCCTTTTGAAGTTCAATTTGGTCTTTGAATGAATTTATAGTTCTGTATAAGAGGCAATCATCTGCAAACAGGCGGACTTTGGATTTTACTGCTTCTGGTAGGTCGTTTATATGGCATAAGAATAATAAGGGTCCAAGTACAGTTCCTTGTGGTACTCCCGAGTCAACAGGTACGGAGTCCGAGAATTCCCCTTCTACAGCTGTTCGCATGGTTCTCTTTGTTAGAAATGATGAAAGCCAGTTTAGAATATTTCCTTCTATGCCGTAATGTTGAAGTTTCTTTAGCAATTTTTTGTGTGGAACTGTGTCAAAAGCTTTGGAGAAGTTCAGAATCGCTATGTCAACTTGTTGTGAGTTGTCGTATTGTTGGAGAAAATCATTTAATATCTCTGAATTTTTGCATCTGCACTCTCAATCTAGGTTTATTGCCAACACTTATCCAATAAAAAAATTGTTTTTGACATACTTGACAAAATTTCCTGTAACTAACCATTCAGTAAATAGTGAGCTAGTCCCTATAGCTTGGATATGCACATTCGAAAGATGACCTAACTCTTGCTATGACATCACTATAATGTACTTTGTGGTTTGACATTTAGGTTTGACATGTGTTGAATCGAGCTTATCAAAGCCAGTAAATTGAAATTATTCTATGATATTCTTACATACAAGAGACTATGAATAAAGACAGGGCTCGTGTTTGACCCGTACACCAGGGTTTTGACCCCAAAAATCTTAAGGAAAATTGATGAGGGTCAAAACATGGTTTAATACCTAAGATTTTCACAAATTTTACTTTCTAAAGCTTTTACAAATTACTTGCTTACATCACATCATTACAAGAAACAGGTAAAGTGACTAAATGTGCTAACTTCTACTCTTATTGGCCTTTTTCTGTCATTTTGATCCTTTTAAAATCAGTTTTTACCAAAAGAATTTCATCATTAATGATTAAATGACTCGCTAATTTCAAACACTTGCATAAGCCCTGAAAGAAATGTTTTATGTTGGCAGGATCTAATAAATCCTTCCCGACTGGATGATATATTTTACCAAGTGCAGATAGTTCACTTGCGATTTGTTCAATCTCAATAATGCATTTTCTAGACTTCCTCTTCAGTATTAAGATAATTGAAAACAAGAGCACCACAGGTACGGGTGCAACGCTCTGCGGCAGGTGCTGGAAAATGAAATACAAAAAAACTAAGTCAAAACAGGGGAATAACTCTTACAATAATACTTCCAGAGTTATCCCCCTTCATAGTCTGGATAGCTCTTAAGATGGGGAACACACATTTTAAGTTTCATGGATATATCTTCAATAAAAACAGAGATATGACCAAGGTTAAAGTTTCTCTAATTTCTAAGAAGGGTCAATATTGCTGATTATCATAATTGGTTTCGTATTCAGTGTGAAGGTTGATAGGTACAGTAGCACCCTTTGTCGGCAATAATTAATCAACTGACGTAAAACATTGACATTTAATGACAGCTAAACGAAACTTTACACGATATTGGATTTTACGTTAATTTGACCCTTTGGACCGGCCATCATGCATTTTTGATTCCAGTGTCTGATCCAGGATTTGAAATACATGGGGGAAATTCCCCCATTAGTTTTGAAAACATGGGGGATCTGTAATTACTATGGGGGACTTCAAGTTAGCTTAACCAAACAAAAATAATTTACAGGGCTTTGACTTTTTTTCTTGTGAGTCTGAATCAGCGATGGCATCGTCAATTTGTGACTCTGCTTCTATCGCCGTTTCAGTCCCATAGGTCGACGTATTTTCGTCATCCACATTTGTTTGAGTTTCACGTTTTTTTTTCCTGTCTGATCCATTGTTTTTTCGAATGCAGACGATTCAATTATTACAATGACAACAAAGGTAAAATTCGAATTTTCCTGTTGACGAAAACCATTTTTAATTCTTTTTTATAAGTAATTCACTTCGAAAAAAAAAACTATATTTATTTTTTTCAAAAGTAAATGTTCTTATTGACAATGTTTTTCTCGCATAATGAAAATATAAATGAATGTATTCAAATGTTCGTTTAAAAAGATTCATAAAATCGTTGGTCGACTTCGACTGATACTAATAGAAATACAATAGTAGGTATAACTATAATAACAAACGCATGGTCTTAGTTGCAATCGAAGTCAACCATAGTAAACAATCAGGGAAGTCACTCTTATGATACCACTCGAAGAAAATGGTAAACATTTCGACGCGACTTGCTGTCAAAGGCTAGATTTATTGATATTCCTTTTTTATTTTTTTGTGCAACCATCTCGCGCTTGTTAAAAAAATATGCGTGATCTTTAAGATATGCCAGGGATTCCCCCAATCGCGCGTCCTAGATCAGACACTGTGATTCCCGATTTTTTCTTGCTAAAATTTCTTCAGGTAGGGAGAAATTGTCTCCTGAGCAGGAGGCAGGAAGCGTAAAATATCATAAGACGCCGAGATCAGGAGGCAGGGCTTGAAAATTCTTGAAATTTCTACTCGTTCTGCTGTAATAGAAAATAAAGTGATACATTTATTTTGTTAGTGAAATTTTGTAAAATCCACTCGTCCTGCTTATATAGACAAAGAGGGGGAAAATCAAGCAGGACGAGCGGACGAGTAGAATTTTCAAGCCCTGGGAGATATCACATGTAGAGAGATAGCAGGATTCATACTGGCAACAGCCAGGTTTGCGGTTACAAAACCACCTAACCATGATCAAAATCAACCCGAGATCCACACCTAAACCAAGTTACCTTGGTTTACAGTCAAAACGGCCCAAAGTCAAAACGGCCCATAGTCAAAACGGCCCGTAATTCGGTCAAAACGGCCCAAATCAGTTTTGACAATCGGTCAAAACGGCCCAAACATTTAATTTGCTTTATTTTCCTATCTCTGTCGATGTAAAATAAATTTTTATTATAGATTGAAAAAAATGGTTTACATGAAGTTTAAATCTTACGCAGGCCTATTTCGTTTACAAATGTGTGGCATCAAATAAGCAGAACTGATTAAACAGCTTTATTTATGAAAAGCCACTTTGGATTAGGTGGGAAAATATAGTCCCATGTGAGCACACTTTAAAAGCACCGAATTCAATCCCGAAAATTACTTTCAACACGATTTAAATGTATAGTATATACATCAACACGATTAAACCTAAAAATGACTCTTCCACATAATGATATTACCGTGAAATAAGACATGATATGTCGTAGTTCAGTTTAAGTTAAAAGGACCGAGGGAGAAACAAAATATTTATTCTGGCACTAAAATATACAAAGAACTTAAGGCCTACCCAAATCAATAAAAATAAAGTACATCTCAATTTTTCAGAAATTACACATTTTCCCTAATAAGCCCTGTTTCCGATCCGTATTCATAATTTACATAAAAATACACTGTTAACGATAGAGGTTCATGAACTTCACAAGAGTTTGTAAGATTTTGAAGTTTGAAGATTTGAGTTCTCTTTATCATCAAAACAATTTTACATGAATCCTTTCAAGGTGAATTTATATTTTACTAGACATCTTTTCTGCGATAGTTATGAACAATAAGATTATTAATGATTATTATAAATTGTAACACAATAAAAAACCTTTACACGTAAGTAGAACTTTGCCAACAAGTTACAACAGTGGAAAATATCGATTTTCAAGAACCCCTTTCTTTCAGTATTCGAGAATTTATATTAAAAATCCGAAGAAGGAAAAAGTGCTAAGTAGGACGAAAATTAGCATTGCACTCCTTCTCACGAGAATTGGGATTTTGGTGTCGCCGCATTTTTAATAGACTAAAGAATATTTCATGTGATCATTTGATGCTTAATTTGATAGGCCTCCATGGACTAAGTTTATGAACACTAAGAAAATGATCGTGGTTGTCGTTTCGGAGACAAGAGTTGTGTTTATATGTGTATTTGTAATATTCGATACTGTCGCTTTTTCATTTGACGGTTTTTGCTAGTACATTAAGCCGAGATGCCTATTTTCATATCGTACACATGTCCTTTACCTCTAGAAAACGCGCCGTGCACCGAATCGGCCGATTTCAAAAATTATTGAGCCAAAACCTAGTGTCGCCGGAAAAAGCAATTATGAAGTAATCTTCGATGCCGAGACTTTCAAGGGGCCAAATTGATGGAATAAAGCCCCAAAATGGAACACTTTCTATTCCTTGGCATGCTGAATTTATGCTTAAAAAGTAATGCGTTTTAATTATAATAAAGAAATTGATACAGAATTCCTTATACCAGTTCATTCAGAGAAGGAGTCTTCTTGCAATGAACTAATGTAAACTTTGATACTAGATTTTTCAATATCTTCCACAACAAAATCATCACGTATGAGAACATTAAAACCTGTAACATAACCAGTTTATACAATTATCACTGAGAAATGCTGCATACGACGTTCAGTGTGTTAATAATTATGCTGTAAAGAAGTGAGTTTTGTAATCATTGAGACCGTAATATTCGATACCGAATTTTAATGCCTACGAAAAAAATCAATCGAAACATATAAATAGACCAGATACCCCTCCCTATGGCACCTAAAATTACAAAACAACATTTCTATGACGGGTAAACCTTATCCCCTTCCTTTAAATGCTGCAAGAATAACTTTTCGTAATCTTCGAGACCATGTGTATATATTTCATTGCAATTGGTGTTTCACGGTGGTACAGCTTTTATTTGTTTTTAATCAGCATTCTTAGTCTTGAGAAATAAAAGTTTCAACGGGCCATCATTGCATTGCACAATTTTGCGAGTTTGAGAAACTGTAATCTTCGTCACAGTGAAAATTGGGCAAAAAGACGATGCTGAAAGTGATGACAAATCCTTTTGAGTGGGTCGACCTAGATTTGCGATGTGCATAAGTATTCAACCATACACAAGTTAATTTGCGTTATATTTTCAAAGAAACTTTGATGTTCAAAAGGTAACTTACAATTGTTTTCATATTCAGATTTTCTCACCCTTTTTTTTAAAGAGACAATACACCAAAAAACATTTCTTTCAATGAGTCAGATAATTTTTCAACCAAGCTTGATTTTATTTAAAATTTAACACGTTTTTGGGCTTTGGGTCATCATTTAAACTACACTCGATAAATTATGTGTAATCTTCGACACAATATACCTAATTCAAGTATTCAAACAGAAAATCACAATTTTGCAATGAAAAAGAAGGTTAATTAATCATTTTCATGTATTCCAGTTGATTTCTCGACATATTTAAACTTTAGAATGTTATCGTGCACTTTGAAAATCAAAGTGAAAGTCGGTGTAAAATGAAAAATCTACCTTTAAAAATGTCTGTCACCAACACCCATTTTAATATCGGAGAAAATCTACTTCCTGAAAGTGAATAGAACTACAAAACTATATATGTGTAGAAAAAATATCTGGTATGAAAGATAATCAAACCAAAAGATAACAGTATACTTTTTAAGTTTTTTACTTTAATATTACTGCGGCAAGAGTACACCTAGCGCATATTACTTGATGAAAAACGCCAAAATAAGACAATTGCGCACTTCTTAATGACCTTTTTACCTTTCGGATGAAGTATAAAATATTTCACATCATTATAGGTTGATGTTTACCTCATCTGATTTTAGAAAATTTGGAGGGGTACTATGATTTTCATTTTTTGATATTTTAGAACCCCAAAATCCCAATTCTCGTGAGAATGAGTGATTGGCGTAATCGTTGACATTAATCTTAGACGTTATAATAAGAAAACAACTTTGCTATATAATTTCAAAGAGTTATTTAAGAGAAACTTTCTATTTCGGCCGTTTTGACCGAATGTAAAATCTGCTTTGGGCTGTTTTGACCAAATTACGGGCCGTTTTGACCGAAATGCGGGCCGTTTTGACTCTGGTCCGTTTTGACTTTGGGCCGTTTTGACTTGCACCCGTTACCTTATGTTTTTCACCAGAGTGCGATACAAACCAAAGGAAACATAAAACAGTCTGAATCAAGGAAATCCCTTTATGTGGAATACATTACTTATTTTAAATCATCTTCTATCATTTCTCCCCCGCGAAACCTTCACAAATTGCCGAAAATGTAATCTTGTTGCTGTTAAATCTTAAACAACCTACTGTAGGAAAATAGGGACACACCTGGGACAACTTGGATTTATTTCTTTATATTTACCTGGTCACATTATTCATTCAGAGATCCCTACAATAAATTGAGAAAACTAGTCTTCTAAATTTAAACTTAAATCATTCATATTTTTTTTTAACAAAATCTGTCTTTTCTTTTTTTAATAAAATAATTTGCAGGTAAAATTTATAAATTTTTTGGAGAGCTTGTTTATATCAATTTAATTTAATCGAACAATTTTATTTAACCCCCCCCCCCCCCAAAAAAAAAATGTATATTTTTTTTTATTCTTTTGAATAATTGTGTTAATTTAAAATTTGAATATAAAAAATAAAAATAAAAACAGAGGCATCCCTTTTTCCAATTTCATTATTACCAAGATTATCATTTAAACCAATTATGTTAAACAAGCAGGTCAATTCTATTACAGGTTCCCTGCTTTGTACTTCCGGAACAAAGATATTTCCTTTCAGCCGTCAAAACGCGGGAACCAACAGGAACGTCGACTGCTTGATCGGTATCTTCAATGTTTTTTGCAGTATTTCAAGGAAAAATAACTACGATTCCAATTATAGAAATAGTTACAGGTAAATAGTTGTACAATGAGAGCATCCATTGCCAAAGTAAGAAACCCTTAAGAAATTCCAAGATATGTGCTGGGTTGAAAAATCGTCTTCACCAGTGTTCACCTCCCCTCACATGATCGGATTGGATAAAAAGTTTTTAAGCTGGCACCAGAATTTCAGCCTTTGCCTGTTTATAAACTTAACTATGCACATTGCCTTGCCTTCAGTTGGTAGGGCTAACTTAGACGGCGAGGGTTCAAACATAGCCTGGCACACTAACAAACTTATTGTCTTTCAGATGAGACGTTAAACTGAGGCCCTGTGAGACGGTGCTTTAAACCGAGTATGTTAAAGAATCATGGCGGATCTCAGCAGTAGTTTCGTCATGTATCCTTGCACTATTCCCCGTAACAACTAACCGTCTTCTGTGGGCGTCGCTCATATGGGCATGTGCTACGCTAGCGACGATAAATAAATGGAAATACACTAACACAATGCCTTGCCAATTATTCATCATGAAACTTAAGGAGGAAATAAGAATATACAAACAAGCAAGTTCAATAAATATGAAATTTAATAGTGGTTGATCAGTTCCAAGATTTTAGAGAAGTCATATAAACCAACACAAATCATAGTAATACTAATTTCCACAACATTGAAATTATTACTGACTCAAAACATTTCAAACTGTGCATAAATGAGTCAAGAAGCATATATTTTCAAAGACCACCTCCGAAAATTTATCTTCCCAATCCATTCTGCTTAAAAACTTACATGAACATGATCCTGTGCAAACAATTAAATGCTCTATCATTAACAAATATAGGACTCAACATTCACAAGCATTTACAATACCAACTCATGCATATATACAACAAATTTTTCAATGCATAACCTATCATGAAATGTATAGCAATTTCTTCAACACCTAATTTCATCAATTAATGATATTAATGGATGATTAACAACATGAAAACAAACATGAAATATTGCTAACTATAGATATACAATAAAATAACGGGTGGGCGGGAGGGTAATTTCAAATTCTGTCATCGACTTCTCCACTCCGACGAACTGTTCAAACTGTACCTTGAACGCGGCAAATGAAGTTTATATAAGAATATTAAGCGACCAATCAGCCTTCACTTTACCACATGTTTAGTATTGCCTAGCAACAATATGCAAATGACATTATAGTCTCGGACTGAATCGTTTTTATCTTCATAATTAATAATTTTTCTTTCCGGTAAAAATTTTCCAGTTGCTTTTTTCACACATTCTGATGAAGGGAGACGCTATTGATATTTTCTTAGCTGCAATAATGTACTCCTCTTTCTAAAATGCTGACGGGAGAGGTCAACAATTTCCATCCTATTTGTATTTAGTTGCAGTTACCAACTTTCTTCATTTCAATCTGAGGGATCATCTTATAACTAATCTTATACAAACCTTAGTTCTGAAGGCAAATAATGTTAATGAATCAAATACATCACTTGTATTGGCTTTCAGAAACTTGTCATCTAATTCTTTTAAAAAGAAGTTGGGTATGTTAGTAGCGATTGTCTTTAATTAAAAAAAAAGGAAGCAGGGCAGCATTTTATTGATAACCATTCATTAAAAAAAAGCAGAGCAGTATAAAATTGGTTATTGAAGAGTCACCAATAACAAGGAGAAATAAAGAAAAATTTAAAACAAAGAATTTATTCCAGGTCAAAACTTAGTTATTTTTATGCCCCCGTATCGAAAGATCGGGGGCAAATTGTTTTACCGTTGTCAATCTGTCTGTGTGTCTGCAAAAGTTTACCAAAAAACTTAACATTACCAAACAGTGCCAAAGACTAGGTCAAGGTAATCTATCAAGGTCAAATAACTCAAAAACTTAACCAAAAAACTTAACATTGCCAGTATCTTCAAGCCTATTCAAGCTACAAGGCTCTTATTTGGCATGATGATAAATCTCAATGATCCACATCTGCTGATATTAAAGTCAAGATCATTTGACAAGGTCAAGGTCATCTGTCAAGGTCAAATTACCCATAAACTTAACCACAAAACTTAACATTGCCAATATCTTCAAGCCTATTCAACATACAAGGCTAATATCTGGCATGATGATAGATCTCAATGATTTGCATCTGCTGGTTCTAAAGTCAAGGTCATGTGACGTGATCAAGGTTATCTGTCAAGGTCAAACTGTTTAAAAATATAACCAAAAATCTTTCATTGTTCAGTTTTTCCAAGCTTATTATAGAAACCCTGTCTAATTGTTGGCATGATGAATGATCTGAGTGATGTACATCTGTAAGTATCAAGGTCAAGGTCATGCTAAAAGGTCAAGGTCATCTGTCAAGGTCAAAATTTTGAAAAAAAAAAGCTGTTACGGGGGCATTTGTGTTTCACAAACACATCTTGTTGTTTTAATATATTTTTGTCTTGATTGTCTATTACACTGCTGGACACCCCACCCCCCTCAAGGAAAATAAATTGTAAAGTTAGAATGCATGTGTTAGTTGTGTAAACCCGTGATCACCCAATCTTTTCACTGAAAAGATGGAATATAAAGAAACCAAATCTGTAGCCTCTCTTTATAAAATAGTTATTATTATAAAATCTTAATAGTAAGACTTCTGAACTGCCATGCCGGTAAGTAATGATTTGAGCCTGGAAAAGACATTTCCAACAATTCAAAATGCTAGTGAGATGCAATCATTGGGTAGTGTAGACAGCCACATACCATAAATATAAGGTTACCTGATAGTCCACAGATACTTTGAGACCTTATCTATCTGCTAAATGTATAGTGAAGACTGTGGTCAGACCGTGCAGATGCACAGGCTGGTCAGAGTCTTTGCTTTGCGCATACTTGAAATTGTTAGAAATCTCACGCACAGGCTGATTTTAAATTGATTCCTGAAAAGCTGGTCTCAGTTCTTCCATTTCCGCCGTCATAGCGCAATTGGTAGCACGTCAGACTCTCAATCTAGAGGTCCGGGGTTCGATACTCAATGGTGGCACTCTTCCTTTCCGACTATTTTTCTCTCACAAATGGTCCAGCCACTTCAATATAACTGAAAAAATGTTGAAAGCGGCATAAAACTCCAATCAATCAATTAAAACTTCAAACCATAGATTCTAAATTTTTAAACAATGACCAGATGTCCTTACAGCATTTACATGCTACTGTCAATTGATATGTGGGTCATCCAATACAAGAGGACCATGATGGTCCAAGATCACTCTCCTGAGTCTCTTTGACCCTTTGGACATCATATTAATTGAATAGGCAGATGTCAACTAGGAGATAATTTCTACATAAGATCAATAGCATGGAATGTTTTCATCAAGAGCAAGAAAAGTATGCCTTTTTGCTCTCTGATTCTATATAAATAGGGATGCACCAGGTGGAACCCAATTGTGACCCAGGGGTCTTGATATGAAAAAAACTTGGAAGAGGTCTTCTAGATGATGCTACATACTAAATATGAAAGCTGTCTGCCTTCTGGTTTAAGAGAAGACGATTTTTAAAGATTTTTCTATTTTCACCCTATTGTGCTCAGATGGGCTAAAAGGGATGTGCCCTGGCGGAGCCCGATATGACCACAGGGTCTTGATATGAACAAGGTTGTTAGAGGGTACACTAGATGATGCTACATGCTAAATACAAAAGCTGCCTGCCATCAGGTTTCAGAGAAGAAGAGTTTTGAAGATTATCCCATTTTCACCCATCATGCTCGGATGAGCTAAACGGGATGTGCCCTGTTGGAGCCCAAATATGACCCCAGGGTCTTGATATGAGCAAGCTTGTAAGAGGTCCACTAGTTGTTGCTACGTACCAAATATGATAGCTGTCTTCCAACTGGTTTTAGAGAAGAAGATGTTTGAAGATTTTCCTTTTTTTACCCTTCCTGCTCAGAAGAGCTAATAGGGATACGCTCGAGCAAAGCCCAAATATGACCCCAGAGTCTTGATATAAACGAGCTTGGTACAGGTACACTAGATAATGCTACATACTAAACATGATAGCTCTCTGCCATCTGGTTTCAGTGAAAAAGGTTTTTAAAGATTTTCACTCTTTGATTCTATGTAAAAAGGGTTGAGCCCGGGCAAAGCCCAAATATTACCCCAGGGTCTTGATATGAACAACTTTGGTAGAGGTCCACTAGATGATGCTACATACCAAATATGATAGCTGTCTGTCTTCTGCTAGGCAACAGAAGGAGGTCGTAATGGCCACATTAACTGCTTGATGTTTTGATGTTAAAACAACTTCAAATTAATCTACCTATTGGTGTTTATTCACCCATACATTAATGGATGTTTTCCTGTTATCATATCTATAGTAGACAATGGTTGTAAAATGACGAATGAAATGACATCAAATTCATGATTCCTTTTACCAGACAACGTCGTTATGAAAAATGGGAGGGTATCCAAATGCAATTCAACAATGATGTATTTGTAAGTTTTAAAAAAAAATCAATTTTGCGTTAGATGTCTTTCTAAACCCTTGTCATGCTGATCCCGTAATATTCCTGCTTTGGCAGGAGCTATAGGCAAATATCATTCTGCACAAAAGTGCAGTCTGATGTTAGTCTACACCACCTGTTTCTCACTTTCAATCTAGAATTGTCCATAGATTTAGTTTTTCAAATAAAAATTGGCATACAGACGATACTTTCAGTTCTTTTGCCCTTTGATTTTGAAGAAATTTTTTAGCCAAAATTTATTCAGCATGACAAGAGTTAAAGCTGCTCTTTCACAGTTTTTCATAGAAAAAATAAAAAAAACTTATTCTTAGATTTGGAAATGTGTATATTTTTAGGCAATTAAGAATGGTTGAAGGGCATTGGCACTAAAAACAATAAATAAAAACAATTTCAATAATTTTGTGACTTATTTTTTCGAAGCGGCAAGATCAGTAAGGGATCCAGTCTATTTATTTCAAGTCAATAAATTACAAAATTGTTACTTTCCGTGAATAATCTTTTGTTTTTGCTTGTATCGATATGAAGTTTCTGGCTGTTAAATACTTTTACCTTAATCTTTGATTGTATAAGACAAACATGCGGAATACACATGCGTAAATAGTTGGCTCAAAAAGAAGAATTTTTTAGGCGTAAGTAGTTGCTTTATTTTTCAGAGTGAATTTCACTCTAAATTCAGGTGTATCGGTCTTTCTTTCGATGCATTACCAGATTGAATCTTAGTATTTTAAAGGCTTCAATATGATGAGGTCATTATTTTTTATTGATTTTACAAAAATTTTCAAAAATCACATTTTCCCAATCTGTGAAAGATATTAGAGGGTATCTTTCACAAAAAATGTTGATTAAATTTTAAAATGCAAATAATTTCTTTGAAAAATAATGTCTCTGTGATCAAGATTATGTTAAAAGGAAGTTTTTCTTCTCAAATTCAATTCTACTGCTGATGAAAAAAGTAATCAGTACAAATAAAGTAAAGTGGTAAAGTACTTTATCCCTGCCTAACGGTGCTTCCATCTTCTATAATTATCTGAAATTAAACACTTAAAAGACATAACATTTTTATTATTTTGTCATTAATCTGGCCATGGTTAATGTCATGATGTCACATGACATCATCAACACAATGTCATGGCAACAGATATATGCAGGAGAAAATAATGTACATGCATGTAAAATTTCGTTGTAATATCTTCATTACTTTTCGACATATGAAACCAGTCCCACTATTTGGCTGACCCTTGTAAAATGTCAAAATATTTGATTAACTTCCCATTTATGCTTTAATGAGTACAAGGGATGTTTAAGTGTTATCTATATATTAGGCGCTATTATTATCATACAAATAAGTTGTTTTAGAATGCTTTTACTTAATTAAAGCACTTTTAAGATGTTTGACAAATGTACTTAAAAATCCTTAATGATATTGGTACATACAAGACTATTAGTCATCACTAATGGCCTGGACTTGTGAGAGGTTCATTGAACCACTTAACCATTGTCATGCTGAATAAAAAAACCTGTGCAAATTTGTATTGAAATCAAAGTGCGGAGAGCACTGAATGGACTTATTCTGTAAGTATTTATATAATTAACATTATCTTTAACTTGTTAGCTCACCAGTCATGAGCAAAAAGTGCTCAAGGTGAGCTATTGTGATCACTCGACGTCTGTGACTGTCCGTCAGTCTGCGAATAATTTCTTTAAACATCTTCTTCTCCCAAACCACTAGGCCAATCAAGCTGAAAATTGGCAGGGATGTTCTTTGGGTAAACCTCTTTAAAAATTGTTAAAAGAATTTAATTCTATGAAAAATTCTGGCTGCCATGGTAACAGAAAGGCTGAAAATTGCTGAAAATCTTGGAAAAAATTCTTCTTCTCCCAAATCACTTGGCCAATCAAGCTAAAATTTGGCAGGGATGTTCTATTGGTGTAGTTTTCAAAAGTTGTTTAAAGAATATAATTTCTTCAAAAACTCTGGTTTCCATGGTAACATAAAGGCTTAAAAATGGCTGAAAATCTAAGAAAAGATTTTTCTACTTCTAAACCAGTGGGTCAATCAAGCTGAAACTTGGCTGAGTTGTTCCTAAGGTGAAGCTTAAAAGTTGTTAAAAGAATTGAATCTCATTACAAACTCTGGTTTCCATGGTAACAAAATGGCTTAAAAATCGATGAAAATCACCAAAAATCTTGGAAAAACTTCTCTCCTCTTTAACTTTTAGGCTAATCAAGCTGAATCTTGGCATGTTCCTTTGGTGAGGCTCTTCAAAAGTTATTAAAAGATTTAAATTTCATCAATAACCCTGGTTTTCATGGTAGTGGAGAGGCTGAAAAATTGCCATAATTCTTCGTTTGGTGAAGCTCTACTTAAGTTGATGAAAAATTTTATTTCATCAAAAATTCTTTTTTTCCCTGGTAACAGAAAGACGGTAAATTGCCGAAAAAATTATTCTTTTCCTAAACTACAGGGCCAATCAAGCTGAAACTTGGCAGGGATGTTTCTGAGGTAAAACTCTACTAAAGTTGTTAAATGCAAAATTATGACCTTATACTTTTAACTGAAACCTGGTTAGGTAAACAAAAAACTAATCTTGACATAAGCAATTTTTGTAGTTTCCATCTTGCAGGTAATAAAAAAACAGGTGCTTAAAAAGGACGTTATAGTGGAGGTCTGTCAGTCTATTATAAAAAATATTTGAAAGACAAGATCAACATTGCGGAAAAAAGTGCAAAAGGGTTATTATGGTTGAAAATTAATGCAGATGTGTTTGATTTTTCTGAAGATGTCTACATTTGTTTATGTTATATACCCCCAACTAATTCTAAAATTCATTCAAGGTCTGATTACGATTTTTTTGAAGAAATTGAAATTGGTATTGCTAAATACAGTCGTAAAGGCAAAACCTTTATTACGGGCGATTTAAACGCCAGAACGTCAAATTTGTCTGATTTTGTGGATGATGAAAGTATTTTTGACAGCGGAACATTTTCTGATGACAACAATACATTCAACAAATCAAGTGCGAGCATGGATTTTATTGTAGATAGTAATGGGCGTCGTCTGCTGTCATTGTGTAAATCAACCAATCACATCATCGCTAATGGTAGATGCCACGATGACGTAATTGGGAAATATACCTTCTGCTGCGAGCGCGGCATGAGTGTATTGGACTACCTTTTGCTCAATCAAAATGATATAAATGTTTTAAAATATTTCAATGTATTAGAATGGAGTGAGTTTTCAGATCATCGTAGTATATATTTTGCTTTACATAAAAAAATCGGCTAAAGTGAAAAATAAATGTAAAGAAAACAAATTTTTCAAAAAGATAGTATTTGATGAAAGTAAAATTCCATCACTTCATGAATTGTTAAACGAGAATCTTGACCAGCTTAACATTGATTTATCAAGTTCTGAAAATGGGGAAGATAAAATTAATGTCATAACATCTTTTTTATCTAAAAATTCTAAAGCAATTTTTGAAAAACAATTTTCAAGTAACGCTTCTAAATATACAACTATACATGCAAAATGGTTCAATGAAGCATGTAAAACAGCAAAACTTAATTTCAAAGACAAAAAAATTCAGTTTGAAAAGGAAAATACAGAATCAAACAGGCGTTCATATATAAAAGCAAAAAATAAATATAATAATACGAAAAAGCGAGAAAAAAAAGAAATACTTCAAAAAGGAAGCGCTTCAATTAGAACGAATTGCAAAATCAGAGCCACGAAATTTTTGGAAAAATCTTCACAAAATTCATAAACCATTCTCAAACACCACTGTAGATGATATAAATATAGATGTTTTCTATGAGCACTTTAAGAACTTACTCTCAGATTTGAATATAACAAACCCCACCTCAGAGAACCAAAATAACGATCCATTCATTGTCGATCAAGATCTGGATGCCCCTTTTACAGCAGAGGAGATAGAGGCAGCAATTTTCAGTCAAAATAATGGAAAAACATGTGGTCCTGATAACATCTCGGCAGAAATAATCAAATCATCTTACAAAATTCTTAAAAATGTGTTTTTAGAGATTTTTAATAAATTGTATGAAAATTCAATCTATCCAGAAAATTGGGCAATAGGCTATATTGTACCGATACACAAGGGAGGTGACTCGTCTAATCCCAAGAATTATAGAGGTATAACACTGAACAGTATTCTGTCTAAAGTTTATTCACAATTGTTACAATTGTTATATTGATTAATGAAGTGGAATGAAAAACACAATAACATATCTGACAACCAGTTTGGTTATCAAAAGAGTAAAAGCACTATTGACTGTATTTACATACTTCATTCAATAATTGCAAAAACAATAAGCTCTAATAAAAAACTCTATACTGTTTTCATAGACTATGAAAAATGTTTCGACAAAATAAATCGCGCTTTACTATGGCAAAAGCTACTATGTCAGGGCATAAGCTCTAAATTAGTCAATGCTCTTAAAGCAATGTATGCATGCGTAAAGTGCGCTGTAAAACTCAATGATCAAATATCTTCTCCCATCGACTCATTTTGTGGTGTCAAACAGGGAGGCTCGAACTCCAGCTTACTTTTTATCATATTCGTAAATGACGTAATACAAAACGTTAATGTAGATAATAACGTCGATGATATCTTCACCATTGGTCAGTTACAACTCTTCCTACTTTTATTTGCAGATGATCAGGCACTTTTTTCAACGTCGCCAATTAAACTTCAATCTTTGCTGAAAGACATTGAAACATACTGTAATAAATGGCAATTGAAAATAAATACTGATAAAACAAAAATCATGATATTTGAAAAAAGCAGAATACCAACAACATACGATTTCTACTTATATGGTCGCAAGCTTGATATTGTCTCTAGTTTTAAATACCTAGGAGTTAATTTATCTAAGAATGGAAATTGGCAAAGATCACAGCAAAAACTAGCTGAAAACGGAGCTAAATCTTTGTACGGACTTTTATCCACATTTAATACATTTGATTTTAGTGTAAAAAAAAAAATGCGAATTGTTCGATTCATTAGTTTTACCAGTAATGCACTATGCTTCAGAAATTTGGTCTAACAATACAGGCACAGATGTTGAGCAAGTTCAAAGTTCAAAGAAGTCTACAAATTTATCTAGCATTTATGGAAAACTTGGTAGAGTACCACTTTTCATAATTCGCAAATGTAACATGGTAAGTTATTGGAAAAAAATCCTTAATTTACCAACAAATAGTTTAGTCAAACAGGTTTTACTTGTTGCAAAAAGATGATGCAAATAATGACCAAACCTACAATCAATTAAACTGGGCATATCATCTCAAACGACTTTTAGAGTCACTTGGTCTTAACGACTTTTGGTTAAATCAATCAATTGAACTTATCAATTTTGAGATAATAAAACAACGCATATATGATCAATATTATCAATCATGGTATTCAGAAATAAACAATTCTTCACGATTAACCTATTACTGTATCTTTTAACATTCCTTCAGACAAGAACGTTATCTTAACCTCATTTCAAATAATAAATACAGATGCGCGCTTTCTCGTTTCAGAACTTCATCACATAATTTAGAAATAGAAAAGGGCAGACATCATAATATCCCTCATTCAGAAAGGATTTGCAAGCTTTGTAATCAAAAATTACCGGAAACAGATTTCCACTTGCTCGTTTGCCCCTTCTACCTTGACATCCGTATCAAATATTTTAAACCTTACTTTTGTAGATGGCCTAATATCTTTAAATTTGAATGTTTGATGTCATCTTACAGCCCGAAAATTATTTTTAATTTGGCAAAGTTTATTTACGAGGCAAATCAATCACGGGAACAAGAACTTGGTAGAATTAATATGTAGTATCTATACTTCTTCACTATTGTCTCCTACATCATGCTGGCAAATGCTTTTCATGTTTTTGTTATTTTGCTATGTGTGCAAATTGTATATTATATAGCAAATAAAATGTTTTGTATTGTATTGTATTGTATTGTTTAATTAGTGGAAACTGAATATAGACTTACTTAGATAAAAGGTTATCTTAAAAATGTTACCCTTACATGATAAATAAGTTTATCGATAAAATTATTCAACTTGACTGTAAAAGTATGCCATTTCTAGATTAAATGTTAAAGGACACTTTAACTATTGTACGTAAGCTTTTGTACTTTATTCAATTTGACATATCCTCCCATTGTTCAAAATTTCTTTGTTTTAGTGATGTAAACATATTTTGTGTTTTTATCCTTATATTCTCTTTCTTTGTTAAAAACACATTGAGAGTCACGGAATTTGATTGAAAAAAGGAGAAAATGCTCTTGTAGTGCCATATCCAGGGTTTCGATAAAGGGGGTTTGATGTTGGCATAGAATTCTAGTAATTAATCACCATAAGGATACTATGGGACTATTTGCTCAAATTCTGTATATCAGATACATTTTATTTGTAGAATTTCAAAATTCTGTGATTTGAACACTACAAAAAGGGGTCTTTTTTCCCTGTTTTGCAACATATTAATTGAATTTGTCCTCTACAATAAAGTAATTTGGATAGAGAGGAGGTTCATTTGAACCCCCCAACCGGCCTCTGTATCTGCCACTGTCAGGTGTATATATACATTATTTCTCCTAATAAATGCTCCTGAGCACTATACATAACATGGTCAGGGAGCTTTTATTAACCCTTTCTTGTTTTACAAAATTTTAGACCTGTCCAATTTCAATGGTTTTGTAGATCAAAATTTAAAGTTGATTTAATTTGAAAAATAACCATTCAGTTGGGTAGAAAATATTGTGTAAAAAGTAGAAATTGCTTGTGATAAGCAATTTCTTCTTATTTCACAATGTTTACTTAAAATAAAATCACAGGCATGTAAAAAACAGGGATTAATCAGGAAAGGATTAAGCATGCATAATCTGATTTAAAAATCATCATTATTAGTCTCTTTTAGGTCATTTTCTCTTTAATTTGAGGTGAATTTCCTCTGAACAATAATTTAAATGATTGTTAAGAGGAAATTCATTTGAAATTAGAGAAGAAGTTTTTTTAGTAAAAAAATGTATGGGTGCTTCTATTTGGAAGGGCGCTATTATAAGCTCACCTGAGCACATCATGCTCAAGGTGAGCTTTTGTGATCATTGGATGTTTGTCTTCTGTCGTCCGTCGTGCGTCGTCCGTTGTCCGTCGTCATACGTCAAAAATTTAAGTGTTTACACTCTAGAGGCCACAATTATGGACCAATCATCATGAAACTTCGTCAGAATGTTCTTCAGGTCACAAGGATTAACCCTATCAAAAATGGGAAGGATCCGTGTCATATCACGGGAAAAGGGGCCTAAAAGACAATTTTCTTGTTTACACTCTAGAGGCCACAAATATAGTCCAATCATCATGAAACTTGATCAGAATGTTCTCCAGGTCACAAGGATTAACCCTATTGAAAATGGGAAGGATCCGTGCCATATCAGGGGAAAAGGGGCCTTAAAGACAATTTTCTTGTTTACACTCTAGAGGCCACAAAATTAATATAGTCCAATCATCATGAAACTTGGCCAGAATGATCTCCAGGTCACAAGGATTAACGCTATTGAAAATGGGAAGGATCCGTGCCATATCAGGGGAAAAGGGACCTTAAAGACAATTTTCTTGTTTACACTCTAGAGGCCACAAATATTTCCAAACATCATGAAACTTGGTCAGAATGGTCTCCAGGTCACAAGGATTAACCCTATCGAAAATGAGAAGGACCCCTGCCATATCACGGGAAAAGGGGCCTTAAAGACAATTTTCTTGTTAACACTCTAGAGGCCACAAATATGGCCCAATCTTCATGAAACTTGGCCAGAATGTTTTCCCGGTCACAAGGATGAATCCTATTGAAAATCTGAAGGATCCATGTCATATCATGGGAAAAGGGGCCTTCAAGACAATTTTTTTGTTTACACTCTAGAGGCCACAATTATGGTCCAATCTTCATGAAACTTGATCAGAATGTTCTCCAGGTCAAAAGGATTAATCCTATTGAAAATGGGAAGGATCAGTGTCATATCATGGGAAAAGGGGCTTTAATGACAATTTTCTTGTTTACACTCTATAGGCCACAAATATTGCCCAATCTTCATGAAACTTGGTCATAATGTTGGTCAGATCACACGAATGAAGCCTTTTGAAATTGTGAAGGATCCATGCCATATCACAGGAAAAGGGGCCTTAATGATAATTTTCTTGTTATAACTCTAGGGGCCATATTTTTGGCAGAAATGTCATGAAAGTTGGTTTTATGTAGAAATTATCTACTTAATGACATCTGCCTATTTAATTGATGTGATGCCCTAGGGGTCAAATAGATTCAGGTGAGCGATCTAGGACCATCATGGTCCTCTTGTTAGAGGAAATACGGTACCCCTACCTGCTGAGTATAAATTTCATTTCAGACAAATTGCCAATGTTTGGGACAATTCAATCAATCTAGCTGTCAATCTAGAGGTTCCCGGTTTGATCCCCAAGGTAGCACTCATCCTTTCTGACTATTTGTCTCCAACCAATTGGACGATAATTGAAGGAATAGCAGCTCGAGGCTAGGAAAGGATGTAATGGTTGAACTGGTGTGAAAAATATAAGGAATCCATTGTTAGTTGCTCCAGCTGCTGCTATAAAACCAGAAAATCAATCTAGCTCATATTTTACCACAAAGAATTAGGTAGAAAGCAGACAGTGTAGACTTCGATCATCTGTGCAGACTGATCCTTGTCTAAACTGTCCAGGATTTTTTTTAGAAGGAATAATATGCAATAAACAGTCTAATAATTTAGCTTGAGAAAGGTGAAATTTTATGTCAAAGGATAATTAGAAAAAATTGTGACATGTAGTTGGAAAAGGAAAATGCAATCTTGAATAATATGACATTATCTTCTTTACACTTTCATAGAAAACATGATGAAATTGACAAGTTAAATGATTTTTTTTTAAATGAAATTGAATATCTTATATAAAGGATTTAAACTTTTTTGGACTTAGAAAAACTTGGTTTTAAAAGTTTTTATGTCCAACAGTTATATATCAGTTATATCTCTGAAATAGACATTATTCCTACAGGATACCAAGGGATATTCCTCCAATATTTATTTCCATATGGAAGATAGGGAAACCAAATGAGCCTGTGTTTGACATATTCAACAATTTCACAAGTGGGCAACTTTAATACTCAGACCAGCCTGTGCACCTGCACTGGCTGGTCTGAATATTGAATGTGCACTAAGTAGATGGCTACGGACCCATTCTGGCTGTGAACAATCGCAGAACTTTTTTTTTATTTAGTGGAGGGATGTTCAGGTAGCTTGATGTCTGTCCATCACACATACATCTAATTGTTGGAAATGTCACGCACAGGCTCAAATATTATGTTTTGTCAGTTTGGGCCCTCAAGTCAAAATTATTAGTCTTTTCCCTGATACCATTGAAAAATAGTAAGTGTCAATCCCTGCCAAATGTCAATCCCTGCTAAATTACTAATATGTACAGCTGCTTTTCTAAATTACTACTTGTAGATAAACAAACTAAGTGGACTGGTACTTGAAATGGACATCATATGAATCATTATACTAAGTGAAAAGTCAAACAGAAAAGGTAACTATAAGTTTCTGTTTCAATACTTAATTTGAGAGGCTTTCGAAGGCAGACCATATTATATTGCATATATTGTTTTACTCATGTCCGACCGTCTGTCCATCAGTCTGTCCTAAAACTTAACCAAACTTAACCGTTGCCTTATCAATAGATCGATGTTACGGGGGCATTCGTGTTTCACAAACACATCTTGTTTTTTTCATGGGTTAATCCAAATTAGGGGTTGTGTGGGAATGGGCAGCTTATAGTTCATTTTAGAGATGAAGAGAGTATTTGTTGATTTCATCAAGGTAAAAAACTAAAATCCTAATCACCCTGTATGAATACCAAAAGTGGATTTATATATGAATGTAATTAAGTTTTAAGTTTCAAACCTCTGTGAAATCAACAAATCTTATCTTCAAATATCATAAATTAATATCATGAAGCAAAAATGTAAATATTTGTCAGTTAAGAAACATATTTTTTTCTGGACTTTTTTTTGCGAAAGCTTACAAAACAGATTTATACTCTAAAATCAACTTTTCTGTCAATCAGAACACACAAATATTGATGAACATTACTGAAATGAATTATTTAACCCTTTCCTGTTTTACAAAATTTTGGACCTGTCCAAATTCAAAGGTTTTGTAGACGAAAATTAAAAGTGGATTTAATTTGAAAAATAACCATTCAGTAGGGTAGAAAATAGTGTGGAAAAAGAAGAAATTGCTTGTCAGAAGCAATTCCTTCTTTTTTCATAATGTTTTCTCAATCATAAAATCACAGGCACGTAAAAAGCGGGTATTAAACAGCAAAGGGTTAATAAAACTTCTCTTTTAATAACAAAAAATTGTTAAAAAGTAATACTTACATCAGATTTTCGCTAAACTTTCAAAGTAAGTTGTTTGTATTGAATGCCTGTATATATACATTTAATATTAGATTGTTACATTGACATTCATCTCAATCAAAACCCTTCAAAATGGCTCACTCAGTGCTCCATTCATTCATTCATTTCAAACACTCTCACTTCAAACCATTCAAAAATGATTCAAAATGACTAAAAAACATAAGATCAACAACTACATTCAAAATGAATGTAGATCGAAAACAACAACACAATTTAAATGATTTAATTGTTATTGCTAGTGTCTGATTAGTTCTTTAAGAAATATGAAGCTATTTAAAAAAAATTATGGATATCTTTTTAAAGGGAACAAAATTAGCGATATTGGATTTCCTCCGGTAAATTTCACTCAAAACTCACTTAGTGCACTCATTCAATTTCATTCCAAAACCATTCTAAAATTATTGTCTCAATTTCACGATGTGGTTATCTGTACCCCCTCCCAGCTTTGTAGTGATTATGCCTCCCTTGAAAGAAGAGGGTGTAAAATACTTTACACTTGTTGGTTGGTCTGTCGGTCAGTCTGTCAGTAAACCATTTTTTGTCCTGAGCAAATCTCAAAAAGTATGCAAGCTAGAATCATGAAATTTCACAGGTGGATAGATCTAGTTGAGAAGAAGTACAGTGCACAAGTACCATAACTCTACTCATTATAGTTAGTGAGTTATTACCCTATGTTGATTGACAAAGAATAGGCTATTGACCTGCTTTTATGGAGGGGAATAAATATTTAACTGTTAACATCTCTTGTTCTAGCTAGCATGGAAAAGAGTTAAAAAGGAAGTAGATGATACCATGGGCAGGAACTTTCAATAGTTTTGTGCTAAAATTTCAATGTACAAATTGATCAGATTAGAAGTACTAGTGTATGAATTGATTATATCATTAACACTTACAACATTAGTACAATGAAGCCATTAATAATGGGGGTATTTATTCACAATCATGCATTTATCAATGTGCATAATTTCCTTGAAGCAAACAGGAATTGCGCAATGACCTATTATCATCAATGTGTAGGTACTTAAACATTTGCATTACATTGTGTTTATCTTGCTTGTTAAGAGAGAGATAATAGTAAATATAAGATTTATAATGTTTGTTAGACAATGACTATATATTTATCTAAATTAATATGTTTGGGGCGTAGCTCTTATCTTTATGGTTGGATTTTAAAAATCAACAACTACAGAATTGTTTTCTATCACAGATGTATGTGTCAATGAAAGTGAATTCAGATAGATCAAAGGTCAAGGTCACTTTTAAGGTCATATGGCATGCTCAAATCAAGATTCTCTTGAGCATAACTTATACATTAATGGATAGAATTCAAAATACAATAATCTTAAGTCAGATATTTTTCCTAAATGAGATAGAAAATTAAAAAAGAAGCTAGATCTAATTAATCAATTGAGGTACTTTGTACAAAACAGCTTTCATGTTTGATGCTTCAACCAGAGCTACAGAAAGGAGGGGTAGTTTGGATGTCAAATTAAAAAAAATGAAAATACATGTACTTTCATTAACCCAATGTTGCGGGTTCTCATTTGAATCATCTTGTCAAGACGATTCAAATGATTATCCACAACATAGGGTTTCATTGAGAAACAAAGATTTTAGAATGGCATTACACCCTCTTATCTGTACCTCTGTTTAACCTATAAAAGATTGACAAAGTTGATGTCTATTATGAAAAAAAAAGTTTTATTTGAAATGATTGTTCAGACACCTCCAGATTCAAAGTTGAAAATCAAATTCTTGCAAACTGAAATTGACACAAATTATACTTAACCCTTGTCATGCTGAATAAAAAACCTCGGCAAAATTATATATATAAATCAAAGTGCTGAAAGCTCTGTAATTCCTAATTGTGAGTCAGCATTTGATTTTGAAAATATAATTTTTGAAATTTTTTGGTTTTAAAAAGGAAAATCAGGTTGTATGGACTAAGATCAGACTGCACATATGTGCAGGCTGATGTTTGTCCATACATCCTGCCAAAGCAGGAATATTCCAGGATCAGCATGACAAGGGTTAAATTGACAGCTATTCTAGTTATTTACAATGTTCAAGATTACAACAGTGAAGGCTTATTACAATGGTCACAGAACTTCAAAAAGTAATGCTCTATTTTAAAAGAACCCCACTTAATATTCTTTTTTATCATCTTTATTTCAGATTAAAAATGTCAGATAAGGTTCCTATACTGGAAGATCATGAAACCACAACAGCCATCAATACATCAGATGTAGGACACGCTAGCTACGCAACAGAATTAGTCATAGACAAGTACGCAAGTAGTGATGGAAAAGATGACATTGTTGGGGATGTTGACGGAGCCACCCCTAATGGCGTTAATGAGGACATATCTAGTTCACAGTCAGAATTTCAGGTACAGCGAGATCGTGAACTAGATCTCATGTCGAGAACAACGTAAGTGCATGTCAAACATGTTTAAATTGTAAAAACATACCACCTCCTTTTAAGGTATGGACCTGTAATAGCTATGCGACATTTAAGACTTAGCATCTTTCACAATCTTAACTGGGGTTGAGGATCTTTTACAATCTTAAACGAGGTTTACTATTGAAATCATTAGGAAACCTCGATTTAACCCTGTTAAATTTCATAGCTACTGAAATGTCGCATTACTATTAAAGGTCTAATACTTTAATGCTTTGATTAAAAAATAGCTTATGAAAATATTATTATTATTATGAAGAAGAAGAAAGTGGCCTATCCTTCATGAAACTTAATAATTAATTATAATAAAATTATTATTTTTATATTGTAGAATCAAATTAGAGCCCATGCTTTTACATCTTCCCAAAAGGAATAAAGTGGAATTAAAACATTTCCTTTTGCAATGATGATTTTCCCTATTAATTATTTCAATTAAATTCTTGATGAGTTGAATTTTAATTGAAGTTAATATCAGATAATGAGAAATATTATTCATTTAATGGTTGGCTCACCTGACCACAAAGTGCTAAAGATGAGCTTACTGATGATAATTGTGAATATCCAATGTCTGTTGTGCAAAGTATGTTGTGTGTTGTCCATAATTTCTTTATGAACATAATCTAGGGTGGCATCCTTGTCTAGTGGTAGAGTGTTGCATTATTCAGGAAAAGGGTCCCGAGTTTGAGTCCCGAGAGCAGCTATGGATCTTAGTTCTTTCTTTCACATACTGAACAAGTACTGGTGAATTTTCCAGGAAGCAGAATCTTGCTGGATTAATCCAAGTTGCAGGAACTTGTTTCTTAATTGATGTAAATTAAATAGATTTAAACCATATGATGCCTAAATTATCAAATTTGGGATGGGCTTGGGAGTATACTTTTGTTATTATCCCCCGCCGTTTTCGGCGAGGGGAGATAGTAATGCTCTCCGTCCGTCATTCCATCATTCCATCATTCCGTCATTCCGTCACTAAACTTGTCCGGAGCATATCTCCTAAAGTATAATAGCTATCAACTTGAAACTTTATGGGTGGACAGATCTCATGGAGGAGAAGTGCAGTGCACAAGAACTACAACTCTTGCTTGCATAATTTTGGAGTTATTGCCCTTTGTTATTTTTAAGACTTAGATTTTGTTATATCTCCTAAAGTATGATAGCTATCAACTTGAAACTTTTTGGGTGGATAGATCTCATGGAGGAAAGGTGCAGTGCACAAGAACTACAACTCTCTCGCATAATTTTGGAGTTATTGCCCTTTGTTATTTTTAAGACTTAGATTTTGTCCGGAGCATATCTCCTAAAATATAATAGCTATCAACTTGAAACTTTATGGGTGGATAGATCTCATGGAGCAGAAGTGCAGTGTACAAGAACTACAACCTTTGCTTGTATAATTTTGGAGTTATTGCCCTTTGTTATTTTAAGACTTAGATTTTGTCCGGAGCATATCTCCTAAAATATAATAGCTATCAACTTGAAACTTTACGGGTGGATAGATCTCATGGAGCAGAAGTGCAGTGCACAAGAACTACAACCTTTGCTTGTATAATTTTGGAGTTATTGCCCTTTGTTATTTTAAGACTTAGATTTTGTCCTAAGCATATCTCCTAAAGTATAATAGCTATCAACTTGAAACTGTATGGGTGGATAGATCTCATGGAGGAGAAGTGCAGTGCACAAGGAACTACAACTCTTGCTTGCATAATTTTAGAGTTATTGCCCTTTGTTATTCTTAAGACTTAGATTTTGTTCAGAGCATATCTTCTAAAGTATAATAGCTATCAACTTGAAACTTTATGGGTGGATAGATCTCATGTGGGAGAAGTGCTGTGCACAAGAACTACAACCTATGCTTGTATAATTTTGGAGTTATTGCCCTTTGTTATTTTTAAGACTTAGATTTTGTCCGGAGCAAATCTCCTAAAGTATAATAGCTATCAACTTGAAACTTTATGGGTGGATAGATCTCATGGAGGAGAAGTGCAGTGCACAAGAACTACAACTCTGGCTTGCATACTTTTGGAGTTATTGCCCTTTGTTATTTTTAAGACTTAGTTTTTGTCCGGAGCATATCTCCTAAAGTATAATAGCTATCAATTTGAAACTTTATGGGTGGATAGATCTCATGGAGCAGAAGTGCAGTGCACAAGAACTACAACTCTTGCTTGCATAATTTTGGAGTTATTGCCCTTTGTTATTTTTAAGACTTAGATTTTGTTATATCTCCTAAAGTATAATAGCTATCAACTTGAAACTTTATGGGTGGATAGATCTCATGGAGGAGAAGTGCAGTGCATAAGAACTACAACTCTTGCTTGCATAATTTTGGAGTTATTGCCCTTTGTTATTTTTAAGACTTAGATTTTGTCCGGAGCATATCCCCTAAAGTATAATAGCTATCAACTTGAAACTTTATGGGTGGATAGATCTCATGGAAGAGGAGTGCAGTGCACAAGAACTCTAACTCTGGCTTGCATAATTTTGGAGTTATTGCCCTTTGTTATTTTAAAGACTTAGATTTTGTAGGGGCTTAATTTCTTAAAGTAGAACCCTTAATCTATTAGGCTTCAGTTTACTATCAAGCTTTCTCGGGGGGATGGCCATGTCCGACATGGCTCTTGTTCATATATGCAAAGCAAGAATTATTTTAACCTTAATATTCTCTGAAAACAAATTATGGTATTGATATTATTTAGAAATTACCTCTTAATAGCAGTACATGTACCTGAATTGAAAATAACTCTGTATACATAGACAAGACTGCCCTGCATTCAGGATATTAAAATGCCCGTGTGTGCTAGGTTTTTATATGCTTCACAAGGTAAAACAGTGTACCATTTGTGAGGTGCTTCCGAGAAGTTTTTTATCTTGATTATCAGGCTTCATTGACTTAATACTTGTAAGTAAAACAATTATTATAAAGCCACCTCTATTAACTTCGAAAAAAATGGTGTTTATTGCTGTACACTTGTCCGTTGTTTGGTATGTTTGTATAACTTTTTGTTCAGAGTAATTCAGAGAGTCATGAAACTTCACCGGTAGATAGAGGTCATTGAGGATGCATGTAGTGTAATAGAATCATAACTTTTCTCTTCAAAATTTTTAAGTAATAGCCCTTTAATAATAGTATAACTTACTCATTGGGTACTTTTTGTTTTTTAGCTCATGATTGCGAAGTGCTCATGGTGAGCAAATGTGATCTAGCAGTGTCCAGCCTGTGGTCATCCAGAGGTCCAGTTGTCTGTCAACATCTTGACTATAGAGGTCTCATGTATGGCCAAAATGTCTTGAACCTTGATCAGAATGTTTGTCTATATCAGGGCTTGGACATTTTCAAATTGGGTCAAGTGTGATCAAAAACAAGGTCATTGGGTCAAATCTTTGAAAAACCTTGGTGTGCACACTGGATCCCATTTTCCCCCAAAATGTCTTTAAACTTGGTCAAAATGTTTGTCATGAAATCTTGGACAAATTCTAATTAGGGTCAAGTAGGTTAAAAAACACGGTAACAAGTTCATGGGGTCAAATCTTAGAAAAACCTTGTGTGTACTCTAGAGACAATATTTTTGGCATAAATGTCTTGAAACTTGGTCAGAATATTTGTCTACATGATATCTTGAACTGGTTTGAATTTTGGTAAAAAAATAGGCCACAGGGTCAAATCTTTGAAAAAACTTATCGTCGTTCTAGTGGCCATAATTTTGGCCCAAATGTCTTGAAACTTGGTCAGAATATTTGTCTTTGTGATATCTTGGATGAATTCAAAATTGGGTCAAGTTGGATCAAATCCTAAAATAACCTTGTGGAAACTCTAGTGGCCATATTTTGTGCCAATAAGTCTTGAAACCTTCTCAGAGTTTTATTCAGTATGATATCCTTTTCAACTGGGGTCAAGTGGGATCAAAAGCTAGCTCACATCAAATCTTAGATAAATCTTGATGGCACTAGTACTCTAGAGTCCACATTTTTTGCCAAAATGTCTTAAATCTTGGGCAGAATGTTTGTGAACATGATATAAATGCAGGTTCAAAATTGGGTCATAAGGGGAAAAAAACTAGTTCTCTGGGTTAGATTTAGAAAAAAATACTTGTTTTCACCCTAGAGGCAATAAAATTTTATGGGTCAAATGTCTTGAAACCTTGTCAGATTTCTTTTTTAGCTTAATCTGAATCAAAGTTCAAGACTGGGTAAAAACTGGTAGTTTGGTCAATTCTTTAATAGACACTATAAGAAATTTTTGCATTTTGCAACCTTTGTAAATAAAACCTCAGGTGAGCGCTTTAGGGCCAGTGGCTCTCTTGTTTCTGAAAGCACAAGAGATATTGACAAGAAAATTATGCTTTTTGGGGGAAAATATTTTATAAACTTCTCTTATTATACTTTTGTCCAAAGATGGGATTTTTTATGCTACTATAGGCATTCAGGCAGGCAGGTGGCACCCACTTTTTTGTCCGAAGAATAACTGTCAACCTTTGTCAGTTTGAACTTAGGTAATTGGCCTTGGCTGTTTTCTTCACATGAATATCTTGTGACAATTTGTCACCTTGTTTGATTTAAGACACTCTGATTTCTTTGCAGTGATTTAGAAACCCTTATGCATCTACTAAAGGGGATGATAGGGACTGGCATACTGGCGATGCCTATTGGTTTTAAAAATGGTGGATTATGGGTATGTACCATGGTTTTATGTTAACTGCTCTGCATTCAGAAGAACAAAGCACACAGTAGCACCTCAGACTTACAGGTGCTTGGTACTCTGGGTGTAGGGCTGGCTACTGTTATTAATGTCTTGTATCTGTGTGCTTATATAGTTTTTAATTGTGCAGAAGCACAATTAGTTTTTACACAAATTATGTTATACACTAGCTATTAATATTTGTATTTTTATGCCCCCGTATCGAGAGATCGGGGGCATATTGTTTTACTCATGTCCGTCTGTCTGTCCGTCTGTCTGTCCGTCTGTCCAAAAACTTAACCCGAAAACTTAACCTTTGCCTTTTCTCCAAAAGTATTTGACATACAAAGTTGTACACCAAAGTCAAGGTCATGTCACAAGGTCAAGGTCATGTGACAAGGTCAAGGTCATCTGTCGAGGTCAAACTTTAAAAAAAAATGCTGTTCCGGGGGCATTCGTGTTTCACAAATACATCTTGTTTTTATTATTAATACTGCTGATTGTTCTACCAGCCCTGTGTTCAGAATTACAAAATGGTGGGAACTTTAAGCAAATGATACCCTGCTTGCCTGTGCACTTGGAAGCAGAACAGGGTATAATTATCAACAGTTTGCACTGTTTTGTCATTCTGCAACTGGGGCTGGATTGATGTGAGGATGTTAAGCTACATTACTTAGATAAAGTAACATATAGAAATAAAAGTTATGAATGCTATTTAAAAAGAAATAATTCTATGGTTATAAAAATGAAAATAAAATAAGATGACAATCTCAGCCTTTTTATGAAACATTTAGAAGACTTAAATTTAAGTATTGAAAGAAAATATATTTTTCAAAGAAAAAATAAACAAGGAATAAGAGTTTTTTTCTGAATGAATTCTTTTATAGACAACAATTACAAAAGGTAATGTTTGTGCATTTGATTTATTAAAGACCTTATGATGTAGCCTAGGATCCTTAGATTGCAGACCCCTGCTAGCTCAGCAGTGTTTTGGCTGTAAATCCAGGAGTCATGAGTTCAAACTTCGGCTCACCCAACTTTTATTCAACATTTGACCCATGTCATAAGTCCACCACAAACATGCATATGATAATTGGTAAAGCTACAGTTAACAACATCGTGAAATTTACAAGGTGAGTGATTTTGGAATGATTCTGGAATGAAATTGAATGAGTGCAGGGAGCGAGTTTTGAATGAAATTAAAGGCAGGTAATCCAATGTAGCTGATTTTGTTCAGGATGAACAAAATTAGCTATATGTATTACCTCCCTTTAATAAAATATGCATACAAATTCTATAAATAGCTTCCTTTCCCTCAAGAACCAATCAGAAGCTTAAAATTTCATTTATGTCATTGAAATCGCGATTTGGTTATTGTTTTATTTAGTGTGAAGATAGTTGTTTATTTTATATTTTTAGCTCACCTGAGCACGAAGTGCTCAAGGTGAGCTTTTGTGATCGTAGAATGTCCGTCGTCCGGCGTCAGTCGTGCTTCGTGCGTCGTCCGTCGTCCACAATTTCTTTAAACATCTTCTCCTCCTAAACCAGTGGGCCAATCTTGATGAAACTTGGCAGGGATGTTCCTTGGGTCAAGCTCTACCAAAGTTGTTCAAATAAATGAAATCCACCCTTAACTTTCCCTTTACCCTTAACGAAAAGGGTAAAAATATGAAAATCTTTCAAAATCTTCTTCTCTGAAACCAGAAGGCAGACAGCTTTCATATTTGGTATGTAGCATCATCTAGTGGACCTTTACCAAGTTTGTTCATATCAAGACCCTTGGATCATATTTGGGCGTTGCCTGGGCCCAACCCTTTTTTCCATAGAATCAAAGAGCGAAAATCTTTAAAAATCTTCTTCTCTGAAACCAGATGGCAGACAGCTTTCATATTTGGTATGCAGCATCACCTAGTGGGCCTCTACCAAGTTTGTTCATATCAAGACCCTTGGGTCATATTTGGGCTTTGCACGGGTGCATCCCTTTATCTCTTATGAGCACGAAGGGTAAAAAAATGAAAATCTTCGAAAATCTTCTTCTCTGAAACCAGATGGCAGACAGCTTTCATATTTGGTATGTAGCATCGTCTAGTAGACCTCTACCAAGTTTGTTCATATCAAGACCCTAGGATCATATTTGGGCTTTGCCCGGGCCCAACCCTTTTTACATAGAATCAAAGAGCGAAAGTCTTTTAAAATCTTCTTTAATCGAAACCAGAGGACACACTGCTTTCATTTTTGTTATGTAGTATCATCTAGTGGGCCTCTACCAAGTTTGTTCATATCAAGACCCTTGGGTCATATTTGGGCTCCACCCGGGTGCATCCCTTTCAGCTCATCTGAGCACGAAGGGTGAAAATAGGAAAACCTTCAAAAATCTTCTTTTTTGAAACCAGTAGGCAGACAGCTTTCATATTTAGTATGTTGCATCATCTTTTGGACCTTTTCCAAGTTTGTTCATATCAAGACCCTGGGTTCACATTTGGGGTCCACCCGGGTGCATCCCTTTTAACATAGAATCAAAGAGCAAAAAAGCATATCTATCTTGCTCTTTGCTGAAAACGTTCCATGGTAGTGATCTTAGGCAATTATCTTCTTTTTGACATCTGCCTATCTAATAAATGTGATGTCCCAGGGGTCAAAGAGACTCAGGTGAGCGATCTAGGACCATCTTGGTCCTCTTGTTTAGTAATTTTTAGCGTTTATGAATGGTTTGAGTGAGTGTTTGTAATGAATGAATGGAGCGTTGAGTGAGCGATTTAGAATGGTTTTGCTTGAGTTGAATGTCAATTTCACGATGTAACTAACTGTAATTGGAATGAGCATCTGGTGGCTAGGATCAATTGTCGTGGTTGGATTGGTGTGAGAAACGACAGGAAACCATGGGTAGGTGCACCAGTGTCTGAGATACAATTGCAATAATGTTGAAAGTTGCATTTAACCCCATACAAACAAAGAATTGAGCTAGTATCCTTAATTCCAATGGTCGTAACCATTCTATGAAGAAATTTTGAACAGATTCTATATGAAACTAAACGAAAAAGTCAAGTCAATAATTTGGAATGTAAAATTTGTATCTCATTAGAGAATCTTTATTGACTGACAGGTATAGATCATTTTTTGTATTTTGCAGGTTAGTTTTGTATGTGTATTATTGTTTGGACTAATTGCTACTCACTGCATGACATTGTTAGTATCAGCTGGAAATGAATTGTCACGAAGGTGTGTATGTGTACGCATGGTCTCTGTATTGGTACTCATTTAACCACAAATTAGTTTAATAAAACCTATTTTGTTCAAGGATTTCCTGTTTTGTCAAAACTAATCCAGTCTTGTGTTCATGATGCAAACATTTTGAAAAGGTTTAGAAGTTTAACCCTACTTTACAGTGTGTACACATGCAAAGGAGGTACTATTTTTCAGGGATCCAGATAAAAAGGGGTAAAACCAGTCTAAAAGGAAACCCTATGTTGTGGGTCGTCATTTGAAAAGTCTCAACGAGATGTTGAGACTTTTCAAATGAGTACCAACATCATAGGGTTTAGTTAAGGACTTATGAAATATTACAATTTGAAAACAAAACAAGAAAAAAACCTTCTTTCTGTAGCTCTGATTTTTATATGCCACTGAAGGTGGTCAAGAATTGATAACATCTTCTACACCTTTGTCTGGTCCGTTCATATATCCAATTCTTAACATAAGTTCTCCTTGAATTATGAAAAATATTTTATAAAACTTTTACAGAATGTTCCTTATCATGTGACAGTATTGTCACAATTGTTTATAAGCCTCATTTAGGGCTGAGATATTGAGAGATTCTCTCATTTTTCTGCTAGATCTCATAAAAACTGGCTAATTGAGAGAAGAATCTTGAAGCAAAATTAAATTTAGAGAAGGGTTTGGTAGAATTTCTCTCTGGAAATTCATAATTTCTCATAAGATAAGGCTAAATGAGATATTTTTTCACATGATATCCTGAAGCAAAATTATCCCTGCCTTAAAAGAGGGGACAAATGCCATCACCTGTGCTGTCTAGTCTCCAGTTGGAGGGCAGCATTCACTTCTTTGTCCAGAGCATAATTCTGTCACCTTAGGTCCTGTTGACTTGAAAGTTGGCAGTTATGTTCCTCTCATAAATATGGAGTGCAGAGCACAAGAACTGTAACTCTAGCTAGCTTAATTTTTTGAGTTGTTTTCTTTGTTGTTTTAATATACTAGGACATCCAGCAAAGTAATAGGTGTATAGGTAGATTTTGTGGGGTGAGCCGTGAAATCTACTCCTAACGGTTAAATTCCCATGCTACACTTTTGAAATAGATAACGTAGGTTTAAAGGATATCTTATGAAGATAAGATTTAACTTCCAAATGAAAGTTATTGCTTATCTTAGATTGTAAGGTTTACTCATCCAAGTACTTTCAAAGTTAAAGTGAAGGGAGAATGTTCAATTCCTAGTACATGCTTTTTAAAGTTACCTGATATACCTATGATAATGGACCCAACGCTTACGTCAGAGCTCAGTTTTTTAAAATACACCTATATCTTGTAACAATTTGAAAATTGATACTTATCCTGCATCATGGAAAAAGGGGCCTTTGTTGAAAACATAGCTGTAGAGGCATACATGTGTATTGTGATTGAGATACTCTTGTAAAATCCTTAGCAAATGTTATCATCTTAGATACAAGGCTTGTAAAATGTTCAAGTTTCCAATTTTCAAAAACCCATTCCCACTTTTTATGCCCCCGATAGGGAGGCATCATAAATTTGACTTGTCTGTCCGTCCGTTCTTAGGAACGAGGATTGTGAGGTTATTTTTCTGTCCATTTCATGCTTGTGAGGTTAAAAGTCGCCTGTGGGGTTAACCCCACAGGCGACTTGAGATTTTCTGTTGATTATGCCTTTCTGAGGTTATGCTTCATCTTTTAGAAAAAACCCCATAAGTTTGTCCTTAATTGTGTATATGGACATTTTCTTGGACACGACCGCAAAATTGACTTATTTTGGAAGGGGCGCAACTCCTACAGACTCGTAGCTTTCCCCGAATGGCTAATATCCAATCAAAACATCTGTTTCAATCGCGCGGCCATGACGCCCGATTTGACTGGTTAGCGGAAATGACCGACGATAACCGAGCTGGTTTGCACATGCGCAGCTACGCTCCAGACTCATGGTTAAAGATGGCGGATATCGAAGGGAGTAAAATGGATACAGACAGGTAAATGACCGATTCTGGTCGATTTTGACCTTGTAGGGTTACATTATTATGTACACTTTGTGGTGTTATAATAAATTAACATACGGGTATTTTATTTTTTTGCGCGCAGCACTTGGAGAAAGGAAAACAAAGGATTTACGTTGAAAATGACACCGACTGTGCTTTTGATTGTTTTGATATTAATCGTTGTCATAATTAGGGCTGTAACGATACACTCGAATATTCTGTGAACCGAATATCGTATTCTCGGCGAATACGTATCGTATTCGTCTGTCTTGGAACCGAATATTGGCGAATACAAAATGTGACATGCACGAAAGGTGTTTAACTGTGGCCATTCAATGCAAAAATATCAACCAGAAATCTATTTTGCAAGTTTTTAAACTGTATAACCCTATTAATTATAAATTTTATTTGAAAATTTGATATTTAACTCTAGATACCACTCCCATTAGCGAAAATGGGAGTAGATATTGTCATGGTCGTAGCTGATCATGACCGCCATGCACTGGGTTACAGTCTGACAGGCGGGTTATTTAATTATTCTGGAAAAAGCATTGGGTTTTGTAAAAAAGAAAAAAAAAAAACCATTAGAATCTTTATCAATAAATCAAAACTGGCTGTATTCTTTCCAAAAATCCTCTTAGAAATCGTTTACTAAAGTTTTGGCAAAAACTAGCTCCGAGTAGGAAAGTATGCTATGTATCATCAACATTATTCAGAGATCGACAGTGAGTGACTTTACAGGTACCCGATCTCTTAGAGATGAAAAATAGGTTCTCAAGCAAAAAAATCAGCAATAATTGTAAGGGTTTCCAATGAAAAACAGTAATTCTTATCAGGAAGAATGTTGGTAAGCAAAAAATTATTGTCACTTTCGTGTTGTACTTGTCAGACATATTAATGCATTTCAGTTACCTCCCTTTAAAAATTTCTAATTTAATTTTTCTATGTTAAGTTCTAATTCACTTCTAAGGTCAATATAATGTTAGGAAAATAATAATTATAAAAGATTTTTAGTATGCAATGTACTAAGAATCAATTATTTAACATAAAAAGTTATTTTTTTATTACAAAAAACCCTAAATCAAAATTATCTATGGAATATATTTATAGGACATTCATCCTGTCAGTGTAATTATTAAATCTTGTGCTGCAGAGTAGACAGAGTGGAATAAGTGTCTACCATTAAATTCAAACACATGCATATGCCAAGTTGGCCAACAAGTCAACCTACGAAAAGCTCAAATAGTAGCTTTATAAAACGAAAACATAATAATTTAAGATAGTGAAATCAAGTTATAATGTCATAACTGTAAACAATAAGCACAGTTTAGCTCAGGACTGGCTGCAATTCATATGAGTTTCTTAGATCATCATTTGAGAAAAAACAAAGATTGATACAGATATAGCCTACAAATACATCTTCTTTAATCTAATTGAAAGAAAATTAGCCAATTAAAAACACTACATTTGAATATAGGTTGACGACATTTTAGGATAGGATTTTATCTTTTTCTATTTATGTTTCAATTACAAAAGGTAGCTATTTCAAGTGTACAAAAAGAAGGTTTCCAGAAGAAAACAGATTTTTTTTCAATTCTAAAAAAGACAGTTTGTTTTACTTTTGTTTCGTATTTCAAAACAAATGATGCAAAATAGGAACCTTTTTTGTGATAATCAAATGAATTGTTTCATTTCTGGGTTTTGTGAGTCTGAGACCCCTAAATAATAACTAGGACTCAAAACTATCTGACTGGAGTCCCTTGGACCAGAAAGGAATTGATGTCTGTTTTTCAACAGTCCTCAATTATTTTCAGAAGCTTATCCCAAAGGTCTACATTTTTAGCTCACCTGAGCACAACGTGCTCAAGTGAGCTATTGTGATCACCTTTTGTCCGGCGTCCGTGCGTCGTCCGTCGTCCGTCAACAATTTCTTTAAACGACATCTCCTCCTAAACTACTGGGCCAATTTTAACCAAACTTGGCAGAAATGTTCCTTAGGTGGTCCCCTTTAAAAATTGCTAAAAGAATTGAAATTGGTGAAAAACTCTGGTTGCTATGGCAACCAAAGTTAAAAATTTAAGAAAATCTTAAAAATTCTTCTTCTCTTGAACAAGCAGCCCTACAGCCTTGAAATTTGGCATGGATGATCAGTTCATAGACCTTAATATAAATAGCTAAAATCATATCTGTAGGGCCACCAGGTGCGGAGCACCAGGGGGGAGGGGGTAGTACTTTGGGTAAATTTTGTTATCTTTAACCTTCTTCTTCTTCTGAACCACAAGCCCTACAGACTTGAAAATTGGTATGGAGGGTCAGCTCACAGACCTTAATAAAAATAGCTAAAATCATATGTGTTGGGCCACCAGGTGCGGAGCACAAGGGGGGAGGGGGTAGTTTGGGTAAATTTTGTAATCTTTAACCTTCTTCTGAACATGAAGGCCTACAGCCTTAAAATTTTGCATGGATGATCAGCTCATAGACCTTAATAAAAATAGCTAAAATCTTATCTGTAGGGCCACCAGGTGCGGAGCACCAGGGGGAGGGGGTAGTACTTTTGTGAAAATTTTGTAATCTTTAACCTTTTTCTTCTTCTTCTGAACCACAAGCCCTACAGACTTGAAAATTGGCATGGAGGATCAGCTCATAGACCTTAATAAAAATAGCTAAAATCATGACTGTAATGCCACCAGGTGCGGAGCACCAGGGGGGAGGGGGTAGTACTTTTGTGAAAATTTTGTAATTTTAATCTTCATCTTCTAATGAACCAGGAGCCCTACAGATTTCAATATTGGCATGGATGATAAGCATATGGATCTAAAATAAAATAGCATAAATCATGAATGTAGGGCCACCAGATGCGGAGCATTAGAGGGCAGGGGGTAGTACTTTGGATCAATTTTGAAATCTTTAACCTTATTCTTCTCCTGGATCTTCACCCTACAGACTTGAAAATTGTCATGGGTGATCAATATATTGACATTAATAAAAATAGCTAAAATCATGACTGTAGGGTCACCAGGTGCTGAGTGTCTTGGGGAGGGGGTAGTACTTTGGATCATTTTTGAAATCTTTAAATTCTTCTAATGAACCAGGAGTCCTACAGACTTGAAAATTGTTATAGATGATCAGCATATGGACATTAATTGAATTAGCTTAAATCATGACTGTAGATTCACCAGGTGCAGAGCATCTTGGGGGAGGGGGGAGTGCTTTGTTGAGAATTATGAATCCCTACAGCCTTTATATTTGACATGGATTGATCACCTCATTAAAGAAAACTTTAAAAGTCTCAGACTCACCCTGTATATCTGGCATAGATTAGCTAATCACAGACCTTTTATGAAAAAGCTTAAATAAATAATGACCAGGGGAGGAGCAGAGGGGGGGGGGGGGGGGGAGGAAGGATTATTTCAAATGTTATCTGATTGAATAAGTGAAAATCTCTTTTGCTGTGGTTGCATGGACATACCTAGGTAATGAAGCTTTTTTCTCAGGTGAGCGACCCAGGGCCAACGGCCCTCTTGTTCTTACACACTGTGAAGCTTACCTGTAAAACAGAGAATAATTTGATATTAACACAAAACATGAACGGATAGCTGAAGCACAGGGACTCCTAAACCTTTAGCAAGGACACCTGTGAGTTTAATAACTGAGTCCTTTGGACCTCATTTTGTTGATGGCATACTAAAACTTTGTCCTTGGTTGATAAAAGAATGTAAGATAAGCAATTTTGTTCTTATTTAAAAAAGAAATTATATTCGTGAATAAATATTCATATTCATGACCCTGTATCGTGATGCGTATTCGTATTCGTCACTCGGTGTATCGTTACAGCCCTATGTCATTTTGTTAGGGATATTGGCAACTATTTTTTTTGTTTATCGAAGATGGACACGTTTTTTCGAGATTTGGTCTCATGATTTACAATGAGGAAAATTATACAAGGCGACAATTTTGTGCCCTATTTGGAACTTTACATTACTGGAGAACCACGTGTGTTTTATTTGAAATTGGTTATGGGACACATTCTTTTTAATGATATTAAGTGTGTTTCCTTCACGTCAAAATTATTTAGAATGAATTGTACACACAAAGAATTTTTTGGATTCAGGATTTACAGTAATCAAGCATTTGAAGATGTGATTTCCTTTTGCAACTGTCATGAAATTAAGATCCGGATAAACAGTGATCCTGGCTATATGTTTTCCAATATTATTAAAGAAGATCAAGACAGGTATTTCCAATAAGGGTTTGTGTTTAGGATTTCTAGACAGGAATATTAAATGTTTATTGGATCAGAAATACTGTTCATCCAAAAAAAAAATCAACCAAACACATACATGTGATATCTCCCCGGGCACTCATAGGGAGATTTTAACATTTTCATAGGGAGATTGGGTCTCAAATAGGGAGATTTTCGCGTAACCTGTGTTTAGGGTGAACAAAGGGATGCCCTGTGTCCTGAACCCCCCCCCCCCCCCACCCCACCCCCAAAAAAAAGAATACATTACTAAAAAGTAACCTTTATTTTTGTCTTTTATCACTCTCAAAATGAAATGGGACAAAAAAAAAATCGGAGGATCAAGATGGTCCTATACCACTCACTTGAGTTTGATAGCTAAAGATTTTGGAAAGATTATGTAAAAGATGAATTTTGTTACCCATAACATAGGGCTATATGCAATATTTAAGTATGTTATTATATGATCTGTTAAGGTTGGTATCTAGCTATAGGGTAATTATGCATAACTTAACCCTTTTGCACTCATACCGCCCGCAACCGCCTTGATCGTATATCCTCAGACCGGCCGTTATTACACTAATTTACTAGTTGAAGGTCTGATTTTCTTAATGTAAAATACAGTATAATAATTTACTGTATGCAGCAATATCATGATTACGTAAATCTCACTATCAAAATTAGAAAATAGAAAATGAGGAAACAATCAAATGTCAAATGTGACAGTAAAAATACATTTTGAAACAAGTTCCAATAACCTATCCGGAATACCTCTAATTATTGAGAAATACTCAAATAAATTATTGCCAAAAAGAATTTGTAAGAAAATCAAACTGGGGTGACTTTGTCCATGGTCTTGAAGGGTTTGATGTCCATATATTATGAGGTTCAATGTACATGCATGTAAATTGGTTAAAAAAAATATTAAACTTCTTTGGGGGATGACTGACCATGTCCTTTTGAGGTTTGATGTCCATATATTACAAGGTTGCATGTCCATGCACATATGGGGTCAAAAGAATATTAAACTTCTCTAGGGGTGACTGTCCATGTTCTTTAGAGGTTTTATGTCCATATATTGTGAGGTTTCATGTCCATGCATGTTATTGGGTAAAAAGAATATTAATCTTATCTGAGGGTGACTTTTCATGCTCTTTAGAGTTTTAATGTCCATCAATTATGAGGTTTTATGTCCATGCACATATGGAGTCGAAAGAATATTAAACTTCTCTAAGGGTGACTGTCCATGCTCTTTAGAGGTTTTTTGTCCATAAATTATGAGGTTTAATGTCCATGCACATATGGGGTTGAAAGAATATTAAACTCTCTAGGTGTGACTGTCCCTGTTCTATAGAACTTTTATGTCCATAAAATTACGAGGTTTAATGTCCATGCACATATGGCGTCGAAAGAATATCAAACTTCTCCTGGAGTGACTGTCCATGTTCTTTAGAGGTTATTACACTAATTTACTAGTTGAAGGTCTGATTTTCTTAATGTAAAATACAGTATAATAATTTACTGTATGCAGCAATATCATGATTACGTAAATCTCACTATCAAAATTAGAAAATAGAAAATGAGGAAACAATCAAATGTCAAATGTGACAGTAAAAATACATTTTGAAACAAGTTCCAATAACCTATCCGGAATACCTCTAATTATTGAGAAATACTCAATTAAATTATTGCCAAAAAGAATTTGTAAGAAAATCAAACTGGGGTGACTTTGTCCATGGTCTTGAAGGGTTTGATGTCCATATATTATGAGGTTCCATGTACATGCATGTAAATTAGTTGAAAAAATATTAAACTTCTTTGGGTGATGACTGACCATGTCCTTTTGAGGTTTGATGTCCATATATTACAAGGTTGCATGTCCATGCACATATGGGGTCGAAAGAATATTAAACTTCTCTAGGGGTGACTGTCCATGTTCTTTAGAGGTCTTATGTCCATATATTGTGAGGTTTCATGTCCATGCATGTTATTGGGTTAAAAGAATATTAATCTTATCTGAGGGTGACTTTTCATGCTCTTTAGAGTTTTAATGTCCATTAATTATGAGGTTTTATGTCCATGCACATATGGAGTCGAAAGAATATTAAACTTCTCTAAGGGTGACTGTCCATGTTCTTTAGAGGTTTTTTGTCCATAAATTATGAGGTTTAATGTCCATGCACATATGGGGTCGAAAGAAAATTAAACTTCTCTAAGGGTGACTGTCCATTCTCTTTAGAGGATTTTTGTCGATAAATTATGAGGTTTAATGTCCATGCACATATGGGGTCGAAAGAATATTAGACTTCTCTAAGGGTGACTGTCCATGCTCTTAAGAGTTTTTTTTGTCCATAAATTATGAGGTTTAATGTCCATGCACATATGGGGTCGAAAGAATATTAAACTCTCTAGGGGTGACTGTCCATGTTCTATAGAGGTTTGATGTCCATAAAATTATGAGGTTTAATGTCCATGCACATATGGGGTCGAAAGAATATTAAACTTCTCTAAGGGTGACTGTCCATGCTCTTTAGAGGTTTTTTGTCCATAAATTATGAGGTTTAATGTCCATGCACATATGGGGTCGAAAGAATATTAGACTTCTCTAAGAGTGACTGTCCATGCTCTTTAGAAGTTTTTTGTCCATAAATTATGAGGTTTAATGTCCATGCACATATGGGATCGAAAGAATATTAGACTTCTCTAAGGGTGACTGTCCATGCTCTTTAGAGGTTTTTTGTCCATAAATTATGAGGTTTAATGTCCATGCACATATGGGGTCGAAAGAATATTAAACTTTCTAGGGGTGACTGTCCATGTTCTATAGAGGTTTTATGTCAATAAATTAAGAGGTTTAATGTCCATGCACATATGGGGTTGAAAGAATATTATACTTCTCTAAGGGTGACTGTCCATGCTCTTTAGAGGTTTTTTGTCCATAAATTATGAGGTTTAATGTCCATGCACATATGGGGTCGAAAGAATATTAGACTTCTCTAAGGGTGACTGTCCATGCTCTTTAGAGGTTTTTTGTCCATAAATTATGAGGTTTAATGTCCATGCACATATGGGGTCGAAAGAATATTAGACTTCTCTAAGGGTGACTGTCCATGCTCTTTAGAGTTTTTTTGTCCATAAATTATGAGGTTTAATGTCCATGCACATATGGGGTCGAAAGAATATTAAACTCTCTAGGGGTGACTGTCCATGTTCTATAGAGGTTTTATGTCCATAAAATTATGAGGTTTAATGTCCGTGCACATATGGCGTCGAAAGTATATCAAACTTCTCCTGGAGTGACTGTCCATGTTCTTTAGAGGTTTTATGTCCATAAATAACGAGGTTATCCAAACATGTTTCACTGATTACAGGAATAGCTTAACATTAAATTAAGTACTAAAGTAGTTTGTTTCTGGCTCATGCAACATCAGTTAACAGAATGTGTTCTATTGAAGATTTTTGATACTTGATAATTTGATTAGAACTATCAGTACTTAAATGTTTTTGTACTAGAGTCAGAAATTCTAATATTCTTTACATTATTTTTTTAGAGAGCCTAAAAAAGAAGCCTGAAACATTGGCGTCATTCTTTGAGGACATAGAATGGGCTCTGGATTATGTCTCTGAAGCAAAAGTTGAAGGAGAGAAGTCGAAGGTGGCTGAAGTATCAGATGAGAATGAAGGCTCAGAAGTCAAGGAACTGGTAGAAAAGTCAAGTCAAGAAAATGAAGTATCAGATGAGGATGAAGGTTCAGACGCAAAGGACCTGGGAGAAAAGCCAAGCCAGGGAAATGAAGTATCAGATGAGGATGAGATGAGGGTCAAGGTTGTTGGCATTGGCCTCACTTTTTAGCTTGACTGCATCGGTGTGTGTGTGTGACCTAGTGTGCAGTTTTTTGTATCTCCACAGCAAATGAAGATATTCACTTGAAGCTTAACATGTGTTCAGGGTGAAAATGTAAGATCACATAGCAATCATGCATTTTGACTGAATTATGTCCCTTTTGAAATAACTTTTATGGAATCTCGTGAAATACTTGCTTTAAACTTATTGTTGCCCCAGAATTAAAACATGGGGGAGGGGGGCATATTGGAATCACTTTTGTCATTCTATCCTTGTGTCTGTCAGGGACATTCACATTTTTGTGACCTAAACTGGTTAATTACTGGTCAGATTTAGTTAATATTTTCATGGATGATCACCAACAATGCCTAGTTGTACATGAGAAAAAAAATTTTGAATTCCTTTGCTTTTTGTAGGAGTTATGGCCCTTTTTAGCTCGACTATTCAAAGAAAAATAAGAGCTAATGTATTTACCCTGGCATTGGTGTTTGCATGATGCAACTTTAAGCTGTTGGGTGCAAGTTCATATTTCCACAACTACTGAAGGTATTCACTAAAAACTTCACACATGTGTTCAGGGAGTAAATGTAAGCTCACTTGCCAAGACCCATAACTGTTGTGCATTTTGACAGAATTATTCCCCTTTTTTGGACTTTGAAAATCTGTGTTTCGTTTATGCGTGCAAGTTCATATCTCCACAACTACTGCCTGTATTCTCTTGAAACTTTGCACATGCGTTAAGGATGTAAATGTAAGCTCCCTTGCCAAGGCTCTTAAGTCTGTCACACCAGAATTGGGTATAAAGGTCAAGGTCATTGTGACCTCTAATGGAGAAAGTTAACATTGACAATCAAATAAAAGTGCTTCCACCTACAAACAACTTTCTATGTAGATGTATGTTGATACCTGCCACACTCCCTTTCAGGTCGCAAGTGCCACAGCCGAACATTGTAGGCACCCACTAAGCAATGCTATTGTTAGCTTGACTTTTTAAAAGAAAAAAAAGTCTAGTTGTTGTAACTTGTTTTTGTTGGTTAAGTTTATTGTTTGCGTCCATATCTCAGAGAGTATCAAAGATATCCACTTTAAACTTGGAAATATTCTTAACTATCAAAAGGGGAACCTATTCCAGCAAGGTAGATAACAAAAGTTTTTTTTTGGGCAGAGTTATGCTCATTTTTGGACTTAGATTTTTTCATGAAAAATACAGTTTTATGCCCCATGTTAAAGTTCAACAAGATGCATCAGGGTGTAACTGCTTTTAATGATTGATCTATACAGTAATTAGGGGTACCTTAATAGGCAACCCAGATAGTTTCTAATTTATAAAACAAATTTCCATAAGACTATGCATACCTTTTCAAGTGAACTGGCCCAAAGTTCATTACCTGAAGGTCCAAGTATATCTATAACTTAGAAATTTTTGGAAATCAGCCTCTTCACCTGAGCTTATATTCCTAAGTCATGTACTGAAAAAAATTTACCAAAAGAATACCAACCCTGTAATGGCTCCATTTAGAATATGAAAAATAAGCTTTATTTGTGAGGTTACTTCCTCCAATGCCCTTGGGGGTTTGTTGTCCAAAACTTGTGAGGTCTCATGTCCATTTATATTCTGGGGTAGCCATTTGACCTTAACCCAAAATGACCATCTAAATTACAGTTTATTTCCAAGAAAAAAAGGGCAAATAATAAAAAAAAGTTTCAGTCATTTTAACCTCAGAAGAATGTTGGATCAGGCACCTCATAATGTATCATTCGTAAGAATTCCTGATGCTAACCCCGTAACAACCATTTGGGCAAAAATTAAGAGACCTCGTAGTTACTTTGGACAATGACCCCACAATGTATCTCTCGTCTGTACGTCCGTCCGTCCGTCCGTCTGTCCGTCCGTCATTCCGTCCAAAAACTTTAACATTGGCCATAACTTCTAAATCAAAGCGGTGTCGGGGGCATTGTCATCTTACAGTGACAGCTCTTGTTTATGCCCTGGAAGTAATATTCTTTTGAAAAAAAAACATTTCATTGTTGCTATTCCCAAACCTCATACCTACAGTTTTGATGAAGCTGTACTTACGATATTTTAGAAAAAACATTGGTAGAACATTGTGGAGTATCAATAAATTGCAATTACCAACAATGGTTTCTAAAGCTTTTTTCTTCAGGGACATTAAAAAGTAGAATTTTTGTGGGTATAGCTAACTTGTATTTTACATAAAATCTAAATCTTCTTCATGCCTTTCAAAATTTGATAGGAAACACTTTTAAAATTGTTTTTATATTTTTACCAGGGAATTATTTAACAGAATATTTGTTTTGAATCTCAAAAATATGTTCATTTGACTAGAATTTTATGCTGAAACCAAAATGAGTTCACAAGCTATAAAAGCAGAAAAGCAAATTTAACTAAATAGGAGCAATAATACAGGTTAGTTTGGAGTGGAAGTAGAATGAAGTTTTTTTTTTCAAGAAAGCAAGAAATCTGACTTTCATTTTGTTTGACTGCATTACTTGTGATGTCTCCACTTAAGTGAAATAGTGCCAAAAATAAGCCCTACAGACTTTTAACAAGACTTAGGTTTCTACCACAGTAAGATTTTGATTGACCAATCCAGTGTTGTAAGCTTATAACATATTTTAGTGAAATATTCTTCAAATGAGACATAAATAGTTGATAGTATTCTATTTATCATACTCATCATTTTATATGCTGCTGAAGTTGGTCATATATATTGGTATATTATAAATCGATTATTATACACTATATAAATCAGATTATGAGGGTGAAAAATATTTGAATTTGATTAAAAATGACAAAAAGCATCATGAAATGAATAGATTTTGTTTAAGTTCCCACCAGTTTGCAATAGAATCAGGAAGATACAGGGGCATCAACAGAAGTGACCGTATTTGTAAATGTTATTCACAAGGTATAACCGAAACAGAATACCACTTCCTTTTGTGCTGTCCTGTTATCTATAATCTCAGATTGAGATTAAGGATCTGAGTAAGCTGGCCAAGCATTGCTAAGTTTATCTCACTAATGAAACCAAAAAAGACAAAAGATATTATGGGTGAATTTAAAAAAAAATGGCACCATTTTTTTTTTTTCAATTTTTCAACTACAATTAATCATTTGATCTATATGTTCCAATATTGTACATAGACCAAATTGAAATAACCTGAAATGGCATTGAAAAATATAAAAACATAAAAAATTTCGAGATGTTTTAATTGAAGTAAATCAACAGAAAAACATGAAAATACATATATTTACAAAGAAGTGTACCTTCACATAGTAATGAGAAAAATAGTATTTTTCAATCCAAATTGTAATGTGTGAATCAATAAGGAATTCTCAGCAAAAATCCTAGTATTTCTGTCAGAAATCTGGTGAACAAAATAACTACTGTTTTTTTCATACATGGGTCAAAAAGTTTTTATCATGATAAGGTTTTGCCTCATGTGGACTTCAGACCCAATTTTCTCAAAAATATAATGAATTCAGAACATGTCTGCAAAAAAACTTATCCATTTGTCAAATTTGAACAAAATTCTAGACTATCTAAATCTTGCATCTTTTTTCACAAATTTGTTGCACTTCAGACATATTTGGATGATTTATTATGCTCCTTGTACTTCTGTGATGAGCAACTGTCTTCATTTATCACACAAGCTTTGAAATTAAGAGACGGGGTTCTAAACAATAAGGCTGCTTCTTCTTAGTAGTTTATTGCCAGAATAAATATATTGTTTTCCTTTAGCTACATATCTGAATTATATTGTAACATTTATTTGTATGAATTCAGTCATGACCATACTTCATGTAATAATATATTGTAAATGGTCAAAGGCAACTTGCAGATTTACCAATTAAGTTTACAAGGTATAATCTTTTCAGTCTGTCTGTCCATCCATAAAATTTTCCACTAATAGCTTGTAAGCACAGTTCTTTCTCCATTTGCTGATGGCTTTAGATAAAATCATTACAATCTATGCCTAGTAACATGTCCTTGTTAGAGGGTAATTTTGAATAAGGGACTTTCCTTTGGCAAATATTGTTACTATGATACTCTTTCAGGGCTTTTTCTTCTATCTCTCAGGGGCCCAATTAAGGCCCCGTTCCCCATTGAAAAGGCCCCAAAATTTTTCCCAAGTGGGAGAAAAATTCCCAATTTAATGAAATGGATTTAACTGAACAACTTATTTCTGACATATTTGTAAGTTGGGAGTATGAATATGTGTTTTGTTAACTTTAAGAATTTAAGATAAATCTTTTTTAAAGAAAATTTATACATTACAAGCAAGAAATAACCCAAACAGTTATACATGAAAAAATTCCCAAATTGCATTTTTGTCGATATTTTTATCCCAAAATGAATGCTAGGGGCCTTTTCCCAAAGATCTTGGGAAAAGCCTTGTCTTTTTATTTGTACAAATTTTATCAAGATGAATTTATCACTCAAGATAAGATTTCAGAGAAATATACATTCCTTGTGATAGTTGTAAGATACTTATGTTCTTAACTGTATTTGACAGCATTGTGTATATTAATTTTAGACTACTGGTAATTTCAAGTTTCTTGTTTTCACATATAATTGAGAGATTATGGCAAAACTATCGTAAGTGCCTTACAATACTTTTGCATAAACCTCTTAACCCTTTGCTGTTTAATCCCTGCTTTTTACGTGCATGTGATTTTATGATTGAGAAAACATTGTGAAAAAAGAAGAAATTGCTTCTGACAAGCAATTTCTTTTTTTTCCACACTATTTTCTACCCTACTAAATGGTTATTTTTCAAATTAAAACCATGTTTAATTTTCGTCTGCAAAACCTTTGAATTTGGACAGGTCCAAAATTTTGTTAAACAGGAAAGGGTGTATGGATTATGAACTCAGTTTTTTTTTTCAGGAAGGTAGATTTAAATTCAAATTAATTAAAGTTAAATCAGTTAAAAACTGTTATGCCCAATTTATTACTTAAAAAGAAGTACCCCTCAATTAATTGTTACCCTCCAGGACACAGAATCAACATTTAGATTATGCTGGTGTTATGGAAGAGGCGTTTGCTACAGGAACAGCAAGATTGAAACAAATGAGTAAACTTGCAAAGTAAGATTCATATTTTGTAATTACCCCCAATAATTGGTACAGCCAAAAGTTGGATAAATGTTGTTAAAACAAATTCTCAAAGAGAGGACACAAATGTAAATAATTCAATTCTCGGTAATGACATTAATTTTCATGCTTTCTGATTAGCTGAAAAAATGCTTTTATTTCTCAATGAAAACAATTTTGAGAACGCAGCTGTTTATTAGGCTTCCACAAAAAGTAGTGCCATAAGATATTTATTTCTTAACTGAAAAATCTTTCTATTTTTGCTTCACATTTTCATACAGTGGGATTTGGTTTTTATCTCACCTGAACACATCCTGCTCAAGGTGAGCTTTTGTGATCATTGAACGTCTGTCGTTCTTCGAGCGTCGTCTGTTGTCCAGCGTCAACAATTTAAGCATTTACGCTCTAGAGGCCACAAATATGGCACAAACTTCATGAAGCTTGGTCAGCATGTTGGCCAGGTCACAAGCATGAACCCTGTTGAGAATTCGAAGAATCTATGCCATATAATTGGAAAAGGGGCCTTAATGACAATTTTCTTGTTTACACTTTAGAGGCCACAAATATGGCCCAATCTTTATGAAAATTGTCAGAATGTTGGTCAGGTTGGTCAAGGATGACCTCTTTAGAAAATAGGAAGGATCCATGCCATATCACAGGAAAAGTGGTCTTATGATAATTTTCTTGTCAAAACTCTAGAGGCCACAATTTTGGCTAAAACTTCATGAAAATTGGTTTATGTAGAAATTATCCCCTTTAAGACATCTGCCTATTTAATTGGTGTGATGTCCCAGGGGTAAAAGAGACTCAGCTGAGCGATCTAGGACCATCATGGTCCTCTTGTTTAGTTTCATTCATCAAAAAAATCAACAAATACTCTCTTCATATCTTAAATGTCATCAAATAAGGCTGAGTGATGGGCAAAAATTGGACAGAACAATTTGCTTCTTGAAGACAATTCTTGTTCACACTTATCTGTGTAACCTCAATATGTTTTTCCTGTCTTTCCTTCCTGGATATTCATGAATATTCAAATCTGAGATATTTGTAAAACCTATTCCAGATGTCCAGATGTAATATCCTTTAAAAATTGTACTTTCTCAACTAAACTAAACAAAATGTTGTGGGTGCTCATTGAGATGTAATTCCAAGAGCTCAAAGTGAAAATGGGTCATGCCCATGTTTATAGGCCAATCAGAAGATCATAGTGAATTTTTAATAGGGTCACAATGAACATTCTCACAAAGTTCAGAGTGAGTAAAGACCCAACCCTGCCATACCACAAATTTTGGGCCAAACATAAAAATAGTTTTAAGAAGGGTTGCCCAAGGAACATTCCTGTCAAATTTTGTTGAAATTGGCCAAATTGGCCAAAATGGTAGCTGAGGAGAAAACATTTATAACATTTTCAAGATCAAAAGCCCTGCCATGCCCGAAATTTTGAGGTTTATCAAAAAGGGTAACACAAGGAACATTCCTGCCAAGTGTGGTTGAAATATGTCCATTGCTTACAGTGGAGAAGAATTGTTGACATCTTCTAACAAACAAAAGATCACCCTCGACAGACAAAGTGCGATTACACAAGCTCACCTTGACCATGCATGCTGTACTCAGACAAGCTAAAACTCATGTATCATCTCATTTTTGCAATTCATGTTTGTTTTTAGCTCCACTGGCCGATGGCCAGCGAGCTATTGTCATGGCGAGGTGTCCGTCGTGTGTCCGTTTGTGCGTGCGTCTGTGCATGCGTGCATAAACTTTTCTTTAAACATCTTCTCCTCCTGAACCAATGGGTGGATTTAAATGAAACTTTACCAGAAAGTTCCTTGGGTGACCCTCTTCTAAAGTTGTTCAAGAAATTTGGATTGACCCTCAAATATGGGCGTGGCAGGGCGGGGCTTATTTTGACCCCGAAATCTTTGAACGACATCTCCTCCTGAACCATAAGGCCAATTTCAATGAAACTTTACCAGAATGTTCATTGGGTGACCCTCTTTTATAGTTGTTCAAGAAATTTGGATTGACCCCCAAATATGGGCGTGGCAGGACAGGGCTTATTTTGACCCTGAAATCTTTGAACCTCATCTCCTCCTGAACCATTGGGCCAATTTCAATGAAACTTTACCAGAATGTTCCTTTGGTGACCCTCTTCTAAAGTTGTTCAAGAAATGTGGATTGACCCTCAAATATGGGCGTGGCAGGACAAGGCTTATTTTGACCCTGAAATCTTTGAACCTCATCTCCTCCTGAACCAATGAGCCGATTTCAACGAAACTTTACCAGAATGTTCCTTGGATGACCCTCTTCTAAAGTTGTTCAAGAAATTTGGATTGACCCTCAAATATGGGAGTGGCAGGGCGGGGCTTATTTTGACCCTGATATCTTTGAACAACATCTCCTCCTGAACCATAAGGCCAATTTCAATGAAACTTTACCAGAATGTTCATTGGGTGACCCTCTTTTAGAGTTGTTCAAGAAATTTGGATTGACCCCCAAATATGGGCATGGCAGGGCAGGGCTTATTTTGACCCTGAAATCTTTGAACCTCATCTCCTCCTGAACCATTGGGCCGATTTCAATGAAACTTCACCAGAATGTTCCTTGGGTGACCCTCTTCTAAAGTTGTTCAAGAAATTTGAATTGGATGAGATCCACTGGATCAATAAAATTCAGGTGAGCAGTTGAGGGCCATTCTGGTCCTCTTGTTTCAAAGTGATATCTTTATAGTTATCTTCTTTGTAATTTACATATTAGTTTAATAAGTTCATTTCTTCATAGGTTAGTTTCAACTTAGAAAAAGTCATAATTCCTTTTAAATGCTGTTCACTTTCATTACCTTCTATTTTCAATATCTCTCTTTCAAATCTTGAGATTTTTAATCCAGTGGAGCGATACAGGCCCTCTTGGGCCTCTTGTTTTGTTTAAGATCAATAAATATTTTATCTTCCAAACAATAAAAGCTAAATTTTCACTCATGAAAATATAGCTTTTCTTCTAAACCCAATTTAAGATGAATAGATAAATATAAAAGTTTCCTCTACAGAAATTATTGATTAAAACTATACTGAACTAAATAATTAACTTACATTAATTCTATTATTTTTTATGAAATTAGTAGAGATGGGAACGAAAAGCAAAATTCATATTCGAATATTCGTTTTGGATATTCGAACATATTCATATATTCGTTTTGGTTCCATTCAAAATTAAATATCCGAGTATTAGTTATATCTTATTACTATTCCATTTCTTGTTTGCGGTTACTTTTACTTGTACAAATTATGCATTATAAGAAAAGAGACTTAAATCAAATTGTCTGACTTTAATTTGGAAAAAAGATATAAGGTTAAAATATGCTTTACAGAAATGGAATTAAAAGTTACACAATCCTGAAGTCGCGACCCGAGTTGTCATTGCTCCAAGTAGGGTTGACTTGCTTTTCTCACACCACGTGGCATGGTGAACTTATTTGGAGAATCCAATCACATCAAATAAAATTTGAATTATTTGTCTTGATTTTAATTATTTTACCTTTTCATGTGACAATATAAATTTGTACAATTTAAAAAGTGTGATCAAAAGTTTGTGAAACCGTGAGAGTGATTCAAGCTTTGATTGCGATGTTTTTGGTGTCAACAGACCAGAACATATATTTTGGAATTCAATTTCCGAGACTTTACAACATTTTACACTTTTTGGTGACATATTCTAAATTGTTGTACAATAGGACAGACACACTGGAAACAAAATATTAGATTAACCAAAAAATAGGTTGAATACTTGATGGCCAATTGCAAATGCTCAAATTCAGTCTTATTAAAATGAATGTTCATTTTCGGAAATCATATTCCAATATTCAGGGTGAAAAACAAATATTCGTATAATTGTTCCCATCCCTAGAAATTAGAAATTTCAGGTTAAAAGATCAGTTCAGGCTTACATGTACCCTTAAATCAAAAATTTCCTTTTAATAACTTTGGTTTTTGGATGAAGATCTGTTCTTACTAGCTGTTGTCATAGTGCTCATTGGATTGTCAATCCAGAGGTTCAAGGTTCAATTCCCAATGGTGGTGACTCCAAACAATGGGTCTTATGTGGGACAGCAGCTGAAGGCTAGGAAAGAATGTAATTGTTAAGGGATCAAGCTGTGGCCATATAACTGAAAGATTGTTGAATGTGGCATTTAAACCCTATTGAAACAAACACTTATCACTATATGGTTGGGATCTCAATCGTGGGATCATGAAAAATCTTATAAAAATTTGCTGTTCTTACTTCTTTTCAGATACTCTGTGAATGCCTTTCTTTTAATTACACAGTTTGGATTCTGTTGTGTTTATACAGTGTTTGTTGCTCAAAATATTAAACAGGTAAGCAGGGATATTTTTGGATCAATTTCCCGATAACCCGATACAGGGAAGTCGAAGGATACCAGAATTTAGAGGTAAACAAAGAAGGACAGATGCAACACAGGTCTGTATTTCCTTATTGATTATTCGATTTAAAGGCAAGATCGGCTGAATTTACTGTTTTAGACGTGTGTTCTCCGTAACAGAGAAACAGTTTATGATCATTTTCTACTCGTTCTTAAGCGAATAATCAGTGTGTCATATCTTAAAAGTTGAAATTCCGTATTTTAGCAAGACCATGTCAGTTTGCAGTCAAGTTTTGCCCAAATTTGGAACATTTCGGATACATTGACAGATCAGTTACAAAGTTTGGTCATTTTTCATCATTATGCGCTATCCCTTTTCACTGGTGTGTGAAAGCATTACTTGTTTTGTTTGAAAACCGTCTCGAGGTATGATTTCGTTTGGATATTAGGAATTAAGAGTTACCCTAAACAATGATGCAGGGAGTTTAGAGGATTGATACTGGGAACTGGAAATTTTCGTGAACAAGCATTTCTGTTTAGGTTGAAGAAGGTGTAGATGACGATGTAATAAAGATTTGAAGTCTCTTTAACGTGCATTGAGTAACAACAATTAAATCATTTCTATCACTTACAACAAAATTAGGAGATAATTCTTTGAGCAAATCCTGGTTTGGGGTAAATTAAGTAATATTTTATCATATTAAGCAATATTTACAATCAAATGAGATAAGTGGCTAGTGACAAAAAATATCGAAAAAGCAGATTTAAACTAGCAGCTTTGATATTTAGCCGAACAATTGTGTGCCGACTAATTTTTCGTTATGCATGTACATTCAAAAGGCAGATATGGTTGATATGGTAGAGTAAAGTCTCTATTGCTATACATGCAAGTATCTTCTAAAGTGAATAAGATTGACCGTCTATTGAATGATATGAGTGATTGTTGTTATAATATTATAATAATCTGATTAATTTATAATTTTCGCAACCCGCGCGCCTCGGTCTATTGAAATAACATGTAGTTACTATAATCCATTTACATGTATAGCTTTATTCGTTATGTTACATTCGCCGTTCGTTATTATATCAAACGCATAGTAACTATTATGTTAAAGGCATGTTACACATGATCTAAATACTTATATAACATTTCATATTGCAATATGTATTTTTGTATTGAATTGATGATGGTGATAAAAGTTATAGAATGAGCTATATTACATATTTCAAGTTATATTATACTGACGTCAAGAAAAAACGCCTCATCTGAAAACGTGAATGACGTAATTGGTATGTGATTACAAGATGTCAAGGAAAATTCTTAATGGGGAATATGGACAATCGGTAAGTCGAAATATTGTAAGAAATCGCATCGGAAATATTCCGTAAAAGTTTAATGGAAATCCACCAGTAAATGCAGAAGAGGGTGTTAATTGAGAAATAAAACAGGAAGGCCCATTTAACCAAAACGCATCAAAACATTATCAAAGTGCAACAATACTTCAGGGTGAAAAAATCAGGAACATTCTGTGAAAATTTCATGGAAATCCTCCCATATTTTTAAGAGGAATTGTGTAAACAAAGTTTTTGATTGGCCAGTTTTCCACGGCCCGGCATAATATTACAAAAGCACTATAAGTGCACATTGTCGTGTGATAAGGAACATACCGTTCAAGGTTTAACACAAATCCATCCATTAATGTAGAAGGAGTTGAACAAACAAGTTTTTTTCTTACATTTTTATCCCCATTTTCCATGACTCGATATAATACCGACCAACCGTGACAACATGCACTTAGCCATACGATATCACACATTCTTTGACAGATTCAATGTAAATCCGTTCATAAATGACGGAATCATTGTATTAACAAAGAGATTCACATGAATGCTCTCTTTTCTTTTCCACCACAATATCAGAGGCATTCTGTGAAAGTTTCACGAAACAAATATCCGTACAAATATGAAAGGGGAAGTTTTAAAATGAATAAACATTATCATGGACCGACGCAAATTGATATACGTTTACCTTCTGTGGCGGATAAAAATAATTATTTTAAGATGCTATTAAACTATTAATTTCATTTGGCAATACTATTGGCAATAATTTATGAAGTAGTCTTAAATGATGTTTATTTACAATAATACTGTCGAATTGACTATACAATTTATCATGTATTGACCACATTAAACATTGATCAATATTTTGATTAAATTTTATTGTCAATTACATTGTGGTGTATTTGTTGCTTACACTCTTAGCACTCTTTTCTGGCAACACAATGTCTCCTACCGGCTGAATAATAAGTTACATAAGTCCTAAATCCGTATCTTACCCAAAAACCAATGGGCTGGATCTAAACTTAAACATAGTCTGTAACCCTTTAAAATGCGAACTCATGTATCAAAATTATGTTAGTACGTACACGCGATCAGAAAAAAATTAACTTAAATTGCCATATCCGAGTTTTTCTTGAAGTCAAGCATTCATGTCTCCCAAAAACAATCAACGGACCGGAAAGAACCCAGGAAAGACATGTAAAAGGACTTCAAGGGCCCATGGACGATAAGACAGACTGCAATGCAGATTAAAGTCTCTTCGGTTTTGAACCCGAGAACCAAAACAAATATATATATATATATATATATATATATATATATAAAAGGAAATTATAACAACATAGTCCAGATCAGGCATTCGATATTCTTTTCAGCACTGTATCAATTTTGTTTTTCCGCTTTGATTTTTAATTCTTTATGGTGCCAAGCTATGTGTGAATTTCTTTTAAATCTTTATTAATGCATTTAAGTTGTAAACACTAGTATTACTACAAAATATATTCAAAAACCTAGTCGTGCAGTTAACAGCATCCTCAAATTGGCAAGGTGAATGATTTAATAATGAAATTGAATGAGTATGATGAATTGCTTTAACAGAAAAAATAAGGGTGGTATTCAAATATCGCTAATTTTGTGCAGGATGAACAAAAGTAGCGATATTCATTATCTTCCTTTAGAAAAACACGCACACAAATTTTATAAATAGCTTCCCTTCTCTTTAAGAACTAACCAGAAGAATATAATTACACTTGTGTCAGTGAAATAGCATTTATCACTAGCTTTATTTTTTTTACAAAAAGGATTTGATCTTACTTTTACTAATTTTGGAGCGTTTTTGCATGGTTTTGAATGAATGTTTGGAATGAATGAATCGAGCACTGAGTGAGCGATTTAGAAAGGGTTTGATTCAGACGAATGTCTATTTCACCATGTAACCACCTGTATTAGTTTAAAAGATGTAAGATAAAAAAATGACTGTAGTACAATTATCGTCCTAGTTCACCAGTATCATCAAATAGTCTTCCTCTTAACTCCAAACATCCTGCCTCAGAGTATCCCGTATCATAAATTGTGACACTTCCAATCTTAATTTACTCCAAACATTGATATTTTTACATATTTTACCATGAAAAGGCAATTTCCTTTTAGAATATATCCTATATTTTTAATGCAGTTTAATTCTTTGAAATTTATGCATGATTTGTCAATGATACTAAGCATATTGTGTAGTTTTAATTAAATTTAGCACGATTCTCTAAATCAAATTCAATTTTTCTCATCTAAACATAAATGACATCTTTTATCTCTATCATAATTACATCGTTCGATTACTTGACTCAATGTTTCAAACTTGTAGCATCCTGATGTTTTTGATTTTTAATGATAAATAGTGAAAAATACAGACCTGTGTTGCATCTGCCTTTCTTTGTTTACCTCTAAATTCTGGTATCCTCCGATTTCCCTGTATCGGGTTACCCCGGGTGATCACATCCCATTTATTTACAATGTAAAATCTAATATTTGGATGGGCCATCTGCACAATTGACAGGCCATTAGGAAAAAGTTGTGGGCCCAAGAATCCTTAATACCTATCCTAGATTTAAATAAGCATCAGATTTGAATAGATTATATATGGGGCCCATCCAAAACTGTAATCAGATTTAGTCTAAAACAAATAATTTGTCCTCAAAATCAGTAAGGCCCATCCCAAAATAATCCCTGGGTAAGTCAGCTATTTAAATGAAAATTGTTAGAAGAATTTTAAGTACACTTGCAATAAATCTCTCGGGTCAATATCATATCAATTAGAGAAATGTGCTGATACATCTGATTGCCCTCAAACGCCTTCCTGGAGTATTTTTTCCATTGAAACGTTATGTATTAATTGAAGCTAAATTTCAAAAGATTGAACCTTTGACAACATTTCTTTCAAATTCTTTTTGAGATTGGAATCTGATCGAGCCCCCTTGCGGTGATTGAGACATAGTTGTCAGCACAAGAGTTGGGTATAGATGCATCCTTTAGTCTGTTAGCCTGACAGTCTGTCTAATTCTGTACCAACCATTAGTCCTTCATCTATGGAAAGATGTCAAAATATCTTTCAATATCAGGTCGTCGTCATTGCGCACTTGGTAGCGCGTCAGACTGTCAATCTAGAGGTCACGGGTTTGATCCCCAACGGCGGCACTCATTCTTTCAAACTATTTGTCTCTCACTAATGGGTTGATAATGGTAGACCTATGTGAGATAGCAGCTGGAGGCTAGGAAAGGATGTGGTGGTTGTACTGGTGAGAGGAAGGTGCTCCAGCTGCCGCGATATAACTGAAAAAATCTTGACAGCGGGGTTAAACTCCAAGCAATCAATCAATCTTTCAATATCAACAAGTAGATGTGCTATTCGAAGGAAATTAACAGATAGCTCCAAGGTCAAACTTTTTGGGCTCAATAGCAGTTGTCCTGGGACAACCACCAAGTTGATTTTCAAAGTTTTCAGGAGTATTCTAGGAATGAATAAATTGAGGATATTGAATCAGTGCTAATTGAATACCGAATTTATAAAACAAGTTATCTATAAAAAGATAAAAACGAGGCTTTGCTGAGTATTTTGCTGTTTCAATGACGAGTTTGATGAATTCGGTATTTCATGAGCACGAATTTGATATTCTATTGATAATATGACCTTAATTTTTGCAATAAATCAAGGAAATTCCAGATATTTATGAGTTAATGTTAATCCGCAAAAAATATAATGCTGTTAGTGAATTAACATCATCAAATGCATATTCCTATGGTCCTTTACATAAACTTTTGGTTATAGGAACTCATAATAGTGTAGTACTGACAACCGGATTCAAGTTCTATTCATGATGTTTAGTATGTGTGTTCACAATCCCAGTATTTGTCCTTGAGTTCAACAGATTCAACCCTATGAATAATTCTTTTAAGCTCTATGCTCTTGTTATCTCGCTTTAACCCTTATTATGCTGAATTAAAACCTTGGTCAAAATTACACAAAAATCAAAGTACTGAAACCACTGGATACACAAATTGTTAGTCAGTATTTAATGAGCTCATGGTGAGCTATTGTGATCGAGTTGTGCCAGGCGTCAGGTCATTCCATTGTCAATGAATATCTTATGTGCTCTCTAGAGGTCACATTTTTGGCAGAAATGTCTTGAAACCTGGTCAGAATGTTTGTCTCCATCAAATCTCGGTCAAGATCAAAATTTGGTCAAGTTGGGTCAAAATTGGGGTCAAGGGGTCAATTCTTAGGGAAACCTTGTGTGCACTCTCGAGGCCACATGACTGAACATATTTGCAGTCAAAAAAAGGAATATTCTTGTTTCAGTATGACTAAGTTGAAGATAATATGTCAAAAAAAAGGCATGTCTTTGGGGTGCTAGTAATATGAATATTTACAATAAGTACTAAGTGTTTTGAAGTTTAAAATCTGTTGATGCTCTGTCGAGACAATTTTCAATTCCCACAACCAAGCTAGATAATTTTTCATACAATACACTATGTACATATTATATAGTTTATCTTATAACCTCTATTTGCCTTGTTGTCATCAACGTTTTCTTACAGAAATGCAAGTTTCTAAAAATAACTGCATTATATCTTTATTCTAAAAATATCCATGTGATATCATAAAAAATCATATGGGATGCTCATTCAGAACACCACTCAGCCATTCTCATAATCAACCTTGGATGTACATTGACGGACTATTTTTAAAAATTACGGGAAACCCTTTGAAAAACTCAATGACGTCAGTTAAAATGGCGTTAGCCCTCGAAACTTTGAGTGAAAACATTCGACGTCATCAACACTACTCATTCAAGTCACTGATGTGAAACCATCATACCCTTATATAATTATCTTTAGATTTTAAATAACTGCTGAAAAATCTTAATTTTTGAGAATGATCTGTCATTCTCAAGAACTAAGATTTTTCAGCTGTTATTTACTGTAAAAGATATATATCTAAAGAAAGCGCCGGTTGTTTGCGCTCTTGTTTTTCTAACACTGTGTCCGCCTAACAAAATGCACAATTTTGTTAAATACCCACCCGCCTTACATACATCCAAGGTCTGTTGCAGTTTATGGATATGGCAGTTTGATGTTCCGAATGATGGGATGTTATCACATGAATATTTTTGTATAGTTAAAAAATGTTAAGATAAAATAGTTACAAGTTTGTTCATAATATTATTTTGTAGGTGGTACAACATACCCATCCCGACACCTTAGATGATAGATTGTACATCCTCATAGTCACTGCCTTTCTTGCTGTATATTTTATATTCTTCACAAGTCTGAAAATACTTGCTTTTTTTACCACATTTGCCAACATTCTCAACCTAGTGGGACTTGTCGTTATATTTATCAACGTCTTCCAAGGTTTGCCAGATGTCAGTGAGAGACCTACAGTCGGAACTTTGAAAACACTTCCACTGTTCTTTGGGCAGGCAGTTTTTGCCTTTGAAGGCATAGGTTTGGTAGGTAAAAGCACTTTTTTTTTATCTGTTTGGAGACAAGTGAGTACATCAGATTAAAATTTGGTAGATACCTTAACCCTTTGCTGTTTAATCCCTGCTTTTATGTGCCTGTGATTTTATGATTGAGAAAACATAGTGAAAAAAGAAGAAATTGCTCCTGACAAGCAATTTCTTCTTTTTCCACACTATTTTCTACCCTACTGAATGGTTATTTTTCAAATTAAATCCACTTTAAATTTTCTTCTGCAAAACCTTTGAATTTGGACAGGTCCAAAATTTTGAAAAATAGGAAAGTGTTAAACAGTCCCTTGGGTAACCTGTCTCTGGGGACACAATACCCCAGGATTACCGTTGTCTGTTTGTCCATAAAACTTAACCAAAAACAGAACATAGCGGATTTCTTCAAGGCTATTCAAGATTCAATGCTCATATTTGGCATGATGGTAGATCTCTATGATGCGCATCTACAGATACTGAGGTCAAGGTCATGTGACAAAGTCATCTGTCAAGGTCAAAACTTAAAGAAATTGCCGTTTTCGGGGCATTTATGTTTCACAAACACATCTTGTTCTGTCCACATTCCAAAGGGAATCCGTCTGATAATTTCTGATACAAGAAACTTCTAACAAAAAAGATAAATATTATAATAAATCAAAGCACTGAAGTACTGATGGTGGACGTTTCTGTTGGCATACTAGAGTGATTATTCCATTTGTTGAGAAAAGAGAAATTTTACATGTAAAATTACGATAAAAGTAAAATGACCTGACCAAAGTACGCATCTTTCTTCAGATTACATTTCTCAACATATATCGTCAATCGTCAACAAAAGTCCTGTAATTACAAGGTTTTGATAACTCTCGGCATTATGCCGGGGGTAGTTAAAAGAGTGATTGTCTGATCCATTGGGTATAAAAGGAAAGAAATGACAATTAAATTATCTAGGCATCATTATTTTTTGCAACACTAATCGATTCTCCATGGTAACAATCAAAATTCTGTTTTTATCTGCTGGAAAAAATTCAATTAAGGGATAATCAATTAATGTTCCGTGATTTTCATTTTCAAATGAAAAAAGAAAGGGTAAGCACGAAAAATAATTGCAGACACTCTCGAGATTGGATGTTGTGTGTTGAAGAGTAGTGTAAAACCCCATTGCATAAACAATTATCACACGACCTACTCTCGTTGTATCCATATTCATGTGTGTGATCTAGGTTATTATTCTATTATTAGTAGTAGTGTCAGGGGAGGTTACCATTCCAGTAATTCCATTTTCATGAGTGACCTCCCATAAACCATTGGGAAACAAGGGGCAAATTACTCACCCTGCCTGAAAAGTAGTTCTGCGCAAGTAAAATGTTCACCCGATCTCAGAATTGCATATGATTTCGTACTTTAAAGATGCCTTTGAGGTTTCAACAAGTTATGTAGAATCCTTGTTTCACTCCATTTTTAAAATGCATAGTTGTCAGACAGACACAATTCTTGGAAAATTGTAAATTGAATCTAAGTGAGCACTACTGTTTTGAAAACCTATTAACATCTGACAGGATTGTTCTTACGCGGTAATAACACTGGTGAACGTAAATGTCCACCAAAAATAGCAGTCTATGACTGTGCCTTCAATTGTGTTCCTACATTTTTCGATCAGTTTTTGCACTGTATTTGTTTGTTTATCTGTTTAACTGTATATCTTTTTCATCCCCCGCTGTTTTTGGCGAGGGGATATGGTAATCATCTCCGTCCGTCATTCTGTCATTCCGAGGTTCCCTCACTAAACTTGTCCAGAGCATATCTCCTAAAGTATAATAGCTATCAACTTGAAACTTTATGGGTGAATAGATCTCATGGAGGAAAATTGCAGTGCACAAGAACTACAACTCTTGCTTGCATATTTTTGGAGTTATTGCCCTTTGTTATTTTTAAGACTAAGATTTTTGTCCGGAGCATATCTGCTAAAGTGTAATAGCTATCAACTTAAAACTTTGTGGGTGGATAGATCTCATGGAGGAGAAGTGCAGTGCGTAAGACCTACAACTCTTGCTTGCATAATTTTGAAGTTATTGCCCTTTGTTATTTTAAGTCTTAGATTTTGTCCGGAGCATATCTGCTAAAGTATTATAGCTATCAACTTGAAACTTTATGGGTGGATTGATCTCATGGAGCAGAAGTGCAGTGCACAAGAACTGCAACTCTTGCTTGCATTATTTTGGAGTTATTGCCCTTTGTTATTTTTGAGACTTAGATTTTGTCCGGAGCATATCTGCAAAAGTATTATAGCTATCAACTTGAAACTTTATGGGTGGATAGATCTCATGGAGCAGAAGTGCTATGCACAAGAACTACAACTCTTGCATGCATAATTTTGGAGTTATTGTCCTTTGTTAATTGAAGACTTAGATTTTGTCCGGAGCATATCTGCTAAAGTATTATAGCTATCAACTTGAAACTTTATGGGTGGATAGATCTCATGAAGCAGAAGTGCAGTGCACAATAACTACAACTCTTGCTTGCATAATTTTTGAGTTATTGTCCTTTGTTTTTTTAAAGATTAAGATTCTGTAAGGGGTTTTTCTCTTAAAGTACAATAGAATCCTTAATCTATTAGGCTTCAGTTTAAGTTTTCACGGCGGGGGATGGCCATGTCCGACATGGCTCTTGTGTCCAGTTGTCCTCAAAAACCTTAACATTTGACATAACTTTTGATTGGTAAGAGATAGAGCCTTCATATTTCAAATGTGCATTGTTTCTGACAAGACCTTGCTTTAGGTACCAACCTACTTCAAGATCATTGGTCAAGGTCATTTTCAAGGTCTGCACATCTTGTTTTGATAATTTTTCTTCTCATTATGTATCAATAGGTGTACTTAAATTATCTTTTATACACAACTGAAGTATAGCTGAAAATAAACCAAAGCAAGCCAGTGTTGAACCCAAGCGGATAGGTTATATTAAATTTCTAGGTTTACAAGACCAATGCACTAACCATTAAGCAAAAGATTGATCTCTTCTGATGCAGGCCTAAGGCATTTTATGATATGACCTATGTCACAGGAGTAAAAAAAACCCGTTGAATATTTTTGATATTGCATGAGTGTTATTACACTAGTGGAATAACTATGCAAATGAGCTAAGAAAGTATAGCAATGTTGTTTGTTTTCAATGACGTGATAATGCACTTGATGATGTTTATTCGTAAATGGCATTATATGTTTTGCGGAATAACTTGAAACCATATTTTCTTGAATTTCCAAAATGAATTGCAAAAAATCTGGTCATGAATAGAATATTAAATTTGTGCTCATAACATACCAAATTTATTAAACTCGTCATCTTAAACAGATAAAAACTTGGCACAGCCTCGGTTTTATCTGATTATAGATGACTTGTTTAATAAACTCGGTATTCAATGACCACTCATTAAATATCCTCTTTGTATTTTAACCATTCTTTGAAGATATGCAAGAATTTTATTTCAGTGACATCCACTAGAATAACAAAGCTCAGGTGAGCTGATAAGGTTCATTTTTTCCCTTTTGTTACAAAATAGTTCTATTTCTTTCAGGATATTTATATGGAACATTGTTATTTATAGGTGCTTCCATTGCATGAAAGAATGCGGAACAAATCCAACTTATTAATAAGACCTGCATCTAATTGCTTGCCCTTTCTGAAGTTGCCTGGAATCCTTCACTTGGGACTGACAATCACTATATGCCTGTATGCTGCTATGGGATTTTACGGGTACCTCAAGTTTGGGGAAGACTCTAAAGGCAGTATTACACTAAACCTTCCCAGTGATCAATGGTAAGGGTAGTTTTGTGTTTCATCAAATTAGGAACACAAGGAATAAATTATATCAAAATGCTCTGTATGGGTATCCAAAGGTAGTAATGGACACTACCATCCAGACTCTTATCATCTGGTAACAGATATTTGTTTACATTTCAACATAAGTCATCAGTAAAAAGACTAAGCTATTGAATTTATCAAAAAAAATGTTAAAATAGCATTTTGTTTGGGGGGAGACATAACAAAAGGATCAAAAACTTTATATTTGCATGGAAAGGTAAACAATATTTTAACTAAATAAAGGAAAAACATGTTTCTTAGACATATCAGAAAATAAGAAAAATCATTAGGCAATATGTTAAAAAAGGGTTTTATTTAGTTTAAAAAAAATGCTGCACTTTACTTTTTGAAAACAATTTAAGCAATAGTAATTGGTCAAAGAGAAATTTCATAGGCAATAGCCGTTTTATATATGTATGAGGTCTACCAACAAGTATTTGTTTTATAGCTATCAGCTTGCATTGAGCGTATACAGGACCTTGTGTGTATATTAACATCTTAGTGAAAAATGACCCTTACAATCCATAGGTAGATAACTCTAGCATGAGAAAGAACATCAAAAGTTTGCTTTGAATTGTGATGTTATGACTATACAATGTTATTTTACAACATATGTGCAATGGAAGCAAATCATTTGACAGAAAAAAAATGACCGTGTTTACATTGCAACCTTAAGTTTGAATGATATTAGCTTACCACAGTGCAATGTGTTCCAAGAGAACTATAGTGATTAGTCAGCAATATTGAAGTTATATTTTTTTTAAGACAGCATTCTGTTAAGAAGTATCCTTCAGGTTTGGACCACAAACAAAGTCTTAGACCTTTAACCTAGAGATTCATAGTTAGCATTATAGTGTTGTTTCCCTCGAATTTCAGGACAGAGTTATTGTTCAAAACAAGAAAAAACCATTTAGACCTCTTTCCTATGAATATCATCAAACCATGAGCAAGTTTGAAGACTATCAGATGAAAATTGTGTTAGGGTATTAACAAGGATTTTCTAATTTAATTTGCATGATAATGTCCTTTTCCCTAGATGCCTTACAGATAAAGCCAATATTCTAAAGGAATGATTCTTATGGTAATCCAAATAATCAGGGCAAGTTTGAAGACAATTTTATGAAAACCTTAGACTTAAGAATGATTCATAAAGTTCATATTATGATCTTGGGGTCACATTGGGGTTCATCCTGGCACATTCCTTTTCACGTAGAAATTGAAAGAGTGAAAATTTGAATATTCTTCTTCCAAACCAGAAGGCAAACAGCTATTATATTAAGCATGGGTCATATTTTGGCTCTACCCTGGCACATACTGTTTAACATAGAAGCAAACTACAAAATCTTTAAAAATAATATTTTTTTCTGATACTAGAAGGCAGAAAGCCTTCATATTTTGTAGGTAGCATAATTTGGGCTCCACCTAGGTGTACCTCATTTTACATAGCAACAAAGTGAAATATTTTTGAAAATCTTCTATGAAACCAGAAGGCAAATAGCTATTAAACTTGGTATGTAGCATAATCTAGTGGACCTTTTCCATTTTTGCTCATATCATACCCCTGGGGTCTGATTTTGGCTCAGCACAGGTGCATCCCATTTACATAGAAACTAAGTGAGAAATCTCGGGAAATTATCTTCTCTGAAAACAAAGGCAGACATCTTTCATATGTTGTATGTTATATTACATATCATTGTTCCTGGAGTCATATTTAGGCTCTGATTTGGCTTATCCCATTTTACAAAGAAACAAATGAGGAAATCTTAAAAACTTGTTCTCTAGAACTAGAAGGCAGGGACCTTCCATAATAGTTACATTTAATTGAATTTTAGCAAGTTTCTTCATTTCGTTCCCCTATGTTCAAATAAGGGTTTTGCCCAGGAAACCCTTTTTACAAAGCAACAAATCAGGAAAGCATTCTACCATAATCTTTGTTGAAAATATTCCATGGTATTGATCTTGTGTAGAATTATCTCCTTGTTGAAATCTACCTATTTATGAATGTCCAGGTGGTCTAAGGGACTCAGGTGAGCAATCTAGTACCATCATAGTCCTCTTGCTTTGATTAAAAGGGTATTGAATGAATCAAAATAAAAGTAAAAAATAACTTTCTTGTGGATATGCTAATCTAAACCTATTATACGTCAGTATAGGTCAGGAGTTATTCTTAAATTGTCCTTGTTGCATAGGGGTGTGTGTGATTTAACCCTGTTACCTTAATGTTGATTGACCTTTGAAAACTTGAGAGGCACTTATTTCCATGCCCCAAATAAGCAATTTGTTTAAAAAGAAATGAATAAGTCCTAGTGTGTAGAAAAATCTTTACAGTTACCTTAAATTTCAGGATTTATCTGTTAGCTAAGGTGATGTTTGCTGTTTCCCTGTTTATCAGCTGTGGTTTACAGTTTTATGTGCCTATAAGCATCATCTGGCCAATTGATGATGAGAAACTCAAGAAGATTTGGCGGATTCCTGATCGCACAGAATGTATTCTTAGATTGGTCCTCCTTGGTATCATAAGTAAGTATCTTCAAGTCATTCCATTTCTATTTAATGCTTTTTAGCTCCACTGGCTGAAGGCCACTGGGGCTATTGTCATGGCGTTGTGTCCATTATGCGTGGGTCCGTCCGTCCTTCCATCTGTATGTGCGTCTGTGTGTCCAGTCGTTAACTTTTTCTTTTAAAAACCTTCGCCTCAGAAATTACTGGATGAATTTTAACTAAACTTCACAGGAATGATCCTTGGGTGACCCTCCTTCAAAGTTGTTCAAGAAATTTTGATCCAATGAAAAACATGGATTTAATGGATGTGGCTAATTTCCAAATAAGGTAAAAAGTGAGTTATCCTGGAATGTAAGTGATGGGTATCAATGATATTTCACTGGAATGATCCTTGAGTGACCCTTTATCAGTCTATAAAAAATTATTGTGCTCAGATGAAAAATATGTATTTTATGGGCAGAGGTCATTTTTCTATATGTTACATAGTGGAAACTTTGAAAATCATTTTCTCAGATTGAAAGTGATGGGTTTCAAACGGATTACTCTGAAATGATAATTGAGTGACCCTTTATCATTCTTCCATGAATTATTGTGATTGGATGAAAATTATGTATTTTATGGCTGAGGTCATTTCTCTATATGTTATATTGTGGAAACTTTGAAAAACAAATTTCTCAGAATGTAACTGATTGTAATCAACCAAATTTCACTGCAATGATCCTTGAGTGACCCTTTATCAGTGTACCATGAATTATTGTGATCGGATGAAAAATATGTATTTTATGGGTGGAGGTCATTTCTCTATATGTTATATAGTGGAAACTTTGAAAAACAAATTTCTCAGAATGTAACTGATTGTAATCAACCAAATTTCACTGCAATGATCCTTGAGTGACCCTTTATCAGTGTACCATGAATTATTGTGATCGGATGAAAAATATGTATTTTATGGGTGGAGGTCATTTCTCAATATGTTATATAGTGTAAACTTTGAAAATCATTTTCTCAGAATGTAATTGATGGATATCAATCAAACATCATTTGTATGATCCATTGGTGATCAATTTTCATGCTGCCAAAAACTATTGTCATTGGATGAAAAAAATGTCTTTTATGGGCGGAGGTCATTTTCTATATGTTATATAGTGGAAACTTTGAAAATCATTTTCAACATCAGTGTTACCCAAAATATCTAAAAATCTAGTAAAAACTTTGCTATTACAAGAATCTAAGGCTTGTGGAGCAACTCAAGCCATTCATGGCTTTCTAGTTGGTAGTTTACCAAGGAAAAATGGTGGATTATTATTTTGATACACTCACTGTCTTACCAATGAAATTACCAAACACTTTTGACCCGCTTTGGTTATTTTCATCCTATCTGGTGTCATCTAAGCATAGGACAAAAGGTGACATCATCATGAATGTTGCAAAGCATAACATTCATGTGTAAAATGACGTAAATACATTTGTCCTAAAATTTTCACATGTCTCATTTATGCATAAAAGAAATAGAATATTCATTTGTTTTGTTGTTTTTTTTTTCAAGTAAGGTTGATTGATATTTCAAGAAGAAAAAATTGGCTGCACAAGACTTGAGATATTTTCTTTGATTGACTGGCATTCTGGAGAGATATTTTTCTCGTTGTTGGACATGCTTTGTCCTGTGAGGTTCAAGACAAGCATGTCTTCCATGACATGCTTTGTTCTTGTTTGTCCTCGGAGATCTGCTTCTGTGGGTGATGATGCAAGATTTGCTCAGTAATTATTTAAGCAAACAAGTCTGCAGAAGACTAAGTGCTTTTACTTTGCTAGACAATAATGAGATGATTAATGCTAGCATCTAGAGTCTGTTAGCAAGCGAGTCTTATAGGAGACATGCTTCTTTTGTAGCTTGTTAGGAAAGAGCTGCTATATCTGCTTTACTTCTTTCCCCTTGGAATAAGGCTAAGATGACTTTCTTTTTGTTTCCTTGAGTAGAGAGAGATGCTGCTTGCACTGTCAACCTTCTATCCCTGACCGGTTTTGTTCAAATTAGAACTCATCAGAGGGTAGGTACAAGCTGTAGTTAGCTTGTTGAGGATGTATGTTTCCTCAATTTGGATGGATAGAGAGACGGAGAACGACTATATATACTCTATGGTGCCGGTGGGTGCCGGCGTTGCTATAGTTTCACAGGATATTGGTGCCGGCTGGTGCTGGTAAGGAGCTTATGCAGCTTCCAGAATACCCTGTGGTGGCGGTGGGTGCCGGCATTACTATAGTTAAACAAGGGAATGGTGCCGGTTGCTGCCGGTTAGAAACTTTTACAGCTTTCTTAGAGTGATGTTTTTTGCCATCTGTCCATTTTAATACGCATAAACAGAGGGAAAAGTTTTCTCTTGAATAGGGGTGGCACTCGTTGTATGTATAAAGGAATGATCTGCTATATCAGGCGATCTATCCAGGTTAAAAAACACGTTGTTAGGGTGAAACCAACGTCACAAATACTATATACCGGTATTTTACTGACGTTGTTCAGTTCGAATATGAACATGAAGTAGTTAACATACTGACTGCAAACCAAAATTGGTTTTATAGACCGGAAGACTTTGCCAATTTCATAATTTTTAGCAAGCTATTGTCATGGCGGGTGTCCCTCCTGCATCCGTGCGTGCGTAAAATTTTCTTCAAACATTTTCTCCTCCTAAACCAGTAGGTGGATTTTGACCAAACTTGGCCAGAATGTTTCTTGGGTGACCCTCTTCAAAAGATGTTCAAGAAATTTAGATTGACCCCCAAATATGGGCGTGGCAGGGCGGGGCTTATTTTGACCCTGAAATCTTTGAACAACATCTCCTCCTGAACCATTGGGCCAATTTCAATGAAACTTTACCAGAATGTTCCCTTGGTGACCCTCTTCTAAAGTTGTTCAAGAAATTTGGATTGACCCCAAAATATGGGCGTGGTAGGGCGGGGCTTATTTTGACCCCGAAATCTTTGAACAACATTTCCTCCTGAACCATTGGGCCAATTTCAATGAAACTTTACCAGAATGTTCCTTTGGTGACCCTCTGAAAAAGTTGTTGGAGAAATTTGGATAGACCCCCAAATATGGGCGTGGAAGGGCAGGGCTCATTTTGACCCCGAAATCTTTGAACAACATCTCCTCCTGAACCATTGGGCCAATTTCAATGAATTTTTACCAGAATGTTCCTGAGGTGACTCTTTCCTAAGTTGTTCAAGAAATTTCAATTGACCCCCAAATATGGACGTGGCAGGGCGGGGCTTATTTTGACCCCGAAATCTATGAACGACATCTCCTCCTGAACCATTGGGCCAATTTCAATGAAACTTTACCAGAATTTTCCTTTGGCCATCCTCTTCTAAAGTTGTTCAAGAAATTTGGATTGACCCCCAAATATGGCGTGGCAGGGCGGGGCTTATTTTGACCCTGAAATCTCTGAACAACATCTCCTCTTGAACCATTGGGCCAATTTCAATGAAACTTTACCAGAATGTTCCTTTGGCCACCCTTTTCTAAAGTTGTTCAAGAAATTTGGATTGACCCCCAAATATGGGCATGGCAGGGCGGGGCTTATTTTGACCTGGAAAGTTTGAACGACATCTCCTCCTGAACCATTGGGCCAATTTCAATGAAACTTTACCAGAATGTTCCTTTGGTGACCCTCTTCTAAAGTTGTTCAAGAAATTTGGATAGAGCCCTATTAGTTAAATAAGTTAATTCCTGAATAAGTCAGTTTCAACTTAGAAAAAGTCTGAATTCCTTCTGAATGCTGTTTACTTTCATTACCTTCTATTTTCAATACCTCTCTTTAAAATCTTGAGATTTTTAAGCCAGTTGAGTGATACAGGCCCTCTTGGGCCTCTTGTTACAATGCATCTTTGCACAACACAAGAGAAAGAAAAAAAGACAAGAGAAAAAGGATGGCTGATTGCGGGTCTCTAGGCTATGCTCTGATGCAAATCCTGACCGGAAGGAGATTATGAAGTGGATTTTGTTAACCCTGTTTGAGTGTCACTGCTTGTACACCGTTTAAGTGACAGAAATTAGCTGTTCACTGGGCCTTGTTTGAGCCTAAGGACCTTTTTGCAACATGTAATAATTTCTTTCTATCTTAGACAATCCCAACACGAAGATGTGATTGGCTACATGTGTAGTCCTTGGAGGCTTTGATATTAAAGCCATGGGTGTTAGGGATTCTAAGCACAAGTTGGCTATGATGGGGAGAAGAAAGAGAACAGAGTTTGAATGAGAAACATTCAATGCACATTTTGGCCATTGATTGACAATACGAAAAGGATCTATGCTTTCTCTGTGGAGAAGGAGTAGGTGTTTCATCTGTCTGCCAATGCACATGATAGTTACCATCTGTCTCCAACTGATTGATGGTCTTCATATCCAATATGACAAAGGTTGTCATAAGTATATGATTTGTCTTACTTCAACTTTCTTGAAGTGTAAGTGTGCTTCCGGTACTGGTTGGATGCTCGCTTTGTGAAGGGAACAAACAAGTCCCAAGTCTTGGTAAAAGGTAAAGACAAGAAGAAAAAATTGGCTGCACAAGACTTGAGATATGATTGATATTTCATTTTGTGAACAACAAAATCAACATTTTCACTTGTGAAAAATCTCTGAAACCGGGTCATGATCCAAACAAACTTGGTATAGGTCCACTAGATGATGCTAAATACCAAATATAAAAGATGTCTGCCTTCTAGTATTAGAGAAGAATTGACTTGAGTTTTTCACCACTTTCAACAATCTTTCAGTTATGTAGGCTGGAGCACCCAGAATGGATTCGTGGTGTTTCTCACACCAGTACAATCATCACATCTTTTCCAAGCGTAGGTATCAGAGAATAAGATGATTCGCTCTTTGTTTCTTTGTAAAAAGCAATGCCCTTGGAGGTGCCCGGGTGCATCCCATTTAACATTGAAACAAAGAGTGAAAATCTTCAAAATTCTTCTCTTCCAAAACCTGAAGGCTAACTGTGATCATATTTTGTTTGTAACATCATCTAAAGGACCTTTATCTTTTTTTTTTCATATCATTTTTTCATATCATTTTTTTCAAATCTCTGCTTTGGCATATGCCATTTTACATAGAAACAGTGAAATGATAAACCATTACAACCCACACATCTCATAGTCAACAGGACAATGACTAAAAATAATGTTGATGAGTGATCATAACATCAAAATTACAGCTTTTCAAGCTGTAATTACAATGTTTTGATTATTCACACAACGGTCAAATCATAGAAAAGGGGAGCAAACGTATGACATTAATATTTTGTCACAGTCATCAAATGGCCTTTATCCTGTATATTCTATGTTGGTCGCCTTCAACGTGTGTATAATTTTCAAATTCCAAGTTATGCCTATGTATGTTTCTGTGATATAGTTGAAAAGTTGCTGAAAGTGTTGTTAACCCATTTAATTCATTCTTTTTCAGGTGGTTTTTCAGCATTAGTGCCTCATCTAGACCTGCTGATCTCTTTGGTGGGTGCATTCTCAAGCTCTTTTTTGGCTTTTATATTTCCACCAATCATAGAACTTGTTACATTTAAGACTAGTCTAATTACTAAACTCAAAGATGCAAGCATAATATTTATTGGTGTACTTGGATTTATAACTGGCACATATGCTTCTATTAGAGATATAATTGATACCTTTTGATACAGGTCACAATATATTTTATTAAGAATAGTCAACTGGTTATGTCTGATTAGAAGTAGAAAATAGTCCACTCCATGGAATGTCTTTGGAATGTCTTAAGGTAGTGTACCTGTTATCATTCTGCAACATTTCAGAACACAGTCATGATCTTTCACAATGTTAATCAAGGTATAAACCTTGATTAATACTGTTAAAGTTCATTGCTTGAAATGTTGCGGATTTATTACTTGTCCGTTACCTTTAACTGAAGTATTTAAGTGTTCAACAAATATGTCTAATTTGAGCCTTTGACCGGGGTTTCAATCAGTTTCACATGAGCACGTAATTAATGTTTAATGTGTCTTTTTAACTGTTTTATCAGCTGACCTTTTAAGGACCTACCTCATCCAGCAAATACCAAGCCATTTCAACCTTCTCTGCTTCAAACCTTTTTTAGCTCACCTGAGCACATCGTGCTAAAGGTTGTGCTCAAGGCGAGCTTTTGTGATCATTGAATGTCTGTTGTCCTTTGTGTGTCGTGCGTTGTGTGTTGTTGGGCATCAACAATCTTGGTGTTAACACTCTAGAGACCACAAATATAGCCCAATCTTCATGGAACTTGATGAGAATGTTGGCCAAGTCACAAGGATGAACCCTTTTGAAAATGGGAAGGATCCATGTCATATCAAGGGAAATGAGACCTTAATGACAATTTTCTTGTTTACACTCTAAAGGCCACAAATATAATTCAATCTTCATGAAATCTTGTCAGAATAATAGCTAGGTCACAAGGATGGACCCTATTGAAAAAAGGATGGAACCATGCTATATCAAGGGAAAAGGGGCCTTAATGACCATTTTCTTCTTTACACTCTAGAGACCACAAGTATGGCCCAATCTTTATGGAACTTGGTCAGAATGTGGGTCAGGTCTCCAAGATGAAGCCTTTTGAAAATGGGAAAGATCTATCACATTTCTTGGGAAAAGGGGCCTGACAATTTATGTTTACACTCTCTAGAGGCCACAAATTTGGTTCAATAGTCATGAAACTTGGTCAGAATGTTGCCCAGATCACACTAAACTTGTTTAGAAACGTCAAGAAACTTATGCAGGGATCATATGAATAGAATAATATCTTTCTCTGAAAAATTTAATGGTGATTTTATGATCATTAAAGCATTTAATTTTGCTAAGGGAGGAGTCAAAGAGATGGAGGTGAGTGATATAGGACCATCATGGTCCTCTTGGGTTATTGTTTGTAATAACAGAATTATTGAAAAATGTAAAAAAAATTGTGTCACATGATTTCCCCACTGTGTTAAAACTCAGCCTGAATAAATTGTTATTGTAAGAAAAACTCATCAGTACAGTTATTTCCAGAAATAAGCCAAACTGGTTTGTTTTGGCCACAACTGTCATTTTGAACGATTTCTGAAATAACAGTCACCACCTTCACCACACCAGTGTATAATCAGTTGTGGCAATTTATGTTAAAATAGAGATGTGATAGATTTTGTAAACTATAAGGCGTTAATGTATCAAAAATGCTGTTATATTATTGAATGGTCTTCTATCTTCATTGTAGTTAAATATTTTTTTTACCTCAGGTTTTTTAGTAGTTCATTACCATTGAATGATATTTTCTATGTTTGTTAACCTGTAAAATTGTTTCTGTTTGTTTTGTATAATATTTTATATATACCTTATTTTACTTAAGTACTTGTTAAGAATATATATTAAATAATAATTAATTATTATATGGGGCTGGTCCAAATTTACTGACAGAAAAGATAACACCATCCTTTAACCCTTTCCTGTTTTTCAAAATTTTGGACCTGTCTAAATTCAAAGGTTTAGCAGATGAAAATTTAAAGTGGATTTAATTTGAAAAATAACCATTTGGTAGGGTAGAAAATAGTGTGGAAAAAGAAGAAATTGCTTGTCAGGAGCAATTTCTTCTTTTTTCACAATGTTTTCTCAATCATAAAATCACAAGCACGTAAAAAGCAGGGATTTAACAGCAAAGGGTTAAGCTCACCTGAGCATGAAGTGCTCATGGTGAGCTATTGTAATCGTACAATGTCCGGCATCTGTCGTCCTTTCATGGTATTGATCTTATGTAGAATTTATCTCCTTGTTGACATCTGCCTTTTTAATTAATGTGATGTCCAGGGGGTCAAGAGAGACTCAGGTGGGTGGTCTAGGACCATCGTGGTCCTCTTGTTTGTTTTATGTGAAGATATGTGTTGTTGAATTAATTTCTTGACACATAATTAGGTCACCTTGTATGTTCAATACATAGATAATATTGAATGAGTAATCATGAAATACCAAAGTGATAAAATGAGTCATCTCTAAACAGATAAAAACAAGGCTTTACTGAGTTTTTATCTGTTTTAGAAGACAAGTTTGTATTTTATGAATACAAATTTGATATTTTTTTAATTTTTTTTCTGAAATCTTTCAATAAATTAACTTGACTCTTAGAATTTATTGATTGAAATTTTCTGTGTGAAATATAACAATGTTTGTAATTTGACCTATGTCGTGGGAGTGAAAAAAAAAAATGTTGAATATCTTGAATAACTATACAAATGAACTTAGAGCGAATAGCAACGCTATTTTGTAACCACAAAATAACGTCATAATGTGTATATTGTGACATCAGTTTTAAATGTTGTTATAAGTTTCATGGAAAATTGAAATGTTGAATTTGAAGAATTTTGGCAATTTTCTAAAAAGTTTGGGTCATATTAATTATGAATTGAATATCAAATTTGTGCTCATAAAATACTGAATTTGTTAAATTCATCATCTAAAACAGATAAAACTCGACGCAGCCTCGTTTTAATCTGTTTCTAAATGACTTGTTTAATACTTGTATATTGGGTATCCAATGACCCCTCATTCAATATCCTCTATTTTTAGCTCACCTGAGCACAACGTGCTCAAGTGAGCTATTGTGATCACCTTTTGTCCGGCGTCCGTGCGTCGTGCGTCGTCCGTCGTGCGTCGTCCGTCAACAATTTCTTTAAACGACATCTCCTCCTAAACTACTGGGCCAATTTTAACCAAACTTGGCAGAAATGTTCCTTAGGTGGTCCCTTTTAAGAATTGCTAAAAGAATTGAAATCGATGAAAAACTCTGGTTGCTATGGCAACCAAAGTTAAAAATTTGAGAAAATCTTTAAAATTCTTCTTCTTCTGAACCAGCAGCCCTACAGCCTTGAAATTTGGTATGGATGATCAGCTCATAGACCTTAATAAAAATAGCTAAAATCATATCTGTTGGGCCACCAGGTGCAGAGCATCAGGGGGGAGGGGGTAGTACTTTGGGTAAATTTTGTAATCTTTAACCTTCTTCTTCTGATCATGAAGGCCTACAGTCTTAAAATTTTGCATGTATCATCACCTCATAGACCTTAATAAAAATAGCTAAAATTATATCTGTAGGGCCACCAGGTGCGGAGCACCAGGGGGGAGGGGGTAGTACTTTGATGAAAATTTTGTAATCTTTAACCTTCTTCTTCTTCTGATCATGAAGGCCTACAGTCTTAAAATTTTGCATGTATCATCACCTCATAGTCCTTAATAAAAATAGCTAAAATCATGATTGTAAAGCCACAAGGTGGGGAGCACCAGGGGGGAGGGGGTAGTACTTTGATGAAAATTTTGTAATCTTTAACCCTTTTCTTCTTCTAAACCAGGAGACCTACAGATTTGAATATTGGCATGGATGATCAGCATATGGACCTTTATAAAAATACCTAAAATCATGACTGTAGATACACCAGGTGCGTAGCACCAGGAGGGAGGGGGGAGTACTTTTGTGAAAATTTTGTGATCTTTAACCTTCTTCTTCTTCTGAACCACAAGCCCTACAGACTTGAAAATTGGCATGGAGGATCAGCTCATAGACGTTAATGTAAATAGCTAAAATCATGACTGTAAAGCCACCAGGTGCGGAGCACCAGGGGGGAGGGGGGAGTACTTTTGTGAAAATTTTGTAACTTTAATCTTCATCTTCTAATGAACCAGGAGCCCTACAGACTTCAATATTGGCATGGATGATAAGCATATGGATCTAAAATAAAATAGCTAAAATCATGAATGTAGGGCCACCAGATGCGGAGCATTAGGGGGCAGGGGGTAGTACTTTGGATCAATTTTGAAATCTTTAACCTTATTCTTCTCCTGGATCAGGAACCCTACAGACTTGAAAATTGTCATGGGTGATCAATATATTGACATTAATAATAGCTAAAATCATGACTGTAGGGTCACCAGGTGCTGATTGTCTTGGGGAGGGGGTAGTACTTTGGATCATTTTTGAAATCTTTAAACTTCTTCTAATGAGCCAGGAGTCCTACAGACTTGAAAATTGGTATGGATGATCAGCATATGGACATATATTGAATTAGCTAAAATCATGACTGTAGATTCACCAGGTGCAGAGCATCTTGGGGGAGGGGGGAGTTCTTTGTTGAGAATTTTGAATCCCTACAGCCTTTATATTTGACATGGATTGATCAACTCATTAAAGAAAACTTTAAAAGTCTCAGACTCAGCCTGTATATCTGGCATAGTTTAGCTGATCACAGACCTTTTATGGAAAAAGCTTAAATAAATAATGTCCAGGGGAGGAGCAGAGGGGGGGGGAATGATTATTTCAAATGTTATCTGATTGAATAAGTGAAAATCTCTTTTTCTGTGGTTGCATGGACATACCTAGGTAATGAAGCTTTTTTCTCAGGTGAGCGACCCAGGGCCAACGGCCCTCTTGTTTTAATAACATGATCTCATCCATTATGAGAATATCAAAAATATTCAACTATGTTATTTCACTATCAAACATAGTTCTTGTTATGGTTTGATTTGAACATAGTGCTTTGAAAAGATTTTATTTAGCTTGATAAGGGGTACATATAAATGGCTATTAATTTAGGGAAATAAACTCATTCATAGGACAGCAAATGACTGGAAAGGCTGTGAATGACATTTCCATGAATTTCATATGTGCACCGAGTTAAGACTCGATCAGTCTTTGCAATTTTACAGTCTGGTCTTAGTTTTCATTATGAAAACTGTAGATAGCAACTTTTTCATTTGAATATGTTACTATGTATAGACAATCTGCTAATATTTTAGGAAATGTATTTGTTGATGTTCATCCTTGTAAATTATCTACATTGTATATCATGCATATGTTAGTAAGATTGTATGAAGGCCCATCAAGGAAAGCCCATTGTTTTTAAGGCTTAGATGTTTTAACTCAAACCATATCAAAATGACAAAAAATACTTATTTGAATAGAAAGAGCTTATTCTTATTATGTGGTAACCACATCGTTAGACCATTTTTGTTCAGAGCATATCTCAAAAAATATGCAAGCTAGAATCATAAAACTTTACAGGTAAATAGATTTCTTTGAGGAGTAGTGTAGTACAAAAGAAGCGTAACTCTACTCATAATGTTAATAGCTCCCCTGAGTACAAAGTGCTCAAGGTTATCTTTTGTGGCTAGGTGGATGTCCGGCTTGCAATGTCCATCATAATTCTGTCAACAATTACCTTGCACTCTAAAGGCCACATTTTTGTCCGATAAAGGTTGAATTTGGTCAGAAAGATTGTCTTGATAAAATCTCAGACGAGTTCGAGATTGGATTATCTCTGGTCAAAACTAGGTCACGGTGTCAAACCTTTGAAAAACCTTGTATGCACTCTAGAGGCAACATTTTTAACCTGAAGAACCTTAAATTTGGTCAGAATAATTATATTGCTGAAATCTTGGACAAGTTTGAAATAAGGTCAAAAACTAATCTCTTGGTCAAGTCTTAGAAAATCTTGTTTGCACCCCAGAGGTCACATTTTTTGCCCTATCAACCTGAAAATTAGTCAGAATGGTTGTCTTGATGAATACTGGGAGAAGTTAAAAATAAGGATAATTGGGGTCAAAAACTAGGTCACTGGGTCAAATCTTAGAAAAACCTTGTATTCATTCTGGGACCACATTATTTGCTTAGTCAACCTGAAATTTGGTAAGAATTATTGTCTTAATGAAATCTCACAAGTTTGATATTGTGTCATTTGGGGGGCAAAAAAATAGGTCAATGGGTCAAATGTTAGAAAAACCTTGTTTGCACTCGAGACACAACATTTTCTGCCCGATCAACCTGAAATGTGGTCAGAATTATTGCTTTGATGAAAATTTGGATTAGATCAGAATTGGGTCATCTTTGGTCAAACAAGGCCACAGGTTCAATCTTTTATGCACTCTAGAGGCAACATTTTTTTGTCTGATCAACCTTAAATTGGTCAGAATGATTGTCTTGAAAAAATCTGGTACAAGTTTGAAAACATTTAACTAGGGTCTAAAACTAAGCCTCAGGGTCAAATCTTGATGAAATTCTTGTATGCGCTCCAGAGGCCACATATTTTTGCCCAATCAATCTAAAAATAGGCTAATAGGATTGTCTTGTTGTGTCGAATAAACAGCATTGTTTAGCTTATCGACCATTCATCTTCCTTTTTCCAAACCTATGTTTAACAATTTTCAGAAAGTTCATTTAGGTGAGCGATATAGTGCAACTATGGCCCTCTTGTTTAAGTTATTGCCTTCTGTATAATTTTTAACTCTATGCTTGTCCTGAGCTTACCTCAAAAAGTATGCAAGCTAGAATCAAATAACTCCACAGCTGGATAGATAAGATTGAAGAGAAGTGCAGTGCACAAGAATCGTAACTCCACTTGTTATATCTCTTTAGTTATTAACCTTTTTTAATTTGTTAAGAATATGTCATCTTCCTGCTCTTATGAGGGGCATACTGTAAACGGGGTAACTTTGGCGGTGGTTTTATTTTGGCTATATTGGCGGTCAAGCTAAAATGCGCCAAAATTAATCCACCGCCAATATTTGTCATTATTAAAGAAGAAATTTCTTTATTATGATAGATATGAAATCTTTACATTTTAGTCAATGTTATTAAATTAATATCAAAGATATGCAGACCATACTAACTTTAATGCTGACAACGTTGACATTTCGACGGGTCAACGCAATACTATTGTAAGTGCCTATAAATTATAGGCACTTACAATAGTATGCGCTGATCTCTCTCTTTCAAGATTCAAGATCCAAGTTGGTTGATACATTGTTATGAAAATCACAGCGAAAAAGTGTGAAAAACTTATACACTCGTTATAACTATAACAAAAGGTGTGAAAACAAAATATTGTCAAGTTTGTAGGAAGCGGACATAACTCTAGAAATTGCCTTTCTTTTACTTACCTTGTTTTAAACGACGAAAAAATGTAAAATATAGATAAAGCGTTTAATTTTGGCGTTAAAGAAAGATGCGCCAAAATAAATCACCACCAATAAATCGTAATCGAAAAACCGCCAAATGTGGACACCGCCAATATAAAGCTGTTTACAGTAAATGATTTACAAACATCATTTTAAATGTATTTGTTTTTAGCTCCACTGGCTGAAAGCCACTGGGGCTATTGTCATGGCGTTGTGTCCGTCGTGCGTCCGTCCGTCCGTGCGTGCGTGCGTGCGTGCGGTCGTAAACTTTTCTTTAAAAATCTTCTCCTCAGAAACTACTGAATGGATTTCAACCAAACTTCACAGGAATGATCCTTGGGTGACCCTCTTTCAAAGTTGTTCAAGAAATTTTGATCCAATGAAAAACATGGATTTAATGGGCGTGGCTAATTTCCAAATATGGTAAAAATTGACTTTTCTCAGGTTCTAATTGATGGATACCAATAAAATTTTACATGGCTGATCCTTGGGTGACCCTTTGTCAGTCTACCAAAAATTATGTTGATCAGATGAAAAATATGCATTTTATGAGCGGAGGTCATTTCCCTATATGTTATATAGTGGAAACTTTGAAAATCATTTTCTCAGAATCTAATAGATAGATATCAACCAAATTTTACATGATTGATCCTTGGGTGACCCTTTATCAGTCTACCAAAATTTATTGTGATCGAAGGAAAAATATGTATTTTATGGGCGGAGGTCATTTCTCTATATGTTATGTAGTGGAAACTTTGAAAATCATTTTCTCCAAAACTAACTGATAGATATCAACAAAATTTTTCATGAATGATCCTTGGGTGACCCTTTATCAGTCTACCAAAAATTATTGTGATTGAATGAAAAATGTGTATTTTAATGGCGGAGGTCATTTCTCTCTATGTTATATACTGGAAACTTTGAAAATCATTTTCTCAGAATGTAAGTGATGGATATCAACTTAATTTCACAGGAATGATCCTTGAGTGATTTCTTTATCAGTCTATTAAACATTATTGTGCTCGGATGAAAAATATGTTTTTTATGGGCGGAGGTCATTTCTCTCTATGTTATAATAATGGAAACTTTGAAAATCATTTCAACAAAAATAGAACCCAAAATATCTAAAAAAATCTATTCAAAACTTTGATTTCAAGAATTTCAAGCCCGTGGAGCGACTCAAGCCATTCATGGCTTTCTAGTTGAAGGTTAAAATTGATTTAGAAAATATATATATATTTTTTACATTTTAACCTTTTCATTTTAGTCCTTTTCATATTAAGTGCCACAATTTAAGTACCACATGATTGCATACTCACTTTTAACATTGTGGAAAAAGAAGAAAATGCTTGTACCAAAAATGTTCTCTTATCTCACATTAGGCTAGTTGATTACAAATTGTAAAGTGTGGGCCAATTTGCATTAACCCTTTGCTGTTTAATCCCTGCTTTTTACGTGCCTGTGATTTGAGAAAACATTGTGAAAAAAGAAGAAATTGCTTCTGACAAGCAATTTCATCTTTTTCCACACTATTTTCTACCCTACTGAATGGTTATTTTTCAAATTAAATCCACTTTAAATTTTTGTCTGCAAAACCTTTGGATTTGGACAGGTCTAAAATTTTGTAAAACAGGAAAGTGTTAAACCTTACTAGAATCATTGTTTAGTCAGGAAGTTGAACCTTTTGGAAAATTGGGATTTTTTATTTTGAAAATACAGAAAGACATTCAATATCTTTGATAAGACAGGCTCCTGTCTGTGTCTATCAGTCTTCAAACTGAAATTTGATTTCATTTGAACAACCCTATCAATAAATTAAGTGATAAATAAAGGGCCATCTAGTCTTTCCTAATTAATTTGATCATTCCAAATGTTGTATTTACAAACTGTTTGTTTATGTGTGTGTGTGTGTGTGTGAGGGTGGGGGCTAAAATCGCGTTAAAGTTTTTTTCTTTTACTTAAGGCATAATGTGAATCAATGCAATATTGCTATTAACTGTGATATTTTTCATCCTTTTTCCTTGAATTTCTTTGTAAGCCAATCCTCAGAGCCCTGGGATAAAGCAGCAGGTTGCAAATTCATTCATTTCCTGCGGGATATTTTGGAAGCTAAACATCGTGTCTATGAAGATTTATTAGATTTGTTTGTACCTTGCATAACCAATCAAAATGCTGCTGATTGAATGCTGCTCTCCTTAAAAGAGATTGTATTGATTGTTTCAGATTCAAAAATGATACAGAAATTCTTGATTGACAACCTTCACAATATTGCAAAGCTAATGGGTATCAAAATATCAATGATGGAAAGCTAACAAGTTGTCACAGGGTCGAAAATTAAGTCTTAGAATGTACTGACACTGGAATACTGAGTGTGATGTAAACAAAATGAGTAAGATTTGTGACATATCTTATTTGAGCTTGTGCATGAGATTTCCAACAATTTCAAATGTGCCCAAAACAAAGACTCTGACCAGCCCGTGCATCCACACAATCTGTCCCTAGTCTTCACTATGCGCTTAGTAGATAGCTTAAGGCTCAAAGTATCTGTAGACAATCAAGTAATTTTATATTAACAGTTTTTGGCTGTCTGGGGCCTCTCAATGTTTACATGTCACGAACATTTCGAATTGTTGGAAATGTCAAGCAAAGGCTCATTTAATAGAACCATCATTGGAGTACATTTGGAACACCACACGACCAATCTCACGATCAACCTTGGGTGTACATAGACAGACTATTTTTAAAAATTTACAGGAACACCTTGGAAAAACTTAAAATGGCGTTAGCCCTCAAATCTTTGAGGGAAAACATTCGACGTCGCCAACGCTACTCTATTAAGTCACTGATGTGAAATAATCGTATCCTTATATAAATAGCTTTAGATTCTTAAATGACGCCTGAAAAATCTTAATTTTTGAGAATGATTCGTCATTCTCAAAAATTAAGAATTTTCAGCCGTTATTTATTGTTAAAAATATTGATCTAAAGATAGCACTGGTTGTTTCTACACTAGTTTTTAGCTCCACTGGCCAAAAGGCCAGCAGGCTATTGTCATGGCGGGGTGTCCGTCGACCATGCATCCATTCCGCGGTAAACTTTTACTTTAAAAATCTTCTCCTCATAAAGTATTGGATGGATTCTAATCAAATTTCACAGAAATGTTCCTTGGGTGACCCTCTAATCAAATTTCACAGAAATGTTCCTTGGGTGACCCTCTATCAGATTCCTTCAAAGAATTTTAATTGGTTGAAAATCATGGCTGAAGTGGGCGTGGCTAATTTCCATATATGGTAATACTGTAGGTGACTTTTCTCACTAATAGATGGATATCAACCAAATTTCTCTGGAATGATCCTTGAGTGACCCTTTATCAGTCTACAAAATTTTTTTGTGATCAGATGAAAAATATGTATTTTATGGGCGGAGGTCATTTCTCTTTATATAATATAGTGAAAACTTTGAAAATCATTTTCTCAGATTGTAACTGATGGATATCAACCAAATTTCACTAGAATGATCCTTGAGTGACCTTTTATCACTGTACAAAAATTTTTTGTGATCAGATGAAAAAATAATTTATGGGCGGAGGTCATTTCAAGATATATAGTGGAAACTTTGAAAATCATTATCTCACAAAGTAACCAATGGATATCAACCAAATTTCACTGGAATGATTTTTTAGTGATCCTTTATCAGTGTACAAAAAAATATTGTTATCAGATGAAAAATAGGTTTTTTTGGGCGGAGGTCAATTCACTATAATATTATGTTATATAGTGAAAACTATGAAATTCATTTTCTCACAATCTAATCGATGGATATCAACCAAATTTCTCAGGAATGATTCTTTAGTGATCCTTTATCAGTCTACAAAAGCCTGAGAATACCCCCTGAGAATTTGTCAGTTTAGTTGAATAAAGGGTTACTGCACAGAGAGGAAAATTGGTGTAAAATATGTTTACTGATGTTCAGAGTGGGGTAGAAAGAGTTGAGTTGACTGCACTCTAAGACATTTGGCAGAATAAAATAAATATATTGGATTGAATATTTAACTTTTTATCATCATTAGTCAGAATTTTGTTTCGATGACAAACAATTTTGTGAAGTAACATCCTTTTAGTAGTGTTTAATGAAAAGTGGAAAGATCTACAATCAAAATTTTGTGGACAAAGTACATTGTAGTAACATTCTGTTAGTGTTGAAATTTTTTTTTGGGATTTCAGCCAAATTTCAAAGGAATGATCCTTAGGTGACCCATTATCAGACTGCAAAAATTATTGTGATTGGATGAAAAATATGCGTTTGACATGCAGAGGTCAATTTTCAATGTTATTCATTGATGGTGATTTTTTCCAAACAGCCTTATCATCCTCTTATAATCATTTTCAGGATATTCAGGCCTGTGGAGCGAATCAGGCGCTCAAGCGCCTCTAGTTCTTTACACTGTTTCCACCTAACAAAATGCACAATTTTTTTACATACCCATCCGCCTTATATACATCAGAGGTCTGTTGCAGTTTACAGAAATGGCCGAGTGATGTTCCGAATGCATTGAAGTACAGAAAGTACCAGCAGGCAGTCTTAATTTTTTTTTTTTCAGGAAAAAAATGCATATTCATAATCAGAAAAGCTTTTACTGGATTTCTATAATAATTAAATGCCTTCAAACAAGTTCAGCCATGAAAGAAATAATTGCATAATAAATAGAATGATATGCTTATGTCTTAAAATTGTTGTTGTCTTTGCTCAGTTTTGAGAACTTATCATGACTTGGCAAAGATATGTCATTATTGTCATGATAAATTATCCCAACTGTGACAAGGTAACATTGACATTTTAAATTCTAAAATATTACTTTCTATTTGATATATGGAGTACAAGATTGTCTCTTTGATGTGACGGGTCACATACGAATCTTTCTTTTATTGCATTTTATTTCTTGTCATCAGGAATTTTGATTATGCAACTATATCAGATAATTATTTTCCCGCATTGTTTTATTCTTTTATGTGTTTGTTATAGAACTTGATTATGGCAATAAAAAAACCTTAAAATTGACAGTATCTTCTCTTTCCTGACTGTTTTCCAAGTTTCAGTTTAAGCTTCGCCGTCCTGAGGAAAGTCGAACTATTATCATGCATTGCGCCTGCCATACACAAGTAATTTAGTTTTCATCTCCATCTATCAAGCCAAAAATTATAATGCCTTTACAGGCCAGGAAAATGTTCATACATCTAGCGAACAAGAAAAATGTTAGCCTTTGCACCCGCCCAGTTTACTGCCTAAATCCGCTGCTATAAATTCCAAAATGAAAACAGCACATAATTTTGTTTGCCTCAACTGAGAATGAAGAGCTCCAAATTTCTTGAAATTTGAACGAGTTTGAAATAGGGACAAGTGGGAGTAAATAGCTCATTCAGACACTTTTTAGGAAAAAGGATAATTGTGTGCACTGAAGAAGCCATATTTTTTTCCCAAATGTGATAAAATTTGATCAGGACAATTGTCTCGGAAGAGTATGAAATAGGGTCAATAAAAGGGGCAAATTCTAGAAAATTATAAGGCTTTGTGCACTTTCCTGAAGTTACTGTCCTAGTATTTTTTATAATGTATATTTATTTAAACAATTTATGCCAATCTTGTGAACAGGTATGCTTCTAATTTAAGTGTTTATCAAACCTGATTAACATTAGGTTTAGTTGTTTATTATTGATAATACTTGGTCCAAATGAAAAGGTACATCTAGAACGATACAAGTGGTAGAGACTGCATACTTCCCAAATGTATTGCTTGTGACATGATCTTACTGTAGAAAACAACTTCAACTTAAAACCTTGATAGTCTTCATATTTCACATGTGTATTGGTTGAGACAAGACCTTTCTGTAGGTACCAGAACATTAACCCTTGTCATGCTGAATAAATTTTGGCTTAAAATTTGCATCAAAATCAAAGGACAAAAAGCACTGAAAGTTCCAACTGTAGGTCATTTTTTATTTGAAAAACTGAATCTATTGACAATTCTGGTTTGAAAGTGAGAAACAGGTGGTGTAGACTAACATCAGACTGCACATATGTGCAGACTGATGTTTGTCTATAGCTCCTGCCAAAGCAGGAATATTCCGGGTTCAGCATGACAAGGGTCAATATTGCATTTAAATGAAAAGTAAAAGAGTCTTCATACTTCACATGTTCAGTGCTTGTGACAAGTACCTCTTTTGGTACCAAGGTCATAGGTCAAATTCAATTTGATACTTTCAAATTCTTTTTAAAGTCTGTTAGTCATTTTATAACCCCATAAATCTTTCACATTTCTCTTATTTTTTGACTGATAAGTGAAAAGTACTTTATATTTTTCATATGTATTGCTTGTAACAAGTTCTTTCTGGTGGTTCTTATTTCAAGGACATCAGTCAAACTCAAGGGTGTTGTCAAGGTAAAAATTGTTTAAAAATTTTCAACTTTTTGCATTGGCCATATCTTTTGAATTGTAAGTGCTCATTGCTTGCAACAAGAAGGGGGTAAACTTTTAAGTTCATAAGTCAAGGTCCAGATCATTTTTCAAGGTCATTTAATTTCAACGAAATAAACTTAAACATGGGCCATAACTTTAAACTGAAAAGTGATATTCTGAATATTATACGTGAAAACAGCTTGTGACGATACACTTATGTAGAAACCAACTTTAATTTCATCAGTCAAGAATACTGTTTTGATTCTTGATTTATAAAAGATGATATGAAACGGTACAAAATCCATTGCAAATTGAAGTTGTCTGAACATAAATAATCGTGATTGAATAAATTTACACCTTATAAACATTGTGAAAAGAGGATAAGAGGATAATGGAAGCATGACTGAAGTAAAGATATGTGTTTATTAAAAGTAAAGATACGAGGGTTGTCCCAGGAATTCGTGAACTTTTGCGATATCTTTTATATAAAACGTGTGATGAAACTGAAAATTACAAGTAATGTAGATTGTTCATTTTTCTTAATTATTCCATAGGGCTATATGCAATACTCGCGAAGATATGATTCATAATGTAAGACTTGTGAATGTGTGTCGGCGCACGCTATCAACGTCGTTTTAAAATACATGAAACGTCGTTTCAAAACTGAATCACTTCTTATCAAAGTAGCGTCCTTACCGGCTCTATAGACTTGTTACGAAGAAAGAACCTTTGTCAAAACACATCTCAAATCATTGTTGATATAGACTTTTGCTATGCATTCAATAAAATATTTGATTTAAAAACCATTTTCTAAATCTTTTGCGTAGGTATACAATATCGTATTTTTCTTTTAACCAGAGAAGGGATGGGTAAAGTAAATGTTATATTTTTTCATAACCTATCGTTACATTTTTAGACATTCCGAAAAAGGAACATTTACAGTATTATACTCACAGGAAATGATAATATGGGTTTGTTTCGAATACCTTAGAATAACACTTCGCCTGCGAAAATTCATCAAGATAGACCCACCATAGAAATCTGGGATTTGTCGGGAGCCGCTTCCAAATCTCTCATGATGCCGAAAGTGCTTGCATATGTCCTTGAGGCCTCGATACCTATCATGTAATCACGCAACTTATGATCAAGTCATCTAAAACTTTAACACTGCTAATTTATTTACTCTTAGTTTCTGTTTATCCAATATATATACGTCGGTCGAAACGTCTTTAATTCCTTTTTCGACGCTGCTTGCATTGTTTCTCGACTTTTTTTTTCTTTATGTCCCAAATCAGTTTCAATTTTAGCTCATGATATAAGAGTATCCAGAATACTTAACATTATCAATTGGTCTACAGTCGTTAATCACTGGTAGGTAGAACTCATAATTATGACCAGAAATCGTCTTACTTTCTAATCATAACAAGTACTTGTGTTTGTTAGTCACCATTGTTCCTTCATTTTTAGCGCTAAGGCTATGACCAAAAAAGGGCCCATAGAAAAAATTGTTTACCACAAAATGATATTACAACGTGGCTGTCCGTGCCCAGGAAGGTCTAAAGATTGCATATTTGGAGTCAGACCTTTTCTGGCAGGTATATTGAACCAAGTCGAAAAATAAGCCTCGTACAGAAAATGCCGCCTATACTACTACATATATAGGCTAACTTGCATGAAACTTTCACAGAATGATCCAAGTCTCCTCACTTGCTGTCGAAGTTTTGTAGTTTATTTCTGCGTCATGGAAAAAGAAGCAAAAAAAGAATGTTCGAACTCAGGTATTCTATATAAAAGGTCAGATTTCAATAATTCTTTCAAGGAATATTCCAAAATTACCTGACTTTGTGCATAATTTGGGCGTTATGTTATATTTTGCCGCAAGTCTTCAAAGGGGGCCTAACAATATTCTAATGGTTTTCAAACAGGCAAATATATTCATACTTGGTTAGAATCAAATATAAATGCTAGCCATACAAAGAGATTTGTCTTCAGTTATTAACGTAAAATCCGTCTGTATGAAATCAACAGAATGTTTTAAGTCGCGACGTGCATTCGACGCATTCTAACATCGCAGTACTTTCGGTGCTTCGATTATTAGTAACGCATTGGGTTTTAAAGTGGTGATAAGGTTGTCTTTAAAGATGGAATTATCCGTACACTTAGATCAATGTTATCTAGAATGATTAATCAGCTTGAGTATACTAGTTCTTGATTAAATGTTGATGGCACCTCAACAATTGTCAAAAACCTTTTGAACTCAAATTGTTTAAAAGGCCTTTGTCATACTAAGTGAACACATTGTGCATCTTATATTTTTTCTTATCGAGAAGAGCAAAAGTATTTTGAAAGAGTCAACGAACCTGATTTGGAAAAGGATGATTTACCGGTAATTGAAATCGTATCAATGGTTTATCAAATGGACAAACAATTTGAAAAGGAAACTATCTGGAAAATGAGAGTGTTATAATTCATGATTTTCACCCTGGCAGGGCGGAGCCTAAGTATCGGGTCGTTGCACTTAAGTTAGAGGTAAATCGACTTTATATGCTCCCACTTTTTTAGATAGTCGACAATAAAAACTTGCAACGTTACGAGGGTTGATCAATAAATACGATGACAAGTTGAACATTTCTGTCATAAAACATCGCATTTTACCGAAATTCTGACAAAAGAAAGTTAACTATTAATTCATAAATAAAGAAAAGTAAAGGATGCTTAAAATCTGTAATTCACTAAGAATTTTTGAGATGCGACCGTCGCATCTCAAAAATTCTTAGTGTATTACAGATTTTAAGCATTCTTTACTTTTCTTCGATATCTTTAGAGAAAATGTCACGAGACAAACAATTGTCTCATACATCTTATTTACATGAAAATATGCGCCACTTGGTAGACTTTAAACTCATTTTGGGTAATGCGTGGCGACGTTGTTTGAAATTTGAGGTGAATTGCGGTGATCCACTGTACATACCTTCAAACAGTTGTTTGTAAAATAGCCAATTTTCAACATTTTTCAATGAAATTTTGACCATAATTAACAAAGATGAGAAAAATCATACACATAAATTCTCGGTCAAATGTGCTCATTCTATGCATATTTATACGGGGTGTCCACGTACTTGTTGATCAACCCTTGTATACCGTCAATGGGTAACAATACTCCTTATTCTCCCAAGCTGAAGATTCGAGGTTTTGGTTACCCAAACATGAAATGTGGTCAGTTTTGCTAAGCACGTTTATCCTTTTCGCTTAAAGATACAAATATTATCTTAAGGAAGAAGAGATCATCTGAAAGCCAACTAATCGGGCCTGACTATTAACGACCTTGCTGCAGAACTGGACTAGGGCGATCAGATCGACTGTATCGTTTTTGACTCAAGCAAGGCATTTGATAAGGCCCTCGTGAAAGACTAAGCTAAAACACTACGGCATCGAACTTGAATGGCTAAGAAGCTTCATGACATACAGGACTCAGCGTGTCCTAGTAGAGGGCAAGACCACAGGACAATTACGTATAACATCTAGTGTTCCCAAAGGATTTTTCATAGGACCACCAATCTTCCTGTTGTTTAGCGACGACGAGTATGTAACTAGATACCCACTATGAAACAAATAGAGGATAATCGTTTGTTTAAGTGTAAGATCGATTTATATTTCATTGAGTGAACAACAAAAACTATATTTTCACGAGTGGCAGAGCCACGAGTGAAAATATAGCTTTTGTTTTTCACGAAATGAAATATCAATCGATCTTACTCGAAAAACAAACGATTATTCTATTTCTTTAATGCAAAAATGAGACAAAATGTGAAATTTCTAGGACATATTTTCGTAAAGCGCGTCATTTTGCGCGTGCTTGCTATGCAACGTTCATTGTGACGTCACTTATTTCGCCCCGCATAGATGACGTCAGATAGGATGAAATGCACAAAAGCAGGGTATAGGTTTTTGATAATTTCACTGCTTTTGCGGTGAGTTTATCAAGTTATAATCTACCGTTATTTCTCGATAAACCACCGAAAAGCATTAAAGAAGACGATATATTTGTATAACGCATTTGCGAATATGCGTAAATAATCGTAGCTACGCCATTGTCACGCACTTGTTGTCGACCCAGTATTGGGGTCAAATCATTTAAAGCAGTGGCTAGTTGAACTTTATTCCTACACGTGACAAAAGTCATTGTAACTTTCCAATGTCTTCCAACCCTTAGAACAAAGTACTAGTCTACTAGTACTAGTGCACTTAGATAGGATGAGTAACTCGTGGGTGAAATGAGATGTTATGGTAGCGTAAGTGTTAGAGATGATACTTACAGCTAGATACCCACGTGCCGTCGTGTAATAATTGAAATATTGTTGAAAGTGACGTTAAACTGGTTGTATATTTTTTTAAGCATTTAAAGGTTAAACGCATTTAAGTTTAACTATGTCATTCAGAATCCAAATTGTTTTAGTCAGATATATACTGACAGGGAATAATGATAATAGTAATTGTAATAAAAGTAATAATAAAAACAATAATTATTGTAATAATAATAAAATAAAAAAGGCAGAGATTGGCTGACAACCCCTTCTCGCCCTCTTCAAGTCAGAGTTTCTGTACGCGGTTGGTGACACATTACAGTTACGGGTAGAAGGTCCATTTTAAATTTAGCTTAACCCTTTCCTGTTTTACAAAATTTTGGACCTGTCCAAATTCAAAGGTTTTGCAGACGAAAATTCAAAATGGATTTAATTTGAAAAATAACCATTCAGTAGGGTAAAAATAGTGTGGAAAAAGAGGAAATTGCTTGTCAGAAGCAATTTCTTCTTTTTTCACACTGTTTTCTCAATCATAAAATCACAGGCATGTAAAAAGCAGGGATTAAACAGCAAAGGGTTAAGCTAAATTTATAATGGACCTTTTACCCGTAACTGTTACTGTAACTTTTTTCATTATACTAGTCCCAAACGTATATTGTAGATACTTAGTGGGACCATGTCATCGAGACGATTGCAATGAGTACTCACAACATAGGGTCTCAGTGAGAAAAAAAGATTTTCGACTCTCCCTACTGACTCGAATCTGATCCTCTGGACATTTTATTCATTGTTGCCATTTTAACAAATTAGTTTGCATTGACTAGTACGTCAGTGCATGAATGGTCCATCCAGATTTATGGGGATAATTTTACTCAACTGTTTATGGATGGATTCCAAAAGCTCTCATCCCCGACATCGGCTCTCGTCCTTTCCGACTATTTATCTCTCTCCAATGGGTTGATAATCCCAGGCCTATGTGAGATGGCAGCTGGAGACTAGGAATGGATGTTACATGTAATGGCAGTACCGGTAAGAGAGAAATGCCAGGAATTTTTGTTAGCTGCCCCAACCGCCGCGATTAAACTAAAAGATTGTTGAACGTGGCTTAAAACCCCATTCAAGCAAACAAAGCAAAAGCTCCCAACAATGATAAAATGTTATATTCGAAAGATTTTTCTCTTTTTTTAAAGGATGAGTTCATACACCTAAGGTCATAGTCAAGTTTTAGTCAAGAGCATAAATTCTTCAAAAAATAATTGCCTCAAAATTTTCCAACAACTCTTCTTTGACAAATAAGTAGATACTTTTCTTAAGTAATTAAAGATAAACAACCAGAGAGAACTGGTATTTGAAATGAACACCTTATAAATATATACGAATATGGATACAACATATGAATAGGCAGGAAATTCAAACAGATAAGTTGATTTTTTATTTCTGTGCTTTCTTTTTTCCCGTAATATGAAAGACAAATTAAGATAGTGGATCCGTAATAGTTCCGCAGCGTTTCAGGAGTAATTATCTTTAAAAGTGTTAACCGAGGTTTCCTAATGATTTTCATTATACATTGTGAAAGTTCATGCGCTCAGCGGCCCATTTCTACATTCCAAATATTCAAAGCACTTCAGAATCATTTAAAATTGCTCTTCAAACTTGTGATGTCATGGGTTAGATCTACTGTCGGGGGAAACATCTTTTGTTACATTGCCTGGGATAGCATCTTCGGAAACCCCGAGGTATCCCTATTTGCTACGCTATATCGATATAGCGTAGCAAATAGGGAGACAGTGAGGTTTCCGAACATGCTGCCATGCGCTCAGGATAAAAACGTTAGCGAATCGCTTTCAAAATGATACCCCGCTTTGCACGTATATGCTCGTTCAAAGCGGGTTATCATTTCAAAGCGCTCACGAAACGCTTTTACACCCTGAACACAGGGCTTGTATAGTAACTTTAGGCTCGGAAAGGATATAATAGTAGTGACGTAAGAACCACCAGGAAGCCAGCGTTAGGTGCTCAGGGCAGCTGCCGCAACTTGACAAAAAAAACCTATAAAAGCGGCGTTAATCAGATTTCAAATAAATAATAATAATATTAATAATAATAATAATAATAATAAAGCTATGACATCAGTCAAATTGCCCTAAATTTAATTCCGTGATGTCATTGGCTGGAAGCGTCCGATTGGTCGTTGAATACTCAAAAATCTAAGACCGATTAGTGAATTTAATTAAAGGAATATATTAAATACATCGCTAACGTCGTTCGTAATTAACGAAATTAGGGGTATCCAGTTACCCCTTAATTTCATTAAAGCTCATTCATCCCACTAATTCAATTATATGTTTGGTTTTGTTATTTTTTGTCCGCCCATCCGGTTTTATCCGAGCTTCTCCGGAGCATTACTCGTTCGTTCAGTTTTTAAGTTGGAATGCGGAGCAATTCCAACTTAGATTTAACAAAACCGCAAAATGAACACAAGATAATTCCATTTCGGGTTTTCTGATAACACATATCACGTGAACAGGATATTAATACACTTCGGCCTATTTTGTACATCTCAACTTGGCATAGACATGCAGTTTATTTCATCAAGAAGTAATAATGTTGAACAATTACCCATTTATCACTTCATGTAAATTATTAACACGCTAATTTATGTTTTAAACGATATTTATTGAAACTTGCGTACGAATTTACTAGTATCACATATTTGCATTACTATATTTGCAAATCATGTGATAAGTCAAGTCCAATAAAGTCAGCTATTGACAATAGCACTGGCCAATCACGTGATCTGCTTATTTGGTAATGTCGCGACCTGTTTTTTCGTAGAATTGTGGAAATAGCACAAGTCAAATACGAGATCTGCATATATGGTAATGTCGCGGGCGGTTTTTCGTAGGATTATGTTGTAGCTTCTTTTAGAGGTGTAGTTTATCCTTCTGAACGAACTTTTTACACACTTCTACAAAATAGTTCAAATGTTTTTTGTATCTAATTGTTCCGTAAATCATCATTAGAAACGCGCACCAGCTGTAGATTATTTATCTATATTAAAATCCGATCCAGCAAATATTCTCTTTCTAATACTTCTCTAAAACAAACAAAAAAACCCAAAAAAACGGAACCCCATTTCCAAATCGCGCGAAAATTTCTCTGATGGTGGACGCAGCAAGGATCGATGAAGGTATAGATCCACAAGTTTAAGTGAGTGATCAAATGTCAATTTTGTCTCCACCTGTATAGACAAAATTTACCTTGGATCACTCACTCTAAATTGCGGGTCTATAGGCAAATATTCATCTTCTCTATCTGCTTTTGTCCATTTTCTTTAAGATTGCTTAGACATAAATTTACTTGTGCAAAAATACGCATGTGCGCAATCCCTCAAATATCATTGAAGATTATGACAGGTTAACTACAGATTTGGTTTTTATCAAATATCTGAACGAGTTTACCAACCCCACGTGTTTTGTCTTCAGGGGCCTCTTTCAAGAAAGGTCCTTCGACCGAAATTTGATCGTATCACAATCGTACGATTAAAATTGGCCTTCAAGAAACATTTTTGGCTTTCAAGAAACATTTCGTATTGTTTAATTTACCCATAAATTTGCGACACCTAAAGGCTAGTCGTGAATTTTGCGATTTTGACTGTGCAAGCATACGTACGCATGTACGCCCACTTTTCTTGTAAAGCACAGCTCCTCCAAAGTTTCTGGTTAGATTTGGATGAAACTTTAACAGAATGTTCCTAGTCACCTGACCTTGCGCATTAACTCACGGTTTGGGGTATTTCAGCAGCGTCTTGGGAAAAGGGGCCTTCATGTAATAAAAAATCTTGTGAACGCAACTCCTCCCTCATTTATGGACCGATTTGGATGAAAGTTTCACAGAATGTTCATAGTCACCTGGCCTAGTGCATATTGTCACGGTTTGGTGAATATTAGCCGCGTCATGGAAAAGGGGCCTCCATTTGAAAAATCTTGTGAACACAACTCCTCCTCCATTTATGGACCGATTTTGATGATACTTTCACAAAACGTTCCTAGTCACCTGACCTAGCGCATATTTTAACGCAGTTTGATGAATTCTAGCCGTGCCATGGGGTGCCTTCTTGAAAACAGTTTGTGAACGCAACTCCTCCTCCATTTATGGAATGATTCGGATGAAACTTTCACAAAATATTCCTAGTCACCTGACCTTGCCTATACAGTATCGGTTTGGTGAATTACAATTACGTCATCGAAAAAGGGACCTTCTTGTAAAATGCTTGTGAACGCAACTCCTCCTTTATTTATGGACTTATTTTAAAGATTTTTTTTTTACGAAATGTACATTGTTACCTGAATTTTTGCATGTTGTTGCAAGTGAATTGCAGTCGCGTCGTGGGAAAAGGGGACTTCATGTCAAAATTCTTTTGAATACAACTCCTCCTTCATGGAAAAAATGTCCGTATTGTTAATTTTCTTAAATCACAAATTGTACATTTGTACAAGATGAAAGTTAACAGCTCTCTTATCTCCCGCCGTATTCGGCGAGGGGATATAGTAATGGTCTCCGTCCGTCATTCCGTCGTTTCATCGTTCCGAGGTTCCGTCACTAAACTTGTCCGGAGCATATCTCCTAAAGTATAATAGCTGTCGTACGATTTTTCTTCTTGAAAGAGATCCCAGGTCCCACTGTAATACCTACAATACTCGTGAACAATTATGCTCTTTTCTCCTCGATTGGCGCATGGTAATCATATCATCTGCGTGTACATTGATTTAAAGTAAGCACGAATATATTTTCATGGTTTTTTCTAATACAGATTTATTTTCTCTCATTTCTTCTTTTTTATTATTTTTCTTTTATCAGATGCAGGCCTGTATAGCGATTTAGGGAATTAAGTGTCTCTCGTTGTTGAAATACATTGATTAATATACGCCCGTCAAAAGACGAGACGTACTATGTGATCACCTCGGCGGTTGGCGGGAAGCGTCAGCTTCGTTAGTGGCTTGATGTCACCGTCTCTTGAACGCATTCCAACTTATCAGTACTTTCAGTGCTTTGATTTTTCCAAGTTACAATACAATACGGTTCTCCGTCATAAATAGATGATTCACTTGAAATAAAACAAAATGGACAATTCAAAGGTCAAGGCATTTTGTTTAAATTTGGCTCTACTATATATATAATATTTACTACGATTATGATGGATTATAAAATAGATTGAGCAATTATTCTCTTTTATGAATACAGTTAAGACAATCGTGAAATGCACGAGTTGAATGATATTGGTATGGTTTCGGAATGAAAGTTTATGAGTGTGATGAATGAGTTTTGAGTGAAATTAAAGAGCGGTAATCGTATATCGCTAATTTTGTTCAAGATGAGCTAAATTGGCGATATATACATAATAATTCTATAAATGGCTCCCAATATCTTCACAAACTAATTAGACGCTTACAAAATTCAATTAAGTCAGTGAAATCATGATTTTATTCTAGCAATATTAATTTTAAGTGTAGTTGTTTATCTAATCATTTTAGTGATTTTCGAGCGTTTTTGAATGGTTTGAATGAGTGTTTGTAATTGATGAATGGAGCACTGAATTAGCGATTTTTTAATGGTTTTGATCGGAATGACAGTCAATTTAACGATGTTCTTAACTTAAGAAGTGCCGTTTGACAGAAATGTTTGGATAACTTGAACCCAAGCGTCTTAGTTCAAGATCAAATGCAGAAACTATGTGTGTCCTGAGATTATCTCCTTTTGTCATTCTTAATTCAAAATTATCTCAATATTCAATATGAGATAAAGCCGGATATCTGTTTTAACACTCATTTTAATTTTTTAACATAAAAGTAAATATTAATAAGTTGTTATAAATAACAACTTATTAATATCATCTTTTATATTCATACATTTATATAAATTTTAAAACCGAGAAAATTCTCAGCTGAGACTGGGAAAAGTTTTATAACCTCGGGCTCAGATATGTTCAGCCAGCCCAAAGATAATGGCCACTGGTCAAGGTAGAAATGTTCCAATTTAGCTTTTACGATTCATATCTTCGATACTAATGTACTGATTTCAAAATGATTGAATTCGATTGCTCATTAAAATCAATAGAAAGCAGATTTCGGATAGTTTACATTTTAAGGCCAGATCATGCTTGATTGTAGAAATTAAGTTTATCTAAAGCAAATTTCCTACAATGGCCTTATCGGTAATAAATTTTTAAAGATGAATTAAACACTCGATAAAATACTGTACTAATGGAGAAAAAACCTAACAAGATCACATGCTTAATTTAGCTTGTCCTTGACCACATATATACATCATACATTTAAGAATGGATTTCTAAATGAATATGTATATTTTTTCTAATATCAGTAGTTTAGCCATTTGCAAAGCAAGAGGCTATTGAGGGCCTGAGACGCTCCAATGACTCATTTGAAAAGCCTATGACGTATAATATGTAATAAAATGTTATTGGAAAGTATTTAAGGTAGTGGACCGGTAATAGTTTCGCAACGTCTTGAAAGTAATTGACTTTAACAGTGTAAAACGAGGTTTCCTAATGATTTTCATTAGGAAACCTCGGTCAACATTATGAAAGTTCAATTGTTCCGGTTAATTGCGGAACTATTACGGGTCCACTACCTTAAGGAAAAGCAATCCCTTTTAAGTAAGTCAAAGGTCAAAGGCTGATATGATTTACGATATTTCCAAAAAAACTATTTTGCATTGTTCTTTGCGATTAATGTTTGCCTCCTGAACGTTTACGGAAACGCTACCCAAAGAAATACCAAACGCGTTCTCTATGACCAATATACTTAAAAAAAAAAGATTTGTTTGTGAAACACGAATGCCCCCGTAACAGCATATTTTTCACAGTTTGACCTTGACAGATGACCTTGACCTTGTCACATGACCTTGACTTTGGTACCAGCGGATGCAGATCATTGTGATTAATCATCATGCCAATTATTGGCCTTTTATCTTGAATAGGCTTGAAGATATTGGCAATGTTAAGTTTTTTGGTTAACTTTTGCAGACAGACAGACAGACAGACAGACAGACGGACGGACAGACAGAAGGACAGACGGGCAGACGGACAACGGTAAAACAATATGCCCCCGATCTATCGATGCGGGGGCATAAAAAGACTGGTAAAGGTAGTTTAGTAGCTCAATGTTACTTGAAAAATTAACAACTCTTTAGTAATAAGTCCCGCAAACGGATTGGCCTTGTCGGTATGAAAAGATAGGCACTGACGTTGATGGGATTTACACGAGCTACAAGGATTTTCTGAATTGGCGGACCCGAGATATCCGGAAAATTTTGTCATAATATGTCGACTTACTGACTGTCCATAAGCCCTTATTAATACCTTTGCCAGAGATTTGGTAATCAAAAACTGATTACAGCAATGAGGTTGCCTCGTCGTACAGACGTCCAAGCGGCCTACCTTGACCAAATATACCAGATTATTTCATTCTAACGTTTACAAGACGCACCATTTTAACAATTGTCAGACCTGACTCAATGCAATGCTTAAAAGAATTTTTTATGGATACGACCCTTTTCAGGAGATCATTAATATGATGGCAATAATCAATTTTTTCGCCTCTAACAATAAAACAAGTCGGGGTGGTATATCGAATGCTGTGTAATTTTGCTTCTAAGCAACAATGTGTAGAAGGCGCTCGTGATACTCGAAACCTTAGTTACTACTCACAGTGGCGTAGCTGGGGCCTTTTTGAGAGTACGCACAATGGAAGGTCGATTGAAGCAGGGCCCATTTAAGGTAACCAGGGAATCAAGTCATTAGCGAAAATCGCAATTAAAGCATTATAGAATTCAAAATTTTCTCTTGAGTGATGGATTTTTTAACAGATAATTCAAGAACAACTGCAGTGGTTTGAATTGCGTGAGTCTTAGGCACAACTAGACCTCGTAGAAATACACTGTGACGAGTATTAGTACAATAGAATTACAATTGTAGAAGGAGTTGTGCTCACTTAAAACACTATTAATTTTTTATCCAGGAACAACTATATGCATAAAACATGTTAGTGTATTTTTTAATGCAAATTTTGAAATCAGAGTGAGTCATTCTGTCAAATTTTAGTTCATTTCTATTCAAAGTGTCGGAAGGTTTCTCACAAAAGAAGTTTCGACGAATTCGGTGGTTGATAATTCAGGATAATTCAAGAAAAAACAGAACGTTTTTTTTTTATTTTATTAGTCTTATGCACAACTTTACACGAATGAGATGCATTGTGACAAGAGTCAGCTCTAGCAATACAAAAGAAATGGTAGGGGGAGTACTCCAAAACTAAGCTATTTCGTTAAGTCAAGGACAGATAATTCAGGAACAACTTAAAAACAAGTTATAGTCTTATGCACAACTACACATCATGCCGCGTCAAGCGGAGTCATACATGTAGTTGTAATTTTCACTCCATTCCTATTCAAACTGTAGGAGGAGGTGAACACTCAGGATAAATATTGATTTTCGATCAAATGAAGGGTAGATAATTCGGGATAACTCAATAATTACTGGAGATATTTGAATTTCAAAAGTCTTATATCCTGCTAGACATCAAAATGAGTAATTGCAAGAAGGGTCTGCCCATTCCAATTTATAGTAAAGGAGAAGTTGTGCACAGAAAAGGCTAAAGGACGGACACACAGACGGACGGACGAATAAACGTAATCACAAATTCGGAAAAATCTTAGTCTGAAAAGAGCTAACGAGGGCTTCATCATTTCATGTGGTATTGTGAATATCATCTGTTCATAGAGAGGGTGTCGCCTTTTGAATTTCGAAAATCTGAAATTTCACACTATAAAGCTCCTAGAATTTGCAACCGATTTTTGAATACCAAGCTTTCAAGATACGCAAACATTTTTGGCTTGGTTTAGACATTCAAAATTGCATGTTCTTCGTGTGCATCACACGTTAAATCAAGAGTTACCTAAAAATAAATCACATCTCTGTTACATGTGTGCATATAATGCAACGGCAAGGTTTGACTTACAATTAATGTAGGTGAACGACGTTGAGCCTTGTGAAGTTAATAACCTCGTTTAAATAGCTTAAGCATTCATATACTATTGAAATCGATACAACATCTTGTCTGGCCTCTTACAAGCAAATCGAGAATTCATGGAACGCAATTTCGCTGGTCGACGAAAAGTTACTGGTCTTATACGTTGCAATTACTAACTAACGCACACCTATCACCTTTATGAAAATCAAGCTTTTATTGTTTGGAAATGCCTCGGGATGTCTTCTAACACTCTGCAGTGCTGCAATAAAAGCTTAAAGCTCTTAACAGAGGAGAAGCTATTAGGACAGCAAATGTCAATACTACATGGTCTGCATGTGTGTGTGCGGTCTGTGATATTTTTTAAAAATTTTGATATAATGTTTCATTCCAATGTCGTCTTATCTAAAGTTTGGCATCAATTTACTTCATAGATTTCATCCAACTTTTAAAATCAATCGAAACATCTTGGCCGGCTTCCTCCCCATGAGATCCTCTGTCCTTCACCTCTATACCTCTATACCTGGGTGTATATGACTTCAGAAAAACATTTAACGTGAACCTAAGGTTATATCTGGTTTGGCGATTTCTGTTTCTAGGTAGGCCAACATTCATTATCTTTACCTCGAAGCATCGAACTCTATTGGAGTCAATAGAGGTTGTGAAGTTTTTTGGTGTTTTTTTTGGTAAAAGGGTGTGCAAAAGATGGGCTATTAACAAAACATTTGCTTGAAGAATTCTTGAACTCAAGGAAATACGTAAACTTTAGGTCCTACTGATGGTGTCTGTGTATGTGTGTTGGTGTTGTTTTTTATTACACGAACCCTTTTGACGATTTAACCTGATTTTCGTTTTGAAACAGAAATCATCTCGAAAAAAAAACGATGTTCTTAATTGACATCTATAGCTATATGCGAAATCTTGATACACATGTATATCAGAAAAACTTGAACTTATGTACAAGATAAATGAATTCAGAAACTTCTTGTGTATCATGGCACCATGAACTGATTTTGCTAGGCCGCTAATACAAATCACTTTGACTCCATTTCAACCACGGACTTCCGTCATTTTTTTTTTTCATTTTTTGAAATTTATTAAATAGAAATACTTGTCTCAATTTTATCAAATTTGATTGATTCCCGTTAGGCGTCTAGAATTCATTCAATAGTACTTCGTCTAGATCGTACAATACCTGTAGGGTGCGTGTACTGTCATGTGCTCAAGATTTCAGTTCAATATCATTTAGAATTAAAGACTAAAGTGCATTTTACCAGACTTAAGTTTCTTAAAAACCTCTTCCCTTATTCATACCAATAACTCCGGCTAAAATTTGTACGCACGTGCGTATGTGCGTATATGGCAGCTACGCCACTGACTCATGTTTAGGCATAATAATTTCAAAAAATCATTTTTTTTACTTTGACATGTGTAAAGGGAATTTATTTAAGAAAGCTCATATTTTTGAGATTTAAAATGCCACAAAGAAAAGAAATTCTTAATTTTCACTGAGGCATTTTTTTTTTCTTGACGTCAGTATATATGTTACCAATACACATCCGTTAATTCTAAGGTGAAGGCATGCTCATTTTACTAACACTTTGGATATAATTTGCCAAAGAAATATTTAAATTGGTTGTGGTATACAAGATAAATAAAGAATAGATAGTTGGTGACAGTTTGTCGGGTAGGGCGTATGAATTTATTTTGTGAGCCGGAGGCGAACCGGATAAATTACGCCGCCTAGGCCGATAAACTTTTCCATCTAAAGTCACCTAGCATCTATTCTATTTATCCTGTTACAATTTTCTTTCAGAGTCTATTCGACATAAAGTCTCGAACATGTATTCTAATCCCGATTTAACACACAGATTCCTTATCATCAAGGTGAACGGGTGGGTGAGGTCGGAAGATCGCATACGGATAAAGAACTCGATCATTGCAAGGATTCTTTATGCTGAAGTAAAATATTTTATAAGAATAGCAAAACAAAAAATAATGATGGTAAAAAAACAAATACACAAACAAACAAACAAAAATAAACAAAAACAAAACAAAACAAAACAAACAAACAAACAAACAAACAAAAAAACATAAGCAAGCTTAACATACCTGAATGAGTAAGAAGATTTGAATTGGCTGAATCGGGAGATTTGAAGCAACAGTTTCTAGTGACAGGATAGATATCATACATGTATCATTTTAAAGAAAGAGAAGCGAATTAAGGTGGCAATGGACAGCGGCCTCCGAACTCTAGAAACCGGAAGTGGGTTTTCGTTTATTTTACGGCTCTTTTGCACGTTGTTTAAAAAGACCGGTTTTCGTAAGATTCTATTTGTGGAAATAACGTAGAATAATGATGGTAAAACTTCATAATTTAGCTTCTTTTCAATATTTGATATTAATTGAATGACTGGATCATTAATTTAAACAATAAAAATGCGTTAAAACCGTCATTTGTTTAGGGGGTAATACTGAAAAATAACGAAAAACTTTCTTATTTGCATGGAAAGGTATGCTGATTTTTTTACCAAATAAAGGAAAAATATGGATTATAAACATATCGGAAAATAAGAAAAATTCATTGGGTAATTTCTTTTAAAAAAATAGGTTTTTTTGGCATTTTCACCTAGTAAAATTACAAAAATTAGTGCATTTTTGACTTTTGCAAGCAAATTGTGCAAATGCAAGTGATCAAAGAGAAATTTTCTTGTCAATAGCCATTGTGTACATGTATAAGGTCTATCAAAATGTATGTGTTTTATAGCTATAATCTAGTACAGAGTTTATAATAGACCTTAAACGAATATAATCGTTTTACCGAAAAATGGCCCATACCACTCAAGGGCAGATAACTCTAGCATGAAAACGAGCGTGGAAAGGTACCTTCAAATTTTGATATAATGTCTACACAATGTTAATCTACAACATATGTGACCAAGAAAAAAAATCATTGGGCGGAAAAAAATGACGCCATGTGTCCATTGCTACCTTAAAAAAAATGAATGAAGCAATATCATTTTGGGTCTTATTTTTAGTTATTTATATTTGTATGATCCTGACTTAATATTGTTTGAAGCATAAAAGGGAAACATATTTTCTTTGAAACATGAATATTAATACACGGATATCTTAATCTCAGCTACTGACAGACGTTTTTGTTGTTAATTACAATTGTAATATAATATATAATATAAAAGTTACCAATCAATGATACAAGATAATAATTAAAAACCACAAAGTAGGAAACTGGGGCCAGTGATTGTTGTTTTTACTGCTTCGAAAGTCATCAGTAGGACAAAAATACGTCTTAAATGTTTTGAAGAAACCGGTCCCTGGGTGCTATTATTTATGATATTTTCAGTAAAAATGTTGTTTCTAACTTCATTCTTTTAGATTGTGCAAGAAATGTCGGAAAGAGTCCCTTTACTAGACGAATCTGAAGCAACGTCAACCATAAATTCAATTGAAATAGTCAATGCCAACCATGCTGCTGAATCTAACATAAAGGACTGTGAAGGGTGTGATAGAAATGAAGAGACCTTTGGGGTCCTGAATGGGGCTGCACCTAGTTATGCTGATTTAAACGGGACTGGTTCACAGTCAGAATTCCAGAAACGCTATGATGTTCTTGACAACTCGTCCAGAACAACGTATGTACCAAGGACAAAATAAACTTTACGTACATTCCTCAAATGTGTAATACGAATAATTCCTTTTTCTAAAAGTATCGATGATGAATTATCAAATTATCAAATAACGTAACTACAGCTTTTTGGAGCTGTAGTTACGATGTTTATATTATTCAACAACACTTAAATTATAGAAAAGGAGCTGTTTAGGCATTTATTTTGGTCATAGTCCACATTTGCCTTAATCCCAAATTTTCATTTCTTGTCTTCTGAATGCGTGGAAATATAAAAGACCTGGTTACGTCTTCGTGTTCAGTCAAATAAGTTTAATACATCCCCACAACTGTACTTAAAACACGCTGAATAAAAACATGTTAGAAAACAAACAATTACAAGCAATAGATCAGCTTAAAACTACTATTAGTCTATTAATATCATACACCTTCTTCGAAGCACTTTCTTCTTATTCCACAATCTTATCATCCCCAAAAGACCAAAGTATTTCCTAAGTGATGCCGATTTCAACATTTTTCGTAAGTGGCGTGTTAACCTAAGACATATTAATTTTTTTGCAGTGATATCGAAACCTTTATGCATCTTCTAAAGGGTATGATGGGGACGGGTATACTGGCGATGCCTGTTGGTTTTAAAAACGGTGGATTATGGGTATGTACATCTTAGACTAGTATAAATGCCAACTATTCAGTGAACTTTTGAGGCCGTCTTTGGGTACAGTGTATGTGCATCTTCGCAAGCCAATGGCTCTACCTGCACTTTGTAATATGCGCATGGAAGAATTTTGAGTGAGAACCCTTGACTTTCAAAGAAGTGGTTATTTATTTATTTATTGTTTTTTTTTGGGTATATATAATGGTTTCAAATCCTGAATCTATTTGTACATAGTTAGTTGTTTGGAAATTTCAATCCTTCTGTTGTTGACAGCTTTTCCTACTTCACAAAAAGCGTTGACAGACGCGCAGTCCCATATCCAAGCATGCACCATGTACTTTCCACCGAATAATCATGAAAATGGTATCAGAATATTAGACTATTTGGCAATTCGTTTTCAAGAAAGATAATTCAAATGGTTATAACTAAGTAAAGAACACCAACTAATCACCTTATCATCTCTGATAATTGTTTGACTACAAATTGTAATTTTATACTTCTTGATTCAATAAAAAGTCATGTTAAGTAATCATTTTTTTAAATGATCTATTAGTTTTCACAGGAGATAGAAGTTAGAGTATGTTAAGCATTAGCGTGCGCGACGTCTAAATGTACAAGTAAAATGCTTTGGTTAAATGGAAAAAGACTACTAACTACTTTTTATATGAATCTATATAAATTACCTTGATTAATCATTTGTTAATTAAACAAATCAATTCCTTGTGGATATCTCTTTAATGAATTTTTTTTGTTGTATATTGCAGGTTAGTTTTGTATGTGTAATATTGTTTGGATTGATAGCCACTCACTGCATGACATTGTTAGTTTCAGCTGGAAATGAATTGTCAAGAAGGTGTGTATATGTCTCTAGGCAGCCTATTTTTCGGCTCAGACAGACAAAAGTCTTTACTGCGCGCTACCTAAATACAGTTAACAACATCGTGAAATTAACATTCATCTCAATCAGAACCATTCTTAATCGCAAACAAGACTAAAAACATAAGATCAACAACAAAATTCAAAGTAAATGTAGCTCGATGAAAATTGTAATTTCACTAAAATAATTGAAATGTAAATGTCTGATTGGTTCTTGAAGAAGTATAAAGCTATTTAAAGAACATATATGGATATTTTTCAAAAGGGAGGTAATAAATATCGCTAATTTTGTTCATCCTGAACAAAATTAGCAATATTTGATTACCTGCCGTAAATTTCACTCAAAACTTAGCCATCGCACTCATTCTATTTCATTCAAAATTCATTTCTAAATTCTCCATCTTGTCAATTTTACGATGATCTTAGATGAGATCTTTGTCTCTCTTGAGTTAATCTGCCATATTTTTTCTGGGTTATTTAATGCCTGTTAAATCAAAGGCCTTACATGTTTGGGAATTGTTGAAAAATAACATTCTACCTAAACAGTAACATGCGCCGATTTTTTCAACTGTTTTAGATGACGAGTTTAATAATATCTGTATTTTATGAGCACAAATTTTATACATGTATTATATTTATAATTTGACCCGAATTTTTGCGAAAAATCCGCAAAACATGTAACGCCGTTTAAAACTGGCGTCACAGTTTATACATTATGACTTCATTTTCTCGGTTACAAAGTAGCGTTGCTCTCTGAGATCATTTGCATAGTTTTTCCACCAGTGAAATAAAACCCGTGTAACATCAAAAATATTCAACGGGTTTATTTAACTCCCTCGACGTAGGTCATATTATATAATGCAATTATTTTCTACGTAATAATCGAGAAATGCATGTACCAGATTATCACTTCATATGTTAACCGCCAACCTAGTGAAGTTACCAAATGTTATTATACCTAAAACGTTCAAACCTCAAAGCAAGAGAAAGACTTAAATATGCCTGACAAATACTCCATGAAAGTCCTCTGGCCAGTGGTTAGAGCTCTGGTCTTTGACGCCTAAATTTTAATTTTAATACTACTTGTGTCTGTGGGTTCGAAGCAAGCTCGTGTCGGTTAAACGGTTTATTTTCAGCTATGCTTTAATCGCGGATTATTTGTTCGTTATTTTTTTTCTTTTATTTTTTGAATATCCTGCTTTCGGTTTTATACCCCTTTTTACATGTTATCCACGCTCTCTTAATGTCTTGTAATCATATGCTAGTAAAATCTGCCACGCAATAGTCATATTTTGTCCAACAAATATTGTAATCGCATGACGTTTGTGTTTCGAGTAAGATCAATGAACGACCATCTCCTTAACAACAGAACCTCTTCTTTTACACGTTTTAGCTTCGATCATAAACTACAATTCACAGTTATCCTCTATACCTTTCAGGACTAAAGGTCAACAGTTCGATTATGCTGGTGTTATAGAAGAGGCATTCGCTACTGGGACAGCAAGACTGAAAAGAATGAGTAAATTTGCAAAGTAAGATTTTTTTCGTCTTTTAATTGAATTTGTACGTATTGTATGTTCTGTAAATACGTGTCAATTTATAGGGGTCCGTAAGAAAGGCTCGGCTTGACCAAAAAATTTGAGCATCCCCTCTCAATCAAGTCATTATCATCATTTCAATTATTTTCATCATTCCTCGATAGATTTTCAAATCTGAAATGTTTTTATAATTACAAAAATGACATATTCAAATGTCAAAACAATTCAGCAATGTTATTTATATAAAGCATTCCTGAATGACCTTCTATTTCTTTTGAAATCCTTGATGTAAATTCATATAACACATAAATATAAGAATAAAGACTCGGCATATAAATAAGTATTTCATTTTAGCTTGGTTTTTAATAGAAGAATATTCTGTGGTCTTAACGACAGCACATTTCAGTTTCCACATTTGCCTCTCACCAATGGTTGGATTGTTGTAAATATATATTATGCAAACCCAATTCAAACAAACATTTTTCAATGTGGAGTTTGTTGTGTAAAAATACATGTTGTAATACCTCTAGTATCATAAAGGCCTTTGCAGTGAAATCTTGCATCGATGTTCCCTTTCAATTATAAGACGCGTCCGTTTTATCAAGGGAATAAGTTTCGTCAGTTTTCCCCCTTTTTTCATATTAGATATTTTATTACTATCAAACACTCAAACGATTATCCAAGTACACCTTACGGGGATCTTTGTCTGTTCACTATAAGAAGATTTAGAATAAGGGCTAACAATTCAGGCGCTTAAGGGTCGCCTTTGGGATCGAGGTATCATGTGCCGATTCGCTGCATTTTACCTTTTTCAGATACTCTGTGAATGCCTTTCTTTTGATTACACAGTTTGGATTCTGTTGTGTTTATACTGTGTTTGTTGCTAAAAATATCAAACAGGTAAGCCAAAAAAGTGTTCAAAAAGTATTGAATATAACAACAAATATGAGAGACTATAAATAATAGTCAGTAATAGATAGTTTGACTAATCATAATCTTTTAAAATATTTTTAACATATTTGTAAAGTAAAAACATTGTACATACGCTAAAGGAAATTGAAAGGAAAAGATAAAAATACAGTACCATATTTATCATTCGTTAGCGACCATTTAATCGTATCAACTTATTTACGAATAAATATTCTATGAATTGTGAAAATGCAAATTCTTTAATGCTTTGCATTAAATTACCGATATTCCTTTCTGGATTTCAACTGGACAAAGTTTTTGCTAAAAGGTAAAAGAGAAAGGGAAATTCGCCGTTTGAAAGATTTAGCAAATCTTTGTATATCGCCATAAAATCATGTGCAAAAACATTTTCTATTAGATCTTATCCTAAAATAAGCAGACTTCGCGGTTTTTGCATGAAAGAATGATTTTTTACCTTATTCAGGTTAAGTCTCGTGAAATATAAAGACTGTTTGAGTAAATAATAATATTTACATATCATTTTACAGGTGGTACAATATACCCATCCAGATACCTTAGATGACAGATTATATATTCTAATAGTTACTGCCTTCCTTGCTGTGTATTTGATACTTTTCACAAGTTTGAAAATACTCGCTATTTTTTCCACATTTGCAAACATTCTGAATTTTTTGGGACTCATCATCATATTTATCAACGTCTTCCAAGGTTTGCCAGACATCAGCGAGAGACCGATAGTAGGAACTTGGAGTACGTTTCCACTGTTCTTTGGGCAGGCAGTTTTTGCCTTTGAAGGTATAGGTTTAGTAAGTATACGTCATTTGTTTTTTTTTTTGGTTTGAGACTAGGCAAAATTAATTTAACAAATTTATACTGATCAATTTGGTTTTTTTTTTCACTAAATCAAACATGTCGAGTGTCGAACCCACTCACCCCCTCCCTTCCCTGCCCCTTCCCCAACATAGAAATACATTTTCTTTTTATCCATGACAATACTTATATCATTATCCGACGGCAGTAAAATATTTTTTTAAGATATAGCTGCCGTCTTCGGTCTATCAATGAGTGTGTAAACTTCTTCATAAAATATCATTCTAAACCACGAACCAAATTCAATGAATCTTTGGTGATCCTTCTACAAAAAAAGTTCATATCCCCTAGTATGTATCGCTAGAATCATATTTGAGCTTGTTCGTGACATTTCTAACAATTTGAAATGTTCGAGAGGGGCAATCGTTGAGCAGCCTGGACAGTCATAAAAATTATACTGTTATACCAAGTTACCTGGTGGTCTACAGATAATTTAAGATCTATCTACTAAACGTATGGTGAAGACTCTGGCCAGGCTGTGCGAATGCAAAGTCTGGTCACAGTCTTTAATTTGCGATAGTTGAAATTGTTGTAAATTTCACACACAGGCTCATTTTCTTTTTGTAGGTGTTGCCTCTGTATGAAAGAATGCGGAACAAGTCACACTTGTTAACAAAACCTGGACGCTGGCGTTACATGAGATATCCTGGGATCCTGCATTTGGGGATGACTATCACTTTATGTTTGTATGCTGCCATGGGGTTTTACGGGTACCTGAAGTTTGGGGAAGCCTCTAGGGGCAGTATCACACTAAATCTTCCCGTTGACCAATGGTAAGGGTGTTTTGTATCTCACGTAGTCAGGAACAGACGAAATGGTTTTATGTCGGTTTGCTGCCCATTGGTTCTTTGCTTTAGTTATTTGACCATTCTTATGACAGAATATACGTCATCTTCCAGTGATCAGTGGAGGAGCTTAAATGTCATTTATCCCTTCTTTTAATTCATATGTTTCCACAATCCGATGGAATTAAATGTATGACTTTCAAAAGTTATTGAAGCCAATGTTCATTTCGAGTGTGTCAAATTACCATCCCCCGTGTTTCATGGTGCAGTCTCTAACCTCAATCAGGTCTGTGATCACCGTGAAAGAACTATAATCCATGTTTCATTCAGATGAAATTGTTGTCCCTTTAATATATGCACTATTACAATTAGGGATGACATTAACGATCTTTATAATATGACAGACGTCGTGGGAGTAAAATAAACCCGTTGAATATTTTTGATATTACAGAGGTGTTATTAAACTAGTGTTATATCTATGCAAATAAGTTAAAAAACGGATAGCAACGTTACATTTTTGTTATGAAAATGGCCTCATAATGGGTTTGCTGACGTCATTTCATAAACGGCGTTATTTGTATCACGGAAAAACATGAATCGATAAAAATCGTTATTTTCCAGTTTAATTGCAAAATATCGAGTCATATCATAAATATAATATCAAATATGTGCTACTTGTAAACGCATTGGACTTGTAAACCAAAAAATCGAATATTGTTGACGGCGTGGATTCGAGGCCGGCTCACGACGGATATTTTTTAGATATGCTTCGGCTGAGGACAGTTAATTTACAACAAATACCGAATTATCAATCTCGTCATCTAAAACAGATAACAAATCGGCACATCCTCTTTTTATCTTTTTATAGATGACTCGTTTGATTAATACGGTATTCAATGACCACTCATTTAATATCGTCTTTACTCACAATATGCACAGATATGCTTGGTTTTTGTTGCAGACAAAGGTTAGCGAAATTGCTGGAACATAAAATAATTTCTTTTTATGACGTAATCATCAAATATAATGAGCGATGAATCAATCCTTCAGTGGCAGTTTGTACTCATTTTAGATCGTATTGTCAAAATAATAGGATAGGTTAAGTAGTAGGTAAAAAGGTAGATTACTAGGATATTCTCAGAAAAAATAACAAAAAATCTTAACGGACATATTATATAGTCCATTTATGTCAATATTTCTTTATGAAGAAATACTTGTTTCTTTAATTTCAGGATTTATCTGTTAGTGAAGGTGATGTTTGCTGTCTCCTTATTTATAAGCTGTGGTTTACAGTTTTATGTGCCTATAAGCATCATCTGGCCAATTGATTCTGAAAATATCAATAAGAAATGGCGAATTCCGGATCTGTCAGAATGTCTTTTACGATTGGTTCTCCTTGGTGTCATTTGTAAGTATAATTTTACAGGTTATTCGATTTAATGAAAGAATTGTAAATAATAAATGACAAATTCTGGAAACAAAGTTGTTCTCGGAAGCAATGAAATAACATTATTTCATAAGAACATCATTTACACGATGATTATGTTCATCAAATAGCTCATTATGACCATAAAGGGAGAGATCTTGATCGTCTTATCCAACGAAATAGCCGCCACCATAGCGTAGTGGGTTGGGCGTAAAAACTTCTAATCTGCATGTCATGGGTTCGATCCCCGGTGGCGGCAAATATCCTTTCCGACTTTTGTCTCTCACCAATGGGTAGATAATCTTTAACCTGTGTGAGATAGCAGTCGGAGGCTAGGAAAGGGTGTAATGGTAGTACAGGTGAAAGAAATACCAAGAATCCATTGTTAGGTGCTCCGGCCACCGCGATATAACTGTGAGATTGTTGAAAGCGGCGTAAAACCCATTCAATGAAATGTCGGTCTAACCGATATTATTTGCAGTGGAATATACTTTACTTAAATTATGAAGAAAAATAAGCATTATTACCTGCAATAAAATGCAACCCGTCACGCGAAAATGGACCATCTGGGTAGTACCAAAAGTGTCGACCCAGATCAGAAAGCGTTGTTTGCGCAGACTGACTTGGGTCGAAAATTTTGGCAATGGGCTTATTTTCTAGATCTAGAATGTTTATCTACCTTCAAGTGAAAGAATTTTTTGAAATGCGGCCCATGGTTGACCATTGCTGGACCCAATCTCTTTTTCAAATATGCATTTAACAAAGTTCCCAGATGGTCCCTTTTTACATGGGTCACAAATGTGAAACTACAATACTTTTAAAATACACAGTAAGACATCAAAATTCAATTAATCAACCAGTCTTTCTTCATTGTATGTATCCTTTGAATGCAATGTTACTTGATGTAATTAGGTTTTAACCAGTCAACACAATGTTTTTAGAGCAAAATGTTTCAGCTTGGCTATGCATCTGTATCTTGCAGTTGTAAATGAGAGGAGCAATAAGAGCGGCCATTTCAGCATGCATAATAATCAGGTTTTTTTAGCAATTTGTATCCGTTCAAATACTATACAACTATTCTCACTATTTACAATGAGTGATTTTATATAGTGTGACACTCCTCCCTCTCTAACTTTATCTCAGTGTATATTTCTACATCTGTCTCATCCCGAATCTCTGGTTTATCTATATTTTTCACGTTACAATAAACACTTAAGGTAACTTACTATAATCATTAGACGCTGTTATTATTTGAAGTGATCAAGATGCTAATGTGTACGTGAAGTGTTTTTTATTCATTTATTTTTTCACGTTTGTAAGAACAAACACTTGCAATACAGCAGTTATTACATATTTTACAAGTTGCTAATTATCTGTCGACACACTTGTTATTTTCAAATTTCCATATCAAAAGAATGGAGCTGTTTTAACATAAAACATTTGGCTAAGGATGATACCATGCTTATATTTGTCAAGTCAATGTTGTATTTGACGACGTTTTCATGATTAAGATTTTGTCTTATGAACGTTTTTACACAAAGGTACCTTTAAATTGGACATGTGTGGATTGGCCAAATTTAAAAAACAACATATTTTTGGATGGACCTTTCCCAAAATATGTGCCTTAACTCCTTTCTATCAATAATCGTTTCAATAAATCAGTGCCGCTTAATTGTAGTGCTTGCATCACTTAGAGTAAAATTAACATCTAAATAATTACATGATGCATCGTGCATGCTATCGGATACAACGATTATTGCAAGACAAACAAGCAAGGAAAGGATATTGGTAGAAAGAGCCTGAGATGTGCGTTACTCGACAATCATTTGAAAAATCTAATGGATTTAATTCAGGTGAATATCAAGAAACTTAATTATAAAGTATGATAAAAATTAAAGTAATAAAAGGACAAAAACGTCTTAAGTGTTGGATTTAAATGTGTATTTTCTTATTTTTTATTTTAGGTGGTTTTGCAGCCCTAGTACCTCATATAGATTTGCTGATCTCTTTAGTCGGTGCCTTTGCAAGCTCATTTCTGGCGTTTTTATTTCCACCCATTGTAGAACTTGTTACATTTAAGTGTAATCATTTTACTAAGGTTAAAAATGCAATCATAATTTTGATTGGTGTCCTTGGATTTGTTACTGGTACATATGCTTCATTCAGGGATATAGTTGATTCCTTAGAATGATATTGTTTATACTGCACAAAAAGGGTATTAAACAGCAAAGAGATTTCTGCGGAACACATTTATTGTTGTTGTTTTTTTCTCCCTCAAAATAAAAAGACTGCCCGACGTTTACAAAAAATCATACATGGGTAGTTCCTATGCTCAGATGACCTTTAGCATCTGCGCAGTCTCATCAAGTGCATTGAAAATATCAAGTTTTTATAGTTAGTAACTCGTGAAATTGACATTCATCTCAATCAAATCCATTCTGAATCGCTCACCCAACGCTCCATTCGTTAGAGCGTTCATAGTCTTTAATAAAGCCTTTGATATGGTAAACAGAAAAAAAACCTGTACGTAATTCTTTCAGTTATTGGTATAAATGGAAATCTATTCTGATGTATAACAGCTATGTATGAATCCGTAACAGTTCGAATAAAGGATAATAATGTTTTAAGTGATGCACTAGACTGCCCAATTGATTTGAAACCAGCCCTGTGTTCAGGATGTAAAAGCGTTTCGCGAGCGCTTTAAGATGATACCCGCTTTGCACGTGCACATACGTGCAAAGCGAGGTATCATTTCGAAAGCGCTTCGCTAACGTTTTCATCCTGAACGAACGGCAGGTTGTTTAAGTCCGAAGCTTTTTTTCTGTCTACATAAACGAATTAAGTAAAGTCATAGAGGCATCAGAAGTCAACGGAGTTCAACTCTTTCCGGATATTGTACGGGTCTTGCGAAAGTCTTTTGATGTTCGCCGATGATGTGGCTTTGACAAACGACAGCATCGGTGGACTCCAAAAACCAACTAAATGTTATTAATGAATTTTGTCAGAACTACGACTTGAGTCTTAATGTTGATAAGACAAAAGTAGTAGTATTTAGAAAAGGAGGTCAACTAAAAGCCAATGAGAAATGGTATTACAGATATGAACTATTAGAATGTGCTTATGGTTTCACTTTAGTAATTGTCTAATTTTGATGTTTACTTTCATTTTACCAAATGGCCGAGAAAACGTGCTCAAAAGCTATACAGGAATTCATTAGACTTTACAATAGCCTTTATGCAATGTTGCCGATGGACCACAAGACGTCTTTTTTTTAATATATGACGCTAGAATATCATCTATATCTCTTTATCGTGCCGAACTATGGGGCCTTTATGAGTAAGTTTGTGTGGAAAAATTGCAATACTATTGCCTCGGAAGGTTTATGTCAGTGCCATTACGAACTTCAAACGATGCTGTGATTGGAGACTGTGGAAGATTCCCGATGGTGATATTCTCATCCAAGAGAGTTATTAAATACTGGCTAAGAGTAGTTAAACTACCAAATAACCGACTGGCCAAGAAATGTTATGATATGCTTAAAATGTATGACACTATGGGTTATCGAAATTGGATGACCGCGGTTCGGATATGTATTGGAATCCCAAAATGTGACAAATGACGTATCATTCATGTATTCGTATGTGCAAAGATTAAAGGATGTATTTACTCAAACTTGGCTCGCAAAATGCAACGAAAGTCCAAAACTGTGTAACTATAGCCAATTTAAAATAGATAAATATGATTGAAATAGGGCGTCAAATGGGGTTACCAAGAACTGAGAGATTGTTTCCAATGTGTTCCTCATCAATTGAAACAGAATACCATTTCTTTTTGGAATGTCATGTATATTCAGATTTACGTAAGACACATATAAACGCATACTATTTCAATCATCCGAGCCAGGAAAAGTTCATATCTTTAATGTACAGAAGAATGTGATCGAAATAAATAAGCTCGCAGAATATTTATTCCAAGCCATGAAAAAGTAGTATTTCTCAAGATGTTTAAAGCTATTTTAATCACATATGTATTTTTATGATCTGTTATATATATTTGTGTTTGGGCCGGTGGCCATATCACTTTTAAAGTGTTGAAGTTTAAGCATTCATTCACAACTCTCAGGGCATTCAAAAAACGCTCCAAAATCACTAAAAAAAGATAAGGTCAACATTTAAGTGCAAAATTAATAAAGCTTGGAAAATAAGAATGAATGAGATTGGAATCTATTTATATGGCTTTTATGCATGAAGGCAGGTGATAAATAAAGGAAATTTTGTTCGTCATCTTGAACAAAATTAGCAATATTGTTTTAGTCCTCCCCACACTTTAGTTTCTTTCAAAACTCACTCTTCCCACTCATTCAATTTCATTCAAAATCATTCACCTTGTCAATTTCACGATGTAGTTAATTGTACAGACAATCATCATTCTTTTCCGTGTGCACTGTGTGACTGTTCAATGTATGCCCTTTACAGTTTTAAGCGTCGTGAAATTGACAAACATTTTGATCAAAACCATTACAAATCACTCATTCAGCGCTCCATTTATTCATTAATTCGAAACATTCACTGCCAGCCATTGAAAAACAAAAACAAAAACGCCCCAAAATCGTTCAAAACCAATGTTTTTATCAATGACGATTAGATATGCCTATTCTACTATTTAATGGCCGCAAGTGTGGATTTTTATGCGTCTGTTCTTACTTTGACGACACCACAACAGAAAAAGTACGTAAAATGTGTTAAACGAAAGTGTTAAAATATTTGTTATTTCGTCCAATTTGGAAATTAACGATATTGTATCACTTCCATTAGATTTTACCCAAAACTCGCTCCACACACTCATTCATTATCATTCCAAAACCTTTCAACTTGTCAATTTCACGATGTTTTATTTTGGCACTATGTGACTGTTCAGTCTTCCCAGTGTCTGCCTGTCATAATCCATGATTATTGCCCTAGCAGGGCGTAGCCTAAGTAACGGGTCGTTGCACTCTAAGTAAAAATATATCAGCTTTTATTTCAAATTACTTACTTCTATGGATAGTCGACATAAATAACTTGGGACCTTACAACGTAGGTTGGTAAACAAACCTTTGTAACCCCAGAAGTGACGGGGCCTTGGTGACCATACGATGAGATGCGTTCACTTGCTCTAAGCACGTAAATTATTTTACTATTGGCATACAGTTATTTGCATGTTAACGATAATTGCCGATTAAACTTTGAAAGGATCTTAGATATTGAAAAGTAAAATCGCCGAATTACGTAAATGCTGGCCGCACCCTGCCTGTTGAATTGTAACGCAGAATACGCATGATTTTGAGAATTAGTAAAAACGTTTAGCATATGACCATTAAGAAGTGATATCAAACAAAATATTGTGATCTCTAATTCGACGAAACGCGCGAGCCATTTATGTAGACTTGTTTGCCAGTAGAAATAAAAATGCACTATCAATTCTAAAATCATCAATGGATTATTTCCCATTGTCAGTGAACGCTTTTTTAGACTGACCCAATTTCCAAGAAGATGCAGACAACAACTTAAGGTAGTGGACCCGTAATAATTCCGCATCATTTCGGAACACATGATCTTTCACAATGTTGACCGAGGTTTCCTAATGAAAATCATTAGGAAACCTCGGTTAACACTGTTAAAGTTCATTACTTCTATAACATTGCGGTACTATTACGGGTCCACTACCTTAACTCGATGAAAGTCTGAAATTATTTTGCCTTTCATGAAAGTATACCTTATGGACAATGAAGAAAATTATTTTCCGAAACCCATATTCTTCTGAAGCATCAAATAATTTTATTGTGTGGGAATGGGTTATGGCCCTGTCACACCTCACCGTTTTAGCCAGCGTGTACATAACGCGTTTGAGAAAACGACTCAATCCGCGAAAAGTCGGCATACGCTGACCTACATTTTCTTTTTGTCAATTCACGACACGCTTGTAGCGTGTTTATAGCGAGTTTGAACGTGTGAGTAACGTGTCAAGAACGTGTTGATAGCGTATGTCAGCGTATACCAACGTCTTGAGCGTGTGTCCAACGTTCTCGTAACGACCTCGGAACGTGCTTAGTGTGTTAGTATAGCGCTGCTAGCGTGTTATAACGTGTTCGCAGCGTGTTTTGGATGTATTCTGCAAGAAATTACCACTTCAAATTCATTCTTTTAATATATAAACAGGCCACCGGCCATTACACATATTCAAATTCAAAGTATGCTGGTTCATGTAAAAGACAAATAGGAAAAGTCGAAAAGAAAAATACACTGGCACCTGTTACATATGAAAACATGTATATAACAAACCTATAAGATTACAGGCTTATTAAAGCTTCTGGTACTTTTTACTCGAAAAATATTGCGAAAGGATAAGGAACTACTTGCCAAATAACCTCCTTTCTTCCTCCATATGTTCTACCATGTAGAATGACTTGTTTTCAAAATTTTGATTCCCGTCTACAACCTCTCTTAATCTTGAATAGCTTGTCTTATATTAAGGGGGAAAAGGTGTACCAAATATCAAACTTGTAGTACATATAATAGAATCAAATATTCTGAACAGAACAGAATAGAGTAAAACACGTCTTGTATTATGTCCACTATGTACAACGATGTACTTGTCTTTTTGGTATATTGATAATGTTCAAATGAGACGAATAATTTTTTGTATTTTCGCGAACGAATTGTTATTCTGACCAAAGAGCAGACGCACATGTAAAGCTATAAACGCAATGCTTAATACACATTTAGGCTACATTATCCACCTCGACAATCTAAGGAATTAAGAAAATCCGTAAAGGATTTATATGGAAGAAAAGACACGCAGCTTGTAAAATAACATAAGTTTTATTCATATGACTTGACGAAATCGTTCATCTTCAAATATAGAGAATGCTACTTAAAATCGAGTTTTCAAGTCATTCTTAGACTGGTCATAAGGAAACATGCAGATATGAAAATGTCAAAAGGGTCATACACACGTACATGCACAAATTTATTTATTTACGACAAGCTGGTGGTAGAAATTCAAGACAAATATGCAGCGGAACTTTTATATTTTCACTGAAAACTGAAACGCTGTCATACGCCAGAAACACGCAGTGAACTCGCTGGCAATGCGCTAGACACACGTTCAGTACGCTGAAGACACGCTATGCACACGTTCCCAGTACCCTGGAGACACGCTAGAAGCACGTTAAACTTTGGGCGAACGTGTTTCTAGCGTGTCCGTAGCGTAAGTGAATGAGCTCATAGCGTGTCTCTAGCGTACTGAGCGTGTTCGGAACGTGGCTAAAACGTTAAGGTGTGACAGCCCTATTGGCACGCTAAGAAAATAGTCTATGAAGAGGAAATAAGTTAAAAAAAAAGAAACCAACAGAAAATTATTTATTTATTTGGTATACAATTCAATCCTTTCTTAGAATGCTTTACTGAATAAATTTCTGAAGTTCACGCTCGTTCGAATGTTTCCCACATTTTGACCGGACTTGATAAATCAAAGGCCTGAAAGGCCTGAATTGAAGACAGGACTGAATATTAACAATTGGAATGAAAATTGTGGCGTTTTGAGAAGATCTCTTGAGTGGGAATCAAAAATTTAAAACAATCATTGATGGTTACATATGGAAACTGCACCTTCCTAACAAATGAATATGCTTTACTTTGAAGACTCATCACTTCCAGATAAACCTATCCCTCTAGCTAATTCAAGCTTAACAAGAGGGTAACTGCCTTCATAATCGCCCAAGTGTAAGTTTTCAATATCCTAAATGTAAAATATTCATTTAACCAACAGAAATATGGTGGCAATTCCTGTATTCTAAAAACTCATATAGATTATTGCAACCCTGTTTTATAAAATTGTATAGATTATCCCCAGCAATCTAATATGATCCAAATCCGATTTTTTTCCAGTCAAACTTATTAAGTGGATGTGTAAAAATCTTAAATAAAATGTTAATCCACTTGACACACATTACTTACCCCTTGATGAAGAGCTGAACATTTCATTGCCATGGTGAATATTGCCCTGAATTGGACATTTGTTCAAATTTCTTTTACATTATTATCTGATCCAGGATTTGACTAATTTTCTCCACATAGAAGAAGCAATGAAAGTAATACCAATATTCTTATACTTTTACTAGTCAAAGTCAATACCAAGAAGAAGTATTTTCCCGTACAATAGCTGTAGCTTTTTTATGAATACCGTTTAAGTTTCTTCCAGGAGTGATAGATTCTATTTCTATTTTTCCATTGAGATATTTCGATCTCCATTTCAGGTTATTCTCCTTGCATATGGTCTTACTTAGTAGAAAATTATTTTTACTACAAAATAATATATAAACCTATTAAGACAACCAACCTTTCAGGCCTTTTCCACGGGACTGCTTTTCTAGATCAAGATTCGGATTGAACTATCCGGTGAACTATCAATTTTGACAAAACTGCCAAAATGACAGATCGTTAAATGAAATCCCGAGCTACAGCATTTATCATCTTGAGTAGAATTCTTTCAAAGTCCACTCCAGAATGTTACAAATAAATCCATTCTAGTTTCCAAAACAGTTTCTGTTATTGTCAGAAAATTGTCGAAAACAAAAGCGGAAACTCAAAACCGGGGTCGCGCATGCGTGGTACTACTGTATAGGCCATTCGGAACACCACTCGGCCAATCTAACGCATTCGTCACAAGTCGGCCGATTCCGTAACCTACATTTATCTGAGACTTCGGAGATCGCCCGATGATTACCGAGTGAATATCACGAACACGATCTGTTGCCGTTTACGGAAATGACCGAGTGATGTTCCAAATGCTGTACAATATGGATAGACAAAACAAGCCTTATAATAAAGTAATTTGATAAGCCATCGAAATTTCTCCGTAAATCCAAGTAAAAATTAAAACCTAGGAAATTCCAAGGGTTTACGTGTTTATTCAAATAGCCTTGTGCTATTTCAGTTTTTATCCATTTACACCTCTACAGGCCCGGGAGACGGATAAATAAAGCAACCTTAAGGACACACAAACACACAATTTTACGAGAAATAGGGAGTCTAAAATGGGGAACTGAAAATAGCTTGCCAATGCTATGTATAAAAACAGTTGTAGGATGCAATTGAAAATTTGGAGCAAATGCAAAAGATTGCAGCCGAAAACGCCCTAAAACAGCACCACTTACGAATGTAAAACACGTTTCTGCAGGCAACTTCTGCATAGATCACGTGTTCACTCCCCTGAGGTCCCGGCCAGAATTTAGGTCAGCACCAAAATTGCTACACTATTGATTATTTTTGCCGCGTTTATTTTTATGAATGGGTCTACTTTTTTGAGCGTAATGACACATGTAGGTTTGTTATCAGAATCCGATGGCGACGATCCCTATATTGAAAGACAGGTAAACCTGTCTTCAATAAAAATTGGAAATTCTTTTGTTTTTATCTTTTTTAGTTTTACCTATTTAGTTTATTGTCATAGCCAAAAATATATAGGGCTCTCATTAATATGATATTATTTTCATTTGTTTGAATTGGGATTTAACGCCGCTATTAGCAATCTTTCGGTTATATCAAAGTGACTTGATAACCTTACAATGGATCCCTAGTATTTCTCGCACAATTACTACTATTGTAACACCATTTCTTAGCCTCCAGCATCCATCCCACTTTGTTTAGCAAGTATCCACCCATTCGTTATAGATAAATATCGGACAGGTTGTGTGCCGCAGCCGAAGATCGAATCCATAATATGCCAGGACTCAGCGGCGAATCCAGAATTTCTGTGAAGAGGGACGTTTCCCTAGTATTGCAAAATTTTAACTCTTATCCTGCTGAACCTATAATTTGTTTAAACAAATTTTCCATTTTTTGGACATTTCACGAAGACTGCATCAAGGATTTTGTCTACAAAAATCAATAATAAGGCAGGCAGTGTTTGCTAAGATCAGACTGCACATCTGTGCAGGCTGATCTTAGTCTTTACTGTCTGCCAAATTTCTGTTCACAACAGGAATAAGTGTTGAGCAACAGAATGGTTAATTGTAAATGTACATGAAATAATTGGACTTCAGAACCCCCTCTGAATCCGCCACTGGGACTTAAGATCGATTCTGATGCACTACTAGCTGCGGTATGGTGGCATCTTGTTATTTGTTAAAAAACACCCAAAAAAACACACACACACATAAAAAACAACTAAACGTTCATACGCGATAAGACCATCTGGCGTATATCTGTAATAAAGATATTTGAAAAAGAGAGATTGAGTTCAGAGCAGTACCGGAGTTCACATGTAATACAAGACATCCGTGAGGCCTCGAGCTGCATTACTGGTAATCGAGTTTTTCCTCCGTTTCTTTAAAGAAGAAAGTGCAAATGGAAAATAAGCAAACCGTCTTTTCCCCTTCATTTTTTGAATTACTATTCTTTGGGCTTCTGTGTTTTCGTAAAGCAAGAGGGACAGAGGGGCCCTAAACCGCTTACGTGAATTTTATTGATCAAGTGGATATCATCCAAGTAACTTTCTGAAAAAGTTTCATTCATCTTTGCCTCATTGTTGAAAAGGCGATCTTATTCCAAGAATTTAAGATGATAATATACCTTGCCCACCCATTCATTACTGAGAAGACTCAAAACAATCCATGACCTACCACGCCCATATTTATGGAGATGGTCATCAAAGGAACTTTCTGGTAAAGTGTCATTGAAATCCGCCCAGTGGTTCAGGAGGAGATGTTCAAAGATTTCGAGCTCAAAATAAGCCCCACCCTGCCGCGCCAATGTTTATGGGCCAATCAAAATTTAGGAACATTTTTGAAAAGGGTCACCGTAGGAACATTATGTTAAAATTTCATTGAAATCGGCCCAGTGGTTCAGGAGATGTCATTAAAAGATTTCGGACTCTAAATAAGTCCCATCCTGCCGCGCCCATACTAATGTGCCAATCGAAATTTCGGGAACAAATTTTGGAAAGTTTTATCCTACGAACATTATGTTAAAGTTAAATTGAAATGGGCCTAGAGGTTCCGGAGATGTTCAAAGATATCGGGCTCAAAATAAGCCCCGCCCTGTCCCGTCTATAATTATGGGCCAATCAAAATTATGCGAACAGTTTTTGAAAAGGGTCATCCAAGGAACATTCTTGTAGAGTTTCATTGAAACTTGGCCCAGTGGTTCTGGGGGAAATGTATTTACTTTGTTCAAGGATTTCAAAGTGAAAAAATGCCACGCCCATATTTATGGACCAATCAGAATTTTGTGAACAATTTTTGAAAAGGTCACACAAGGAACATTTTGGCAAAGTTTCATTGAAATCAGCCCAGGGTTCAGGAGAAGAAGAAATTATTAAGATTGTTGACGACAGACGGACGATATGAAGATAAAGATTAATATGAAGCAAAAATTAGTAATTTGTCAGTTGAGAAATAGATGAAAATAACTGCTTGAATTAAATTTCATACAATCAAGACCAATCCAATTCAATTTTCAAAAGTATCAAACATCAAAGGTAAGAAAGGGCCCATACACACTACTATTACTTATAGGAATCTAAAAAACTTCAATGCAGATCAATTCATATCTGATTTAGAAAAGCAGCCTTGGTCTATGCTTGATATCTTTGATGACCCAGACGATGCCCTTGATACTTTCACCAAGTTGTTTTCACAAGTTTTAGACTCACATGCCCCACTTAAGCAAAAAAGAGTAAAGAGTTTTCATCAACCTGACTGGTTTTGCGAAGATATTTCAATTGCCATTAAAAAGCGTAATGATGCCAAACAAAAAAATGACAATGTGCAGTACAAATACTGGAGGCAAGAAGTCAAATTTCGAATTTCAAAAGCAAAAAAAGCCTTTTATATGAACACAATAAACAATAACGAAAGAAATCCTAAAAAGCTTTGGAACAGTCTAAAAGATTTATCTGGAAAAAGAACAGTTACTCAAAGTCCTTTAATAAATGATGAAAATGACTCTCCTATTACAGACCCGAAAATATCAGCAGACTATTTTAATTCATTTTTTGTAAGCATATTTAATAAAGCACCCTGTGTCCAAAATTTAAATGAAAACTGTAAAGATATTATACAAGACCATGCAAAGCATCTCCTTGCAGATTAACAATGTTTTGAAATACCTTTTATAACAGAAAAAAATATAAGGGAGCAGTTGAAAGCTCTAGATGTCTCAAAATCAACTGGTCTAGATGGATTAAGCCCTCGATTTCTTAAAATGAGTTCAAATATAACCTCGAAACCTCTTGAAAAGATATTTAATTTAAGTTTATCGAAGGGTAAATTTCCACAACAATTGAAAATAGCAAAAGTCACCCCAATACACAAAACTAGAAAGCCATGAATGGCTTGAGTCGCTCCACAGGCTTGAAATTCTTGTAAAGAAGTAATAGTTTTGACTTGATTTTTAAATATTTTGGATTCTACTGATGTTGAAAATGATTTTCAAAGTTTCCCTATATAACACATAGAGATATGACCTCCGCCCATAAAATGCATATTTTTCATCCAATCACAATAATTTTTGGTAGACTGATAGAGGGTCACTCAAGGATTATTCCAGTGAAATTTGGTTGATATCCATCATTTACATTCTGAGAAAATGATTTCCAAAGTTTCCACTATATAACATATAGAGAAATGACCTCCACTCATAAAATACAAATTTTTCATCCAATCACAATAATTTTTGGTAGACTGATAGAGGGTCACTCAAGAAAGATTCCAGTGACATTTGGTTGATATCTATCAGTTAGTTTTGGAGAAAATGATTTTCAAAGTTTCCACTATATAACATATAGAGAAATGACCTCCGCCCATAAAATACATATTTTTCATCCAATCACTATAATATTTGGTAGACTGATAAAGGGTCACTCAAGGATCATTCCAGTGAAATTTGGTTGATATCCATCGCTTACATTCTGAGAAAATTACTTTGAAAGTTTCCACTATATAACATATAGAGAAATGACCTCCGCCCATAAAATGATTATTTTTCATCCCATTTCAATAATCTTTTGTAGACTGATAAAGGGTCACACAAGGATCATTCATGTAAAATTTCATTGGTATCCATCTATTAGAATCTGAGAAAACTCACTTTTTACCATATTTGGAAATTAGCCAAGCCCATTAAATCCATGTTTTTCATTGGATCAAAATTTCTTGAACAACTTTGAAAGAGGGTCACCCAAGGATCATTCCTGTGAAGTTTGGTTGAAATTCATCCAGTAGTTTCTGAGGAGAAGATTTTTAAAGTAAAAGTTTACGAACGGACGCACGGACGCACTGACGCACGGACGGACGCACGACGGACACAACACCATGACAATAGCCCCAGTGGCTTTCAGCCAGTGGAGCTAAAAAGGGTCTAGACAGGATAAAAATAATTACAGACCAATCTCAATACTTCCAATTCTTTCAAAAATAATTGAGAAACATGTATCAAATAATTTAAAACAGTATTTTGAAACAAACAATCTCTTGCATTCTAACCAATCAGGATTTAGAACTAACCATTCATGTGAAACTGCTCTTACAGCAATAATTGATAACTGGGTTTCTGCAGTAAATGATAATAAGCTTGTAGGTACAATATTTCTTGACCTCACCAAGGCCTTTGACTTAGTAAATCATAAAATTCTTCTTCAAAAACTTGAATGCTACAACTTGTCTGTACACACTCTGTCCTGGTTTAAGTCATATCTCACTGACAGGTTACAGAAAGTAAGTATATCAGGAAAATTATCTGATGCAAAAATTATTTCATCAGGTGTACCTCAAGGCTCTGTGCTCGGGCCTTTGCTTTTTATAATTTATATAAATGATTTGTCCTTACATCTAAAATCATGTACAACTGATATGTTTGCTGATGACACATCAATTACAGCAATGGGAAGCACTGTTGATGCAGTGCATAATATACTTCAGAGTGAATTAATGTCTGTCCAAAAGTGGTGTGATTTAAATGCAATGGTGCCAAACAGCACTTTGATTCTAAATCAGCATGATAAGGGTTGAGATACTGGCAAAGTATCCGGCTTAAATTTGTTGTATGATGCTTGAAATATTCCAAGGAAAAAGTGAGTCTAGCAAAAGGGAAATTTACAGCAAAGAGGAAAATGTTGTCAATTTTGTAAAACTTTTTCGTCTATTGCAATATTTTGTTTCCTTATAATGAATGTGCATCTTTAAATGCCAACTTATTGTTTAAATTATTATGCAAGTTATTGTACTTTTATTAGGAATTTGTTTAAAGGTAAACCACTAAGTCTCTGAAATCATATAGAGGCATTAGTTACAATCTTTTCTAACCTATTGCAAAGCTTTCGTAAGTGTCTATAATTCTATATACATTTATGATGGCTTTGCACAAAGGTGTTTTGAGATCATTTAAAAGAAGGATAATAAAAATAATCAGCTTATTCATTTCCAGGATGTTTGTATAGTTTTCAATATAAATATCTTGTAAATCTTTATAATATCAACAAATACATGTACTTCAAAACCAGTTCTTGCACTAAATTTATTGTCTGTCAGAGAAATTATTATAGCCATGTTAATTGAATTGCTATGTATATATTGTTAAAATTGTACCTTTGTAATATACATGTGTAACTGTTTTAGAGGCCCACATGGAAGATTGGGTGTAGCCTCAATAAATAAAGTCGTTATTATAATTATTATTATTATTATTATTACCAATTTTAAATTTACAAGTATGTCATGTACAAGAAAGATAATCCATCCATTTGACTATTCAACAGAGCACTATGCTATCACCCCTTAACCATTGTGATTGGTCAACTCAAAACTATTGTAAGTGCCCATGAATATATAGGCATTTACAAAATTTTTTGCATTGACCTCTCAAGTTTTTAAAGTTATCCAATATTATAAATCTAAATTTTATGCTGTATCGATGGCTCACTTCGAAACAGATGTAACTCCCTATTTGTTTATAGGGAGTTACAACCGTTTCGCACCGAGCCCTTGATATGTAGAATTAAGGTCCTTCCAATACAAAAACATTGCAGTGTGCTTGCTACATCTAGAAGAATCCATAATATACTTAACCCAGGGAAAAAATCTGCCTTAAATAATGAAATCATAAAAGCTTACTTACTTCCAAAGTATACAGGTAACTAGTTTGGTGACCATGATTGTTTTTTAGCGATATTGTATTAACTCCCGTGAATTTCACTCAAACTCATTCATCACACTCATTCAAAAATCATTCCAAATTCATTTACCTTTGCAAATTCTCAATGTTTTTAACTGAAGGGCATTAATTTTTTCCTTGAACAAATTCTACTCAGGGCATTTTGGTTTGATTCAACAATATTCTTTATAAATGATACATATTAAAATGGTCATTTAACCTCATAATACATTTATTAAAACAAAAGGACCATGATGGTTCTAGATTGCTCACCTAAGTCTCTTTGACCCCTGGCAAAACACATCAATTAAATAGGCAGATGACAACAAGGAGACATTTTCTACATAAGATAAATACCATGGAATGTTTTCAGCCAAGAGCAAAAAGGATATGCCTGTGGACAGCCCTTTCTTGAACATAGGGGCAGGTAATGAAAGAATGAGGGCCGTCGTCGGGCGTGATATGAACAAAATTGGTAAAGGTCCACTAGATTATGCTACATACCAAAATCTAAAGGCTCTATGCCTTATGTTTTCAGATTTTTTTTTTTAAAGATTTCACACTTTGTTTCCTTGTAAAAAGGCATATCCCTTGGTGGAGCCAAAATTTGATCCCAGGGGTTTGATATGAACAAACTTGATAAAGGTCTACTAGATAATGCTACCTACACATTATGAAGGATTTCTGCCTTCTGGTTTCAGAGAAATGGATTTTTTTTTGAAGATTTTTGCTCTTTGTAAAAAGGGATGTACCCGGAAGGAGCCCAAATATGACTCCAGGGTGTGATATTAACAAACTTGGAAGATGTCCACTAGATGATACTACATACCTTATGTGAAAGCTGTCTGCCTTCTGGTTTCAGAGAAGAAGATTTTTGAACATTTTTAATCTTTGATTCTATATAAGAAGTGGGCCATAAAGATTGATTCTATATAAGAAGTGGGCCATAGTGGCCCTAAATCGCTTACCTGAATGTTCTGTCTAAAATTGTTTAAAGTAGATTTAGAAAAAGGATAACAGATTCAGATCACATTTCAGGTTGATTCGACAAAAAAAGTTGCCTCTACACTACATACAAGGTTTTTCTTAAATTTGACCTTGTGACCTAGCTTTTGACCTACTTGACCCAATTTAGAATTTGACCTACATTTCTTCAAGATGATCATTCTGACCTTTTTTCAAGTTGATTGAGCAAGAAATATGGCTTCCAGAGTGTCTACAAGGTTTTTCTAAGATTTGACCCGTGACCTTATTTTTGACCCCAGTTGACCAAATTTCAAACTTGACCTAGATTTCATTAAGAATATCATTCTAACCAATTTTCAAGTTGATTGAGCAAAAAACATGGCCTCTAATGTGTCTACAAGGTAAATGTTGACAACATACGACAGACTACACATTACTACAAAAGCTCACCTTGAGCACTTCATGCTCAGGTGAGCTAAAGAGGTATGTGCCTGGCTGGAGCCCAGATATCACCCCAAGGTCTTGATATGAACAAACTTTGTAGATTTCCACTAGATGAATGATGCTACATACTAGGTATGAAATAATTTGTTGCAATGGCAACCAGAGTTAAGGGTGGATTTATTTATTTCAACAACTTTGGTAGAGCTTGACCCAAGAAACATTCCTACCATATTTCATCAAGATTGGCCCGACTGTCTAGGACAAGATTTTTTGAGAAATTGTGAATGACTAACCACTAATGACAGACATTGGACAATCACAATAGCTCACCTTAAGCACTTTGTACTCAGGTGAGCTAAAAAGCACAACTTTGATTAACCTATGAACAATCCTTTTCCATGTTGCTGACATTTTTTCTTTAATGCACTTTCAAATGTACTTCAGGATTAGGAATGAGGTTAATCATACAAAGATACCCTTGCTTATAGAATCAAACAGCCATCTGGGCCAAAGATTATAAATCCTTTTTAGTGCTCAATTGAGAATTTTCTCAAATTTAGAAGTTTGATACATGTAGGAACATAAAAGATGATATATCAATAAGTCATTCCTTGTAACAAATTATTAATATTATCTTTAATATTTCTACATTTATTCAAAAATTGCAACACAATGAGAAAATTCTTAGCTGAGAATGAGATTTTTTTTTAACCATTGTCATGCTGAATAAATTTTGACTAAAAGTTTTCATCATAATCAAAGCACTGAAAGTTCCAACTGTAGGTCAATTTTTATTTGAAAAACTAAATCTATTGACAATTCTGGTCTTAAAGTGAGAAACAGGTGGTATAGACTAACATCAGACTGTACATATGTGCAGGCTGATGTTTGTCTATAGCTCCTGCCAAAGCAGGAAAGTTCCTGGTTCAGCATGACAAGGGTTAATCTCAAGCCCAGGTTTATCCTTGTCTGAAACACACACACAATCATTATCTACATGTTATCATCTTAACTAATGTTAACACAGTATTTTTTGGTTCTTGAAATCAGTAATGTGTCAAAAATCACATAACTATTTTGTATGTGAGAAGAACCTATCATATTTTGTTCAAGACCAACAAATCTTTACCTTGTCCAGAATAGCAAAGTTAAAATTCTAAATAAGGCTTGTGAAATGGCTTTTCTAATCTAGACAAAGGTTTTCTTAAACAAACAATAGGCCCAAGAGGGCATGTATGGCTCCAATGGCTTTAACATATTTAGAATTTCATTGAACAAAGCTTACTTTGACTGAAAATAGCACTGAAATCTCTTTAGAGCCTTTTTAATAATGATTTACTGGGTCTGGCCATCATTGCACAAAAATAATCAATTATAATTAACCTGCATACCCTCTACCCATCTTATTACAAATATTAAGGTGATTACAATAGGCAGACCACTCATTAGTAGAACAATTTTAGTAAAGGATCATTCATGACACATGTATACCAAGATTCATTGCATGAGTCCAATTGATAAGGAGAAGATTTTTTGAGAAAGTGAAAACTGGCCCCACCTGTCACATCTAGATTTATGGGCCCATTAGAATTTCAAGACCAATTTTAGTAAAAGTTAATTAAGGTATATTCATGCCTCATTTTATTTAAATTGACCCAAAGATAGGGGAGGAGAAGAATTTTAAAGATTTAAATGTGAAAAAAATGCCTCATCCTGCATTGCCCATATTTGGGAGGGGGGGGGGGGGGGTATTCAAAGATTCTTTGTAACAATTTACACAAAAGGGTCACCCAAGAAACATCCATGCAAAGTTTCATTGAAATCAGCCCAATTCAATGAAAAATGCCACGCCTTACTACGCCAATGTTTGGGGGGTCAATCAAAATTTCTATAACAATTTAAGGAGGGTCACCGAAGAATAATTCCTACCAAGTTTCCTTAAAATCCACCCATTGATTTAGGAGAAGGTTTTTGAAGATTTTATAGTGAAAATAAGCCCGGCCCTGCCACGCCCATCGTTTTTTTTACAATTCAAATAAAGGGTCACCAAAAGAACATCTATGCAAAGTTTAATTGAAATCGGCCTTATGGTTTGGGAGAAGAAGCTTAATAAAGTTTTTCATGCCATTCCTTGACTCGCCCAAAATTGGGGGTCAATCAAAATCTCATTGGTTTGGGAGTAGAAGATTTTTTAAGATTTTATAGTACAAATAAGTCCAGCCCTGCCATGCCCATATTTGGGGGCTTTAGGGTCACCTAAGGAACATTTATGCAAAGTTTAATTGAAATTAGCCCAGTGTTTTGGGAGGAGAAGAAGGCCCATATTTTTGGGTCAATAAAAATTTCTTTAACCACTTAAGAAGAGGGTCACTTACAGATCATTCCTAACAAGTTTTGTTAAAATCAACCCATTAAATTGGGAGGAGAAGATGTTTTAAGAAAAAGTTTATGCACAGACCCACGGATGGACAGACTGACACACACATGACAGACACATTGCAATGACAATAGGTCGCTGGATTTAGGCCGGTGGAGCTAAAAATTGTCATCTTGACAGTTGTTATATGTCACCAGTGGGGTCATCAACAATCATAAATGCTCCTTTATTATATTTAACATATTTGCAACATTTGCCCCCCCCCCCCCATTAGCAATATCTAGGTATGATGATTATCAAGATTGACATGTTCTTGTTTCACTGGGAACTTCTTATTCAAAGGTTGTAGTTTTGAGTATTTTACTTTTGAATTAATTTGTTCTCTAGAGCTCTTTGCCAAAATCTGCCCTGCGTTCAGGATGAAAAAAAAGATGCAAACAGTTTGCCAATTTGACCCTGCTTTGCATATGCACTTGCATGCAAAGCAGGGAATAATGGGAAATGTTTCTGTTTCATGTCCAACAAGTTTAAACAATGAGCACCTGTGTTTGAACGGGAGCTCCTTCCCAAAAATCGTTTAATGATTGCTCGAACAGCTGCTTCTTCACTGTAAATAGTTTGGTTTGTTATGTTATTTTTTCAGTTTGTTTACAGTCAGTTTGTGCAGCTACTTCCATTTTGGTTGCAGATTTGTTTTGATTGTTCATTCCTTCTTGTTGGTTGAGTACCAAAAATATGTGGTACTCACTGACAATTAGGTACAGCTGTGCTGGCTTGGTATTTCGGCGTTGATGATTGAGTGTTGGTCCATTTTGCAGCTGTAGGAGAATGACGTAGTGACGAGTTGGCTGGGTATGTCTTTCCTGGGTTGTAAGTTGCCTGTATTGGCCTAGGTATACTTGTTGCAGTAAGCTTCACTTGGTCATTGCATATTGTTGATTGTTTGGTGATAGCATGAGGTTCATTGGAAGTACTAGTAGCAAGTAGTTTTACATCGTTATCATTTCCTGTTTTTTGCTCAGTACTTGGTTTATTAGACTCGGATGTTGTAGTCATTGTTGGTTTAACTGTGTCATTTTGCCTAGTTTGATGTTTGTTTAAAACTTGTGATACCCCAGGTGTGCTGCTTTGTGTTGTCCTAGGTACTATAGGGGTAGATGTTTTTATGTGGTCATTACCTATTGTTGATAGTTTCTTTGTTAGTAGTGTTGAATTACTTGTTGGTTTTACATAGTCATTATATCTTATTGATTGTTTGAAATTAGCTTTTGTCCCAACATTACTGGCTGTTTCTTCTATTTGATCAATCTTTGTTATAGTTTCCTTTTTGAATAAAGGTTTCGCATAGTCATTGTTTCTCATTGGCTGTTTATTATAAGCTTGGGTTCCACAAGTTTTATTTGTTGATGTCGGTTCAAGAGTATCATTTTTGGAGGTTGCTTGTTTAGGAGTATCTTGTCTTTTCCAAATTTGTTCTTTACCCGATAAAAATACATCTTTACTCCCACTCCCAGGTTTAACCTGGTCTCTTTTCATCGTTTTCCGTTTGTCTTCAGTTTCCTTTGTACCTGTAACATCACTCACTTTTTGTGCCATAAGGTCATTATTTGTTTTAGGAATCTTGTAGGAATCTTGTGTATCCCTCTTTACATATGTATATTTACTTGAAGAGGGCCTTTCTTTGTAATGGTCTCTTGTTGTGTTCTTGATTGTAGCTCCTATTGATACAGGAATATTACTTGCTGTAGATTTAACATGGACATTATTTACTATCTTCCCGTGCTCATTCTGTGCATGTCCTGGAAAAATATTGTCAGATGTAGTGGTATGATTTTTTTCTGAAGATGCTTGTATATTTGTAGCTTTTGCTTTAGAAATAATGTGTACAGTTGTAGAAGAAAGGCTTTTCCTGCAGGCTGGCTGGTTTTTACTCATTTGTGAAATATTTTGAACATCATGTACAGTTGACTTTCCTTGGTACATTTTTTGTCTTTGCTTGCATGAGGCTAGTATTCCTTTTATTCCATTTTCCATCTCTTGTTTGATCCTAATCTTCAGTTCATTTACTTGTTCAACAGGGTAATCAGTTTTTGTGTTTTTGTTTACAGCTAGACCACTTAGCCTACTTTTAAAAGCTGAAAAAAAAACAACAACCAAAGATATGTTTGTGAAGCATAAATACCCTATCAACAGCAACTTTTTCAGAAACTTGACCTTGATGATTGACCTTGACCTTTGTCACATGACCTTGACATCTGAAGCTGCATATGAATGACATCTTTCTACAAACCAAATGTGATCATTCATATTACAAATGTTTGACCTTGGTAAATGACCTTGGCCCTTTTACATGACCTTGACAGATGTGTTTCATCAAGATCTATCATCATGTGATATATCATCATCATGTGATATATGAATATTTTAGCATAATCAGTCTTGAAAAAATGGACATTGTTATTTTCTTTATTGTTTGACCTTAGTATATGACCTGGACATTGTCACATGACCTTGACCTTGGCATGAGCAGATGTTAATCATTGAGATCTTTAATCATACCAAATGCCAACATTGAATCTAAGATCGGTTTGAAGTAACAGACAATGTTACTATTTGTTAAACTATTGAGCATTTGACATTGTAAAATAACCTTGACCTTATCATATTACCTTGATCTTGGCATGAACAAATGCATATCAGAGAGATTTGCTGGTAGAGGGACAGACAATTTTTAGGAAGTGAAATATTACTCTCAGTCTCATTCGTACCTGGGGGTAATAAACAAAATAATCCTGATAATTTCCAGTATAGCCCCCTTACATACCCTTGTCAGACACACATGTATAATCCTTTTTAAATGACACCATCTTAACTTATGTTAACACAGTATTTTCTTGAGTAAGTCAGGATTTGACACAAACTTTTGTGGGTAAGGAGTCCAGTGGACTCCCACCCTATGGAAATAATGGAGCCCAAACTCAAAGTAAGGAGTCAAAATTTTCAAATAAGGAAGAACATTGTGAAAAGATAAATTGCTTGCCAGAAGCAATTTCTTCTTTTCCACATGTTCCTTCTAAAATATTATCTGCAAAATCTCTTATTACCAAGAGTACTAAAAAAATTGACAGACAGACAAGTGTTGTAAAGTTAATTTACATTAAACCTGATCTTTTCCAGATAAGCCCCTTAATTTTTCTTCTTTAGTCATTTCAAGCTTAACAAAGTCTACTTCATTCAATCCCCCCTTTCCCATTGCATTTTGTACCACAAACAGCCCCCTTTTAAAATAATTTAAAGTGTGCCTTAAACAGTTCAATTCTTTGTATGGTTTTATGAAGATCTTTATTTGGTTTATTGGGCATGATATTTATAGAAATCAAGGTGAAAACAGGAAAATTCTAAGTAGTATCTATTTTCCTGTGATACATTTGGAATGACACCAAAACCAGTTGAGATCTTCCTGATGACCATACAAACACTTTCAACAAGTTTGAAGAGTTAGACCAAAATTGTGACCTCAACAATTGTTAATCCTTGTCATGCTGTATAAAAACCTTTGCAAAATATTTCAAAAATAGCATTACTAAACTTTTCTGGTTTTAAATGGACAAGAGCCATGTCGGACATGGCCATCCACTGCCATCAAAGCTTGACATTAAACTGAAGCCTGATAGATTAAGGATTCTTTTGAACTGAGCTTCCTCATCATGACTTCTACCAATACACAAATAGTAAGAGTTAAAAATAACAAAGGGCAATAACTCTAAAATTATGCAAGCAAGAGTTGTTGGAAGATAGACTCTGGAAGGCAATCAGTCAAGCGACACAAAAACTCAGCTCACACATAATAAAGCGCACAAGTGAAGTAAATACAGTCAAACCTGTCTTAGTGGCCACCTGTATCGCGCAGGCAACCTGTGTTAAGCAAGCAGCCACTGAGTTCCCAAATGAGGCAATTGCACTGACATTTACCTACATTAAGCAAGCACCTGTCTTAAGCAAGCACTTTTTTCATTGTCCCTTAAGTGCTTACTCAAGACAAGTTTGAATGTAGATGGCACTTATCACATATACTAACCATTCACTCTTGAATTTAAGCCACAACATGCAGATTTTGGTAGATCAGGTGCTTTTTCTGGCTGCCTCAAACTGTCAGTGCTTGTTGAGCTCTTGTTTGTTTGTATACCACTAGTAGATGATTGTTCAAAAATCTGAAATAAAGGTAGTTAACTTGTAATAGACCTATAACAATTTAGAAATCATTCTCTTTCAATATGTTAACCGAGGTTTCCTAATATCATTAGGAAACCTTGGTAAACACTGTTTAATTTAATTACTTCCAAAATGTTGACAAACTATTAAGGATCAACAACCTTAATACAAACATGTTTTCGTTTATTCTCCTATTATGTTACAATAATGTGATGTAAAACAACTTCATTACATCTCAGCTGCACATGCTGCACAACCAATATAAGTAAACAGTTTGCAAATTATACTCCACTTTGCATGTGCATTTGTGTGCAAGATGGGGTATAAATTGCAAATAGTTTGCACAATTTTGTCATTTTGAACACAAGACAGGCTTGCCACATTATATTGAAAACTTAATTATTAATAATAAAAGTTTTGCAGTCTAATTTCACTTTCAAACCAGAAAGCCTAATGATTTTATTTTCAAAATAAATACTGAACACAATAAATGCATCCAGTGATTATTTTCTTCACTGTTATTTTTAATGTACAGTTGCTTATGATTTTTATACAGCATGACAAGAGTTAACTGTAGATACCTTGACTTTCTCACACTAGAACTACCACTACATTTCTAAGCCTATCCGTGCTCATCCTATTAAGGTTTATAATTATCTGCTCATTGAGAAGGAACAAATATTGCAAAGGACCTTTTTTTTTAGAAGGGTAACAAACCCAGGACCTGTGAAAAAGACATGTTAAACAAGATGTGTTTGTGAAAGACAAATACTGCCTGTTACAGCATTTTTTCAAAATGTTGACCTTAAAAAAAGACCTTAAAAATATTGGCAATGATAAGTCTTTTGGTGAAGTGTTTATTATTTGACATTTACAGATGACCCTACCTTGTCACATGATCTTGACTTTGATTTCAACATATGAGTATGAATGAGATTTATCACCCTGCCAAATATGAGGCTTGTAACTTGAATTGAAAAGATTGGCAATGTTAACTTTTTTTGATATTTTTTTCAGACAAACAAACGGACAAGATTAAAGCAATATATATCCATGATCTTTTGGTAAAAGAATAAGCCCTGATCTTTCAATGTGGGGGCATAAAAAAAGTAGCAAGGACCATATTGCCCATTGCCCCTAGATTTTGAAATAGCCCATAAAGTTTTTGAGAAAATGCCTACACCTCTTACATTAATTATTGAATTTGGGCAGGTTTGGCTGTTAAAATTAGTCTTTTCCCTGGCCAGGAGTCTGTATTTTATTCTTCAACTGTAAAATGACCAAGTCCAGCCTCAAATCCTCATGAGTTCCTATCAGTCTACAGACTTAAAATAGATAGAAATTAAGGGCAGTGCTTCCTGTCTTTAAATGACATATAGATACTAATGAGTACCATCACCATTGGCATTATAGGTTGTTTATATACTTTAATTTTTAAAGCTTAAGGTAGTTTAACCCGTAATAGTTTCGCTACATCTCAAAAGTTATGAACTTTAACAGTGTTAACCGAGGTTTCCTAATGATTTTCATTAAGAAACCTCAGTCAACATTGTGAAAGATCATGTGTTCTGAAATGTTGCGGAACCATCACCGGTCCACTGCATTAATGCAAATTAAATTACCTTTGTATTGTGATAATCTTGTCTCAAATTGCTTGCTGCAGATGTTACACGAGTTTCTGTCTTAGCTCGTTTTGGCATGGCTTCCTCTGTACATGCTAATTTTCTCTTCCTTGTATTTTGATTCACTAGAGGAAGATTACAACTAGCTTGATTTACACCAATGTTGACATCTTTTGTTTCTTGGTTTGCAATTGGTAAATCTGTATTTCCATTTCTGATGTCAGTCTTTCTGGCAAGTTTATAACTCATATCTGGGGTTGCTGTAGAATTATTTTGTTTAGCAGAGTTGTTTAGGTCAGCCTTTCTTGTTGCTTGCTTATTTACAGTTTGTCTCGACCTAGGAATTGTACTTGCTTGCTTGGTTAGATAATTAGCCTTGCTAAGCTGTGTGGAGGTAGCTGGAGTTGGCCTAGGTACTTTACTGGTGGACGGGTGTACTTTGTTACTCATTTGTGTTAGTGTGTTGTTGCTAGATATTGTAGACTTTGGAATAGGACACTGCTGGGACTTGTTGACCAGTTTTGTTTGTTGCTTATTCGTCATTGCCCTTTGCATATTGGTGTCTTTTTTAATAGCTGAACCATTTTTTCCATCATGTTGGTGTTTAACAGTCGGTTCATTTACAGCTGAATCTCTTAGTCCAGATATACCAGCTGAAAAAGGGTAGATAAATGATTATGGTTTGTCTAAGATCAATTTATCTTTCATTTTGTGAACAACAAAAGCTATTTTCTTATGAGTGGTAGAGCCACAAGTAAAAATATAGCTTTTGTTATTCACAAAATGAGAGATAAATCAAATGATTATTTTAATTCTTCATGCAACAAATGGGTCAAACTTTGAAACTTTGTTTTTGGACATATTTCCTTGAGGTAGTGGACCTGTAATAATTCCACAACATGTCTGGATTAATGAACTTTAACAGTGTTGATTGAGGTTTCCTAATAACTAGAAAACCATGAATGGCTTGAGTTGCTCCACAGGCTTGAAATTCTTGTAATAGCAAATCAAAGTTTTGACTAGATTTTTGGATATTTTTGGTTCTACTGATAATGAAATGATTTTCAAAGTTTCCACTATATAACATATAGAGAATTGACCTCCGTCCATAAAATACATATTTTTCATCCGATCACAATAATTTCAAATAGACTGATAAAGGGTCACTCAAGGATATGGTTGATATCTATTAATTACATTCTGAGAATATGATTTTTAAAGTTTCCAATATATAACATATAGAGAAATGACCTCCACCCATAAAATACATATTTTTCATCCTATCAAAATATTTTTTTGTAGACTGATAAAGGGTCACCCAAGGATCATTCCTGTAATATTTTATTGGTATCCATCAATTGGAATCTGAGAAAACAACCTTTTTACCATATTTGCAAATTAGCCACGCCCATTAAATCCATATTTCTTATTGGATCAAAATTTCTTGGACAACTTTGAAAGAGGGTCACCCAAGGATCATTCCTGTGTAGTTTGGTTGAAATTCAGCCTGTAGTTTCTGAGGAGAAGATTTTTAAAGAAAAAGTTTACGACCGAATGCACGTACAGACGGACACACAACGGACACAATGCCATGACAATAGCCCCAGTGGCCTGTGGCCAGTGGAGCTAAAAATCGTTAGGAAACCTCGGTCAACACTGTTTAAGTTTATTACTTCCATAACGTTGCGGAACTATTACGGGTCCACTACCTTAAGGTGCGTCATTTTGAACATGTTTACTAGGCAACATTAGCATGACATCATTAAGATTTGTTTATTCTACTCTACACAGATAACATCAAATAGTGTGAAATAATGAAAGCTGGGTACTTTTTTTTCATTTTACTGGTTTAGCTTTGAGATTATCAAGAGATAATCTTCCGTTATTTCTTGCTAAACCACCGAAAAGCATTTAAGAGATTTTGTGTAAACCTTGATTCTTTTAACTCAAGTTGTTACATTTAATGAGAAATATGACCATTCTCCTAAGCAATGATAATCTATTACAACAGTCCTAAAGCCGACTTACACTGCCCTACAAGTGATTGTCAAAAATGAAAAAAACATTTTCCATCTTAGAGCCATAACGTTAACTCTGCCAAAAGTAAATGAATCGTATCTAAAGTATCACTTTCACATCTCTGTTTGATACTGATTACATGAAAATTTTAATTAAATATGCTTATAAGTTGCTAAGAAATTGAGCAGACAAGAAAATGCAACAGACGATCAAACTGTATTACAGACTAACCGTCAAACTGACTCGTATATACCCCCAAAAAGAGTTAAGGGAGGGGGGTGGGGGGTAAAATTATTAAATTTTTATTAGAATAAATCTGACCAATACATCTGTATAACGAAGAGGCATGAAAATGAGATGTGAAATTTATCAAATTTACATAACTAAGATTCCACATACCATTTAATGGCTTATTTCCTTTAGTTGCCGTGCTTGCTGAAGGGGGTGTTATGTTAGCCCGGGATTCATTACCACCCTGGGCTTTTTGCTGCAGCTCTTTCCTCTGTTTTCTCATCTCTTCTAGGTCCCTCCGAATCTTATGCCTCTTCTCAGTAAGCAGTTGGTGATATTCCTTCTTTTTTTCAAAATGATAAAATTTAACCCTTTTAATGTTGAACAAAGAATATGCCTGATTTGGCAGGAGGTATAGGCATATAACAGCTTGCTCATGAGTGCCATCTGATCTTAGTCTATACAATCTGATTTTCCCTTTTAAAATGTGACCAATAACGTGAAAAGGGACCATCCAGGAATACTGCAAAATGAATTATTGAAAAAGAGATTTGATTCACCGTAGGTCAACCATAAGTCGCATTTCAAAAATTCTTTCACTGGAAGGTAGATTGATTATTCTTGATTCAGAAAATAAGCACAGTTCAAAAAGTTTTGACCCTAGTCAAAATAGTCCGTGCAGTCTGACTGGGGTGAACACTTTACGCACTACCCAGATGGTCCCTGATGGTCGCGTGACGAGTCACAAATTTCATTTTCAAAATGAATACTAACTCACAATTTGTGCATCCAGTGCTTTCACCACTTGAGGTTTTGTGCAATTTTGCAACAGTTTTTTTCAGCATGAAGAGCTTTAGAGATGAGTACAAACAAGATGTGTTTGCAAATCACTAATGCCACCAAAACCACAAGCCTGACCTTGATAAATGACCTTGACATTAACTGATGACCTTAATGTTAAATGATACACATCTTGGTGATGTACCTTCAAACCAATTATGAACATTGTATCTCAATTACTTTTGAAGTTGTAGGAAAATGTAAGTTTGCATACTAATTTTTCCGACAGATAGACATTGGTAAAACAATACGCCCCCTATCTATTGATGAAGGGGTATAAAAATATATACATGTAATTGTAATCTAATAAAATAAAGAAAACTGATTGGTTTAAATCACATCACATGTAGAGATTCATTGAGCTTTATTTCTGTATAAAATGCAATAGGTCTTTTAAGGTAACCCCCCACCTTCAATCTGCGACAATTGTGTTTGACAATTCTTGGTACAGCAGTACAAGGGCTAACAATAAATCCTTAGAATACATACTCTACTATTGGCTTTCTCATAGATAACCCCTTCTGCATTTCTGGCATAAACTTCTGTATTATTCATTCTCCCATTCTTATAATTACCAGGTCTCAGAGTAGTGTTTGGGGATAAAGCTTGACCTCTGAAATTACAAAGAAAACCATGAATAATAATCTTATTTCACTCACCAGTCTCCTTCAACCCTTTGTCAATGCATAAATAAGATACGGAGGTACCAATAGAAGTTTTTATTAAGTAAAATCCATGCAAAATGAGTTTGTTTTTAGGTTCAAAGGGATGTTCCATGGGCCTAGCAGAGCTTAAATATGGCACATGACCATGGTAGGAACAAAATTGGCAGAGGTCAACTTGTTAATTTTGCACTATGCTTTGTTTGGCCGTAGACTTTATTTTTCAAAATTCCACCAACTAACAAGATGTGTTTGTGAAACACAAATACTAGCAAAACGGCAAGTTAATCGGTAATTTTGACCTTGACCTTATCACATGACCTTGATCATGGCACATTTGTACATTGTTTCTGAAAAGGCTTGAATGAATTGGCCGTCTGAATTTTTTTGGTTATGTTTTGAAGACCAGCAGACAAACCAACAGACTGACACACTATGGTTAAACAATATGCCCTGATCTTATTGGTGCTCGGGCATGAATGTTGGCACAAGCACGTTATTTGAATTAGAACCAGTATAAAGTCTGTCGTCTTGTAATGGTTTTAAAACATTCAAATATAGGCTTTTCCTGACACGTCTGATTATGTTTATGCAATGCATATATTTTAATAGATATAGATCTATTATACATAGTATAAAAAAAAATTATAAACAGTGGTCTCGCGATACCTCAAACCAATATGACTGCACTGCAAGTTGATTTTGTTGCAAAACAATAGATGTCAGAAAGGTGCGAAACGCTTTGCTCGAGGGAATGCAGTAAAATTTGACCACGGGACTGAGATTGCTTCTCGAGCGATAGAGAAATTGCATGTTAGTGCAATAATAACAAACAAGAAAATAGAGGAAAATTCATCAGAACTGGAAGGGGAGCTCGAGCCTTGGCATGAATTTGAGTGTTCGCCCTCTCAAGGAAACACAAAACCACTATACTCATTATATGGTCTTAAATGAGACTGTGTGTGACATTTCCAACAATTTGAAATAAGCACAGAACACAAACAACCAACAGTGTAGCCATTTAAACAGTGTTATCAGAAGGTTTGCTTTTCTGCCTTAAGCCTCTTCAAGACCTTATCTCTCTAAAAAGTGCAAAGTGAAGACTCTGGACATGCTGTGCAAATGCACAGGCTGGCCAGTGTCTTTGCTTGGTGCACTTGGTGCACTTTTGGAATCGTTGGAAATGTCACATACTGGCTCAAATCATTTTTTCTGCTAACTTCAACATATCATTAACCCTTCCTATGCTGTTTACAATATTTTCTGATGTAAATAAAAGCTTTACAAGATGTTAGAGCCTAACGTCAGCCTACAAAGTCCTGCAAAGTCTCTTCTAAACCTATATTGCCAGATTTATAGTCAAAATATTTGGGGAAAAAAATTTGGCAAGTATGATGATGTCCAACATTCAGCATTTTTCTTTTTGTAAAAAGAATTTAAATTCAGCAGAATAAGAGGTAAACTTACTTGCCTGTTTTCAACCTAAATTCAACAAGAGTATAGTTAATAACATCGTAAAACTGACTATCATTCTGATCAAAAGCGTTCACAGTCACTCACTCATTGCTCCATTCATTCATGCCAAACACTCAAACCATTCAAAAACATTCCAAAATAACTAAAGAAACTAGATCAACAACTAAATGCAAAATAAAAATTGCTAGACAAAATCCATGATTTTGGAAGTATCTGATTGGTTTGGAAAGACATGCCACGAGCACAGCCTATGGGTTCAATTTCCCACTGCAAGTGCAGGATAATGCAAAAATTCTTAGTAAAAAAAGGGTCATAACTCTCCCAAAAATGCTTCCAGAGTTATCCCCTAGATAGTCTGATAGTTCTTGTGATGGTGAACTCACATGTGCCAAATTACAACAGAAAAATGAGCACTGTTAATAATACCTCGTTTTTCTCTGAAAACAGATGAGCTGAAAAGCTATTTATAGAACTTGTTTGCATGCTTTTATTAAAGGGAGGTTATATATATGGCCAATTTTGTTCATCTGGAAAAAATTAGCGGTTTTAGATTAGGTCCCTTGTATTTCATTCAAAACTCACACCTCTTGCTTGTTCAACTTCATTCCAAAACCAATCCAATGTTTATCTTGTCTATTTTACAATGTTCTTAACTGTAAATTCTGAATTGATAAATTCCAGGTAACCAAAAAACTTACATTCTTTTCACTTGTTGATTCCTCAACTCCTGTGTTACACTTTGATGCCATTCCTTGGTACCCTGTTTAATAAGGGCCATAACTGGTACTTGATCATGACTAGATGAATCATTGGACCCCATTATTTGGTTATTCTGTTTGGGTGGTAAACCATTACTGCCACTTGGACCTATTAAAAGTAATAATTATATGGTTCATGAGTGAAATAAAACAGTTGATAATTTTGATGTTACACAAACCTGTATTATTACACAAGCGTAAAAAAAACCCCATATAAATGAGCTTATTGTCTAGCAACAATTTTTTGTTGTTGTGAAAACGAAGTACTAATGCATAAGATGAGTCCTTTCTCAAACAGCACTTATGCATAGTGGATAATTGTTTGTTTCAGTGTACAGTTAAATACATCAATAAATTGACAATCCTTCCGATCAAAATCATTCAAAATCGCTCACACAGCACTCCATTCATTCACTCCAAACACACAATCAAATCAATCAAAAACGTTCAAAAATCTTTAGAAAATATTTAAAATTGACCAAGACATGTCTACATTTAATTCAAATTGATCTTATTATTCCACTATTTTATTGGCCTGGGTGGATCTTTAAGTGTCTCATTGGCCAATGAAGACACACAAACAGAAAATTACGTAGGTAATTAATATTGCTAATTTTGTTCATCTTGAACAAAATTAGCCACATTTATTTTCCTCCTTTTAATTTCACTCATAACTCCCTCCACACACTCATTCAATTTCATTCCAAAATCATTCCAAAATCGTTCACCTTGTCAATTTCACAATGTTATTAACTGTACTAATGCATGTGATGAGTCCTTTTACAAAAAACACTTATACATATATAGTTGATAATTGTTGGTTTCAGTGTAAGATCATTTCATCTTTCATAGACTGAACAACAAAAGCTTTATTTACATGAGTGGCAGAGCCACGAGTAAAAAGAAAGCTTTTGTTGTTAATTCAGTGAATGATTTATTTACAATACATGAAAAACAAATTAATTCATTTCTTAAATGCAACAAACCGTACAAACTGTGAAAATTTTGGAAAATATTGACTCAAAGCACGTCATTTCACACATGTTCACTAGGCAATTTCCAGATAACGTCAAATAGTGTGAAATAATGAAAGCTGAGTACGACATGCAACGTCACCGGACGAAGAACGGCAAACATCGAAATAAAACACGCTACTTCAATATTTTACCCAAAGATAATTTTTCAAGGGCTATGCTCTTTACTTATTTATTTTTTGCGAAAACAAAAACAAAAACAATTTAACCTTACTTCAGGTAGTCGATTCCAATCATCAAATATGCCTATCTTTACACAAACACGCTCGTGTCAGAACTATTTAAATAGTTCACATGTTTTACCCAAAGAAATGTATAGAGGTGCTCAACTATGGAAATGACATAATTAATGTTGACCCGTCATGCGATAAATGACCACCCATTCGTTCAAAGTGCAAACGTTTGCCAAATACTTGAGAAATTGTACTCCGCATTGCACGTGATTTCTTGCGAAAAGCAGGTTACAATTGTTTAAACCAAATCGTAAATGTTAAAGCACACTGGACACAGGTTGTGTTCGGCAAAAATACGCGTCTATTATGAATGTAAATCAATAAAAATTCTACAATCTAAAACGCTATTCAGCTGCTGCAGGGACTCTAAATATACATGTATATTTAGGGTCTGTGGCTGCTGTAAGATCAGAACGTAATAATTTTGTCAACCGGAGAAGGTAACAGGCTCTTGTCGCATCTCAATGTTCTATATGCATTCACCTTTTCTTGAAAAAGAGGGAGGCCTTAACATCACAGATGCCTCTCTTATCACCGACGTTCATTTGCACATTTTCTACATCTTTTTTCGAAATCCTGAGGTGAGTTTCTTAGGATAAAGAATTTCAAGGTTTCATAAGGTTTTTAATAGGGAAATTTCGCGTTTTGTCTTAGAATTTCAACTGAAATCCTGTTTTAAATCTTGCGGACTCTTAAAAATCTTTGTGTAAAAAAACCCTCCTTGGATACGCTAGTTGCTCGTTTGGCAGCAAACAGGGTGTCAGGAAAACAACATTGTTAAGTTGATTTGTCATAAACTCTGTATTGAACATAATACCACACCCACTACCTATGTAAAACGAAGAAAGACATTTAATTCTGCAATTCTTTTAATAAAGTGCGTGTTAATTTGACTGAGGAGAACCGCATGCTGTTCTACTTGTTAGCCATGGAGATAACCTTCATCTTATCAGTTCTAGATCATTGCTTGTTATGCATATCATCAGTGGAAGTCCGAGTAGCAATAACTTAAAATGAACTGGTTTTTGTCGGTCAAAGACAGCATTCTTTGACACGCAAATAATCTGGTGTACGGAAGTTCAAAACTCCATAAACTTCCAGTTTATTATAATCTGTTAGTCGACTTTTCTATTCACACTTGTCAATTGCATTGGTTTACATGTGACTCAATAATTGGGATCAAGGGTAAGAGCGAGACTTTTATGTTCACTAGGGAATGTTTGATGACGTCACGTCGGGGGAAGAATCTTTTGAAGTAGGGTTACTTTAGCTTACACGTGCAAAATCGGTCGAAAGGAGTCTGAACACAATAAAGCTGGTATCGTGTGACTAGAACTGTCAATCATGAGGGGGTGTGGCTAGAAACGCGATCTTTTGTATGTGTTTGGTTACTAGTCGTCAACGCAAGCTGTCATTCAATTTATCATCTTAACATTTGTCTTCTCAAAAGTTGAAAACGCAACTGTGTACTTTTATTACTCGAAATTTAATTTATTTTGGGGTGATAAAAAAAATATGCGCTGCTTGCATGGGGGAATGATTACCGAATTACGATAAGTATCATGAACTGCACACAGATTTAACATAGATCTGTAATCAAAAAGCTACCTTCATCTTAAATCGCTGTACTATTGATCATAAAAACTTCAATTGCGTTAATTTGATATCATGTTATCACTCGGTCCACGTGTCTACTAAACTATTCGCTAAAAATTAATCATCAAGAATTTTTTGTATGATTGCATATTGTTGGTGTGCGATCAAAACATCGTAGCAACAGATAACTTAATCAGTTTACACCAAGTTTTGATCGTCCTCCAACGATCATGATACGGACACTTTCACTTCTTTCTTCCTCGAATAGCACCACGGTGTTATGAAAGTCGCGTAAATTACTTTCAATCCCTTCGTACATTGCCGCTTGATAACTCTCCATTTTTTTTTAATTAAAAGCATCCCTTCACAATTTTGACCGTGTCAAGCATTATATCATATCCCTGGAATGGCGAAATGGTTTCAAATAACGCGCAAGTCTTTAATTGATTTTGACGTCGATAGGTAATAACGTCTTTTACCGGTCTTTTTGTACGTTTTTGTTATTCGAAATTTTGGAAAATTATAATTCTTTAAATGTCTAGTGTATACGAAATTTTGGAAAAGTCATTATTTCTTTTCTAATAAAATTCGAAATTTTGGAGATTTTTTTAAATTATTTTTTTCCTGGAAAGGGGGTATACGAACTATTAGGGTATACGAAATTTTAGAAAATTTACCGTAATCTTTTTTTTCTTGGTTTGGCTGTGAGATTATATAGAGATAATTATCTAATGTTATTCCTGATAAACCACCAACTAGAAAGCCATGAATGGCTTGGGTCGCTCCACAGGCTTGAAATTCTTGTAATAGCAACCTAAGTTTTGACTAAAATTTTAGATAGTTTGGGTTCTATTGATGTTGAAATGATTTTCAAAGTTTCCATTATATAAAATAAAGATAAATGACCTATGCCCATAAAAGACATATTTTTCATCCAATGCCAATAATTTTTGGCTGCATGATAATGGGTCACCCAAGGATCATACCAATGAATTTTTATTGATATCCATCAGTTACATTCTGAGAAAATGATTTTCAAAGTTTCCACTATATTATATACAGAGAAATGACCTCCACCCATAAAGTACATATTTTTTATCCGATCACAATTATTTTTGGAAGATTAATAAAGGGTCACTCAAGGATCATTCCAGTGGCATTTGCTTGATATCCATGAATTACATTCTGATAAAATGATTTTCAAAGTTTCCACTATATAACATATAGAGAAATGACCTCCACCCATAAAATACACATTTTTCATCCGATCACAATATATTTTGGTAGACTGATAAAGGGTCACCCAAGGATCATTCATGTAAAATTTGGTCCATCATTTAGAATCTGAGAAAACTCACTTTTTACAATGTTTGGAAATTAGCCATGCCTATTAAATCCATGTTTTTCATTGGATCAAAATATCTTGAACAACTTTGAAAGAGGGTCACCCAAGGATCATTCCTGTGAAGTTTGGTTGAAATTCATCCAGTAGTTTCTGAGGAGAAGATTTTTAAAGAAAAAGTTTACGACCGGATGCACGGACGGATACACGACAGACACAACGCCATGACAATAGCCCAAGTGGCTTTCAGCCAGTGGAGCTAAAAAGCATTAAAAAGATTTTGTTTAAACCTTGATCCTTTTAACTCAAGTTTTAACATTTAGTGAGAAATCAGTAATGATAATTCTAGGCATAATTTATACTCAACTCAGAATGGGACCACCAAAAATATATAGGAAATGAACTATGACAAAAGATAAATGTCCTCAACCTGCTCCCCCTTATTTATGATATGAGCGTTGGTGATTAATCAAAATATTGCAATAACAGCTTGAATAAGCTGTTGTTACAATGTTTTGATCATTCATCAACAACACTTTACAAAAGAGGATTTTTTGCATTACCCAAGAGTGTAATGGAAGTTACGCGCTTGATAATCTTATACACCAGGATAGATATTTAGTGTTCATTACTTGTGTATATCTATACGTAATGCATCTTCTTCTAAGGATGGCCTTCCCTTATAGTAGCTCTCTGTACAATATTTACTAGGAATATCTTTAAATTACCTAATAAGTAAGAAATTTTGCTATTTCTTTTCTCTAATTTGAGGTTAACTTCTTCTTTTAAACAAATGTAAAAAAGTAATCAGAATCAAAGTGCAACAAGCCAAAAGATGTTAGTCCCGTGAATGTGTTGTGTTTTTTTTCATAAGGCAAAATGTGGGTATTAGGAACCCACAAAAGTGAGACAAAAGTAATGCATTTCATAAAGTCACTACTTAAATAACATAGGTGTCTTTACAGGCGAAGATGAATTGTTTGCACTCGGTGTAAATTATTAAACTCTGATTAGAATAAATCTCACAAATACATCTGTATGACAACCAGGCATGACAAAAAGATGTGAAATTTACCATTGATGAACCCTTCCTGTTTTACAAAATTTTAGACCTGTCTAAATTCAATCGTTTTGAACATCAAAATTTAAAGTGGATTTAATTTTGAACAAGATGTGTTTGTGAAACACGAATGCCCCCGTAACAGCATTTTTTTCTAAAGTTTGACCTTGACAGATGACTTGACCTTGTCAGATGACCTTGACGTTGTCACATGACCTTGACTTTGGTGTACAGCTTTGTATGTCAAATACTTTTGGAGAAAAGGCAAAGGTTAAGTTTGGTTAAGTTTTTGGACAGACGGACAGACAGACGGACAGACAGACGGACATGAGTAAAACAATATTCCCCCGGATCTCTCGATACAGGGGCATAAAAATAACCTTTCAGTAGGTTAAAAAATAGTGTGGGAAAAGAAGAAATTGCTGGTCATTAGCAATCTCTTCTTTTTCCACAATGCTTTCTCAATCATGTAATCATGGGCACATAAGAAACAGGGATTTTACAGGAAAGGGTTAAGATATTACCCACCATTTAGTGGCCTATTTCCAACCTGGGCCTTTTTTTGCAGCTGACTTCTTTGTTTCCTCATCTGTTCTAGCTTCTTCTGGAGTTTAAGTCTCTTCTCAGCAAGGAGTTGGTGATATTCCTCCTTTTATTGAAAAATAATATGAGCCAGTGCGTGAGATTTCCAACAACTTCACAAGTGCGCATAGCAAAGCACCTGGTCAGCCTGTGCATCGACACAGGCTGACCAAGGTAATTGCCTTGTGGTATAGCAATAGACAAGGCTTTAACCGCTCTTCAGAGTGCAAGAAAAATATTCTTATTGTATTGTCTAGCTGTTCATGTTGCTGAATGTCTCGAGATCACACACACTTGAAATTGTTGGAAATGTTGCACACTTGCTCATATAATTTTACTCTTTTCATCCTGAACCAGGAATATTGCTGATTTGGCAGGAGATATAGGCATATACCAGCCTGCACAAAAGTGCAGTCTGATGTAAGTCTTCACCACCTGATTTTACCTTTAAGGCTTTTAAATCAGAAAAATGCAGATTTCATTTTCAAAATAAATACTAACTCATTACTTGTGTGTCCAGTAAAATTTTCACTTTGATAGGGAATTCCTTTAATTCTAATGCAACTTTGCCAAGGTATTCTTTCAGCAGTACAAACAAGATCAGTTATCAAACACCAACACCCTAAGCATGACAGGTTTTATCTGGTCTGCAAGAAAATCTAACAAGAGATCCTTAAGATACATACGGTACTATTGGCTGTCTCATAGATATCCTCTTCTTCAAATCTGGAATAACCTACCACACTATTCAATCTTCCATCTATAAAATCACCAGGTCTCAGAGTTTTATGTGGAATAAAAAGTTGAGCTCTGAAATAACAAAGAGGACTATGAATGATAATCTATTCTCCTATACCCCAAGGACATATATACTGTAAAGGCTCTAATAGAACCCTGGGTTTCAAGTAGCATCATCGTAAATCCATTTATAAGAAAGGGATGGGCTTTTATTAAATGCTATGCTACATATCAATGGCTCAGAGCAAAACAGCTGTAACTGCCTATATAGGCAGTTACAACTGTTTTGCTCTGAGCCATCCATATTGCTTCAGAGAGTGAAAAAATGGCCAAAGTTAATAAGGGCTATTTATTTAAAATAGGCCGATTTATTACTGCCTAAAATTGAAGGGGATTTGTTTACCTTGTCACTGAAAGGTGCACCGGTTACTCATGAGAAATTAACCAGCATGAAACTTACTAGTCATCAGATGGCGCTTTAATCAGAACAATCATCAAAATATTTTGATAACTGCAATTAATGCAATTTTAATGATCTTTTAGTAGCAGTTTGGTTTTTTGTGATGCCGAGATATAGAAAGAAGATTACTTAGATGAAGAAATATTCATATTGGCCAGCGAAGAGTGAAATTCTCGCTGGGTTGACTAAAGAATGATGGGGTTGCTTTTCTCGGACGAACAAATGGCGGGACGACTGTTCGTTTTCGCTAGGCTGAAGAGAGATGGATATTATGATGAATTGATTACTTACACGGAATCATTTATCTAGATTCTATTTGTTTTATTTTTGCAGGAAATGCAAAGCAAAGGCTGTTATGCGATTTCGATCTTAGTACGATTTCTGTCCTACCGCGATGCTATTTTTAGATTTGTAGAGTTATGAAAAATATGAAATTTGTCCAAAATTGAGACTTATTTGAACCCAACCTGGAATAAGTACTTTCGAAGGCCAGGGAGTTGTTTAATTTTTGGCATTTCCATAATGATTGGTTGAAGAAACCCCCATTGCCAGAAGACAATTTTGAGAGTGTTGTAATTAAACCTATTTTTCAGGGTAAATCAGATACTGCTTACAGGGTAGGACATCCTTGAGGAAGATGGTAGAGCCTTGATCATATGGCCCTGGTTTATGACCTTCAACTTTTACACGGTCTTTAATTAATTTATGAACATTCCTATCCAAAAGATCCATGATCTAATTTGCTAACCACCAAGCCTGTTCTGTATGCCTTGCAGGTATGAACACATGAGCTCAATATTTAGGGTACCTTTTATAGATTTGCAAACTTCATGAGGTGCCGCCAGTCCCATCGACATGTCTGCGAAAAAATCATGCCGTTCACATGTTGCACATGAATACTGGACCGACTGACCCATAGATTCTAGCCAAATACATAATGTGTACTATTGTTCTGTCTAGTGGAATTTTGTTTGGTCTGGTAAAAATAATAAGTTTACCAGACCCCCTGTCCGGTAAACAATAAGGGTATTCGTGAAGTCAGAGCTGGCAAACTGTCTCGTTTCTTTAATATTATCTTGGAGCTTTACAGCAGCTATGTGGTCAGAAATAGCAGCCAAACAAGACTGCTTAGTATGAATTGGTTGAAAAAGTACATCTGATATCTAAGTCAGTCATATTTTCGGACTACATATGGTGTACACAAATAGGGACCTGTATTTTCTCTACGCTTTGAGAGTTCTTTGTGACATCAGGTAGAATTTTAGCACTTTCAAAAAATAAATAAAAAAAAAAGAAATAAATAAATAGATAAATCTTTTCACCTTGAGCAATACATGCAGTGATTCTGAAGTGAAATGGTACACTTAATACAAAGCCTTGTTGGCTGAAACTGATTAGTCTGTCTTGAACATTGTGTTAACTTCAATAGATTAAAAAAAAAAAAAACACAAAGAAAAAAACGATAAAGGGAAAACCAAAAAACAAAGAGAATGCACTTCCTATGTAATTGATCTCTCATTCTTTATACCCAATTTTAAAACAACAACAACAACAACAACAAAAAACCCAGATCAATAATTTTAACAGCTTTTGTGAAAAGCATTAGTATGGGGGTCTCACTTGAAGTCTGATTAAATCGGGAATAGGGTGATGATTGTACTTGGACAAAAGATACAGTTATTCAAAATGGCGTAGTTTTATAATTAAGAATCATAGAAGGGTCTTTTTCAGCTTCCTTAGAAGAGGTTCTTTGTGATATATCATGAATGCCTTCACACTAGGTAAAGAGGGGTTTCATTTATAAATGTGGGAGTTCATATTCAAAGAAAAATGAGTCATTGAAAACATATAATTAATAGTCCAACGAAATGTTATTGTGTAAAATACTTGGATTACCCAATTTCATGCAATTGATCTATTGTACTTTATGCATGTGGCAATTACAGCAAAGTTGTTAGCTCCACTGGCTGAAAGCCACTGGGGCTATTGTCATGGCGTTGTGTCCGTCGTGCGTCCGTGCGTCCGTGTGTCCGGTCGTAAACTTTTTCTTTAAAGATCTTCTCCTCAGAAACTACTGGATGGATTTCAACCAAACTTCACAGGAATGATCCTTGGGTGACCCTCTTTCAAAGTTGTTCAAGAAATTTTGATCCAATGAAAAACATGGATTTAATGGGCGTGGCTTATTTCCAAATATGGTAAAAAGTGAATATTCTCAGGTTCTAATTGATGGATACCAATTAAATTTTACATAAATGATCCTTGGGTGACCCTTTATCAGTCTACCAAAAATTATTGTGATCGGATGAAAAATATGTATTTTATGGGCAGAGGTCATTTCTCTATATGTTATATAGTGGAAACTTTGATGATAATTTTCTCAGAATCTAACTGATAGATATCAACCTAATTTTACATGAATGATTCTTGGGTGACCCTTTATCAGTCTACCAAAAATTATTGTGATCGGATGAAAAATATGTATTTTATGGGCAGAGGTCATTTCTCTATATGTTATATAGTGGAAACTTTGATAATCATTTTCTCAGAATCTAACTGATAGATATCAACCAAATTTTACATGAATGATCCTTGCGTGATCCTTTATCAGTCTACCAAAAATTATTGTGATCGGATGAAAAATATGTATTTTATGGACGGAGGTCATTTCTCTATATTTTTTAATTTCCTCTTAATTATTCATTTTATTATTCAACAATAAAGACTGGTGCAATATATGGGATGTATATACCAAAATCAACCTGAAATCACTAGAGTCTCCTTGAAAATAGTTTAAACTTTAGTAAATTCAGGTTCCCCAAGCTCTCAATGTTGTTGTGCACCCCGCCTTTCCCCCCAAAATTATAGCTTTAATAATTTTCAGGGGCATTCCTTTGTCCCTCTTACAAAGATGGTTCAAGCATGTTGTAAAAATTAGATTTAATCCTCCAGTGGGAGCACTTGTGTATCTACCTGCTTCTGAAGAAGTGGCTTAGTTGTACTCTTTCTGTTAAATGATGATGTAAGTTCAAGTTGTAGCATAATTTTGCTACAGCCTGACCTTATCTCAAGACGGGGTATATTTGAGGAACTTATTCCATTAAAGCAGTCACTCTTATAAAATACATGTGTCTTGTTTCAGCAGACTGGCTTCAAAACAACATATCCACTAAACGCAATATTCATTCATCATCCAATACTTGAATTGGAACCATACAGCTTCCATGGATAGGCTTGTTCTCACAGTAGACTTTTCTATATAAAGCCAGATTGTTTTAACTTACAAAAAAAAAAAAAAATATCTCAGCTTGTTTCAGACTGGATGTGTACATGGACGTGTACATGTACTGCTTCTTATAATTAAAATATTCTTCGAGTAGATGCAACACTATTTCATTCACTTATATATTTATTTTGCTAGGTTACTTGATGAAAAAGGTGAAGGCAAGATTATAGGTTTACAAATACATATTAAATTTAGGCTTTGCTGAGTGATCTACTGTTGTATCATGTTTTTTACTTAATATAGGTGGCTTGTACACTTAAAATATTAAATTGTATCAGGAGAACCATGGATTCCTCTAATGGATTCATTTACCAAAGGATGACCGTTGTGGTTTATCTATGATTTAAAAGAAAAAAAAAAAAAAAGTAATAATGCATATATAACTTGTTAAAATGCTTTTAACTTTGTTGCGTGTTCAATAGACTCTTTTCTAATAGTGGACCTGTAAAGAATAGCTTTCTTCAAATCTCCCCATCGTAATCATGCAGTAAAGTTGCTTACACACTTTTAATCATTTCAAATTTTCAGATGGCACTTTCAAGTGATTTACAGGATGCTCAACAGAGGTTTCGATTAGGAAATATATCCAATCAAATGTTTTGTTGCATATTCTTTTTGACTTGATATTTTGAAATTAATCATTGTAAATCATTTTTATTGCAGGAACTCCTTACAGCTTTAAGGCAGGCATTTGCATGACATATTGTTAAAACCATTTCTCTATTTCAGATTATAAATTATCTCATGTTTATATCGATATCATTTCCTGGACGCACTAGTGGGCTATGTAATGTTTAAGATTTAAAAAGATGACTTGTGATACGAAAACATAAGAGAATGAATTGGAATAAACTGATGCTATGAGTAAAAAATTATCTTTCATGACTTAGTATGGTTAGTATTACATCTTAGATTGAATGCCATATGTGAGGTAACTTGGTATTGTCTTGGAAACAAATTGATTGGTGATGGTTTGCAAAAGCATTCCATTAATTTTAGTAGAATGAGTTTTGCAATAATAAACTTGTAATGTGGATCATAATGATCAAATTGAATGAAGTTATTTAACAGTCATACCACTTGAAGATAGTGGTGGTGAGGTAAGGGCAGATGAAAAACTGTCCAACTGTCCAATGTGGTTTGACTTTGTTGTGTTACCAACCTTAATTTATCAGGTATCTATTGTTCAGGTGGAGACTCAATGAAACGACGGTGAATACTGGTGGAATTTTGCGGCGAACATGGTTCGTGTGGCGGAAAATTCCAGAGGGATATCAATTTTATTAGGAATATTTTATAAATTGCTGAATATCTATATATTTTACCTAATTTTTGGCGGGAGAAGGAATAGGCTCAGGGCCGATCCATTGTATAGTATGGCTCTGTGATTGGACACTGAGCCAAGGGGGTTGAGAGTTTAGAGGTTATAGCTCAGTGATTGGATCGCTAACACTGGGCTGGTGAAACAGGGATAGGACCCTGTAGGTTGGAACATAGATATAGCTCAGTGATTGGGTCCCTAACGCTGGGCTGGTGGAACAGGGATAGGACCCTGTGGGACTACCCGGCCTGTGATTGGGTCCCTAACGCATGGCCACCTCCATGAGAGGAGAGTAACATCCATGGAGGGTTGGGTGGATGGAAATAAATAAATGGGGAGCCGGAGCCTAGTTCCTTACTAAAACTCTAATGATATCTCTCGGGGATTTTCTGCGACTCCATGCCCCATTCTGCCACACTATTATGTAATAATTATTCATTAAAGCATTTTGATACATATGTTGCTTGTTATGTAATAATAATTCATTAAAGCATTTTTGATATATATGTTGCTTATACTATTTTAGCCGTCATGTAATAATAAGGGCTATTTATTTAAAATAGGCTGATTTATTACTGCCTAAAATTGAAGGGGATTTGTTTACCTTGTCACTGAAAGGTGCACCGGTTACTCATGAGAAATTAACCAGCATGAAACTTACTAGTCATCAGATGGCGCTTTAATCAGAACAATCATCAAAATATTTTGATAACTGCAATTAATGCAATTTCCCACCCACTGCAAAATATTAATATCTGATTTGGGAACAGGTGCATGAACCTCTGTTTAACTTTTAGTGGCGTTGATTTTGTAGGTATGGGCCTTCATATCAAAAATGGTTGACAACTTCCTTAAATGGGGATAGGGTTTTATTAGAGCAATGGGCCTTTTATAATTTTTGTGGAAAATAAGATTTGAAGGTATTCACCTGGAGATGTTTTTAAAGTAATGTCCATGTCAAAGGTTTTTGTTTTAAGTTCAATGGGATACTCAAAAGAGCCGCGTTATGACTAATTCCAACCTAGACTAGATAACACTGATATGTGTGTATTTCCATTCACTTATTGTCGCTACCATAGCACATGACCTAATGAGCCATGCCCCCAGAAGACAGTTAGTTGTTACAGGGTAAAGTGCAAGGACACATGACAAAACTAATGCTGAGATCTGCCATAGTTCTTTAAAGAGTTTGGTGTAAAGCACCATCTCACAAGGCCTCGGTTTAACGTCTCATCCGAAAGACAATTAGTGTGTTAGTGTGCCAGCCCTGGAATCGATCCCAGGCAGTCGAACTTCAACGGTTTCGAAATCCAGTGCTCTAACAACTGAGCTTATCCAGATGACAAAACAATGATATTTTAAGACACTGACATATTAATCTCTATAAGCTTACTTGCTCTTCTGCTGCTTTAAGTCAATGTTAGGATTAACAAGGCTTAAAAATTCTTGAAATTTCAATTTGCCCCATTGTACAGTCAACTCTCGTAACAACGACCATGTTTGTTCCCGATGAAAATGTTGTTATAACGAAACAAGAGTGCCATAGTCACAAAATACGCCGCCACTTTGCTGCTGTTTCACGAAAATAATTGTAGATACTACTTATTTTGACAGAACCAAATTCAAAATGACCAAGTTTCATTTAAATCAAGACAAAAAGTAAGGAGGAGTTGCCTTCACAAGGCTGCAATTTCAATAAGTCCCAGACACTAAGTTTTAAGGGGGCATAATTCAGGGAAATAAATGAGCCATAAAATACTTGATCTCTGTACATCTACAAATTATGGTGATGACATTGACCAAGTTTCATTTAAATAAAGACAAAAAGTAAGGAGGAGTTGCGTTCAAAAGGCTGCAATTTCAATAAGCCCCAGATACTAAGTTTTAAGGGGGCATAATTTAGGGTAAAATTAATGAACCATAAAATCCTTACTTCATGCTCATCCACCAATTTTGGTTATAACATCCACCAAGTTTCATTTAGATCCAGCCAGAAACTTAGGAAGAGTTGCATTCCCAAGGCTGCAATTTCAATAAGCCCCAGAGACTAAATTTTAAGGGGGCATCACTGAGGCAATAAGCCCCAGAGACTAAGTTTTTAAGGGGCATAACTCAGGCAAAAATCAACGAACCATAAAATCCTTCCTTCATGCACATCTACCAATTGAGGTGATAACATTGACCAAGTTTCAAGAAGATCCAGCCAGAAACTAAGGAGGAGTTGCGATGACAAGAAAGTGGACCAGAGACTACGTTTTTAGGGGGCATAACTCAGGTAAAAATCAATGAACCATAAAATCCTTCCTTCATGCACATCTACCAATTAAGGTGATAACATTGACCAAGTTTCAAGAAGATCCAGCCAGAAACTAAGGAGGAGTTGCGTTGACAAGAAAGTGGACCAGAGACTAAGTTTTTAAGGGGCATAACTCAGGCAAAAATCAATGAACCATAAAATCCTTCCTTCTTGCACATCTACCAATTGAGGTGATAACATTGACCAAGTTTCAAGAAGATCCAGCAAGAAACTTAGGAGGAGTTGCGTTGACAAGAAAAGTGGACGGACGGATGGATGGATGGACGGACAGACGGAGATGACCCAATATATGTTCGCCTCCGCCGGCATATAAAAATGTTAGTGTATTAATATTCACCACTTAAACAAGAAAGTTGATGTAATTTGTGTGCAATATACACTGTACAACCAATTTTATACTCATATTTTGCCGTTGAATATTGATAAAATATCCGCAAGACATAAAACTGAATATTTAAACTAGTTATTATTACTAATTATTGCTCTTTGAAGAAATCTTTGATAGATTTCTGTCCTTAATTGTGAACGTTGTTCTCTATAGAATTATAAAGTTTCCATGCACTATTTAGCTAGGTTTTCGTAGTGTTGTTTGTTTCCCATTTGTTTTAAACAGATTATGACAGTTTCTAAACATTATTTAGCTTAAATTCCAGTGACAGTGGAATAACCAGATTAGATTTTGGTGAATTAATTAAGGAAGCTTTTTGCTTCAATATCACATTGATTGTCGATCTACCTATCTTGGTATTCCATTCCTTTGAAAATAATTCGACAACTTATCCTGTGTTTTTTTAGAATGTGCAGATTTGTATTCTAAAATCGTCTGTTTTTGCTAAAAAGAGAGTTGGGTTCTACGTCTCTTTGCTGGTGGGTCAGCTTTTTTTTAAAATCATATTAGATCAACACAAAATGTTCAAAAAGGATGTTTGCCTTACAATCATACATGTACATAATGAAATAACGACAAGCAATTTTCGCCAACAAAAAGCCGAGTAAAAGGTGGTCAAATTGTACTTGTCAAAGGCAAAGTGGTGTAACTATACCTTTTTCCTAAGCAAGTTATAACAATATTACCCTCAACCAATCAATTGATTACTACACGAGAGTACTGTTCCGGGTAGTTTAATCGTCGATAATCGTCGAAGGGAAAACCTGTATTCTCACTTTAACATAATTTGGTATACACGCGTACATACTTGATTAACACATTACGGCGAGGTGCTAAAAATAGCTACTAGGAAATATCAGGTATGTGTCGATGTATTGAATAACAACATATAGAGATTAAAATCTAAAAGTATTTATATAAGGTTACGATGGTTTCACGTCAGTGACTTAAATGAGTAGCGTTGACGACGTCTAATGTTTTCACTCAATGTTTCAAGGGCTAACGCCATTTAAACTGACGTCATCGAGTTTTTCCGAATGTTTTCCCGTAAATTTTAAAAATAATCCATCTATGTACATCCAAGGTTGATAGTGAGATTGGCCAAGAGGTGTTCCGATGTAATAACCCCCTACAAGTGCTTGACAATAATGAAAAGCCATTTTCCATCAAAGGGCCGTAACTCGAATGGATTGTAACTAAGATAACACTTGCACATCTCTGTTTAATACTGATCACATATGTAAAAATTGAATAAAATCTGCTGTAACGGTTGCTGAAAAATTAAGCAGACACAAAAAGCTACAGACAGATGGACTGACGGACCAACTGTTGGACCAACAAGCTGACTCCTATATACCCCCAAAACATAGTTTGGGGGATGTGTATAATAAGCAAATTCTGAGTAACAAAGCACCTACATTCTTTTAACTTGTTCATTCCTCAAAACCTGTGATACATTTTTATGCCATTCCTTGGTGCACTGTTTAATCCGGGCTGTAATTGGTACCCCACCATGATCAGATGAACCACTGGACCCAATCGTCGGGTTTTTCTGGTAGTGTGGTAAGCCAGCACTGCCACTTGGACCTGTTTTAAGTATATTAAAAGCTCTTATACATCTCCATGGATTTATTATATAGTGGATAATCGTTTGTTTCAGTGTAAGATCCATTTATATTCATTAAGTGAACAACAAAAACTATATTTTCACAAGTGGCAGAGCCACGCATGAAAATATAGCTTTTGTTGTTCACAAAATGAAATATCAATCGATCTTACTCGATAAAATAAACAATTATTCCATTTCTTTATTGCAAAATGAGACAAAATGTGAAATTTCTTGGACATATATTTTCGTAAAGCGCGTCATTGCTATGCACCGTTCATTGTGACGTCACTAATTTCCCCCCCGCATTGATGTGGTCAGATAGGATTAAATGCACAAAAGCAGGGTATAAGTTTTTGATAGTTTCACTGCTTTTGCGGTGAGATTATCAAGTGATAATCTACTATTATTTCTCGATAAACCACCAAAAAGAATTAAAGACATAATTAAATTTCAAAGGGGTTGGGGATTTAAATGAGGCTTCAGATATTATGATGTTGAAAAATGTCCAAAAATACCAAACTACTAGAGATTTACCATGGCTGCAAAGTGGAGTTCAAAAGAAAATGACCCTGTGCATGACTATTCAATAATTGTTAAATTCTGTCAATAAATTAGAAAAAAAAATGTACTTGTAAAGATGGAATCATACTTATTTTGACCTTTGACCTTGATGTGTGACCTTGAGCCTAGACATATCATTTTTCTTTTCTTGTATTACATTTTTGCGTAAGGAGGCACTTTTGTCAAATCATTTTAGGATCTACAATAACATACGGTAGATATATACCTATTAGCATATACTACTTTTATTTTGACATTTGACCTTAATAATTTGACCTTGAACTCGAACTTATCAAAAAGTTCATTTCAAAATATGTTTTAGCTTATCAAGGGTAACAACTGTGCTAAATAAATTTAAAATCTGATGATAAATAAACTAGTTATGCACTTGACAAGCTGAATTTGAGCTGACATTGACCTTGGTGTGTGACCTTGAAAGTTAACCTTTTACAAATATTAGTTTAAATCACAAATAAGTTCATGTGTTGGAACAAAAATACCTAATATCATTAAAATCAATCTTACTTTGGCTTGATAATGCCAGTTTAAAGGTAAATTTAGCTAATATCTAATATTCAAGGGCAGATAACTCCAAAATTAATGAATTGATTTCTGCGGAAAAAAAAACTGGGGCAATGGTTTTCTATCTTCTTTGCAAACAATAAAAGAAATATGATATTCAAGGCTATATGTAAATGTGTTGTGCAAACCCGCAAAGTTGGTAGGAAATAAAACAAAGAAATTCCCATAAGACAAAAAAGAGGAGATAATCACAATGGAAAATAAGATATGTCAAAATAAATTATGTATATCAACTAAGGAATAGTTCATTGTTGTATTGTGTGGCAGCCTCAAACTCAAGAGTAAATAATTTAGGTAATATAAAAGTTTTAAAATGAAACTCAAGTTCGTAGTAAATTACCCCACCCACTTTTAACACAAGGCACAGCTAGAACCAATAAGTTTGAGTAGCCAATATTTTGTCAGTATACGCGGATTCTATCATAGTATGTATGGCAAAAGTTTAAAAGAAATCTATTCTAGCCACGAAAAGGCCCTTATGGAGACCCGTCCTTTGTTTGAAACAAAATTTCAATTTTGCAGGACAAGGGCAAATATATGCCAATGGTTTACCTTGACTATTGACAACCTTTCTGTTAGTAATATGAGCCTTCATAGTGGCAGCACCTTTCCTATCAGAAGGAACCCCAATGTTGGCATTAGTTTTTGGGTTCTGTGCTTCATTGATGCCTGATGGTCCTGTAGCAGGCTGGGGAATCACTGAAAGAGATAGATCAGTACTCTCAATCAATAAGGGGATTGAGTGATCACAGACTGCACAATTTTTCCTAAATGTCCATCTCAGTACCCAGTCTATATCCAAAAAATCCCGGTGTTTCAATGTTTTATATCACTGACGAAGTTGTCGTTCTTAAACTATATGCAGTGTAAGATTCACCCAAGTTATTTTCGTACCCCGTCTTAAATTGTTTGAGGTCCAAAGAATGTTTCTTCTGGCTTCAAAGAATTTGTATGTTTCTTCAAATCTTTAAAGCGTAATCCAAGATTCTTTATTGAAAAAATTTTTGTGGCATCAATACGCGAAATTTGCAAGGGCCGAGGACGATAGAAAAAGAAAAAATGCATAAAAACGGGTTATAGAGAATGTAATAAATAGAATAATCAACTGGTTTTGTCTGATATGAAAAATATTTCGCTTGAATACATTAATAAGCAGTTAAAAAACTCGCCCTTCGGACTCGTTTTTTAACACCCAATAACACATTCTTCTGAAATGTTTTTCATATCAGACATAACCAGTTGTGTATCCTCTATATTCTAACATGTACACATTTTTTCTCTCTTCAGCATTAAGAAAAAAGAATAAGCAATTTGATGGCTTAGTGTTAACCAGTTGCAACTCGGGTAAAAAGATTAGCAGGGGCCTAGTTACCTATGGTCCCTAGATTTTGGGCTGGCCCCTTGATTTTTTTTCCGGAAAATACCTAAAGCCCTATTTTTAGATATTGAATTCTTTTAGTTTGGGCCCCTAAGTCAAAATTATTAGTCATTTTCCCCATAACTGCCTATATTCTTAAAAGCAGATACAACTGCTTTATCTTGAGCCATACATTTGCTTTTCAGGAAAGGTCAAGAAAAAACTCATTTTCAGAAAAAAAAAACAAATCTTTGAATTCATCCTGCTATCAATGAAAATAAAGCTTTTTCTTGTCCTCTGTATCAATATAAGATTAATTTTTATCTTATTACTATACAAAAATCTGTTTGATAAAATCCCTTATGATATTTTTTTATACATTTTATGATATCACATGGATATTTTTAGAACAATGACATTGTGCAGTTATTTTTAGAAACTTGCATTTCTGTTAGAAACATCGACAAAAACAAAACAAATAGTTGTTGTAAGATAAATATAATACATACTGAGTGTATTGTGTAAAAAAATATCTAACTTGGTTGCAGAAATTGATAATTGTGTCGGCAGAGCCTCAACAATTATCAATGCCCCCAACCTCTTTAGATATTTTTTCACATACAAAACACTAAGGAATGTATTATATATAATTATCCTTCATTGAGTGGACAAAAAACCTTTATTTTCATTAAAGGCACAGGAAAAGTCCCTGAGTGTCCATGGAAATATCACATGTATCATACACAGGGATTATTCTGGATCAGAATATCATGAGTAACAATATCTCAGCCAAATCTAATGAGAAATTTAGATTTTTTTTTGCAAAATATTTTACCAAATCCTTCTATTAATGCTATCTCTCAATATCTCATCCCTAAATGATCCCTGCATACATGAACATGTAATCCTCTTCCATAATAGGTCCACCTACCTCTGGGGTTTTGTTTATCTGGATTTTTTAAGGGCAACTGTACAGGAGTGCCTTGAATGGTTATTGGCTGGCTCTGTGGTAGCTTGAAAACAAAGGGAAAGATTTTAATTTGTTCTAACTGAAATATCTACACACAAAAAGGGGGAAATTAAATTTAAGTTTTAACTAGAGCTGTCATAAAGCGGACTAATACCCCCACCAGTACCTTGTCAATTTAACAAGGGCTGACTGTGACCTTGACCTTTGACCTATGTGAACCAAAAACAATAGGGCACTTCCTTTGGTCATAAGAAGCATTTGTAAGAAGTTTCATGATATTAGGTGGCGTGGTTCTTGAGTTAGAGTCCGGAAACGAAAAGGTCTACAGACTGATGGTTGGATAGACTGAGAGATAGACAGAAAGACATGTGAAACCAATATACTCCATTCTACTTTGTAGGTGTGTGTGGGGTGTGTGTTTGTGAGTGTGTGGGTTATAAATATGTCATCATAATTCTTAACAAGAGATGTTTGTTAAACATTTATGCCCCCCCCCCATAAAAGCATGTCAATATCCTATTCTTTGTCAGTCAATAAAGGGCAATAATTCACAAAATATGATGAGTGGATTTATGGTTCTTATGCACTGCACTTCTCCTCAATGAGATTTATATCGTCGGCTCTGTTCTATAAGGACGTATAGGCCAATTTCCATTTTTTCTTTTATTGCCTTTTCGCACACATATGATATTCCCACTTCTTTTGCAAAGATGCTGGACCTGATAGCTAATCGTATCCCCCAAAAAAGCTTCATGGACTTGTAAGATATGTCATATTCGCACCGGAGGTGGTCAAAAAGTGAAGTTCGAAAATGACAAACGGACAAATTTGATAATTGTTCATGTTTCCTTATGATAAAAGTTTATTTTAAAAGATCAGTTTGACAAAGAACACAACCTTTACCCAGGCCAGATTATTTGCGTGTCTCAGTTACATACATAAAAATTGTTATATGCGTTTTTCACTTTTTCAAGAAACTTCTCACTCAACGGCTTTCAGAGTCTCGTATGCACCCGAAAAGAAATTTTTTACATGCGATTTGTCCTTTATCTTATACAACATCAAATTAAATTAGTTTTTTTCATGCATGTATCTTTTAGGCCTTTTTTTGACTATACGGCATCTTGTGCCATAAAAATTAAGTCAAAAAATGACCTACTTGACAATTTTTTTGTTGTTTTTCTTAAATAACTCATTATAGAGACAAATTTAATATTTATGACAACAGATAATATATTTAGTGATTCGATTTAAAATGTTTTCGACCAAAATGGCTGTACCAGTGTTTATAGGTAAAAAGATATTAAGTTTTTTCCTTCTCCTGAAAAGTAGGCTTTTCCAGTATTCGTCCTTATAGAACGGAGCCAACGATATACCTATGAAGTTTCATGATTCTAGCTTGCACACTTTTTGAGATATACTTTGGACAAAAAACTGTCTAAGCACAGACCAACCGACAGACCGACTGACCTATAAGTGCAAAGAAATATATCCCCTCTTCTTCGAAAGGGGGCATAATAGATGTTACAAGGTTTTCCTCAATGCCAATCCTCATGACCCTTCAAACATCCTGTCAAAAGTTCAAGAGAAATTGATTAAATGAATGTGTGGACAGTATCATTTTACAGTCAACAACATTGTAAAATTGACAAGGTGAATGATTTTGAGCAATTTTAGAATAAAATTGAATGAGTATGATGAGTGAGCTTTGATTGAATTTAGAGGGATGTAATCCAATATTGCTTATTTTGCTCAAGATGAACAAATTTGGCAATATTTATTACTTCCTTTTAAAGCAATGTGCATGAAATTTCTATAAATAGCTTCCTTCTTCTTCAAGAACCAATCAGAGGTTTAAAATTTCAATTATGTCAGTGAAATCATGATTTTTTTTAGCTACATTTAATTTTAATGTAATGTTCATCTTATATTTCTAGTGATTTTGGAGGGTAGTAATACTTTGAGTGCCTTAAATGAATGAATGGAGCCCTGAGTGAGTAATTAAAGGTGACAGTCAATTTCAAAGCAATTACGGTAACATGAAAATAATGTGAGAAATTCCATGTGATCCCTTATGAACATACTTACCATCAGATTAATCACAAATGTCTAATTAAAACTCTGAGTTTGTTGTAAGTACTTGTTGAAATCATGTAATCTAGATGAGACCAATCCAAAGAGTAACAACAACATATGAATCCATATATAATCTCATTTTTGTGTGGATGTGTCCATGAATAGTCTGATGGAGTAAGGGTTATATGTAAAATTTATAATCCACACATTTGTGCATTTAGATTTATTACTCTTTTCTGGGAGTAGAATAGTTTTGATTTTTTTCTGAATGTAAATCAATGAATAAGTAATGATATTGATATTGAGAGAATTCATAAAATGCATTAACAGTAATAACTATTGGATGGTATAACTTACTCTTTTTAGATTGATTGATTGAATGGGGTTTTACGCCGCTTTCAACATTATTTCAGTTATATCGCGGCGGCCGGAGCACCTAACAATGGATTCCTGGTATTTCTTTCACCTGTACTACCATTACACCCTTTCCTAGCCTCCGACTGCTATTTCACATAGGTTTACGATAATCTACCCATTGGTGAAAGACAAACGTGGGAAAGGATATTTGCCGCCATCGGGGATCGAACCCACGACTTCCAGATTGGAAGTCTTATGCCTAACCAACTGCGCTATGGTGGCGGCTTACTCTTTTTAGATTTTGTGATGAACATACATTATATTTTTACAGCAAATACCTAAAGTAATATCAGATATCACAAAATGTCCAAGATTTCCCAACACAATAGCAAAAACAAGAGCACCGCCTACAGGTGCCTATGCTCAGCTGTTGAGTGCTGGATGGTGGGATAAAAAAAATCTAAGTCGAAAAAGGGGCATAATTTGCACAAAATGCATCTAGAGTTATCCCCCTTGATAGTATAGGTTGGTCTTTTGATGGTGAACATTTGTGCCAAGTTTCAAGTGAATGCCTTCAGTAGAACCAGAGATATAACAAAATGTCAAAGTTATCGCACAACGACGATGACGACGACACTGAAGGTGTAGCAATATCTCGGGTTTTCTCCGAAAACAGCCGAGCTAAAAATAGCTATAGAGTAATTCCTCAGGCTTTCGCCAGGGTTTTAAGGGATGCAGCTTTTGCATGGCTGAGACACACAAATAGGTAGGCAGGACCCTCAAAACTACCTAATATGAGTCCCATTGACCCTTTGAGGATAAATTTCAGAAAAGAATTGAAGAGTGTTTTAAAAGTCTTCAATTCTTTTCTGAAGTTGAGCTTCAAATATTCATACATTATTCAACATTTTCTAAACCTTAAACCAAGGAAGAGCTCTTAATTTACATGAAAACACAATTACTGCAAAAAAAGAAATAGTGCATTCCTTAAAATATAGACTCAGTATCTTTAACCCTTTCCTGTTTTACAAACTTTTGGACCTGTCCAAATTCAAAGGGTTTGCAGACGAAAATTTAAAGTAGATTTAATTTGAAAAATAACCATTCAGTAGGGTAGAAAATAGTGTGGAAAAAGAAGAAATTGCTTGTCAGAAGCAATTTCTTCTTTTTTCACAATGTTTTCTCAATCATAAAATCACAGGCACGTTAAAAGCAGGGATTAAACAGCAAAGGGTTAAGAAAGGACCCCTGAGATCCAAATCATTGAGCCCTTTGAAACTTTGATACCAGACTGAAACCATGTTTTCCAAAAACAGTCAAGCTACATATATCAATTTACCTGTGCAGTCTCTGTCTGTTTTTTGATACATTTTGATGCTGTCTCTGCAGAAATGTCTTTCTTTGCTCGCTTTGCAGGACCCTGGGTCTCAATTTCAGTTTGCAATTTCCTCTTCCTTGAATTCAGCCCTTCCAGTATACGGGCCAGCAATATATTTGAGGGTAGATCATCCAATGGTGTATTAACCTGTGAATATAAAACAAGATTTCAGGCTCAAAATAAGCCTGCCCTGCCATCCTATATTTATGGGCTAATGAAAATTTTGTGAACAGTTTTTGAAAAGGGTCACCCAAGGAACAATCTGGTAAAGTTTCAATGAAATCTGCCAAGTGGCTCAAAATGAGCCCCCCTCCCTCCCGCCACGCCCATATTTGCCAATCAAAATTTCGGAAACAGTTTTTGAAAAGGGTTGCCCATGGAACATTCTTGTAAAGTTTCATTTAATTCAGCCCAGTGGTTCAGCAGGAGATGTCGTTCAAAGATTTCAAGGTGAAAAATGCCACGCCCTGCCACAACCATATTTATGAGAATTTTACGAACAATTTGTAAAGGGGGTCACCCTGGGAACATTTTGGCAAAGTGTCATTGAAATTTGCCCAGTGGTTCAGGAGGAGAATAAGAAGATTTCAAGATTATTGATGATGGACAACGCACAGCCAACAACAGACTCAGGGTGATCCTAAAAGCTCTCCTTGAGCATGTTGTGCTCATGTGAGCTAAAAAGAGCAGATTTCTCTAGCTAACTGCTGCAAACAGACCAGTTTCAACATTAAAATAGTCCTTGAATACTTCATAAACCCAAACAAACACATTTCAATGTAAACTGGGCAGTTCAGCAATACAGTAACTAATGCCAGGAATCATGGCACGGCTCAAACAGTGGATGGGTATTTTTTCTAAAAAGCACTATTTCCTTACACTATGGTCATAGAAGCTTGTGCAAAGTTTCAACTTAATAGCAGAAATAAAAAAAAAAGATTTGACACATTTGCACGTAAAAACTTAACCAAAGCATTACACCAAAGCTAATGTTAACCCCAATTCCAATGCCCAGGTGACTGGAATAGACCTCACTCCTATTCTTCAAATAGCCATAACAGACCTCTAAACACAAGAGTGCAATGCTAAGAAAAGGTGATGCTAGTCTATTAGTAAGTGGCCTGTACTTTCATATCTATCAGATGTAAGTATGTTGGAAACAGTCTTCAATTATTTTCTGAATTTGATCCCAAAAGGTACATAGTATTTATACAATAGTTAGGTAACAGGTAATGGTTCAGGACCATTCGGAACACCACTCGGCCATTCTCACGATCAACCTTTGATGTACATAGACAGACTAGTTTTGAAAAGTATGAGAAACCCATGGAAAAACTCGATGACGTCACTTAAAATGGCATTAGCCCTCGAAACTTTGTGTGAAAACATTTGACGTCGCCAACGCTACTTGTTCAAGTCACTGACGTGAAACCATCGTGTCCTAATATAAATATCTTAACATTCTTAATTAACGACTGAAAAATCTTAATTTTTGAGAATGATGAGCCGTTATTTACTGTAAAAGATATAAATCTACAGTGCTATTTTTTCTTACACTGTTTCCGCCTAACAAAATGCACGATTTTGTTACATACCCATCGGCCTTACATACATCCGATGTCTGTTGCAGGTTACGGAAAGTATCGAGTGATGTTCTGAATGGGTTCAGGACCTGAGACGGAATGTTACCCTACCCAATACCCAGGTACTTGTTCCAGCTCTAGTGTACAGTGCAGTGATTCTTTCTTTCAACTCTTGTCTACTTGCCAAAATTTTAGATATTTATTCAGGGATCGACATTATCACCAGTCATTGGGCCCGAGCCCTGTGGATTTTATGGAGGACTGGTAGATATTACTATGGCGCAGGTCCTTCAGGCCTGTAGGTAATGGCAGTGCTTAATATCTCAAATATGTCCAGTTTCGCTTTACAGTACTAAAATTTGCATTTCTAAATGGAAAATCTTGTAGAAAAAGAAGAAATTGCTTGTCAAAAGCAATTTCTTCTTTTCTAACAATATTTTCCTTGTATTTTATCCCTTAAATTGTTAAAAATCAAACACAATTTCCATGCAGGACCTGTTGTTGTCAGGGAGGACCCATAGTATTTTGGACTTAGAGGTCCTTCAGGCTTGTGGCAAAATTAAGTTAGTGTCAAACCCTGATATTAGATTCTTTTAAAAAGATTACTCATAGAAGCAAAAAGAAATCAACTAATTTATATTATCTTATTTTTTTGGTATTTGATGCACCAATTGAAATTTTGTTGGTCAAAATGACCCTTGCAGGAATTTTTTAAGGGTCAATTTCAAAATTAGATCTTGAGGGTCAAATTACTATTTTATTGGTCAAACATGAGCCCTGAAATAGCCGTTAAAGCTGAAATTAGACTGCAAGTTTGTGCTGTATGTCAAAGATTTTATCATTTGTACAGGGTGTGCAGTAGGAACATGTTTTAAATACAGTTCATAACATCATGAAATTGACACTCATTTTGATCAAGACCATTCTAAATCACTTGTTCAGTGCCCCAACCATGCCTTCCAAATGCTCACTCCAACCATTTGAAAAGACTTTGAAATTGTTCAAAACAACTGATTTTTCATTCAATTCAATCAAATCTTTACATGATTTTATTGGCTGGTGTCAGTTTTAAAGTGTCTTATTTGCCAATTAAGTCAATCAAACACAAAATAATGTAGATCTAAATAAAGGTAGTCAAAAAATATCGTAAATTTTGCCCAATTAGACAGTATTAGCAACATTGGTTTACCTTCAGGTCCTGTCATACAAAACTCGCTCCTACCACTTATCCAAATTCATTGGGAAAACATTCCAAAATCAATCACCTTGCCCTCTATAGCATAGGAAAGATCATACATAGAGGATATTGAATGAGTGGTCATGGAATACCGAATTTATTTAACGAGTCATCTATAAACAGATAAAAACGAGGCTGCGCCGAGATTTTATCTATTTTATATGACGAGTTAATAAATTCGGTATTTAATGAGCACAAATTTTATATTCTTATTCTAATATGACCCGAATTTTTGCGAAAAAATGTCAACATTTCAATTTTCCACGAAAGTTATAACGCAATTTAAAACTGATGTCACAATATATACATTATGACTTCATTTTCGTGGTTACAAGATAGTGTTGCTATTTGCTCTGAGCTCATTTTTATAGTTATTCCACTAGTGTAATAACACCCGTGTAATATCAAAAATATTCAACGGGGTTATTTCACTCCCGCGACGTAGGTCATATTATAAAAAAAAATATACTTGTCTTTTAGCATAAAAGTCTTGGTCAGAAATTGTGGACATAGGAATTCTGTACAATAATGTTTCTCATCAATGTGACATACCACAATCCTGCATTCTGGACAGCACAACTCTTGTTTTGCCGACACTATATCTTGAAGACATTTCTTACAGAATGTGTGCTGACATGGTAACACTTTGTTGTTGTGGTCCAAACGTTCTAGGCAAACAGAGCACTCCAATAATTCATCAAGTGACTTCTCATCCATCGTTCTTCAATTTAAAAAATATATAATTGTGAAACATTCAAGTCTCATGCGAAGGTTTAGATTAACCGCTGTCATTTGATCCAAGATTATACCTGTTTTGGCAGGGATATAGACAAAGATCAGTCTACACACAAGTGCAGTCAAATCTGGGTTTATACCACCTGATTTCCCTTTTTAAACCATACAAGCAACACCTCAGGTTTTCCTTGAGAACAGCCCAGATAAGTAGATGGTTTTCCCAGGATAATGAGTATTGTGCCAACAAAAAAATTATTCTTGGGCTGTGACCTTTCAGATATCCTTAAAATTCTTTCATACGGCACATTTAATCATGATACAAAAAATGTGGTTAGTTTATACTAATTTGTTTTAGTTCGATTATGACAAAAGCTTAGGCTTATAGAGTCACTCTCAAACACTCAATCTTGAAGTTTTCACGTGCCTGAAAGAGAGGCAGTGGTTTAAACTCATTATTACGCAATTCTACAGCTGGGTGCACTGGGGCTGGCTATTAAGTGTTTTGTCCATTAACACACGCAGGTGATGGTGAGGCTGAACCACGAACTTTCAGGTCACAAGTCAAGTGCCTTTACCCCTAGGCCACTGAGTCAACTGAAAGCACTGGATGTACTTATTAGTCAGTATTTAATTTTAATATATATTCTTTAAACACTTCTGGTTTGAAAAGAAAAATCAGGTGCTAAAGACTTATTATGATTGCAGGTTATCTTTATCTTTATCTATAAATCCTGCCTACCAGGAATATTAACTGGATTCAGGATGACAAGGATTATTTTTATGAACGGGAAAAAGTAGTATAATTATCTGAAATTTGATTGGTTGATATAAAGAATAACTGAGTGTCAATTATTGTTATTGATACAGTCAACTGGCCAATAGCGGATCACTAGTGAGAACTTTGTTGGTTATTTTTCAAAGAAACGTGGCAGAATGCTGATTTTGGTCTTAGGAGGCAATAAAATTTGTACACTTTGAAGTGCAACATACATCTTTAGTCAATCAATCAAAACAGTTACATCGTTCGGGAAATAGTAGTGTACGTAAATTAGCCATTTCCGGATCAATTTGGCCAATAGCGGGTCACATGATAAGATGACTCTGGGGGCTGTCTCAAAATGATTTTGACCTGTCATCACTGTCAAACCATTATGTTTTCTTCTGTTGGAAGTAATTTTTACAATAATTTTGTCACTCCAATATTAATTGAGTAGGACAAACGAAATCATTGAGCAGACATTTATCTATTAAGCTTCTTTTAAGACAAACTAACTAATAATCAACATTTTGTAAATTTAACCGTCTAAAAAATGTATAAAACGAAAGGTTTTTATATATTTCATCAATCCAAACATAAAATACGTTTTAAGACTGGTTTTTAGACTGCATCCATTTGAATTTGTAATATTCTATTAATTGCCTTCTGTGTAAGAAACATTGTGACAAAATGTTACATCTAATCCTATCATTTTTCATTTTCCAATTCCTGATTTTTTTCAAATCCTAAAATTATCAGTATCTACCCATTTACACATGACACAATTTTGGGCTGGTTGAAATTTAGAAAAACAAGTGCATGTCGTATTGCGATGCAATACAGGAGTCCCCCACCGGATAACCAAAAATCCTCTATTATAATATATCTCCTACTTACTAGATCTATAACTGTAAAAGTTTAAAGTTGCTAACACTTATAGTTTAGGAGATATGATCCGGACAAGAATGTAAGACTAAAAACAACAAAGGGCAATAACTCAAAAAGTGGACATGGCAGAGTAACAGTTCTTGTACATGACACTTGTCCTCGATAAGATCTATCAGTGTACAAAGTTTGAAGTTGCTAGCACACATAGTTTAGGAGATATGATCCGGACAAGAATGTAAGACTAAAAACAACAAAGGGCAATAACTCAAAAAGTGGGCCTTGCAGAGTAACAGTTCTTGTACATGACACTTGTCTTCAATAAGATCTATTAGTGTACAAAGTTTGAAGTTGCTAGCACTTATAGTTTAGGAGATATGATCCGGACAAGAATGTAAGGGTAAAGACAACAAAGGGCAATAACTCAAAAAGTGGGTGTGGCTGAGTTATGGATCTTGAACATGACACTTCGCCTCAATGAGATCTATAAGTGTACAAAGTTTAAAGTTGCTAGCACACATAGTTTAGGAGATATGATCCAGACAAGAATGTAAGGGTAAAAACAACAAAGGGCAATAACTCAAAAAGTGGGCGTGGCAGAGTAACAGTTCTTGAACATGACACTTTTCCTCAATGAGATCTATAAGTGTACAAAGTTTGAAGTTGCTAGCACTTATAGTATAGGAGATATGATCCGGACAAGAATGTAAGACTAAAAACAACAAAGGGCAATAACTCAAAAAGTGGACATGGCAGAGTTATGGATCTTAAACATGACACTTTGCCTCAATGAGATCAATAAGTGTACAAAGTTTGAAGTTGCTAGCACTTATAGTATAGGAGATATGATCCGGACAAGAATGTAAGACTAAAAACAACAAAGGGCAATAACTCAAAAAGTGGACATGGCAGAGTTATGGATCTTAAACATGACACTTTGCCTCAATGAGATCAATAAGTGTACAAAGTTTGAAGTTCCTAGCACATATAGTTTAGGAGATATGTTCCGGACAAAATTTTAAGGGTAAAAACAACAAAGGGCAATAACTCAAAAAGTGGGCGTGGCAGAGTAACGGTTCTTGAACATGACACTTCTCCTCAATGAGATCTATAAGTGTACAAAGTTTGAAGTTGCTGGCACTTATAGTTTAGGAGATATGATCCGGACAAGAATGTAAGACTAAAAACAACAAAGGGCAATAACTCAAAAAATGGGCGTGGCAGAGTAATGGTTCTTGAACATGACACTTCTCCTCAATGAGATCTATAAGTGTACAAAGTTTGAAGTTGCTAGCACACATAGTTTAGGAGATATGATCCGGACAAGAATGTAAGGGTAAAAACAACAAAGGGCAATAACTCAAAAAGTCGGCGTGGCAGAGTAACGGTTCTTGAACATGACACTCCTCCTCAATGAGATCTATAAGTGTACCAAGTTTAAAGTTCCTAGCACATATGGTTTAGAAGATATAGCCCGGACAAAAGCGTGACGGACAGACGGACAGACGGACGGACGGACAGACGGACGGACGGACGGACGGACAGACAGACAGACGGAATCGAGCAAACCTATAGTCCCCCAACCGGTAACCGGTGGGGGACTAATAAGTACTGTACCAGAATTTTAAAGTATCACTTTTTCAGTTATGGAAATTGAAAATATGGACCAGTTGAAACCATTGGAGAGAAATATAATTCACTTGTTCACTTGTAACTAGAATGACAGTTCTAACCACCTACCTGTTACCAGACAAAATTTTCACTTCGTAACTACAGCTTGATCAAAGCTGTCGTTATGAGATTTTAGAATAACAACGACGACATGTATTGTTAAAAGACTTTTCTTATTCTAGGTAGAAATTAGCATGGGAAATAAAAAAAGTAATTTGTTACAACCAATTTCGTCATGTACACTTTGTTTTCTTAGCCCATGCCAAGCATGGTTCAGAAATCCATATATGTTTACACTTATCCTTGCGACAAATCATTTATTTTGTTTTGCGACATAGTGAATCTAAACACTTATTTAGAGCAGTTCCATTGCAGAACCTTCTGGTATTGTTGACAACAGTGCCTTGAACTTATTTTCATGATGTAACTGAAGGTCAGGATGCAGTTTTTTGCCTGGACTCATGCTTATTCCACGATACATCTTTGCAATTCTCTTTGCTGATTTTTGGGCTGGACTGGTTGCACAACTCAGACATTTTCTATTCTTTGGTATCATGTCCTGTATAGATGTCAGGATTTTTTCTTGAAATCTTTATATATTAAATGATTTCACTTTTGTGTTGATGTGTACATGAATCAGTTCTGATAGAGGTCGGAGCCCGAGAATATTACTTTGCATGTAACTCCAGGCTTTATTCATGGACACATCAACGCGAAAATAAAATTATATCCATTATAACACGATCGCAATTCAGAAATTAGTTTTATAACATTTTCTTGGTGTAAAATAGTTTCATAAAGCTTTTCTGGGTGTAAAATAAATGAACACAAGGGCGTAGCTCCCATTACGCAGGTTACGCAAGTGCGTAATTGAAATCAATCCTCTTTCGAAAAAAGTTGTTGATATATGATTATAACATCGAAACTACAGCTTATTTAAGCTGCAGTTTTGATGTTTTGATAATTCACCAACGCTCAAATCACAGAAAAAGGGAGCGGATTGAGGGCATTCATCTTTTTTCACAGTCTACAAATCACCTTTATCCTATATATTTTTGGTGGCCGCCTTCTGAGTGCGTATAAATTTCAAAATCCTAGCTACGCCTATGGAACGGGTAATGATATTGACGTTGGGAAAATTTCACTGAAAGTGAAGTGCATCATTTAGCATACAACTTGCTTTTATGACGTCAAAAGCATTAATTAACATTTTGTGCTGAAGATTACATTGAGAAAAATAAATGATTGCACTCTCAAAACACATGACATATGAATTTTATTGCCAATAAAGTTCTATGCCATTTGTCCTTATTTCATACTTGCATTTTGTGCCGTTGTGTTATAATCAAATTTTGATAGAGGCTGCAGACAACTGGTGGGAAGTGATGGGGCCTTAAACATACTTAATAGGAAATAAAATCTTTAAAGAAATTGTGTGTGGCAAGCAACCGAGGCTTCTTTTACAGTTCTGTTTCCTTTTTAAAAAAAGTATCTAAGTATCTTTAAAACATTAGAGTTGTAGATCGATTGAAAATGATAAAATAATACCCCAAAAGCAATTACTTTTCTAACCACCATAATTTGGGCCATTTTTTCCAAAATTTTCAACACTAATTTCCCTCTGGTTTGATAAATATATATATAGGTAGAAAATCTGATATCTATGGCCAGATACTTTTGTAAGCTCCTAACTACCACCTTTTTCATTCAAGACGTAGATCTAGTTAAGGTATTTTTGAAAAAAAAAACTACCAATGTTATAGCCCTTTAACATTTAGACTCAACGAACTATTACTTTTTTTTGTTACAAAAAAGAGCTGTTTTTGTGAAAGACGAATGCCTAAGAAAAGGCCATTTTCATGACCATGTCAGATGACCTTGACCTCGTCACACGAGGTTGACCTTGGTATCTGTAGATGCGCACTATTGAGATCTAACATTATACCAACTATGAACATGGTATCTTGAATAACCTTGCAGTAATTATCAAAGTTGAGGGTTTTTTTTTTTTTTTTTTGGTAAGTTTTGCAGACAGATAAACGGAAAATGGTCAAGCAATAAGATCCCAATCTTTCAATGTTCTGGCATAATAAAAAACAGCCAGATTTGCAAAAATTCTAGGAAATTTCATCAGCTACTGCTGTCAAACAACGACATTGCTTAACAGATGAAGGATCTAAATATAGGTCATTCCTCAATTTAATACTTAAATTACAGATTACAGAATTAATCAAAACCAGATAAGAATTGGGATCTATAAATTTTTTTTATTATTTTTCTTTAAAAACCTAAATATATTAGGCCTAAATCAAAATGCATAAGTAGCTAGATTCGGCGCGGTTATCTTTATAAAATACTCCGTTTGCTTATTTTGAGATGCTGCCTATGATGCGCACAGCTGATCCGCTAATGGCGAGTAAGGGTTGAGGGTTGTTTCTGTTTATTGTATACAAAAAGATGGATAAAACCATGCAAAAGCATAGTGATCCAACAGTTTATGCCTCCTTTTCGTGATTTCATCCATTAGTTGAAGTTGTACTCGTTTACTCGACTTCAATTTTGCAGACGAATTCTTTTCTTTGAAATTCCTATGACGTAATCTTGACCAGCGTTTCGTTGGTCTGAAGCACTACAACAACAACATAAACTGTCAAAATTTTGTTATGCTACGGAAAGATGGACAGTCTCTTGGGATAGATTATTAGTTTCTTCTTCGGCATTTGCGAGTGAAAGTAAATGAAGATGGAAATCAAAGTGATCCGCTATTGGTCATGATCCGCTATTGGCTAGTTGACTGTATTTGCTAAAATTAATTATTTTGCATCTATGATGCTCCTGTTAACAAATCATAAACACAAGGACAGGTGGAGTTGTCAAGTTTGCAATTGAATGGTAAAACATAAAAGTGACCGGAAACATATTATGACGGAAATAGATTGTGCCAGGATATATAACATGTCAATGGCTCAGTGTGAAGCAGTTGTGATTGCCTATAGATCTAAACATATAGGCAGTAACAACTGTTTCCCACTGAGCCATCGATATATTTTTGAGAGATTCATTGAAGTTGTATGTCCTACCTCGATAAAAACAGTATTCTCAGTCCATTCCGACATGGCTTTCGTTCAGGCCACAGCTGTGAAACCCAACTACTTAACTTTACTAGGGATTTATTCAACAACTTGGAATCTGGGTATCAAACTGATGTTGTTGTCATGGATTTTTCTAAAGCCTTTGACAAAGTGGACCACCTTTCCCTCTTGTTCAAACTACAGCAACTCGGTATAAACCCTCAAATTGTCAACTGGATCAAATCTTTCCTTAGTAATCGTTCCCAAAGAGTTGCTGTAGAAGGTCAATTTTCCAGTGAACTTCCAGTTCTTTCTGGTGTCCCTCAGGGATCAGTTCTAGGCCCCTGTCTCTTCCTCATATACATTAATGACCTCCCAGATTCAGTCAAATGTAACGCTAGAATGTTTGCCGATGATACTATTGTTTACTTAACCATCCACACAAAAAATGATACCCTATCCCTTCAGCAAGATCTACATAACTTAGAAAACTGGGAGAGAACCTGGTCAATGGAATTTAAGTGTGAAATTTTAAGAATAACGAGGAAGAGACATCCACTAATCTACCCTTACAAACTTCATAATACAGAACTAAAGGCAACCAATGCAGCCAAGTATCTAGGTGTCACCATCACTTCTGACTTAAATTGGTCTAAGCACATAGAAAACATCACATCAAAAGCAACATCAACCCTCCGCTTCATCCAAAGAAACGTACGGACCAATAACAAACAGGTCAAAACTGCTGCCTATAACACATATATTAGACCTCAATTAGAATATTGCTCATGCATATGGCATCCCTGGCAAAAAACCCTCTCCCATAATATCGAAAGAGTGCAAAGATCAGCAGCTAGGTATGTCATGAATGAATACAACTACACCAATAGTGTCACCCAAATGATTAACACCCTTAACTGGAAATCCCTACATGAAAGAAGGCTACATAATTCCCTCATACTATTTTATAAAATCAGAGCTGGTACAATAGCTGTAGATAACAGTCACCTTATACAAACAAGAAATCTTAACTATCTTATTCCGTTCTCAAAGACCCAATACTTCACTAATTCCTTTTTCCCCAGGACAGTGAAACAGTGGAACACTCTACCAACTAGTGTCAAGTCCAGCCCTAGTCTCGGCATATTCTCCGAAAGACTAGCGGCAGTCAATCTTGTATAAACTACTATCTGCTTTTACTTTTTAACTGTAGCATACTATCTTCTTTTATAGAATTTTAACAATGTAAAATATCTTCTCTTTTCTCAACAGCTCTTTTACCGGTTATTAGCACACCCGCACCCAGTTATAATCGGCAATCGATTGTTGGGTTAAACAGTAGATGTAGATGTAGATGTACTAGAGGTCTAGATAAGAAGAGCAGAGATCTGCCAAGGAATCAACAGATCAAATCACGAAGGGCCAACTTATTTCTGACCCTGGGCGGGTAGGGCCTACTGTTGCCCGCAATATCAGGGTATCTCCCAGAAAGCGGGCTACCAGCTCTAGTCAGGTCCACATATCGACTATCAGAATAGCCTAGAAAAGGCTATTCTGATATTCGACAGTGAGACCAGTCTACACCCGACCCGAAAAGGGCCAGAAATAAGTTGGCCCGAACCCAAAATGGAGTCCCTGATCAAATCATTGGGGCAAAATGAGCCTTCGATGCTTAGTCTTTAGGATGTTGTCTAAATGTCAAGGCATCGACTATTGACATTAGTAAGTAAGTTTTGAGTGCAAAAAAACCCCTTCTTTTACGTTTGTTTTTTCAACACTTTTCATCCAAACGAACACGAGTCCATCTTGGAGTGGAAAAACCCTTGTCTAAAAATAGATAGATGAGAAGAAAAATAGACTAGAATTTCAACACATTAGTTGTTAGACTTCATTTTTAAGATCTTGATTTATGTTGCAAACGATAGCATAGTTCAGCCATCTGCATGCCTATTTCATTTGATGTTTTTCCTCAATCATAATTTCACTAAGATATCTAAGAAGTCTAAAGGTTCATTCCTGAGAAATTTGGTTGAATTCTAACCAGTTGTTTCAGAGAAGAAGAAAGATTTTTACCATATATGCCAATTTTGGGGTGACAAAACAGCCTGTAGCCCTCTAGTTATCGGTCCAATCAGGATTAAAAGAAGAAACCTTAAAATGCATGTCCCAAGCAACAACCATGCGCAGTTTGGTTGAATTCTGACAGGTAGTTTCAGAGAAGACGATTGTTTTATATATAAATATATATTACCATATTTGGTCATTTTTGGATAACACCCTTGTTAACAGCCCAATCAGGATTTAAAGAATGAATCTAAAAGCGCATGTGCTTAGCGTCATTCCTGTGCAGTTCGGTTAAATTCTGACAGGTATTTTCAGTGAAGAAGGTATTTTTATATTTTGCATGATATTGGCTCTTTTTTGGACGACGCAACAGCCCAAAGTACCCAAGTTATCACCCGATTATGATAAAAAGGAGTCTGAAAGAGTATGTCCTATTTATCATTCTTGTGAAATTTCGTTGAATTCTGACCAGTAGTTTCAGAGAAGAAGATTTTTTTTATATCATCAGTTTACCAAAAGGGGTCCTTTTGGTGTTTTTACATCCAACAGCGCACGAGTTATCAGTCTGTTCAGGATTTGACGAATGAATCTGAAAGCGCTTGTCCTAATCACCGTTCCTTTGACATTTGGTTGTATTATGACCAGTAGTTTCAGAGAAGAAGATTATAGTTCACCATAAGGGGCCTCTTTTTGATGACACGTCAGCCAAAACCGCCCAAAATATAAATCATTAGAATTAAACGAAGAAACCTAAAAGAACATGCATTGAAGATCGTTTCTGTAAAGTTTCGTTGAATTCTGACCAGTAGTTTCTTAGAAGTCTTTTTTTATTTCACCATCATGGGCCCCTTTTCTGTGAAACGTCAGCCGTAAGCGCCCAAAATATTAATCCAATCGAAATTTAGTGAAAGAATCTCAAAGAACATGTCCTGAGGTTCATCTCTGTAAAGTTTGGTTAAATTCTGACCGGCAATTTAAGAGAAGAAAAATTGTATCATATTTCACCATTAGAGGCCTTATATATATATATCTATTTTGTAATAGTATGAGGAAAAATAATTGATCTTTAAATTCTTTTATATAGCATAGGTTGCACAACTGGAAATTCAGTGGGTCAAAATGACCCCTACATGAAGTTTTTGAGGGTCAAAATGGAATTTTTGAGGGTCAAAAAACCTGCTTTAAGACTCAAACCCAAACCCTGAGTTCGGCAAGAGCCTTTGTTTGTGCACATGATGGAATTGTTAGAAATGTCATGCACATGCACAATGATCAGAAGCAATTTAAAGTTTTTAATCTTCGAACAAACGTTTCTCGGAAGTCTGGTATCATGAAGTGCTTAAGGTAGTGGACCCGTAATAGATCTAGTTTTGCAACATCTCAGAAGTAATGAACTTTAACAGTGTTAACCGAGGTTTCCTAATGATTTTCATTAGGAAACCTCGGTTAACATTGTGAAAGAATATGTGGTCCAAAATGTTGCGAAACTATTACGGGTCCACTACCTTAATTATTTATCCAGGTCTTGATGTCATATATACACAGACTGTCATGTATTGCAAAAACAACCAACCTGTCATATCAAATTACTTAATTTCCTGTTTCGGAGTTTCACATAGTCTCTCTTGAGACCCTTCTATCTCAATCACTTCGATTCCATAGTCTCTCTTGGGCTACAGGATGATAATACAATGATTATAGAAATTCGACAGGTATAAATTCGCGTAAATCGAAATATAGACTGACCAAATTGAAACAGGTTGCAGACGCCAATGAAAAAAAAAGATCGGGATTAATTGCAACTTATAACTTTTTTCAGCCATATCACGTCGGCTTATACACCCAAAATAGACCCATGCTTTTTCTGGAACCAGTACTACTATTATATCATTATCTAGCATCCAACTGCTATTTCGCTTTGGTTTATGATTAATCCATTGGTTTGGGACAAATGTTGAAAAGAATACGTTCCGCCGCCGGGGATCAAACCCATAAAACCCAAAATTAACTTTTTTGAGAACAAGTAGCATCCTCCTCCCCTCCCAGCTTTTTCACCACGGTAACTTGATAGCCAACACTTGACTGCTGATTAGATATTATCAGTTAAATACATAAACTCTCACAAAAAAAGAAAAACGAACACAGTAATTTAGTGCACACTGTTTTGAGTTGAGTATATTTATTGGCATTTTCCGAAACCTTGTAACAACAACTTTTAAGGTTGCAGTAAATACTATATCCAGTTTAGAACATCGTGAAATTGGAGGTGTGTCCTTCCGTCTGTCTGTGCATGAAAATCTTAAACATTCTTCCCCTCTCGAACCATTGGCCTGGGCCGATTGCAATGAAACTTTGCATGGGTGTTCTTTGGGTTACCCTTTACTTAATTTGTTAAAGAAATTGTGATTGACACCAAAATATGGGCGTGCCAGGGCGGGGCTTATTTTCACTGTTAAAATCTTTAAAAATTCTTCTCCCAAACCATTGGCCCGATTTCAATGAAACTTGGCATGGGTGCTCCGTGAGTGACAATTGGTAGAGAAATTTTGATTCACCCAAAATCATGGGGGTGGCAGGGTGTGGCATTTTTCAATTTAGAATTCTTTAGAAATATTCTCCTCCCAAACAATTGGGCCAATTTCAATGAAACTTTGTCTTGATTATGTTCTTTGGGTGACTGTCCTTACTAAAATTGTTTAAGAAATTTAGAGCAAAATATGGGCGTGGCAGGGCGGGGCTTATTTACACTATAAAATCTTTCAAATTCTTCTCCATCCAAACCTTTGGCCCGATTTCAATGAAACTTGGCATGGGTGCTCCTTTCGCAACCCTTTACATAATTTATTTAAAAAAATTGATTGACCCCAAAATATGGGCGTGGCAGGACGGAGCTTTTTTTTCTATGAAATCCTTAAAAATCTGATCCTCCCAAAACATTGGGACTATTTCAGTGATACTTGGCATGGATGTTCCTTGTTTGACCTTTTACTTACATAGTCAAAGAAATTTTGATTGACCCCCCCCCCCCTCCAAATATGGGTGTCGCAATTCGGGTCTATAAAATCTTTAAGAAAATATTTTCCAGTCAAACTATTGGGCCAAACTCAACAAAACTGTTCATTAATGTTCCTTGAATGACACCTGACGTTTATTCAATAATTGTTCAAGAAACTTTGATTGCACTCTAAACATGGGCGTAGCAGGGTAAGTTTTTATTTCACATTTAAATCATGGAATTCTTCTCCTCCCCTCTCTTTGGCTCAATTTTAATTAAACTATGCATTAATATACCTTAGGTGCACTTTTACTTAGATTGGTCGTGAAATTTTGAAGGGCCCATAAATGTGGGTAAATCATACTAAAATAGTTCAAACGAGATTCCAAAGTGATGTTTTTAGTCAGTGTAAGCTTTGTTTAATGAAAGTCTAGAGATGTTAGAGCGAGTTGAGTGATACAGGCCCTTTTGGGCCTCTTGTTTTGTTTAAGTTTTTTTTTCATTTATTAAACCAGAAAAGCTCTAGAGGCAAAATGATCCTCTTTAAATGTCTTGTTGTACCAAGAGAATTACATGTAATCTAAAACCAAGACTGATAAGCCGTCAGCTTGGACCCTGTGTTTATTTTATTTATGACCAGTGGTATTTTGTTACAGTAAGAGTTATCAGGTAAATAGCTTCTAAAACTAGTATCACCTTAGAATGAAGGATTTCTAAAATTTATACTCAAACGCATATAAGATTTTAAAACAAACATTCTGACCAAAACGCAGAATTTTCAATCCAAAAGTACACACAAGGAGTTTCATAAAATGATTTCCTTACCTCATTTTTGACCAAACTGGACCCAATTTAGAAGTTTACCTAAGTTTCATAAAGACAAACATTCTGACTAAGCTTAAAGGCATTTGAATGAGAAAAATGTTGCATCCAGATAGTTCACTTTTAAAAAAAATAAACCCCATTGACCTAATTTTTCACCCCACTTGAACCAATTTCGAACTGGAACTTGATTTCATGAAGACAGACATTCTGACCAAGGTTCAAATCCTTTGAGCCAAAAATGTGGTATCTAATGTGCTCAAAAGGATTTTTGACCCAAATTTGAAATAGATCTAGATCTATACCAAAACGGCAAACATTCTGACCAAGTTTCAAGACGTTTGAGCCAAAAATGTGACATACAATGCAATAAACGCTTACAGCTTCGTAGATCACTATGACTACATAGTAAAACCAATTTTTGCGGTTTATATGATTTTAAAGTATAAGAATTAAAGTAAATGACAAAATAAAAGCGTATTTAGACATGAAAAATGAACATGAGGGTCAAGGTGGCAGTCATGTCCAATTTCATATGGCATTTAAGAAATCTTCTTAGAACAGGGTTTGTGGCTTATTCAGTAAATCTTTGTAAGTGAAGTTATGCTTTCTATAAGGCTAATACCAAATTTCATGTTTAACCATTGTTGGCTCTCTAGTATCTCTAATCCCATTGTATTGTAGTGAGGTTTGGGGTGCAAAATCATAATTCGAAAACAAAAAAAAACCTTCAAACTAAATTAAACATAAAATTTATCAAAGAAATTCTTGGTGTACACTGTAAATCCTCTAAAAAAACTTGCAGAGCTGAATTAGGCTGACTACCTATAAAAGGGAAAATAAGATCCTCTATTATAAGTTTCTACAACCAAATTATTTCAGATAAAAATACACATTTAAACATCTTTAATGTGACTAAAACCACCAGCTATCGGTTTGATCAGGTCAAAAGACTCCTGAATTTAACTACTTGATCAAAATTCTACTTGTACTTAAAACAAACTTACCTTTCTAGTTTTGTGTCTACTAGACGGGCACTGGACCAAATTTCGTTGACGAAATACCTAATCTTTCTGATAGACTCATGGCTTATAGATTGAGAATTATCTCTCATGAAGCAATGATTGAAAAAGGGAGACATCCCCAGATTCCCAGAGTAGAAAGAATATGTCAATGCTGTAATACAGCAATCGAAGATGAAACTCATTTTTTATTGTACTGTATTAATTTAAATGAATTGCGAATACATTTTGATAGTAAGATAAATTCCATTTGCAATTTCCACTTTTAACTATATGGATTACATCCGCAAAATAAATGTACTTCTAAACATTGTCCATACATGTCTTCTTCCTGAAGATGTCTTCAATATTTGTATAACAGATTGCCTAGATATTAGAGATGTAAGAAAAATGTAAAAGAAAATGTTAAATTGTCTTGACTCAAATTAATATCGTATCTGTAGGAACATCAGATATGTTACTTGAATTTGGGATTAATCACGGAAAGTAAACGGCGTATGAATTAGTTGTCCAGAATCAGACGGCTTTTCTTGTATTGAGTTAGCCTTCTCATCGGCAACATCTGTTTTCTTTATTAACCATCACGTACTTTAGTTATTTATAAGTACACCTGCACATGTGCATCTAAGGACAAAGAAAAGATTTACAATCTAATTTGTTGATAAAGTGCATTATACATTTAGTCCTTTAAATGCTCTGATTCTTTCCTCATATTTATATAAAAAAAATCATATCTGTTACGCTGTCAGTATCTCAAGAGTCGTGAGTGACGCCGTCATATCTCAGTTGGTGGCGCTTCGGCCTCCAATCAAAGAGGTCACGTGTTCGATTTCCGACGACGGCACTCTTCCTTTCCGACAACTTGTCTCCTACCAATGGGTTGAAAACCGATAATTAGGCAGATGCCAACATGGAAATAATTTCTACATAGGATCAATATAATGGAATGTTTTCAGCAAAGAGAAAAAAGGTTGTGCCTGGGCACAGTCCTTATTTGAGTATAGGGGCATGTGATGAATAAACTTGATGAAATTTTATTGAATGAAAGTATTAAGAAAAGTCCCTGCCTTCTGGTTTCAGAGAACAAGATTTGATGCTTTCCTCCTTGGTGTCCATGTAAAAAAGGGGATGAGGGCCCTTCAGAGCTAATATATGAGCACAGGGACATGATATGGAGAAAATTGGTCCACTAGATTATGCTACATACATAAATAAATAGGCTCTCTGCCTTATGGTTTCAGAGAAAAAGATCTCTCATTTTTGCATTAGTTGAATAAAGAAAATCGTTTGCTTTCCGAGTAGATCAATCGATATTTCATTTCGTGAACTAAAAAAGCTATATATTTACTCGTGACTCCCCTAATCTTGAAAATATATACTTTGCTGTCCACTCAACGAAATATACAGATGATAATCGTTTGTAAATGTAAGATCGATTTATATTTAATTGAGCGAAAACAAAAGCTATATTTTCACGAGAAAATAAAGCTTTTGTTGTTCACGAAATAAATAATAATCGATCTTACTCAAAAAGCAAACAATTATTATATTCCTTTAATGCAGACAAATGTAAAATTTCTAGAACATATTTTCGTACAGTTCGTCATTTTGCACGTGATTGCTATACAACGTTCATTGTGACGTCACTTATTTCGCCCCGCAAAGATGACGCCAGAAAGGATAAAACGCACAAACGCAGGGTATGTTTTTTGGATAATTTCACTGCTTTTAGTCATAATCTACCGTTATTTCTCGATAAACCACCGAAAAGTATTGAAGAAACTTTGCTGTCCACTCAACAAAATATAAATCGATCTTACACTAATGCGCATTGGACTATTAGTCCAATGCGTTACCACCGCGCTATGACAGCAGCTTGTTATCAACCTGATCAGAATTAATGATTGAATCTTAAAGAGCATGTCCTTAGCACCATTCCTGTAAAGATTAGTTGAATTCTGTCCAGTGGTTTCAGAGAAGTTTTTTTTTTATCATATATGGCAATTTTTGGATAATGATACAGCCCGTAACACACTTGTTATCAACCCGATCGTGATTAAATGAAAGAATCTGAAATGGCCTGTCCCAAACATCATTTTTCTCAATTTTGCATGAATTTTGCCTCGAAGTTTAACGGAAGAATGTGATTTTTTTATTTAACCATAGTCCATAGCACCCAAGTATTCTCCTGGCAAGGATAAAAATAAACAAATCTATAAAGGAGTATGTAAGAAGGATCATTTTTATAAAATGCAATTGAATTCTTTCCAGTAGTTTCAGAAGAGATGTTTCCATAGTAAACGTAACGGCTTGACAAACCTATGAATGGCGCACACACGATGGACACCAGGGGCCCGTTTTACTAACGATCTTACGAAAAAATTAATCGTAAGTCAAAATCGAATATCATAAATCAAAAAATTGATTCATTGTTAGATTCTGCCTTGCAATATCTCATTCGAATCGTCTTTAGAAGACGATTCCAATGAGATGATGCATGGCAGAATTCCATGTTTAGTTACCACTGTAGACGCAATTTTAATTTTTGACTTACGAAAAAAATGATCGTAAGATGTTTAGTAAAACGGGCCCCAGGCCACGACTACAGCCCCACTGGACTTGGTCTGGTGGAGTAAAAATGTTTGCAGACACACAACGGACGACGAACAAAGGATCCTAAAAGCTCATCTTCGGCCCTTTATTCTATAATGATTGATTGAACGGAGTTTTACCCCGCTTTCAACATGTTTTCAGTGGAGCACCTAACAATGGATTCCTGGTATTTCTCTCACCATTATTACCATCAGATCCTTTCCTAGCCCCCAGCTGCTATCTCACATAGGTCTAGCACTTTATTCTGAGGTTATCTGATAAATACATGCTGAATGTCGATATCCCCTTGTATGAACTTTCCGTCTCTTGAAGCACAATCAGACGCTTAAATTTCGATTATTTCATTAAAATCGCCATTTTCTTAGCTCGACTGTTTTCGGAGAAAACCCGAGTTATTGCTATAGCCTTCTTGTCGTCGTTGTCGTCGTGCAAAAACTTTGACATTTTGTGGTATCTCTGGTTTACTGTATACTTCTGCGTATAAATGATAGAAATCCCTTATTCTAAGGTGTTACTAATTTTAGAAGCTATTTACCTAAATGATAACTCTTACTATAACAAAATACCACTGGTCATAAATAAAATAAACACAGGGTCCAAGCTGACGGCTTATCAGACTTGGTTTCAGATTACCTGTGATTCTCATGGTACAGCAAGAGGATTATTTTGTCTAGTTTTTCTAGTTTGATAAATGAACAAATAACCACTCAACTAGCTTTAACATCTATAGATTTTCATTCATCAAAGCTTACTTTGACTGAAAACAACACTTTGAAATCTCTTTGAAAACTATTTTATAATGGTTTCCCCACATTTATGGGCCCAACAAAATTTCACTACCAATTTAAGTAAAAGTGCACCTAAGGAATATCCATGCATAGTTTAATTAAAATTGATCCAAAGATAGGTGAGGAGAAGAATTTTAAAGAATTAAATGTGAACTAGAACTGTCGCAATGCGGACTGATACCCCACCGGGTCTTTGTCCTACCCAGTATAAGTGCTTTCAGTACATGATCTATTTGCAGCATGACAAAATAAAAAAAAATGGGAAAATTTAGAAGTTAAAGGGAGGTAATTTGGCAATTAATGTGTGCATTATTGTAGGTAAAATTCTCCAGATAATAAAAATAATGTAGGGATTGACACATTCAGGGGGAAATAAGCGGCTAATATAATTAGGGTCATATGAAATTCAGTAACACTAGTTTGCACTGAAAATTACATTGTCTATAATCATCAAAGTAGTAGCAGCAATAATGTAGGAAAAATGCTCCAGGTAATAGCAAAGTATCCTTATTTTACAAGTTCATGGGAGGATAATTCAGCATCAAATCATAGTAGGGACTTCAAAATTGCAGGCGCATAACTTCAAATGCAGATACGCATTATGTATTAATTTCGAGTAAATACATATGAAAGTGTAGGAAAATGCTCCGGACAGCAATAATTTAGTGAAATTTGCAAGTTCAACGGGAGATCATTCAGCAAACATTGGGAGTAGGGACTTCAAAATTGCAGGTGCACAACTTCAAATGCAGATACACATTATGTATTAATTTCAAGTAAGTACATGCAATAGTGTAGGAGAAATGCTACGGACAGCAATAATTTAGTCAAATTTGCAAGTACAGGGGGAGATAATTCAGTGATCTTTAAGGTTATTAATCACGGTCTTTTTCAATGCCGAATGAATGCAGAATTTAGATTTCACCATTGTTTATGAAAGCGTTCAATTAAAAAAGTCAAAATTATCCCAAATATTTGGCTTGTTACAATATCTTTCTCTTAGTATAAATTCAAGCAAATCAGCCCTTCTATTATCACTATCATCGAGGTCAACTTCAGTTTTACCTCAGCTGTTTTTGGAGAAATGCGCAGCAATCACTATAGTGATCACTATAGAGTAGTTATGTCATAGCTGATGCAATTATCTAAAGTCAGAGCTGAAAACTTTAACATTTTATGAATCTTTTTGAATTATTTACTTAATACCTGGCTGATTTTCACCAAATCGCAATAATATGCACAAGGTCAGGGAAATATGAACAATTTATCAAAGTTTCATCCCAATCAGTCCATAAATGAATGGATAGTTGGGTTCACAAGAAAAATAAACATTAATGCCTCTTTTTCAATGATGCAGCTGAATTTCACAAAACCTGTTTGATATGTTCAAGGTAGACTGGATCCCGTCCCACTGATCTGAAGTATCATGAAATGAGCAATTCAACTAGAAAAAGTATTATTTCTTATCAGCTTATATTTCTCTGACTGCCCGATCAGTGGTCAGTTTTTGAGAATATGGGAGGTAATTTGAAAAAGTAAAACATGAGAGGTGTACCTTATTTAACACTAACTGACAGCCTCGGAGCCAGGCTATGTGCAAGGTCATGTGACTAGGAAAAATTTGTGAAAAATTCATCCAAGTCGGTCAATAGATAAAGGAGAAGTAGTGTTCATAAGAACTTTGACATAAAGGCCCTTTTTTACCATGATGCGGCTGAATCTCCCCAAACCGTGATGATACACACAAGATCATGTGACTAGGAAAATTTGGTACCAATGCATGACCACCTTCAGTCAGCTATAAAATAATGTAACAAGAGTGCCATAGTCACACAATACGCCGCCACTTTGCTGCTGTTTCACGAAAATAATTGTAGACACTACTTAATTTGACAGAACCAAATTCAAAATGACCAAGTTTCATTTAAATCAAGACAAAAAGTTATGAGGAGTTGCCTTCACAAGGCTGCAATTTCAATAAGCCCCAGACACTAAGTTTTAAGGGGGCATAACTCAGGGAAGTAAATGAGCCATACAATCCATGATCCATGTACATCTACAAATTATGGTGATGACATTGACCAAGTTTCATTTAAATAAAGACAAAAAGTAAGGAGGAGTTGCGTTCAAAAGGCTGCAATTTCAATAAGCCCCAGATACTAAGTTTTAAGGGGCAAAATTTGGGGTAAAATTAATGAACCATAAAATCCTTACTTCATGCTCATCTACAAATTTCGGTTATAACATCCACCAAGTTTCATTTAGATCCAGTCAGAAACTTAGAAAGAGTTGCATTCACAAGGCTGCAATTTCAATAAGCCCCAGAGACAAATTTTTAAGGGGGCATAACTGAGGCAATAAGCCCCAGAGACTAAGTTTCTAAGGGGGCATAACTCAGGCAAAAATCAACGAACCATAAAATCCTTCCTTCATGCACATCTACCAATTGAGGTGATAACATTGACCAAGTTTCAAGAAAATCCAGCCAGAAACTTAGGAGGAGTAGCGTTGACAAGAAAAAACTGAGGCAATAATCCCCAGAAACTAAGTTTTTAAGGGGTATAACTCAGGCAAAAATCAACGAACCATAAAATCCTTCCTCAATGCACATCTACAAATTGAGGTGATAACATTGACCAAGTTTCAAGAAGATCCAGCAAGAAACTTAGGAGGAGTTGCGTTGACAAGAAAAGTGGACGGACGGACAGATGGACGGAAGGATGGACAGATGGACGGACGGACGGACAGACGGAGAAGATGATACCTCCGGCGGCGTATAAAAATAAGAAAAACCTACAGGCTGGCATCTTAAGCTAATAATTTGAAGTGATAACTTGGTCAAAAGGTTGTTCAGTTCAAATCAACGTGAAAAAGACTAACACTGCAAAATCATTCAATATCAATCACTCAACAATCCATCCATTCCAAACACTCAATTTGAATCGATAAAAAAGGATCCAAAATTATTGGAAAACATTTCAAAATTGTTCAAATCGATCAACATTGAATTGAAATAGATCTAATTATTCTACGAATTTATGGGCTGGTGTGGATTTTCAAGTATCTAATAGGTCCAAGAAGACGCACAAACAGAAAATAACGTATATTCTATCAAAATTCATTCTGTACAAAATTAGCGAATTTGGATTATTTCACTCAAAACTCGCCCCACAGACATATTCATTTTCATTCCATAATCATTCCAAAATCATTCATCTTATCAATTTCACGATGTTTCTAACAGTATATAATATTTACTGCAACCTAAAAAGTTGTAGTTACAAGGTTTTGGAAAATGCTAGAAAATGTGCTCAATTCCAAACAGTGTGCACTAAATAACTGCTTGGTTTTCTTTTTGCTTAATAACAAGAACAGTAGATAGAATTGATGTTATACTTTAGTTAAGACGAAGTACAAACACCAGATCAGATTATTCTACAAAATTTGACATTTCCTTGAAAAATCATTTAGTCATGGGGAAAATTATTTAAGATTGGTCCTCCTTGTATTAGCTGTAATTCTAAATACATGTATACACATTTTGCATGAGGTTTCATGCCATTTTTATACGCCGCCGGAGGCGGTCGTATATTGACGTCATTTTCTACGTCTGTCCGTCCGTCCGTCAATCCATTTGTCCGTCCGTATGTCCACTTTTCTCATGAGCGCAACGATGTTTCTGTTACCTGACCATGCGCATGCAGTCATGGTTTGTTGAATTTCAGCCGTGGAAAAAGTAGCGTTCATGTAAAAAATCTCGTGAACGCAATTCCTCCCCATCTATGGACTGATTTGGATGAAACTTTCACAGAATGTTCCTAGTCACCTGACCACGCGCATGAAGGCACCATTTTGTGAATTTCGATCGCGTCTTCGAAAAAGGGGCCTTTATTTATAAGAATCTTTTAAACAAAACACCTCCCTCAATTATGGACCGATTTGGATGAAACTGTCACAGAATGTTTCTTGTCACCTGACCTAGCGCATATTGTCACGGTTTGGTATATTTTTAGCGGCTAATGGAAAAAGGGGCCTTCATTTCAAAAAAAAAACTTGTGAACGCAACTACTCCTAATATATGGATTTATTCTAATGAAAGTTCTATGAAAGTTTCGTTGTTACCTGAATTTGTGCATGTTGTTGCAGTTAAGTCAATTTCAGCCGTGATTTGGAAAAGGGGGCCTTCATTTCAAAAACTCCTATTTCATTATTACTGGTTGCAGTTTAAAGAGGCGTTAAACTCCATTCAATCAATCAATCATATTAAACAGTTTGAACTTGACAATTTATAAAAGGTAGTCTGCAAATGTTTTGAATTTGGTTCTGTAAAAAAAAGAAGCATGTACAATTATTTTCGTGAAACAGCAGCAAAGTGGGGGCGTATATTGTGACTATGACACTCTTGTTAAGAGTAGCTTATCATAGTTCTTTTGTGGAAGCTGGTGCACCTATCCATTGCTCCAAGTTGTTCTTCACACAGGCAGATGTTTTGACATGTAAATAACACTGATGATAGGCCTTTAGTTCTAACAATATGAATTTAACAGAATTAGAAATATGGAAATGATTAAATGAGAGGAGAAGATTCTAGTGGATAAAAGACCACTGAAAAGCCAATTTATCTCTGCATGGTAAAACTTCTCGGTGAAAGTTTATGTATGTAACTGTTAATATCTAATCAGCAGTCAAGTGTTGGCTATCAAGTTACCGTGTTGAAATACTGGGAGGGGGAGGAGGTTGCCACTTGTTCCTATAAGTATGTAGGAATTCCCTTTAAAATTGGCACACATGTTCACCATCAAAACAGCAACATCTCCTATCAAGGAGGATAACTCTAGAAGCATTTTTGTGTAAATCGTGCCCCTTTTCGACTTAGATTTTTCCACCATCCAGTACTCGAAAGCCGAGCGTAGGCACCCATAGGCGGTGCTGTTGTTTTTATCCAAATTTATTTCAAATGGTGTTATCTTGCACTTTTCATGATTTGGATGCGTATTTCAATTATTTAAGTGAGTATTTGGAATGGATGAATGGAGCGATGAATGAGCAATTTAGATTGGTTTTGATTGAGATGATTGTCACGATGTTTCTAACTGTAGCACCATAGAACTGTTGTTATAATATGACCAACGTGGCGGGAGTGAAATAACCCCATTGAATATTTTTGATATTACACGGGTGTTATAACACTAGTTGAAAAACTATGCAAATAAGCCAAGAACGAATAGCAACGCTATTTTGTAACTGCGAAAATGACGTCATAATACGTATATATTGTGACGTCAGTTTTTAACGGCGGTATAAGTTTCACGGAAAATTGAAATGTTGAATGTGAAGAATTTTGGCGATTTTTTGCAAAATTCGGGTCATATAATAAATAGAATATAAAACTTGTGCCCATAAAATACAGAATTTATTAAACTCGTCATCTAAAACAGATAAAAACTCGGCGTAGCCTCGTTTTTATCTGTTTATAGATGACTCGTTTAATAAATTCAGTATTCAATGACGACTCATTCAATATCCTCTATATATAATGCCATGACTCTATCATTTCCTCCTTGAGATGTGTGTACACTGCATGATCTTTTCTGAAAGGTGACGGGTCCTTTCTGAAGGGGGAAACCCCACCTGACAGGCGATTTTTCACAACACTATGAAATCAATCAAGTGATGTTTTCTGTATCTTTAATGTTTTAACAATTATCAAAAATTAAGGCGTAAAGAAGCACATTCATTGAATCAAACGATTATTTTGGGATTAAACATGATAGAAATCTTTTTCAATGATAATAGCATTTTAGAAAAGGGGATTTTCACTCTTACAGGAAGAAAAGTATATCTTTATGGGAGAATGTGACCGAATGTTGGCAAAAACACAACATAAAAGGTCTGAATTGCCCTTATTTCAAAGTTTAGGGTACAATGAGACACGCAGAAATTTGACAAAAATGCACAGTTCACTCAATAGTTTCATTATCAGCTATTGTTCACCATTATCTCTTCTTCTTCTGCCTATCTAGTGCAAGCCTCAACGGCAGACACGCAGGCCAATCCTGAAGATCACAATTCTTCAAAGTTAACAGTTCACTCAATAAGTCTATAAAAACTATATAATCAGCTGCTGCGTCCGTTGTTCACCGAGTCTCCTGCCTTGTCTGTCCACCCACCTTATGTTTCAATGGCTGACATACAGGACAATCTTGACGTTTACAATTCTTCCAGTGAGTAATAATGTGTCTTGAGGATGCACAATGGCCAACTGTAAGTAATCAAATATCAGAAATCAGCACAAAACTATCAGGTTGCTATTTGTGTATGCAAGTAAAAATTTTTTTCTGACCCCTATTCTAAATGTCAAATAAAAATTCGAGACTTTAACCATGGTATTTTTCTGTTGTTGTTTTTTACCGGAGAGGGGGGGCTTTTGAGGAGAGGGATGACAAAAAAAATTGGTAGAAAAAATTTAAGTACAATTAAGAAAATTATCAAAGCATATCGAAACAAGAGCTTCGCAGATCGGCGCATATACGCCTGAAACAGTGAATTTCGTTCAATTCAATGGCAGACAATTCAAGATTTCTCAGGAAATACTAAAGCGATTCTTATTTCAAATGTCTAATGCACAACTAGACATCATAGGGAGTAATTGATGAGTTTCAGCTCATTTGATAGCTTAGCAGGAGTTGCGAACACAAAAAATTGCTAACGGATGGACATACGGATGATCGGGGCCATAACATACGGTTAGTTACATCGTGAAATTGACATTCATCTCAATCAAAATCATTCCAAATCGCTCCTTTAGCGCTCCATTCATTCATTCCAAACACTCACTCAACCAATTCGAAAATGCTAAAACCCATTCAAAAATATAGAATCATCAATGTCATTCAAAATAAATTTTGATAGAGTAAAATCGCGATTTAACTGACATAATTCAAATTGTTAGTGTCTTTTAGGTTCTTGAAGAAATAGGAAGCTGTGTATAGAACTTGAATGCAGTTTTTGTTAAAGGGAGGTAATCAATACTGCTAATTTTGTTCATCCTGAACAAAATTTGCGATATAGGATTACCTCCTATTAAATACACTCAAACCTTGCTCCCCACACTCATTCAACTTCATTTCTTAATCATTCAAAATCATTCACCTTGTCAATTTCACGTTGTTGTTAACTGTAATAAGACCCTTCGGGCGTATTATTATAAGCTGAAATGTTTATCTTCACGGACGAATGATATGTTTATTTGAAATTGAGTCAAAATTAGAACTTTCATTCTATAATTTAAGAAACAAGAACAACTGTCGATCAGGGCTTCAAAGGAGAAAATGTGGTAGTTTGTGACCAAAATATAATTAGCCTAGACTCTAAGAACTATCAAAATAAGGTCCAATTGACAATCAGCGCATTTTCATCAGAAAACAGTTTAAGACTGTTTCAAATTATTTCCTGAATATAGCCACCAAAGGTTCAGTACTTTATTTGCTTATAACCAAGGATATCTCTTCATCACAAACGGAAATTTTAAGATAGCGTAAAAAGAAATCTTTCATATTTAAGTCAATGCCCCAAAAACTTATAAGCAAATTACCTTTTACCCCAACTATGAAATGCTCAGTTCCCTAATTCATTGATATCAGACTAAAAGCAAGTTTTCAAAACTTAACATTACATTGGCAAGATCTTCCAGCATTACAGCTAACCATATGGTTAAGCACATTTTTCATAGTTCTACAATGAGGCAAGGCACACATCTCTCCGTTATTCTGCTGTCTTCGCTGACACTTGTGGGCATGAAGCAGCAATACAAGCTGCTGTTGAATCAACCTTCTCTTCTCCGTGTCTGAATACGTAAGCTGTTGTTGGTCCCCTTGAACTTGGAGTATGGGGATTACAGGCACAGCATGGGTCATTGACTGGTTCTGTGGTAGCTTTGAAAAAGAGCGATGTAAGTATGATTACTATGATATTTTGTTTACGGATAAAAAGAGAATAACATGTAAGTGTCTTAAGATATCAATGTTATCTGGTCAAGGTTATGAGAATTTATTATGACAAGGCTTTGTCGAGTCATGATAATTTCTCGTAGTCGAGACCAGATAACATCGATATTTTAAGACATTTACAGGTTATTCTTTTTATCGTGCAATTATTTCTCAGCGCTTTATTACAATAAACCCGTAAAATCAAAGAAATTCAGGTGAATGTGTATGCAAATTGTTTCTAAAAATAGGCTGTCTGATATAATGCCATGTTATGAGAAAGGTGATATCAGGTCAATACAGGCTTCATTGAATGATAAATGTTAATCATTTTCTTGTATTACCAAAATTTATTTGAACAAGAGTGTGATTCTTCCAACAATTACATTTTTACCCAATGTAAAGAATTAGATCAGCCTGTGCATTTGCACTGTCTGACCCGAAATGTTTTACCTTAGCACCAACCTTACGAATTAATCAGTTTGTTACACAGTGGCTTCAGGCCTATCTGATCAGTTCTTTTTTCATAGTTCATTTTGATCGAGCAAATACCTTACTGATAAATTTTGAACAGAACTTTTAACCTAGCAGCAAGCTTATTTCGACACAGTACCCTAAGACCTAACAGCATCCTTATCAAGAAGTTTTACACAGTACCTTTTGATCTAGTGGCTACCGTATTGATGAGTTTTTACACAGTACCTTTTGACCTTACAGCAACCTTATCTTATTGATAAGTTTTTAAATGGTACCTTTTGACCTAGCAGCTACCTTATTGATTAGTTTTTACACAGTACCTTTTGACCTTGCAGCTAACTTATTGCCCAATTTTCACACATCACTTTAACCCAGATGTTACCTTATTAATCAATACTCACATTCTTGATATCAAAGAGATAAACATTCCGATAAATTTCCACATTTTCATGACTTTAAAATGAACTCTTTTGGAGCGATAGCTTGCAGTTTTTATCATGAAGATACATTGATAATTTCGACAATTTGCACTTTTTGATGTGGTCTCTTTGAAATGAGCCTGTGTGTGATATTTCCATCAATTTCAAAAGTGCACAAAGCAAAGACTCTAGCCAGCCTGTGCGTCCGTACAGTCTAACCAAAGACTTCACTATGCACTTGATAGATAGACAATGTCTCAAAGAATCTTTAGACAGTCAGACAATATCCTAATCGCACTGAAGGAGTTTCTCGGCTGCTTAATTGTTTCACCTTTTACACAAGTAAATTTGTTGGAATTGTCACGCACAGGCTCAAATTTCTTTCTAAGCATGTATTGTACGCACCTCTGTTTCACAAACAGTTTGTAATTTTCTTTTCCTTGAGTTCAGCTCTTCTAGTATACGGCCCAGTCGAATATTTGAGGGGAGATCATCCAATGGTGTATGTACCTGCCAATAAATGCAGGATAAACTTGTTTAATCCATTACCGTGTGATAAGATTTCAGGCTGATCAAAATTCGGTAGTAAATAAATTGTTTATTTAAGTAATTTATTCATTTTTCAAAATGTTTTCCAAAGCTTTTAGGGGTGTTGTAAAGCAAGATCCAATTGAAAATAATTAAAGAAAACATCCAAGGCCATACCAAAAAGCCCTCATTTAATGTTTGCTTTAATTAAACACATTTGACAGCAACACTCAACTATTCCTGGTGAAGTTTAGTAAGAGCAAGGTAATGTTGACATTAAGCACAATCCCATCAAAAGACTGTGACAAAGGGAGCTACATATAAATAGGCGTAACAAGGATTTGGAAATGTTTACACACTCAGGAGGCGACCAACATAGGATATATGATAAAGGCGATATGTGGACCGTTGCAAAAGATGAATGTCCTGCGTCCACTCTCCTTTTCTATGATTTGAGCGTTAGTGAATAATCAAAATATCATAACTACAGCTTGAATAGACTGTAGTTTTGATGTTATGATCATTCTTCAACAACATTTATTGAAAAGAATTTATTTTTATAATGTATAGCCAATTACAGATCATACTTAAAATCACAATTTGAGATCAAAACATTACAAATGTTCAAATATATAATTGCATTTTACCTGAGAATTCAACCATAATCCTGTTGAATTAGAATTTTGTTTCTAGCAAATTAATTTTTTTTACAATTCAATCAGTCTAGCTGAAGCTATCCCCATAAGTAGATAACAGCTGGCGCAGGCCAAGATTAGGGTTCAACACTAAGGGGAGCCTGGGAGTCCAGACTACCTGTTAACCAGTAGGGACTCCTTCTTTTTGCAAATAAGCATCTTGTCGAACCAAGGGTTACGAACGTTTTGCTTATTCGAGAAGAAGCTATCGATTGGATACCCCTTGACTCATGAAGATGGCAAATAAGGAGTCTGATGGACTCCAAGGGTCATATTAAAATATTTTGAAAAACAAACACACAGAGCAGTGTTCTTCCGAACACTTGCCAAAACTGTAGATCTTTTTTTCTTCAAAAGTTGTTAAACAAAATATTTACTTGCGTTCTGTACTGTTTTAAGAAAAATCAAAGTACTGAAAGTACTGATAAGTTGGAATGCGTTCGAGAGGCGGTGACCTCAAGCTTCTAGCGAAGCTGACGCCTCCCGCCCACCACAGGTGATCACATAATACGTCTCGTCTTTTGACGGGCGTATATAAGTCAATGTATTTCAACAACGAGAGACGCTTAAACCATTGAATCGCTATACAGACCTGAATCTGATGGAAGAAAAATTATACCAAGAGGGACAGAATGACTCTAAACCGCTCACCTGGATTCGATTGGTCCAGTGGATCTTATCCAAGAAACTTTCTGACAAAGATTCATTCAAACTTGCCTAATTGTTGAAGAGGAGACATTATTCGAATTATAAGCAGTCATAATAGACCCTGCCAACCCATTCATTACAGAGGAGACTCAAAATTAGCTCTACCTGCCACGCCCATATCTATGGGCTAATGAAAATTTTGCCAACAATATTTGGAGAAGGTCATCAAAGGAACATTCTTGCAAAGTTTCATTGAAATCTGCCCAGTGGCTCAGGAGATGTCGTTCAAAGATTTTGGGCTCAAAATAAACCCCGCCCTGCCATACCCATATTTATTGGCCAATTAGAATATAGCGACAATTTTGAAAAGGGTCACCCAGGGAGCATTCTGGCAAAATTTCATTGAAATTTGCCCAGCGGTTTAGGAGAAGAAGAAGTTTTAAGAAGGGTGACGACTCACGACGGACGACGGAGTCAGGGTGATCCTAAAGCTCCCCTTGAGCACGTTGTGGTAAGGTGAGCTAAAAAGGAAGAAAATGGACCATACAGCCGTCTAATGGACACACAGACGACCTTATACACTCAAAACAGTTTTTATATACTAAGCACAAAAAGTTTAGTTGTTCCGTTTACGATGGGATATATTTCAAGATGTGATTAATCTTTTACAAAGAAGTTGATATTAATTAAGATCCTATTCAATTTCCTTCCTGAATGCAATGATTTTGAAATGTTAGATGAAACTGGCCAGTCGTAACGATATGATTGTCTACAGACCGGTAGAATGGAAAAGCCACACAGTTTAAACAACGGACGGCCTTCCGTTTTTTAACACATTCGAAATAGTTTTTGTCATCAATTTCAATTAAGGGTATCTCGGCGCGATAAAAAAGAAGTTGGTTAGAGTATGGGATATTTCTGATGGCTCACTCATGTTCTGTTGACGGCCACGGGGACGTTAATTTAACATGTTCACTGGTAGTTTTTTTTTCAGTTGGTTTCCATTAATGAAACGCAAGACATGAATGGTGCACAGAGTTGTTTTTCCGATTGCACTCAATATGGATAGCAAAAATATTCCATTGCGTAGCGTAACGTCATGACGTTTGTGTGTAATTTTATTGTCGTTAAACGAGATTTGTTAAAGGAAAGTGGTCCATGCCATGTCAATGTTTATTTGCAACAAATTTCACGTCAATAAAAACACTTGTGACAGAAGCTAAAGTCAATTTCAACATCTCCAAGATATGTACATCGTATGAGATAGGTTAATGCACTGCCCGACTAATTTAACGTCGTCTCAAAAGTTTGCTCTTCTGTGAAGGATGAGTATCATTTAAATGTTTAATGTTAACCGGGAATAAATGGAATCAAATGAGACAAAAATAAATTTGAGCCATATTTCTACACCAATATATCGACCAAGTACGTTAAATTCACGTAAACGTCACTAAAGACGTATGTATGCAAGAAATAAATTAAAACCTACTATCAAAAGAAAGCAAGTTGGATGACATGTATATAGCTTAATTGTTTGACTTCTTTGCGACGTTAATTTAAGTGCGACTAAATTTTTTGCGTTCAGTATATCATTTTTCAATAAACTTCTTAATTAGAAATGTCGCAAATGATTTTTCCATGATGAAAAGCTATTTTCGCAGGGAAGTCTTTTACTTCATGAGTTTGGACGAAGTTCAATTGTGATTTCGACCTATGTGAATCCAATATTTGGCACTTTCTCGGGTCATTGACAAGTTTTATGATTTGGGTCAATTGGTTGTTCAGTTAGAGTGGAAACTGTTAACTGTTAAAATTTACTGATGCCCGTGACATCTATGACCCCGAAACAATAGCGCTTTTTTGTGGGTCATGGGCAATATTTGTGTAAAGTTTCGTTATTGTAGGTCAATTGCTTCTCCGTTTATCTAGCAGAAAGCAAAAGGTCAATGCACTGAGAGACAGACATGATGAAATCAATATAATTATGCTCCTCTTCTTCTTAGTTGGGGGTACAGTTAATAACATCGTGAAATTGAAAGGTTAACGAATTTGGAATGATTTAAGCATGATGTTGAGTGAGTGAGCGGAGCGAGTTTTGAGTGAAATTTAAGGGAGGGAATCCAATGTCGCTTATTTTGCTCAGGATGAACAAAATTAGCGATATATAAAACCTATATAAAATATGCATAAAAGTTCAATCAATAGCTTTCTATTTCACCAAGAACCAACCAGACGCTTTAAATTTCATTTATGTCAGTGAAATCGCGATTTGGTTCTTGATTATGTCATTTTGAATGTACATGTTGATCTTATTTTTCTAATAACTTTGAGTGTTTTTTGAATGGTTTGAGTGAGTGTTTGGAATGAATGAATGGAGCGCTAAGTGAGCGATTAAGAATATTTTCTATTGAGATGAACATCAATTTCACGATATAACTAACTGTATGATGGTGCTCTTAAAAATGTTGATGTGTAAGAAAGTGAAGAAAGCAAGTTGAACTAGATGGTTTGTTTCAAATAGCAAATTGTCTTGGTGTTGGAATTTCATTGGACAAATATATTCATAATTCAATTAAAGATGTGGTGGCAAGGGTTTTATTGGATGAGTATTGGGTTTTTACAATAAAACATTCATGTAGATAACTGCAATATGACGGAAAACAAACGACAATATGTTGCAAAAATATATATTAACTTTAAAAGTGTATCATCACTTTAGAAAAAGGTATTTATTTCGTAGCTTAATGTAATAAGGTCGTTCAGAAAGAGAAACTATACCTTTAAAATAAACTATATCATAATTCTACGAAAAACAGGTCGCGACCTTACTAAATAAGCAGATCACGTGATTAGTCTGTGCTATTGCCACAATACTGAGAAAACAGATCGCGACATTACCTAATAAGCAGATCACGTGGTTGGCTAGTGCTAATGTCAATTGCTGACCTAATTGGACTTGACTTATCACATGATTTCCAAATATAGTAATGCAAACATGTGATACTAATATATTCGTGCACAACTTTCAATAAATGTCGTTTAAAACATAAATTAGCGTGATAATAATAAACCCGTACAGCATTATTACTTTTTGATGAAATAAACTGTATGTCTTTGTCAAGTTGAGATATACAAAATAGGCCGAAGTGTATTCACATCCTGTTCACGTGATATGTGTTCTCAAGAAACCCGAAATGAAATTATCTTGTGTTCATTTTGCGGTTTTGTTAAATCTAAGTTGGAATTGCTCCGCATTCCAACTTAAAAATCTTATTTGGACAAACATTGTGGAAAAGAAGAAATTGCTTATAACAAGCAATTTCGTCTTTTCCACAATGTTCTCCCATTATGAAAATTCGGACTCCTTACTTTGAGTTTGGACTCCTTAATTTCATGTGTTAGGAGTCCAATTGACTCCTTAATCTTAGGAGTTAGTGTCAACCCCTGAAGATCAGACTGTGCAGGATGATCTCAGTCTATGCTGTCTACCAAAGCTTGTTTTACAATTCTAATATGTTGCAAAAAGCATGAGAAGGATCAAGTTCCATTGGCAAAAAAGTCTTGGCAGATAATATGACCATAAGAATTCCACAACAACTCCACAATTTATCAAGATGGCATACCAAAATTCTGCATTCTGGACAGCGCAGCGCCTGCGTTGTCGATACAATTCCTTGTAGACATTTCTTACAGAAGGTGTGTTGACAAGGTAACACTTTATTGTTTCTGTCCAAACGTTCTAGGCAAACAGAACACTCCAATAGTTCATCCAGCAACTTCTCATCCATTCTTCCTGAAAAAGGTTTTCAAATAAGATATCATATGTTTGAAAAATATTTAAGTCACATGCAAAGTTTTTGATTAAGCCTTGTCATTCTGAACTAAAAGTAATCTAGTTTTGCCAGGAGATATAGGCAAAGATCAGCCTGCACACATGTGCAGTCTAATTTTAGTCCATACCACCTGATTTCTGTTTTCAATCCGGAAAAGCATCTCCTTGGCTTTTTTTCTGTCCTTGACAACAGGTGTCGAGCCCACATAAAAATGAGCCTTTGTGTGACATTTCCAACAATTTGAAATGTGCTTAAGGTTCAAACACTGAGCAACATAGACAGCCACAAAGTGTAAATACAAAGTAGCCTGATGGTCTTCATATACTTATATACTTTCAGACCTTATCTAGTTACAAAATGCATAGTGAAGACTCTGGTCAGACTGTGTGGATGCACAGGCTGGTCAGAGTCTTTGCTTTTCGCATATTTGGAATCGTTGGAAATCTCATTCACAGTCTCAAATATAAACTTGAGCTGAGACCATGATCTTTGATATCCTAAAAAATCCTTCAAATGACACATTTACTGATGAGGTGGAAATTATGAGCCTTATTTTAAAATACTTAACAAAAATAAGATTAATGGCTCAGACAAATGCAGACAGATGGACTAACATATATATACCTGACCTACTTGTCATAGTGACATAGTCAGTATTTTATAGAAAATATTTTTTTTTTAAATCCTCCAGGATTGATAAGAAAAATAAGGTGATCATAGATATCCCGGAAATTCTATACTTAATACAGGGCTTTTTAAGCTAACATTCATGATTGATACACAGGCCAAAGAGCATAGTAAAAATAAATTTTCAAAAACAGGAAATTCAGTTTAAGAGCATGTTTGAAACAGAAATTAACTCCAACAACTCTAGGTGGCATTTTCTAACTTGAATCTTGAGATCAGTATTAAATTGTTTCTTCCATCAAATCCTTTGCATTCTGATTGGCTAAAATCTGTTTTCATTTCTCTATAAAAATAATTTTGATAACACAGCTATTCTGTAAGCTATCACAAGAAGTAGTCTCATTATAAAACTGCTTGGTTATAGGCAAATCTTTACATTTATTGCTTCATGGTATTGAATTAAAAGATATCTATCTACCTATATAAACTGCCTAATTCGCCTGCCGGGTCTTACTGGCAGGTAAAGATATGAAGAGATAATTTGTTGATTTCATGTAGGTACAAAACTGAAATCCTAATCTCACTCATGCATGAATCCGCATGAATTGATAGTATAGATCATTCTTTTGAGAGTGAGCATGTATGCCAAGTTTTTAGAAAATATCTTCAGTAATACTTGTGAGTATCAGGTATCATTATATTCAAATGTTTAGCACAATGACAACAGCAACAACGAGGACACTCAACAAAATAGCAGCAATACAAGTCTGTTTTCAACAGCAATTAATATTAGAATTCTCTATGTGCATGGAACACTCGAGGATTATTTAAGAAACGGTGGAAATGGTGGTCTCTTGACCCGTTATGTGATCTTTGAGTAAATGAAATTATAGTCATTCCAGCTTTCATTTATGAAAGGAAAAAATTGTGAGAAAAAGAAAACAATCTGAGAAATGATAAATACAAAATTCCTAAACTTTGGAGTTTTAACCTAAATAATCAGACATGTATTATTTAAATGAGTATATATATATATATATATATATATATATATATATATATATATATATATATATATATATATATATATATATATATATATATATATATATATATATATATATATATATGAACGTAAAACAATAAAAAATACCCGTTAAGTTTGTTTATCCTTCATCATTTTGATACGAACGAAAATGAATATAACCTGGAGAGGGAAAAACCCACATCTAAAAATAGATGAAAGAGAGGAAAATATACTAGAACTTTACAGTCATAGACTGGAAAGTGTGTCACCTCTATGGTACCCTTCAATACTCAATATCGATAGACTGAGGCAGGCTCGGCTGTCAATTTGAAACATTACTTTTGAAAAAATATGCGTCTGATTAATTAAAGTGGGGTAACTTTTACATGAATATCGCTTATTTTGTCAAACCTGAACAAAATTAGCGATATTGGATTACCACAATTTAATTTCACTCAAAAGTTAGGCCTACCGTCATCACACTCCCTCAATTTAATTTTCGAAATCCTTCACCTTGTCAATTTCTTGATGTTTTAACTGTATCTTGTGAGAATATGTGAGAAATATCACGCACATGCAGAGGCAAAATTCATATGTCAGTTAAAGATTTTAATCGTCGGACAAAACGTTTCTTGCAAGTCTGGAATCATACAGTGTTTAATTATTTATAAAGGTCTTGATGTCATTCATGTAATAGTTATAGTTCATTTCTGACAATTTACGCGATATAACCTAAACGGAGCGCAAGGTTATATGCGTAAATTGTCAGAGTTTGAACTATAACTGTTTTACCGATCGACTTATTTTATCATCAACTAACTGAAGGCTAGGAAAGGAATGGTAGTACCGGTTTAGGAAATACCAGGAATTAATTGTTGGGTGCTTCAGTCGCAGAGATATAACTGAAAGATTGTTGAGAGCGGTGTTAAACCCAATAAAAAAACCCGACATATTCATCAATAATTGACAGAATGGAGTTTAAAACGTCGCTTTCAACATTGTCTCAGTTACATCGCGGCGGGTGGAGCACCTAACAATGGTTTCCTGGTTTTTCTCTCACCATTGCAACCACCATATCCTTTCCTAGCCCCCAGCTGCTATCTCACATAGGTCTACGATTATCAACCCATTGGCGAGAGACAAATACTACTTGAAGTTGGAAAGCCCGGAATGAGCGCCGCCGTCGGGGATCGAACCCGGGACCTCTACATTGACAGTCCGACGCGCTACCAACTATTCAACAGCCTTGAAAAGCTGTAGCTACCAAGTTTTGTTTCCCCACCGAACGTCACAGTTAAACGGACCACGTTGGCTTTCGATATCGGTCAGCTATCATAGGCATAACATGCTTTGAATCACTTTCTTTCTGCAAATATTTTTACCGATCGCCCTATTTTTTCCTCCAATGAAAGGCCGCTATTTCGTTTGAAATTAAAAAAATATAGGGTAGGGTGGGATAAAACGCCCCCCAAATGAATTATCGGTCATATTTTGGAAACGAATGAAGATATTGAGGAGTTACCTGGATTGTGATAAACATTTCAGTTTACCTGATACTATGGAACTCGTTAATATTCCTTATGCAGTCACTTTTTGATAATATTCATGAAAACATTATTTTTTTTGAAAGGGGCGTTTTGCCCCACCCTCGGGGCAAAACGCCCCCGTGTATGGGGTAAAACGCACCCGGGGGCGTTTTGCCCCTTGCCATTATTCTGAATGATAAATGTATTCAAACGTTTTTTACCAACCTTTATTATACATCAAACACATTCTATATATGCTAATTGTCTAAATACGTTCACTTAAGTTTGATTGGCCATTAGATTAGGTGTTCAAACCAGCATCTGTGCGAGGGAGCTCTGAATTTCAATGGACCTTTTGGGCGTTTAACTATTTTGATTGTTGGTCCTCATGGCTTTCATCAATTGATCCTTGTTTTACCATCATTTTTGATGTCTTATATCTTTTCCTCAATAAAATTGATAAAAGAAAGCGATGTGAATGATTACTAAGTAGTTGAAACGAATGTGAAATGACATAATTTCACAACATCGTTACTTCTGTTAAATGGAGGAGGAAATTCTAAATACAACTTTTGGTCACTTTAAAAACGTCTATAAAAAAATTGAACCCCTTAAAGTTCGTTAACGATATTTTTTTACTCGACGTTAACAGATCTTATAGTAAATAATACTGAACAGTTGAAAAAACGTTCCGTTATTTTCGGTATATAAGTTTAACTAATTTTGACTAATTCTGCGAATGGAAATGAATAAAACAAATGCTGATATTTTTTCATATTTTAGAGAAATTGTCCTCCATAAGTATCCTCCATAAAATCAGGGTCGATGATATCTGATAAAACATTACGTCAGACCTACGTTATGATGACGTTAGTATTAATTGTTGCATTACCGATCTTTCCTCTTTGTTTATGCTTGAAATATCAAGGGGTGCGTTTTCAAGTTATAAGTAGAAGATTTCAATGTTCAGAAAACTAGTTCTATCAATCATGTATATCCTCTGTGGATACGCTATTTTTTTCAATAAGGGTGTGTGTATAAGGGGGGGGGCATTAAAGACTAGCTTGCACAAAGAAAATGTCACCTTTCTTTTCGATCCTGGTAGGCCCTAACTCTGAATTTCTTTTTTAATAAAATACTTATATTTGCCTATATAGCAAATAAATCAAACCGCTCACTTAAACCCATTGCAACATTGACATTTGTTACAAAACGCAACTTAAACTTACATTCATATGGGGCAAAACGCCCCCGGTGAATGGGGCAAAACGCCCCGGGGGCGTTTTGCCTCAGACCTGGTGGGGCGTTTTACCCCAGAAGGAACATTCCTTCAAAATCAAAATATTCCGAATGTATCAAATGCGTATACGAATTTTGTGTTTATGATTAAAATCACAATATAATGCATTATAGATATATTTGGGCGCAAAAAGATAATATTAACCCTGAACAGTATAACACGAAACAAAAGATTACACATAATTGTAAGAATAGGGTTCAAAAGAAAAAATTCACTTTATTTCTTGCTTTTTAATGACAGAGGTTTATCTTTTTATACGAGTAACCTACTCGTGTTAAGTTTTGAAATTAAGGACCTTATAACGTCACATATGTTGGAACTTACGAGAAATCGATGGGGGCGTTTTACCCCAAGAGGCGTTTTGCCCCATGCTACCCTATGCCATAACCATACGATCTGCTCGAATAAGTCAGCTACGTGACTTTATGTCATAAAGGGCGGGGACTACATTCAAAACCAGACAATGACATCATAATCTTTTCTGATAAAAGGTCCCGAAAGACCCTACACTTGTTACCGAGTATTTATATAAAAAAGTTTTGTGAATGGTTTTTGAATTATGATTATACACAAATTACTTACTAAAAAGAGGAAAATTTCTTGAATAATTTGTCTGTATGTTAATCAAGAGAGATTTAGCTGATAAATCAATGATACTGAAAATAATATACAAATGTATTCATCTACATGGTATATGTAGCAGTAAGAATGACATCGACGAATTAGCTCGAACCAAGCCTTTCTGTACTATACATTTTCACATTGACATAAAAAGAAAAGACGACATGGTTGAAACGATATAAAATCTCACTTCCTATTTAGAATGAACACTCTGGGTCTTTTGAACGACATTTTAACGTAGTGGTTCTCGAGGTCCCAATCTTAACAAAATGAAATGTTCCTATAAAAGGTACATGTATGCAAAATAATTGTAGAAAAAATATAAAATACCTTGACATAGGCCTACTTCAAGGATTCTAGGGATACAAACATTTGCAGAAAGAAAGTGATTCGAAGCAAGTAAGGCCTATGATAGCTGACCAATATCGAAAGCCAACGTCACCCGTTTAACTGTGACGTATCGGTGGGGAACCAAAACTTGGTAATTACAGCTTTTCAATACACTATGAATGTTATTTACTTACGTCTTGATGCTATAATTGATAATGAATATGCCGTGTTTTTTTAATGGGGTTTAACACCGCTTTCAACAATCTTTCAGTTATATCTCTGCGGCTGGAGCACCAAACAATGAATTCCTTGTATTTCCTTAACCAGTAGCTCTACCATTCCTTTCCTAGCCTCAAGCTGCCATCCCATATAGGTCTACGGTTATCGACCTAGACAATTAGTCCGATAGGATGAGTGCCGCCGTCGGGGATCGAAGCCGGGACCTTTTGAATGAAAGTCCGACTCGCTTCCACTGCGCAGCGATACAAATTCCCAAAAGGGAGGTATTATGCCCGCAAAAAAAAAAAAAAAAAAAACCTAAAAAGAACACAAAACCCACTAGCAGCAACAATGAGGTTGTTTTCACCGAACGTTCTCAATTGATTTTGTCTCGCCAAATGATAAAAAAGATACAGAAACTCAATGGAAATTAAATTCGCCCCTCCCACTTTTTGTTTACCTCGATTTGATTGAAGAATATATGACGCAACAAAAATGACTGACATCACTGATTGACGCGCAGCTCATTTGACCTGGCGTTATTTGATGAAAATATAAGTCGATCGGTAAAACAGTTATAGTTCATATTCTGACAATTTACGCGTATAACCTTGCGCGCCGCTAACGCTCCGCTTAGGTTATATCGCGTAAATTGTCAGAAATGAACTATAACTATTACGTATCCCTAAAATCCTTGAAGTAGATCTAGGAATTTTATATTTTTTCTACAATTATTTTGCATACATGTACCTTTCATAGGAACGTATGATTGCATTTTGTTAAGATTGGGACCTTGAGATCTACTAAATTAAAATGTCGTTCAAAAGATCTAGAGTATTCGTTTTTAAACGGAAGTGAGATTTTATATCGTTTCAACCCTGTCGTCATTTTTAAGGCTTGGTCTCATTTACGTTAAATAACGTGGTTGGCCGTAGTTACGCATCATCGTAGTCATCCGTAAAATTTACGTAGCTCAGCGTATACTGCGCAGTGTGTCGAAGTAAGTCGTGCTTATTCGTAGTGAGTTACGTAGTGCTAACTCGTGAGTTTGACCGTAGTGTCTTGGATATTGTAAAAAATGTTCAAAACTCTAACCACGGTAAAGTACGTTATTTTGTCCCTAATTAAGCCGTACTGTCACAGTAGTTGACCCTTGCTTATCCGTAAATTAACCGTAGTAGCACGCTATGATATCGTAAACGTTTGTCCCCGTTACTACGGTTAACCACTGTTAAACTAGCGATTCACTACCCTTGCAGTACGTGTATCCGATTTTTGTCCACGGTTAGGTAGGGAAAAAGTACGTTGTAAAAATTGCGGTCACATTTCACGTTGTAAACTTAATCTTGGCGTAGTGAAAGAATGCCGTTCTACAACGTACCCTACCGTAGATTGCGTAGTTTCACCTAGTCGACTGTGAACCGGACGTTTTTCTTCCGTATAATCCTACCGTAGTGGCCGCACAAATCTTGGGAATGTTCAAAATCCCTATGGTGATAAAGGACTTTCTGTCGTTGTTTGAATGTAGTTCAACGTAGTAAGATCTTGTTGAATCGAACTCTTGCCGAATTAGAACGTATCGTTTGGGAAACAAATAAATGGCAATTTTCCATTAATTAAAGTTAACAATTAATCTGATTAAACTTCTTATTTTTACGTAGTTCTTCGTAGTTGTTCTTACTCGCACGTATTTCTTTCTACGGAAACTGTTCGATAGTACCTTTGTTCAACGTACTTTGTCTTACTTCAACTTAGTTAATCGTATTAGTGACACGGCTTGCCTACGGTAGAGTGGAGTACGACTTACTACGATAATTGCCGTAAATGTGACCGTAGCTTTATAGTCAACGTGAAAATGTGGAGTACAGAAAGGCTTGGTTCAAGCAAACTCGTCTATGTCATTCTTATGGCCCTGTCACACCTCAACGTTTTAGCCAGCGTGTGCCTAACGCGTTTGGGAAAACGACTAAGTCCGCAAAACGTCGGCATACGCTGACCTACATTTTCTTTTTGTCAATTCACGACGCGCTTGTAGCGTGTTCATAGCGAGTTTGAACGTGTGAGTAACGCGTGAGAAACGTATTGATAGCGTATGTCAGCGTATACCAACGATCTTGAGCGTGTGTCCAACGTTCTCGTAACGTCCTCAGAACGTGCTTAGCGTGTTTGTAACGCGCTTCTACCGTGTTCGCAGCGTGTTTTGGATGTAAATATAAATTCTGCAAGAAATTACCACTTTAAATTCATTCTTTTAATATATAAACAGGCCACCGGCCACTACACATATTCCATTTCAAAGTATGCTGGTTCATGTAAAAGAAAATAGGAAAAGACGAAAAGAAAAATACACTGGCACCTGTTACATATGAAAACATGCATATAACAAACTTATAAGATTACGGGCTGATTAAAGCTTCTAGTACTTTTCACTCGAAAAATATTGCGAAGCGAAAGGGTAAGGAACTACTTGTTTTAATGCACTCCTTTCTTCCTCCATATGCTCTACCATGTAGGATGACTTTCTACAACCTCTCTTAATCTTGAATAGCTAGTCCTATATTAAGGGGGAAAAGGTGTACCAAATATCAAACTTGTAGTACATATAATAGAATCAAATATTCTGAACAGAGCAGAATAGAGTAAATCGCGTCTTGTATTATGTCCACTAGGTACAACGATGTACTTGTCTTTTTGGTATATTGAAAATGATCAAATGAGACGAATGAATGTTTGTATTTTCGCGAACGTATTGTTATTCTTACCAAAGAGCAGACGCACTTGTAAAGCTATAAACGCAATGTTTAATACACATTTAGGCTACATTCTCCACCTCGATGATCTAAGGAATTAAGAAAATCCGTAAAGGATTTATATGGAAGAAAAGACAAGCACCTTATAACATAACATAACATAAGTTTTATTTATATGACTTAAACGAAATCGTTCATCGTCAAATATAGAGAATGCTAATTATAATCGAGTTTTCAAGTCCTTCTTAGAGAGGTCATGAGGAAACATGCAAATATGAACATGTCAAAAGGGTCATACACACGTACATGCTCAAATTTATTTATTTACGAGAAGCTGATGGTAGAAATTCAAGACAAACATGCAGCGGAACTTTTATATTTTCATTGAAAACTGAAACGCTGTCATACGCCAGAAACACGCTGTGAACTCGCTGGCAACGCGCTAGACACACGTTCAGTACGTTGGAGACACGCTATGCACACGTTCCAAGTACGCTGGAGATACGCTAGAAGCACGTTAAACTTTTTGCGAACGTGTTTCTAGCGTGTCCGTAGCGTAAGTGAACGAGCTCCTAGCGTGTCTCTAGCGTGCTGAGCGTGTTCGGAACGTGTGCGGAACGTGTGCGGAGCGTGTTTCAACACGTTCGGCACACGCTGAGAAATTTTAAGCATGCACAAAATTTTATGAGATACTCAGCGTGTCGCAACGTGTTACAGCGTGCCGATAGCGTGTGCGGAACGTGTCCATAGCGTACCCGACGTGTTCGCAGCGTGTTATAAAAAATCCAACACGTTCCGCACACGCTGGCTAAAACGTTAAGGTGTGACAGCCCTATTACTGCTGTATACAATGTAGATTAATATTTCATTTTCAGAATCATTAATGTATCAGTTAAATCTTCTCTTTATAAACATACAGACAAATTATTCAAGAATTTTCTACTCATGTTAGTGAGTAATTGTGTATAAGCATAATTAAAAAAACACTCACAAAACTTTGTTTTATTAATGCTAGATTACAAGTTAAGGGTCTTTCGGTACATTTTATCAGACAAGATTATGACTTCACTGTCTGGTTTTGAATGTAGGCCCCGCCCTTTATGACCTAAAGTCACGTAGTTGACTTATTCGAGCAGATCGTCAGGTTATGGGATATACTTTTTTAAATTTCAAACGAAATAGCGGCCTTTCATTGGAGGAAAAAATAGGGCGATCGGCGAATCTACGTAGACTGTCATATGTTGCAAAACTAACTAACTTGTCGTATCAAATTACTTAATTTCCTGTCTTGAAGTTTAACATAGGCTCACGGGGCTACACGATGACACTGCAATATAATTATTTCACTTATATATTATCGTAAATCCAAAATAGAGACTACTCCAGATTGAAAGAGATTGCATACGACAATGTAAAAAGGCATAACGTTTGAAACACAATCCTGTTTGCGTGTATAAAAGGTTTTGGGGGAAAATGATGAGTGTTTGTTTAGGACATTTTTTCGTTCAATAATACTTTTAAATGATCTTAAACACAAGGACGTTTAATTTTACGGAATTGTTTGTACAGTTACCAAAATCGTGAAATTGACAAGATAAATGATTTTAAAATGAATTAGGAATGAAATTATATATAAATACAATGTAAGTGTGTGGAGCGAGTTTTGAATGGAATTTATGTGAGGATATACAATATCGCTGGACGAAATAAGAGATAATTTATAACCTCGCTTAAAAGAATATTCCAATTAGACATTTTCAAATCTATACCAGACAAAAAATGTTGAATAAATAGCTTGATTTGAATAAAATGTTAAGCGTTTTGATCCATCTCGGATCGTTTTGGTTGATATGAATGAGTGGTTGGAAAATATGATTGAAGCACTGAGCGAGCGATTTTAAATGGTTTTGATCGGAATGGTTGTCAGTCTTACGATGTTATTAACTGTAGCTACGTTGTAAAAACAGTCACGTCGCTGGACCTAGACAATTGACAAATTGATTGGTTTAAGAATCAATTGTACGATTTTCCGAACTGTAATAGCGCACCAGGGGCCCGTTCTTCTAAACTTCTTTCGAAAGAAATAATCGTATGTCAACATCACAATCCGTACCTGGTGTTTTCGTTCATCGTTAGATTCTGCCTTGCAATATCTCTTTACAATCGTCTTTAGACGACGATTTCAATGAGATAATGCATGGCAGAATTACATGCTTAGTTACTACTGTAGATGCAATTTTAATTTTCGACTTACCCAAAAAATTATCGTTAGATGTTTAGTAAAACAAGGCCTTAACTTCCAGTCTTCCATCACAATGAGTCACGGGTTCGATTCTACCATCCTACCATGGAAAGGCTGTAATGGTAATACTGGTATGAGCTGGCTCAACCCTTCGCGAAATGACTGAAAAGGTGCTCATAGCGGCGGTACCATGCAAACGTAACGAAAACACAAGTGTCAACCTACCGATCTCATAGATTTGGTGGGTGATATTTTTATTAATTCAATTTTACATCGCACCATAATTTGTAAAATATGTATCAAGTAAACAAAGTAAACATTATATTATACTTTTACAAGACAAAAATGCCAAAAAAATCGTTATAAAAATACACCAATCTTATATCCACCGAAACAACAACAACAACAACAAAACCATTAAAAACATACACCTACATTAAAGATAGTTTAAAGAATGTGATAGAAAATTAGGTTAACATTAGAAGCATTAGAAAAGGTGAAATAAAGTAGGTATATCCGGGTATATCCAGGCATTTTTGGCCACTTTGCTTTCCAAGAAACCACCAACCGTCCAAATTCAGGCGCATGCCTATTTGGAAGGCTGGTAATGAATATCCAGAAAACAAGATTTTAACTGTATTTGCTGCAATACAAAATATTCACCTCATCGACATTTATGTAACTGCTATCTTTAAAGTTTCAATTACTGATAATCTAGGCACGTAGGAAGTAATTAAGAGGGAGGGCTGGGGTAGGGGTAGATGAAGACTTGTTCCTTTGGGGTTCTTCCTTCAAAATTGAATTTCGATTTCTACAACTGTAATAATTACTGAAAAGGAAGGGAGGTTCTTCTTCTTCTATACTTTTACACAAAGGAAAATTTATATGCACGAAAAATTATTGTATTTATAATCAGCCTAATCACCATGTTTATCAGTCATAAGATGAAGCATTACAGGCAACAAAAATATTCAAACGACAAAAGATATTTGAAAGGTAAAAGAGTAAAGTGAGGTTATAACATTATTCGAAAAGAAAAAAATGCTTTCAACAATATTCTTCTCACTTTCGAACAAACTATCCCTATTTTCAAAACTTAAGCTATGAAAGAAATAAAAATTCGTCATTTTAGCCTCTGTGACATTGTTACCTACCCAGTTTTATTCCAATGACCTATCGGAACTAGTACATGTAATGTTGGAAAGGGAAAATTACCTGAATCTATTTTACACAATTTACAAGAGGGTTTACAGTTTTATAACCACATGATTTTAACCTAAGAAGAAAATAATTTTCATTTCATTGTAATATGATTTCAAAACAAAATATCAATAAAGTTAAAATACCAAAACACGCGATTGATTGATTGAATGGAGTTTTACGCCGCTTTCAACATTTTTTTCAGTTATATCGCGGCGGCCGGAGCCCCTAACAATAGATGCCTGGTATTTCTTTTACCAGTACAACCGTCACATCCTTCCCTAGCCTCCAGCTACTATCTCACATAGGTCTACGATTATCAACCCATTGGCGAGAGACAAGAAGTCAGAAAGAATGAATGTCGCCGTCGGGGATCGAACCCGGGACCTCTAGATTGACTGTCCGACGCGCTACCAACTGCGCTTTGACGGCGGTACCAAAACGCACAAACATTTGATATAAACAAGAGGACCGTTGGTCCGTAAGCGCTCACCTGAGGTATTTAGTTGGCAAAGGTCTCACCTGAGGCATTTAGTTGGCTAAGGTGACAAAGTGTAAAAACTCATTTTTGAAATTCATGAATGACTCAACAAAAATACGAGATATCAAGAAGACAAACATTTCTATTAAATTTCAAGATATTTGAGTCAAATATGTTGCCTCAAATTGCCAAAGATGTAGTGTACACAAGGTTTGACCCATTGACCCTATTTCTGACCCCACTTGACCCAGTTTCAAACTTGACCGAAATGTGATGGAGACAAACATTCTGACCAAGTGTCAAGACAATAGGGCCAAAATAGTGGCCTCTAGAATGCACACAAGGTTTTTCTCAGATTTGACCACTTGACCCTATTTTTGACCCACTAGACCCAATTTCGAACTTTACCGAGATTTGATGGAGACAAACATTCTGACCAAATATCAAAATATTTGGACCAAAAATGTAGTCTTTAGAGTGCCCACGAGGTTATTCTAAGATTCGACCCAATGACCCAAATTTTTGACCTCACTTGACCCAATTTCGAACTTGACCGAGCCTTGAAGGAGACAAACATTTTGAACAAGTGTCGGCACATTTGACCCAAAAAATCCGGCCTCTAGAGTGCACACAAGATGTTGACGGACAACCAGACGACCGGATGCGCAGACAATCGGACGCCCGGACGCAGGACACAGCTCGATCACAATAGCTCACCATGAGCACTTTGTGTGCAGGTAAGCTAAAATAACGAAATGGATTAACTTTTATGAAAGGGAGGTATGCCTAGTATGTTTTCGTCACTTTTGCTTATTCCAGTTAAGGTTTCCAATGGTGTCTGATAGCCTTAAACAATATCTTCTCTTTTGCAAATCCGAACATCGTTCACAAAATCTTTAAATATTCAACATATCTGTTTGAAGATTTGTCCATTCTTTGCAAGTCCCTATACTTCACCATATTTACGTAATCTTTGTCTTATTATTCATCAACCTATCGAAACAATATTTTATTATAAAATACTTACCGTTTAGACCACCACATAATTTATTTTCATTAATGATCGAGGCATCACTGTAAAAAAAGACTACTTTTAGGTTAATTTCTTTTGAAAATTTCTCAATGTTATACTTTCACGAAATAATAATAACATTTTATTATAATCCTGGCAGTGAAATCTTTCGATTTCCGTGTGTTTTAGGCTAAAGTCATGTTTGTTCTTTTTTATTTCTTTTTTTTTATTTTGGCTTCAAAGCATCTTATTGTTTCTTCGAATTTTTAAAGCGTAATCCAAGATGTCGATAATAGAAATTATTAAAAGAAAATTTTATCGGTATCAATTTGCGAAATTTGCAAGGGCCAGGGATGACAGAAAATGACAAAGTAAATAATTTTAGGAAAGGAAAAAAAAGGCTGTAGAAAATTCAATGAATAGAATAATCAACTGGTTATGTCTGTTATGAAATATATTTCACTCGAATAAGTTATAAGGCTGTTATAAAACTCGTCCTCTTTTTAAGCTTAATAACACATTCTCGAGAAATATTTTCATATCAGACATAACCAAGTAATTATCATCTATATTATCATTAACTTTAGTATAAAAACAATTACTATTTTCATTATTATCATTTTGGATAAAATAAATGGAGTACAATTTAAAATATAATAAAAACCTTATCGCGCAAAATACGAGTCGGATTCATACGTACAGTTAACACAATCGTAAAATTGGCAAAGATGATTGATTCGTGAATGAATTTGGAATGAAATTGAATGAGTGTGTGGAGCGAGTTTTGAGTGAATTTAAAGGTATAATTTAATAAAATATACATGAAAGTCTTATAGAAAGCTTCCTTTTTCTTCAAGAACCAGACACTTTAACTTTCAATTATGTCAGTGAAAGCGCGATTTGATTCTTTCTTTTATAATTTGGATGGTAGTTGTTAATCTGGGACGCGAATACTACTTGTTGAGACATCTTTGAGCGAAAATTTACAAAGTAGCTGCATCCTCAAAATTGTTTTCGTTGAGGAACTATTAGCCAATCAGACGGCACCAATATTGATGGACATGATCAAAAATAGATGGAATTCTTTAACATATTTTACTAATACACAAAATAAAGGCATACCAAAAAGAAACATCTTGCACTTCTTTGAGTTTATAACGAGTCTATGCATTTATCAAGATTCTGTTTAAGTTATTACTTTCCATGACATTCCAATGTCCTTTTCGGCGCCCGATTTCTAACAAAAGTAATCAGCGGATTGATATCAGTCCGACAAAATGTAATTGGATGTCAGAAAGTAGCCATGGATTTGTTTCAAGAAATTAGTTATTGCCGTCCAATAGTGTATACGATAATTTCTGTCTTGGTAAGATTTATCCAATAACTTAAACCAGGAAAAAATCATTATATTTTCCACTCTATGGAACTCACATTTGATACTGATGTATTGTTGAGGTTTGTTAAAGCTAGATGACACTTAGCTGACAAAACTAGAAATAATAAATAAATAATAATCACGTGTGAAATTTCATTTTTCTAGCTTGTCTGTGGATGGACCGGCGGACTCACCGACAATTGTAAAGCAATATACCCCCTCCTCTTCGGAAGGGGGCATAACCAAGAGACTAATCATGACTACCTCGGTGACCTAGAGGTAAAGGCGCTCGACTCGTGACTTGGAGGTCCCGGTTCGAATCCCACCGTAGCCAGTGTGTTTATGGGTAAAACAATTAAAAGCAAGCACCGGTTTTTAAAGCTGTTAAAATTGGGTAGCAGTGGGTTTAAACCACTTCCTCTCTATAAAGGACGTGAAAACATCCGGATTGAGTTTTCGAGAGCAACTCTATAAGCTTAAACTTTTTTCGCAATCTAACTAAAATCAATTAGTATAAACTAAAAAATTACTCCTTTGATTGACGATACAAAGGGGAAAGATATTAAGATAACTTGGTGTTAAAATATTATGTAAACTTTTGTCTGAATCAATTAAAAAAATTTCATATTAAGCAATAAATTGTTTTTTATTCATTTACATTTTACTTTTCACGCCTAAATTGAAAAAAAAAACAAAAAAACAAAACACATCACGTAACCGTGTCTTAGGTAAAATCGAATGTTTTCTTGATACTACACGGATACATTAAATGATGATTAGAGTCTAAAATAAATTCTACTTTCCGAGCTCTAAAATGACGGTTTCGGTTGGGGGGAAATACGAGACGAAAGCAATACACAAGTATTTCAACATTGTCTTACATTTGACACTTAGGAATGTTGTATGAAATAAATGTCTACAACATTGAAGCTTTCTTTGTGAAGACAATTCATTCCCCCAGACTGTCGTAAACCCGAAATTAACTAACTGTCATGTAATACACCTAAATAATAACTTATATATCTCAAACAGGAAATTAAATGACAAAGATACTCTATCTAGTAACATATATCAGTTTGTCTGTTTAGGTTACGTTTTACTGACGGTATGTAAATAAAAAAGTGCATTTAGATAAATTTTGACAACTTAATAAATGTAACCTAGGAGAATGATTTTTTTTTCAAAAGTAAAGAAGCCTGTGCGTGACATTTGTAACAATTTGACATGTGCGTCATGGGCCAACATCAAGTTGCCTTGACTACCACGCCGTACTAGTAGAAGTTTGCCTGACTGTCTAAAGACTCTTTGGGAACTTATCTTTCTACATAACGAAATTTAAGACACTGGTCAGACTGTACGGTTGCACAGGTTAGCCAGGTTCATTGATTTTTGCACATTTGAAATCGTTGGAAATGTCACGCACATGCTCATTAAACATATTGACATTGGCGAAGTTGCGAGACTGCTGCTTTAAATACCCAAATTAAAAATTCGAGTTTACTAAACACTTACATTTCTATTGGTCCAAATAAAGAAATCTGGTGTTAGCTCGAAGTAAGGGTATGTCTCGAACTCTAGTTGGATGTACATTTAAGTAAATAATTACACAAGATTTTCATTTTTTTTTTCCGAAATAGCTTTTAGGTTAGAAAATAGTAATGTTTAAAGCCTGTTTTTTTTTTTTTTTTTAAAACTTCATTCGAAAAACTGTGTATATATCAACACTGTGATGTTCAGTGCTATAGCCTTAAAGCACCCGTTAAGTACAGAAAAAGTGGGGAGTTATCGATTATGTTTTTCTCATTTGAAAATCATTCAAAACTTGACTCAAACGCTCATTCGATTTCATTCCAAAACCATTCCAAAATCATACAACCTGTCGATTTCACTATGTTTCTAACTGTAGCTTGTTTCTAAATGAGCTATTAAATATGGAATTATATTGGAATAGCTTTTATTTTTTGAAGAATGGTATCTCTTACCTGTTATTGTTGATGTATTCGATCACTTAATTTATAAAAAGCATGTTAAATATGCCATATCATTCTCAATAAATAGGTCACGTGAATATTCCCTTTTAGAGAAGCCGTCACCATTTCATGTCAATCTGACACACACTTGACCCAAGGTCACCCTATCTCGAGTTGTTAAAAGATTCTGTCGGTTAAATTGTCCTTGCTTTCCCTAATATTTAATCTTATAATTGAATGAGTATTGATCCGAGCTTTCCGACATCAAAATCGCGGTCTGCAAAGGATTTCATCGTGATCATCTCTAGACATATACTACATACAGTTAATTACATCGTGAAATTGACATTTAACTTAATAAAACCGTTCTAAATTTCTCACTCAGCGCTCCGTTCATTCATTCTAGACACTCACTCAAACCATTCAGAAACGCTCCAAACTCACTGATAAACATATAACAACAGCTTCGTTCAAAATAAAAACAGCTGGAAAAAAATCGGGATTTCACTTATATAATTGAAATTGTAAGCGTCTGATAGGTTCTTGAAGAAATAGGGGGCTATCTATAGAACTTGTATGCATATCTTATTAAAGGGAGATAATCATTATTGCTAATTTTGTTCACCCTGAACACAATTTGCAACACTGGGTTACCCCCCATTAAATCCACTCAAAGGTTGCTCCACACATTCATTCAATTCAATTCCTAAATCATTCCATAATCATTCCATAATCATTCACCTTGTCAATTTCAGGATTGTGTTAACTGTCATTATTCAACGAGAAAGTACTTCACTGTATCATAAATCTAACTTGCGCTTTCGAACGAGTATTCAAATTAACAATACAAATTTTAACACGTTTTATTTTATTTGGTAAATGGTATGTGATTTGAACAGTCTTTGGGAAAGAGTCAACACGAGTTAGACTTCCTGAAATAAAATATCGATACACATTTTTCGTTTTTACTTATCATAACACTAAATATATCATGTTTTATGTAAATTAGTGAAGTCTTCAGTTTGTCCTTTTAAGGTTCACGTAAAGAGTTTTTGAAACAATCTTAATGCAACTTCATTTGCAAAATGGACAATTTGCCCAGCTAAACAAAATATCAAATTGGTTTAAACATATTTTATTTGCATAGTAAACAATTATATATAATAAATTGACAAATCTCAACATAAACATGCAAAAAGGATTAGAACGAAAGCGGAGCTTATAAAGTTCTTATCAAATTGAAGCTGTAGATGAGCACATGCAATTGCACAAGATTAGAGGTCCCATAACAGAATAGCCAAACCATTATGGAAAAGGTTTAATTTTACAAAACAAACAACCTTATAACAACTGGATAAACATTGCCTTTATTTGAAAAGAATTTTGACAAAAATCTCTACTCGGTACTGCTTCAATCTTATATATTAAAGTTAGTTTAAAAGGGCTCTTTTGAAACAATCAATTTTCATTTATTTTGTCAACATACATGTAAAACAGATTTGGTCTGTTTTTTTAGTTCAATGATCTATCATAGAATACTACATTTATCATTTTGTAAAAAAGAAATTTATATATTGATCAACATCCATACAGGTATATAAACTATTAATGTCCATACATTTTGTGATAACACACGATACCTTAAATATGTCTACACGTTTGCAAAAATGGAATGACATAAATGACATGTTAATTGGATAAGTCAAATTAAATTGCTTGCATAACTACGTTTTGGGTCCGAGTTTTATACCAACTTGTAGGAAAGCCTGGGTAAGACTTAAGACTTATTTTGTTAAAATATTAGACAATTTTATCAAACTGTCATGCGGTTGCTTGTTCTGTTCAAATTGACCCTTGTCCACAATGTCTCCGCTACACTGCTATAGCTAAGGTAGTCTTATGTTTCTTATCTGATTTTGCCCATGAATAGCTTCATTTTGGTAAATTATATACCTCGATATACTGCTATTGGCGAAGGAAGAGCCCTTAAAATTGGGTCTCAAACATTTTACATAATTTAGGTACCGGGGTACATGTATGTTCATTTTCTTGTTAACTATTAGTAATATACTGCAGAGGTGCTTTGTCATGCTTGTCTCTCTGTTTCGCATGGGCTAAAATATACTCTAAACAGAATACATGTATTTGAAGCCAATTATATCACATTTCCTCAAATACTTAATTTGTTTCAACAAACAACAAAGGACAATGAGCCAGGAAATTTCAGTATTGTAGCCTCTTGACGGTTTAACGTATACTTTTTAGGCCCTGTTATTGTATAAATAGTCATATTTTCGACCACATAGACCAACTGATATAGAGGATAATTTCGTTTATTTCAGTGTAAGATCGATTTAAACTTCACTGAATTAACAACAAAATCTATATTTTCGTGAGTGGCCGAGCTTTATATAGCTTTTGTTGTTCAAAAATGAAATATCAATCGATCTTACTCGAAAAACAAACGATTATTCTATTTCTTTATTGCAGAAATGAGAGAAATGATTTTAATAAAGCGCGTAATTTTGTATATGATAGTCGTGCAATGTTCATATGACAGCACTCATTTGGCTCCGCTAAGATATTTACGTCAAATAGGGCGAATTCAATGAATGCAGGTTACAAGTTTTTGGTAATATTGCTGGTTGAGCGGCGAGTTCATTTAATGATAATCTTTCGTTATTTCTCGATGATCTACCGAAAAGCATTAGAAAACCACTGATAAAATTGAGGTCCCTCAATTGGATTTTAAGAAGCTCTCATAACAGGTAACAATATCGTGGACTAGAAAAGGTGAATGATTTTGGAATGAAATAGAATGAGTGCGATGAATGATTTTTGTTTGAGATTATAGGGATGTAATCTAAGGTCGCTAATTTTGTTCAGGGTGATAAAAATTAGCGATATTAATGACCTCCGTTTAGTAAGATATGCAAACAAGTTTTATAAAAAGCTTCTGTAGGGTCTAGTTACTTTTAAAATCATCCACAAATTTAAGGAGAATGTCATAATGAAGTCATCATAATATTTGACCTTGAACTGACCTTCAGCATAATCCTATCTAGATGATCGATTCAAGTGGCATGTTTACACATGAGTGAGAACAACTGTGCCAAATAATCCCGAATTTATTTATAAACGATGCATATTTGCTCCAGAAATTACCGTTTTTACATTTTAACCAGAACTATGACCTTCAACTTGCAGCTACAGACAAAAGGATTGACGCACAGCAGCGATGCATAACCCCTCAACTATCAACGGCTATGATTATTTCGTAAAGTGACAATTACACTATGCAGAAAAACTTCTTCTTTAATAGTAACATACAAGAGTCGCTTTTACAGATTTTTCGTATCCTACTACGGTTTCAAACAGAAGCAAATTACTAGGAAAGAAAAATCGTTTTCAATAATTCCATTGAGTACTTTTTAGGGAATGGAAATGGTACCCATCCGAATAACAAAATCGTGAAATGTTAAAATTAAACAAAAAAAAAAAAAAGAAAAAAAAAAGTAAACAACAAAAAACATCATTTCATGAAACTTTACTTGAAAATTCAAAGAAGCGCAATTAACAGAGCAAATACGGTAGTAGAAATACGGAGAGTCTGCTCTTTTTTTCATTAGTATGGTTAGAGATCAATTAAATTCATTTCTCAGAAGTGACGCCTCTATAAAAGTAGATAACAAAGACAATGGTGCGCAGAGTGAATCCCCCTTAGAAAAATCTGCACCACTTTCAGATCTTGCAACCACCCTTGAACGAAACCCAGATGGCTATACTAACTCAAGGTGCCTTTAGACTTTTTCTTCCAGTTTGTTTAAATGAAACTTTTTCTAGTGCCTTTTTTTCCCCATAGACTAAAATGCATGCATGTATGATCAATTTAGATATCGTTTAACGTTGTGTGGAGAAAATAGTAATACGTCTATACATAACTTGTTTTGTTGAGGAAAATTTATGATACATTGGATATGTTCGACATTTTTCTGATGTTTATAAATCATATTTGTTATGCTGTCAGTATCTCAACAAAAGTGATACATTAATTGAACCAGGGAAGCGTACCAAAGATACATCTTTTGTGTTTCTCCACCGAAATTCCGCGTAGTGATTCATGTTTTTCAAAGCTTGCCATAATTTATTGTAATAACGGTTCTGTGAATCCTATCTTATTAAGTCAAGCAATTGATCCTACTTTTGTTATCTGTAGACAATTTCATAACTAATTTGCCTTGCAGAACCGACGGAAGTCTTCACGAACTTCGTCATAACTTATGAAGAAAACGGAATACATATTTGGACTGCGCCGCCACCCCTACTGAGCGTGTCTTTTAAAGCTGTATTTCTGAATATGAACATATCAAAACCATAAAACCTCTATCAATCTCTTGCAAATTAACCCATATTGTCAACTCAAGAGATTTACTTTAATCAAACGCTTGGTCTTTGAATAATCGAAAAAATTCACGAATTTCTTGGACAACCCTCGTATATTGCCTCCCTTTAGTAAGATTTGAATTCAAGTTTTATAAATAGCTTCCCAAGAACCAAGCAGATACTTACTTCAATTATGACATTGACAGACTTTTTCGAACTATATCCATTTTGAATGTAGTTGTTGATCCTATGATTTTAGCCAATATTGAGTTGGGTTTTTTTTTAAATTGTTTTAGCGAATATTGAGCGATTTCGATTGGTTTTAACTAATATAAATGTCAATTTTATGACGTCACTAACTGAATCAATAGGCCTAACCTGCTTCTTCAGGACTGAAATATACGGTAAGTAACGTGAAATTGACATATAGTCCGACCAAAATTATTCAACATCACTCACTCAGCGATCCATTAATTCATAGCAAACCCTCACTCCAATCACCAAAAAATAACGTCTGAACCGACCAACGTTTCACTCAAATCCATTAAATCATTGCACGATTTTATTTGTTGATATTGATTTTTAATCGACTGATTTGTCTGTGAAAAAAGTACGAAGGCTTTTGTAAATCTTGGAAGTCAAAAAAAGCCTTCCTTAATTGTATATGATACCAAGTCTCGTGGCGAGATATGGCGTACACGTATGGATTTTGTGTTGCATATTCTGCTTTCATTTATGTTTACATATTTGTTAATTATAAAAGTTGAAATTGGATTTAAAAATGTCCGTTTTCAATATAAGACAGTCTTATACTTTATTTATCATATACTTAGTGTCACCTATATCAAAATGATGGGACTTAAATGTACAATGCCTGTCAAAGTTCTAGAACGAGAAACTTTATTTATCAAAAAATGTTTGTATTTATGCCCCCACAAGAGCAGATCGATGGCTTATTCTTTGTCAATGAACTATAGCTCAAAAATATCATGAGTACAGTTATGGTTCTTTTGCACTGTACTTTTCCTTAATGGGATCTATCCACCTGTGAAATTTCATGATTCTAGATTGTCTATGTATTCTCCCACCAGTACCACCATTACATCCGTTCCTAGCCTCCAGCTGCTATTCCACATAGGTCTACGATTATCAACCCATAAGTTGTTTCAAGAACATAATATAAAATTAAAATAACTTTATAAACAAAGCCGGAAGATTATCAAGCATTGTTAAGGTAAGGGTCCTTGATATTTTTTTAAAAATTAAAAAAAACCTCTTCTTTTTCATCTTGTGGAAATATACTACGCAATTTTGCTAGGGGGTCAAATTCACAAACCTGTTGAATTATTTCTTGATTCGTGTTGAACTTATTAGCCCGTGAACAAGTTAACTAATTCAAAACTAAGATTGAGTTTTCCTGAACATTTTTTTTTAAAAAAATACAAGGTTTTTTACCCATTCCAAATCTTATGCCTCGTGATAAAGTGGGCGTTTATAATCGATCTGCATGGTGTACTAGGAGAGATTCGTTAGACAAATTCATTCCAAATTAATATAATGCCTCACATAGTCTGTCATTTTAATAGTTTCGATATAAATTGTTTGTGAACATTCACTTGGTGAAAAATTTTGAAGCATAAGCTTTTAGCATAAGCCTAAGCCTAATTTTTAAGCTTTGAAGCATAAGCATATCATTTGTTCTTCATTCATTTTTAAAGGAAAGGTTGGCATAACATTCTCAATAGGTTTTGAATCATTTCATATTTTTACTACTAGTAAAGCATAGTCTCTTCGTATAAGTATTTCAATTGATGACGAATACTTATCCACATCAAAATTATGTTATCGAGTCTTGTTTTAAATAAAAATCAAAACTTCCAATGAATTGACAACCAAATCACTTTATTTCCAATTCATTCCTATGCCATTCTTCAATTTAACATCTTATTTCTTTTTAAGAATGTTTTTAAAACTCGTCAAATGACAAACAAAACCTGTTTCCTAAGTCATTGATGTCAAGTACCTGTTTAGAAATTTTAGATTTTAACATTTATTAACGGCTTATATGAACATCTCAAAAGTTTAAACGCAAATTTTTTATATTCACAGTTTACCTTAGTTGTCAATTAACTTTTAATATAAGCATTTAATGGGGCCAACATCACATTGCATTCCAAAGGACCAGTACCAGACAAATCCTCCGTCATCACAGCGCAGATGGTTTTGTGCACTGGGATTCAAGTTACGGGTTTCAAGATTCGATCTCTGACAGCAGCACACCCTGTCTGACACTTGTCCTAACCAAGGGGTAGATACTCGTAAGAAATATCTGGGATTAGAAAGTTGAAGCCTGGAAAGGAATTTTATGGCAATAGCGAAGAGAAAAATACCAGAAACCATGGTTAGGTATTCTTTTTTCAGCATGATGAAATAGTTAATACAGATGTTAAATCCTTTCCAAACAAAACAGGTGATTTTTATCGGCTTTGAATGTAAAAAGTATCAAATTTGTGTGAATCTTATGCTTTTGAAAATATAAAACAGGTTCAAGGATAAAATCTGTGAAAAGAACTAAGATTATTAAAAAAAATATCTCATCCAAAACATTCAGACCCTAAGTTTCTGCATATCAAATCTAGCAATTGTTTATAACCGTAAGGTAAAACTAGTGTATTCTTGCAACATGTTTGTACATAATACTAGCATTATCCCTACCAGGCTCTTTTTGGTGTGAAAACTGGGATCTTTTTTATCATATAGTTACTTCCCCCTCAGAACTTCATATATATATGAATGTCTTTGTTCTTTGTTAATTTCTGGGTGCAGCTCCAATTCCATAATAGAATGAGGCAATAAGACAAATACATGGCTCTTGGTAAGATACAAATAAGCCAATGGGCTATGTAAACGTTTTTTTCAGAGAGAATTGATTTATTTTCAACATGCAATTAAACTCTTCTGTAAAACAGACGGACAACCCGTCAAATACATGTACGTCATTCTTGTCATTTCTTTATATATTCTAAAAACAAGTCAACCCAAGACCATATGTAAAGGTTTAGAAAAAAATAAATCTAAATTTTTGAAAGATTTTTTCCTTGGTGTGCTAAATAAGACTGGTGAATATATCTACAACTATTCTTTGTTACACTTGCTCGACTAAAATTTTGAACATAGGGGAGGGACGGGGGAGTTAAAAAGGTTCAAATCTACTTTGACTTGGACATTTAAAATACTTTAGACTGTTAAAAATGTTCCAGACCTATTTCTTGAAGCCAATGCCCCTTTTTTGCCAAAGCGACCATTTTCTACTATTTTGCAATGTTAAAGTAAGTGGGTGGGGTAAGATGTTTTACAAATTATTTCTAAAACTGACCAAATAACAAAGAATATCCTATTTTCAATTAGCGAATAACTTATTACATTCCATTACTTGGATTTTGATAAACCAGCAAGTTCTACTTTAGATTTAAACATGTTTTTAATCAAAAAGTCCTTACAGATTTTGTTGGGGAAAATCTATGATAAAAATCGCGAAAAAAATCAAAATACGTATCTTCCGATTTTGTCCTACTTTATATATGTTAAATGGGTATGTCTATGGATGTCAAAAAACACAATATTATTTTTGTTGCAATTTGTTTTGGGTCCTACCATAATTTGACTGGACTAATGGATGGACCGACGGACTGACCGACGATTGCAAAGCAATAACCCCTCCTCTTCGAAAGGGGGCATAACCAAGAGACTATCCATGACTACCTCGGTGACCTAGGGGTAAAGGCGCTCGACTCGTGACTTGGAGGTCCCGGTTCGAATCCCACCGTAGCCAGTGTGTTTATGGGTAAAACAATTAAAAGCAAGCACCGGTTTACAATGCTGTAAAAATTGGGAAGCAGTGGGTTTAAACCACTGCCTCTCTCTTTAAAGGACGGATTGAGTTTTCGAGAGCGACTCTATAAGCTTAAACTTTTTTCGGCAACTTACTAAAATCAAATAGTATAAACTAAAATATTACTCCTTTGATTGACGATACAAAGGGGAAAGATATAGAGGATAGCCGTTTGTTGCAGTATAAGATCGATCTATATTTCATTGAGTGAACAACAAAAGCTATATTTTCACGGAAAATATAGCTTTTGTTGTTCACGAAATGAAATGTTAATCGATCTTACTCGAAAAAAACAAACGATTATTCTCTTTCTTTAATGCAAAAAATGAGACAAAATGTGAAATTTCTAGGACATATTTTCGCAAAGCGCGTCATTTTGCACGTAATTGCTATGCAACGTTCATTGTGACGTCACTTATTTCGCTCCGCTTAGATGACGTCAGATAGGATGAAATGCACAAAAGCAGGGTAGAAGCTTTTGATAATTTCACTGCTTTTGCGGTGAGATTATCAAGTGATTATCTACCGTTATTTCTCGATAAGCCACCGAAAAGCATTAAAGAAATCAAGATAACTTGGTGTTAAAATATTAACCAAACTTTTGTCTGAATCAATTGAAATTTTTCATATTAAGCAATAAATTGTTTTTATTCATTTACTTATTACTTTTCACGCCTAAATTAAAAAAAATAGAAACACGTGACCATGTCTTAGGCAGAATCTTAATGTATTCTTGATACTACACGGATTCATTTAATGATGATTATGAGTCTAAACAAAATTCTCCTTTCCGATCTCTAAAATGACGGTTTCGGTTGGGGGAAAATACGAGACGAAAGCAATACACAAGTATTTCAACATTGTCTTACATTTGACACTTAGGAATATTGTATGAAATAAATGTCTACAACATTGAAGTTTCTTTGTGAAGACAATTCATTCCCCCAGACTGTCGTTAACCCGAAATTAACTAACTGTCATGTAATACACCTAAATAATAACTTATATATCTCAAACAGGAAATTAAATGACAAAGATATTTTATCTAGTAACATATATCAGTTTGTCTGTGTAGGTTACGTTTTACTGACGGTATGTAAATAAAAAAGTGCATTTAAATAAATTTTGACTACTAAATAAATATAGCCTAGGAGAATGATTTTTTTCAAAAGAAAGAAGCCTGTGCGTGACATTTCTAACAATTTGACATGTTCGTCATTGGCCAACAACAAGTAGCCTTGACTACCCCGCCGTACTAGTAGAACTTTGCCGGACTGTCTAAAGACTCTTTGGGACCTTATCTTTCTACATAACGCAATTTAAGACACTGGTCAGACTGTACGGTTGCACAGGTTAGCCAGGGTCATTGATTTTCCCACATTTGAAATCGTTGGAAATGTCACGCACATGCTCATTAAACATATTGACATTGGCGAAGTTGCGAGACTGCTGCTTGAATTATCCAAATTAAAATTCGAGTTTACTAAACACTTACATTTCTATTGGTCCAAATAAAGAAATCCGATGTTAGCTCGAAGTAAGGTTATGTCTCGAACTCTTGTTGGATGTACATGTAAGTAAATAATTACACAATATTTTCATTTTTTTCCCGAAATAGCTTTTAGGTTAAAAAATAGTAATGTTTAAAGCCTTTTTTTTTTAAAAAAAAAACTTCATAATTCGAAAAACTGTGTATATATCAACACTGTGATGTTCAGTGCTATAGCCTTAAAGCACCCGTCAAGCACATAAAAAGTGGGGAGTTATCGATTATGTTTTTCTCCTTTGAAAATCATTCAAAACTTGACTCAAACGCTCATTCAATTGCATTCCAAATCCATTCCAAAATCATTCAACTTGTCGATTTCACGTAGCTTCTATCTGTAGCTTGTCTGTTCACGAGCTTTGATAAATTATATTGGAATAGCTTTTATTTTTGAAGAATGGTATCTCTATTCTGTTATTGTTGATTTCTTTGATCACTAAATTTGTAAAAAAAGCATGTTAAATATGCAATATCTTTCTTTTCTCAATAAATAGGTCACGTGAATACTCCCTCCTAGAGAAGCCGTCACCATTTCATGTCAATCTGACACACACGTGACCCAAGGTCACCCTATCTCGAGTTGTTAAAAGTTTCTGTCCTTTAAATTGTCCTTGCTTTCCCTAATATTTAATCTTATAATTGAATGAGTATTGATCTAAGCTTTCCGACATCAAAATCGCGGTCTGCAAAGGAATTCATCGAGTTCATCGCTAGACATTCACTACATAATTATTCAACGAGAATATACTCTTGAATTTTCCCTGCTACCAAGCAAAAGCAGAATAAATATGATTTGCATTTCACATGCTTGATTTGATTTGGGTTTTTTTTATTTTAAATTCTATGTCAGTCGATAATAACAATTATAACAATATTAAGCGAATAAATTGAAATGCTCCAAATTTACAGAAGATAAGGCGTAAAAAAATAAATGTTGTGCTTCCGCTAACCCGACCGACCCTGTTTTTGACCCCCGACTCTGCTGTTTTTATCGGCAAAATGAAAAAAAATAAAAATTTAAATGTCCGACCAATTAATTACATTTCCTTAGTTTTTTCCGTTTGCTTCAGTCAAGTAGCTCTTCCTGAGTTACTCAAGCGCTTTATGGAAGAATCATCACTGTAAATGCAAGTGTCAAGATGATTATGAAGAAAACTGTCAACCCAGAAATTAAGAAAACAATATACAAGATACAAACTTTTAATTATAGTCGGTTCATGGGTAACATAACAACATAAGTGATGTACTGCTATTTATTGACATAAAGCGTGAAAGTCGAAAGAAGATGGCTTGGTCACTGTTGGCAATCAAATTGGACAAATGATTTCATCGACTTGAAATTGGCGTCTGCAAAAGCTTTCAAATTTGGACAGTCTAAAATATTCTGTCTGGTTATGAAAGGTGCGTTGATCATGTACACTTTGATTTCTTATCTGAACTCTTGTTTGATTTATTGTCCTTTGTCATTTAAAGCTCCACTGGCTGTCAGGCCAGTGGGTTATTTGTCATGGCCCTGTGTCTGTCATCCATGTGTGTCCAGTCGTTAACTTTTTTTCAAAATTCTTCTCCATAGAAAATACTGAATGGATTTCAATCAAGTGCTTCGGGTTGTAAACCTTTTCTTCAAAATTCTTATCCACAGAAGCTACTGAATGGATTTCAATCAAACTTCACAGGAATGATCCATGTGTGATCCTCTATCGGATGGAAGCAAGTCAACTCGTACCCACGGCAACTCGTACCCTTTTTGGTCAACTCGTACCCAATTTTTCGGTCAACTCGTACCCACGGCAACTCATACCTTTTTGGTCAACTCGTACCCAAGTTTTGGACAACTCGTACCCTTTCCAAAAATTATGGAGTCAACTCGTACCCACTTTTTATGTGCTGTCAAAATAAGTATACTTTATTACTTACAACATTATTTCAAGTTGGACATCACTTTTTAGTCTGGCATAGACTAAAAAAAGTTTTTCAATAAAAATAGAATTCCAAAACAAAATCCACATGGCATACATTTTATGTGTTGTTTTTTTTACACAGCATATATTTCAAATACTTCAAAAATTATTTTTGACCAGAAAGTCTGGGGTTACCTGCCATTGAATGTCAAAAATGGCCATTTTGATTTAGCTTTCACTCCAGTTTGCTTTGAATTTTGTCATTGCCATATCTCCTAGTATATTGCAGCTAGCATATCTAAACTTAGAACATTTACAGATTATATTGTGAAGATGTGTCATTAGCAATTGGCCATTGTTAGCTTAAGGCTGACTTTTCATATCCAAATCAACAATGGTAAAAAAAAAAAAAAAATAAAAAAAAAAAAAAAAAAAATAACGATTTACCTACCTACCCTGTATTTTTCGCAGCAAAAATTTAGAAATAAAAAAAAAGATACGCCTACCTACCTACCCTCTTTTTTTCGAGCCCGTTAGCGGAAACACAACTTTTTTTTTTTAAGCCTAAATAGAAAAGAAGATGGAGATTCAAACTTCAATCAATATGAAATAAAATAAAAGCAAATGAAAAAAATATATACATGTATATAATAGAAAAAAAAAATAAATAAAAAACACACGATACTGTCATAAACTGATCCGTTTGAAATACCCTAAACAGAAAACATTTTATCAAACTGAATGAAAAAGAACTAAAATATCGGGTTGTTCACGAGATTGTATTGGTGTGCGTTGTCTTATTTTCACTGACAATAAATTTTATTATAAATCATTATTTTTGAGGAAGATAATTATAAATTATGTGACCTGTACTGGACCTTGTAGGTGTGCTACTGAAGGACAAGTCTCCTTTGTGAAAAATGTGATTGTCGTGAGATATTTATGATATTTTGGATTTTTCCCAAAGTGGTGAGCGATTATCATGGCAAAATGACGTCGCTCATTACAAGTAGCATTTTGTGTGTTGACACTTTTTTTCTGTTTTCAATGACTGATATGCTAATATACTGATATCAATTTAGAAGATGTCAGGTGTCGAAGTATACGAAACTACTTTATACTCAATTTACCCCAGCTCAGCGCTGAAGTTGAATCGGTTGACCATTTTGATGGTTCACAAACATGTAGAAAGCAACTTTATTCATCAAGTCCAGAAAGGGTATCTCCCACGCCCAATCAGCTGTTGATAAAAACAGTTATGAATCGCCGCCAGCGGATTTAAATTGGGCTCTAGCTGACAATATAGGTGGGTTGTTTCGAGCTCATATGAAATCAGCCTTTATATCGCCTTTTTTCTTCAATTCCCCAATATTTTTTCTTGTTCTTCATTATTCTTTCCATTATACCTTTTTTTTAAATGTGTAATATTTCTTTTCAATTTTTCGGAAAAATCGGTTTCCTAGTTTTGGGTTAAAGGGTTAGTATTACATATTTAAAAACGTAAATACTACCAAAAAATATTTTAGAATATCGGTAATTTCTTCAAACAAAAAGTGGAAAAGAAATCCTTTAAAAAATATTACCAAAACTTTTGGGGAACGAGTTGACCGAGGAAAAATCGATTAGGGAACGTGTTGACTATTTCAAGAGAACGAGTTGACCTAAATCGCTACAAGTTGACTGAGGAACGAGTTGACGAGGAACGAGTTGACTGGCACCCGAAAAATTTATTAAAACAATCTTTAAGATAGAGTCAACACGAGTTAGACTTCCTGAAATATCGATCCATATTTTCGTTTTAACTAATCATAACATTAAATATTACATGTTTTATGAGGTAAGTGAAGTATCCAGTTTGTCTTTTTAAACTTCATATAGCGAGTTTTTGAACCAATTTCTTTTTTTAAAAAGACAGTTATTTTGTCCAGCTAAACAATATATCAAGCTGAAGATAAGCGCAAGCATTTGCACAAGATTAAAGGTCCCATCTCATACATATGTAACAGAATAGCCAAAACATTATGGAAAAGGTATATTTTGTGTAAAACAAACAATTTCATTACGAATTGATAAACTTTGCCTAAATTTGAAAAGAATGTAGACAAATGTCTCTACTATGTACTGCTACAATCTTAGAAATAAAACTCTGCCACAAGCCTCTTTTGATACAATGAATTTTCAATCATTTTGTCAACATACTTGTGAAACCTGTTTGGTCCGTTTTAAAAATAATTGCTTGGTATCGTGCAACATTACACCAAAATATTGTAAAAAATTTTCTGCGATTTATTTCAAATGATAGTTTTTTTTTGAAGTCAATGGCTATAACAAGAACTATCTATTTATCATTTAGTGAAAAAAATTGATATATTGCTAAAAAAAACCCATACAGTTAATGTCAATTAATATTGTGATAACACATTAAACATAAGATCTACACGTTTACAAACATAGAATGACATATATGACATACGTGTTTATAAAATAAGTCAAGATAAATTGCTTGCATAACTGCATTTTTGGTCCGAGTTTTATACCAACGGTTGTAGGAGTACCTGGGTATAGTCCGTTTGACCTTTTTTGAACCAACATTTCACCGAAAATCTCAGAATCGAATAAATGAAGCTTTTTTTTTCTGGTCATATCATATTTTCCATACAATACCATGAGGAATGTTGTTTTTTCATAATTTTTGACAGTGCAATTATGATTTTGTCCGTCCCTTTACATGCTAACTTTCTGCCTTTCATACCTAATCGTGTCTGTAATAAAAGGAACAGCGAATTGTCTATCCAAAAATAGCTCTGATTTGCATAGGGGCCGAGTCAAAAGTGTATGAATTTTGGCAAGTCGTTTGAGTATAAAATCGAGTATTTTTGAAAACTAATTTTGAAGTTTTTTTTACTTCCTTAGGATATCATAGACATAGACATATTTTATTCAAGTATTTAGGCCAAGACCCATTATACAATATACAATACAGACATTACCACATGAGTGACATAACAAAGATAATGCTGCAATAGAATGGTTAATAAATATAATTGTTTTTCTACCAATAACACAATTTTATAACGATAGATAAAGGGAAAAAAATTGTAAAATTTTTAAGTGAAAATAATTTAAATAGACGACATTAGCTTAACTCATCCAATAATTCCCTTCGCATGGAAAATGCTTCTAAAAGATATGTCGAAACTTTGTAAATCATTGATTTGTCATTTTGTTTTAATATTGCATAGAATTCATAGATATTTCTATCTCTTAACCAGAACGGCTCAAAATGCGCCAATTTAAGTTGCTCATAAATACTGCACTCGAAGAAAAATGATACTCGTCCTCAATAACATAAATATTTTGAGATTTACATATTGGGCAAAAACGTAATTCTTTATCAATACCAAGACGTCTTCCTTTCTCGATCATTAATTCATGCGAAGAACATCTGAAATTTGCAAAACATCTAATAAGTTTGTATGAAATATCAATGCTTAGATAAAATTCTGGATCTAAGAGTGATTTGAAATACTTATAATGTTAAGGCTTAGGTGACTTTTCTATTGCACTGTACCACGTTTGAGTATAGCAGTCTTTTAGTCTATCTGTAAAAAGTTGTAAAAATTGTTCATCATCACCTACTTCATTAAAAACCCAGACATGACCAAAACCATATGTAAAAAGTAAATTTTTGATATGTGTACACCAATTTGTTCTGCCTGCTTCTTCTAATTGCAATAACATGTAATAGCATTGTTTTGGGTATCTTCCAGGATTCATTCGATTAATACCTAACCAATATTTGATGCAATTTGGTATATATTGGGTGCATAGTGGTAAACCCCCACATTCACAAAGAACTAAAAAGTCACACGTATTATTGCGAAAAGTAACAAATTCTCTTACAAAAATATACCTGAACCTTCTCTATTTTTTTCAATACATTGATAACCCCAAATATGTGAACCGTAAAATAAAATCGGTTTCACAGTGGCATCAAAGATGTTTAACATGTCAGCAACAGGAATTGTTCCAAAATGTTTGCGTAGGCGTAAAATATAATTTATTGCTTTCTTTGCCCGTAACAATTTACAATCGTTATCCCACCAAGGTGAATTTCGTTTATAAACCTTTTAGAAAACTTTTTTGTAGGTTTAGATGACTTTCTATAAACATTACAAAAATGGCTTAGCGATTCAGAAAGAGTGATATTATCATAATCTACATTATTTTCTATAAAATTACCATACAATCTTTGGAAGTTGGAAGTAAACAGCTCAATATCTTGCAGTTTCCAAGGTTAATAATTAAAGGGAAGTAATTTTAACTTTCGATCTGAACGGTTTCCTAAACCAGAATCTTTTTGAAAGCTTAATTTACAATTAATTGGAAAATGATCCGACATATCATTATTCAAAATGAAAAAAATATTTACATGACAAAATACATCAGATGAACAAATCATATAATCAACGGTACTACAACCATTGTTTGATATACATTATAATGTCCATCTGCATCACCTTCAAAGCGGCCGTTTAAAAAATGCATGTCATGAGTGCAACAAAGTTCAATGAGTGATAATCCAAAACGATTATATTCAGTATCCTTCGACTTTCGCGGTAAACTGAAAAAGTCGGATGGATACTGTATATCATCGTTAAAAATATGTGTTAAGTCATCTTGCTGTATAAAGTCACAGATATCCTTTACTCTAGCATTAAAATCCCCTGCCAAAAAGAGTTATGCTTTTGGGCATGAATTAGTTATTATTTGCATCTTTTAATGTAATGATTCGATACCATTATTGTCATAGTTATTATATATCGATGAATATTCTTGAGATATATATGTAAATACAAAAATAATATCATTAGCGATATTAAGCAATTTCGAGCTGTCAAAATAAATGATAACACAATCATGAAAATTCTCAAATATTCTTCGAAAACGATCTGTCAGCATCAGATTGTTTTTAATAAATACAGATACTCCCCCAGAACCTCTGGGTGCTGACTTTTTTTGAACGCATGAAATCAAAAGATATATAGCCTGGTAGCATATTTTCAAATTATTCACCTTTAATACCCCATGTTTCACAGAAACATAACATATTAAACGTGGAACAATATTCTTTAAAATAATCATCATTTGAATATTTCAATAGACCTTGCACATTCCATGAACAAATATTTAATAGCAAAGATTCGTTAGAATTTGAAGACAAAAATCTTGGACCATGGCCAAATTGCTTGTCTTTGCTGCTAGGCCTAACAGGGACCGGTTGTTTCAAACTGTCGTCGTAAACGAATAATCCACCGTCGACGGAAAGTTTATCAAATTTAACCTGCGCCTTTTCCATGGTCAATAGCGTCCTTCATAAATGGATATAGAAGCGCACGTTGCTTTCGGACACGCTCAGAAAAGTCTTCCCCGACCCGAACACTATATTCATCGCGTGGATTTACCGAGTCTCGATTATGCTTCACTAAGTCTCTATAGGCTTAAAGAACACGGTCTTTGTCTTTGTAAAATAAAAATTTTACGATGATGGGGCTCGGTTTGAACTTTCCGGGTAGTCTATGGGCTCTTTCTACACTTATATCATTTTTCATCTAAATGTAAATCATTCTGGATGTAGTTGCGCACTTTATCCTCCGATTCACTCCAAGATTCTCCTGCTGACTCACAAATATTGTAGAACTTAAGGTTGTCTCTACTTGATAGATTTTCTAGATTATCATATTTGTCCATAAGGCTAACATTTTGCTGCTTCATTTCCGTCACGTTTTCTTCTAACCTTTTCACATTCTGGCTTAATTCGACATTTTGCGCCTTTTGTTCCATGTTTTCTCTTTTGAGATCTTTCAGGTTTTTATCCATTTTATCAAATTTCTTATTGAGTCTATTCGTGCTCGTCTGTATATCTCTCTGTAAATCTATCATTATTTGTGTAGATTCTTTTGGATCGTCCCTGGGAATATTATTTACCATAACATATGAATCTTCGCTAGTTTCGTACCCGTCGCTATCGGTATCTTCTGCTGTATCGTTATTCGTTGATTGTGTGTTTGAAGGACTTGGTTGGGCGGGCCCCAAATGTTGAGATTTTGTTTCGGCTGTGATGAGGATGGGAACCATTCGTTAATCCTGGGCTGATCTCAATTAGTTTGTTCAGCTTGTTGTTGCGCTGCTGGTCTTGTGTTTTCGGGGACCGACTGGACACATTTGGAGTGTTGGATTTTTCCGACCCTCTGGCAGCACCTCTCTCTCTAGTCAAAGGACGGTCATAAGGTTGTTTAGGCTGAGCGGAATTACCTCCCCTGGTATTTGGACCTGGGTTCATTTCAATTCCTTCTGCTACAAGTAAGAGGAAGAGTGTTATGCGGATACTCAGCGATATGAACATAAGCATCGACCCAGATAACGTTGATCGTCAAATCCTAGTGTATTCTGTATTTGTTAAAAAAAACTGTTTGGCAGATAACTGATTACAGATTTTATCCATTCTGAGATGAACCCCATATTCCCTTATTAATACCATTCAAGAAGGATTATTTTACGAAGTCGGCCGGATTTTCACGAGGAAAACTAGATAAGCAGGCAAGATATAACGGTACAAATTACGGGATATTTGAGTTTAAGATGTCCTGACCGTCGATATGTTAATTAGCTTTTTCAAAATATGGAATAATGTACATTTCTTCTGTCAAATGAACAGTTTAAAACCACGTGTTTTTACTATTTGTTTACAATTTTTTGCAACTAAACAGCCTTCACCACCCCTCGTGTTTCAGAGCAGAAAATACGATTTTATTATCATGAACTGGATAGACAAAATCATTATTTTAAAATGATTTAAGTTTAAACATATTTTATTCAGAAAATTTTACAGACAATATAATGTACAACATATCTTGTGAAAAGGATTGGAACGAAAGCTTGTGAAACTTTTATAGTTCCTCTCCTAACAACAGCCACCGTAATAAAAGGGCCTGTCTTCAGAATTTCAAAACAGGTAATACATATTACAGAAAAATATATAAAAATGATTTTATTTCCAAAAAATATTTTTTGGAGTGGTATTAAGCTGAAATTAATATTTTACCACATAGAAATCCGTCATTCAAACACAATTTTATGTAATTGATGAAAATGTTGGTCCATGTAGAAGTCAAACAGACTATAGTACTTTAGACTGTATTTTGTTAGAATATAAGCCAATTTTATCCAAACGGCCTGTAGTTGCTTGTTCTATACAAAAAGACTCTTTTTCCACAATGTCTTTGCTAAACTGCTATAGCTAAGGCAGTTTTATATTGCTTAACTGATTTTGCCCATGAATAGCTTCAATTTGTAAACAATACACTGAAAAGAACTTCTAAACGGCCACTCGGTTTTTGCTGAAAAAGTTATATTTTCTTTGGTCTCTGAAATGCGAAAAAGGCGAATTGTATTAGAAAAATCAATAAAGGAGAATCTTCAATTAACTTCGAGCTGAAGAAAATGTGGGGAAAGCAGCGAATTGACGGGAATCCAAGAGTACCCCTGATTTCAAAATTAACATTGGTGTGTGGGCTAATTTTAACATTTTTTGCTTTTGAGAGAAACAAAAGAATCACAAAATTATTTTCTTCAGTGATTGTGTATCTGACACACAATAGTTATCGAAAATTGTCACTTTTAGGATTGAATTTCGCGTATTTTTAGGCCGAAAATTTTAAATTCTTCGAAAATACGCAACTTTTTCGAAATGGTGGGTCCTTCTGTTTGACCGTTTGCTACAGACACCAAGGACAAAAATTCGAATCCATTCTTCTTTTTGAATACGCTTAATTGAACAGCCTTTCATATGGAAATTAAAGATACTTCATGAACCGACTACAAATATGTTAAATTGTGGCAAATGCAAGGTGGCCGTTTAGAAGTTCGTTTCAGTGTATACCTGGACATGCCGCTATTTTTTGCGAATGAAGAGCCCTTAGAATTGGGCCTCAAACACTTTACACGAACCTTTAGTTATGTTCATTTACAGAAAGTGATGTACTTCAGAGGTACTTTGTCATGTATCAATTTTCTGCCATGATCGACTCTGTGTTTCGCATGGGCTACAGTATTCTCTAAACATGATACATGTATTTGAAATAAAATATCACATTTCCTCAAATACTTTTTTTTTAAACGACAAAAGACAATAAGCTAGCAAAAATCATTATTGTAGCCTTTTGAAGGTTAAACGTGTAATGTTTTAACCCAATGCCTTTAATAAGTAATAATAATAAATTATATCTTTTAAAACATATTGTATAAATAGTCATACTTTCGACCACAATCACCAACTAATATAGGGGATTACCGTTTATTTCTGTGTAAGATCGATTTAAATTTCATTGAATGAACAACAAAATCTATATTTTTACGAGTGGCGGAGCTTAATATAGCTTTTGTTGTTCAAAAATGAAATATCAATCGACCTTACTTGAAAAAACAAACGATTTTTCTGTTTCTTTATTGCAAAAATGAGAGAAATGGTTTTTATAAAGTGTGTCATTTTGTACATGATAGACGTTCATCTGGCACCACTCATTTGGCTCCGCCAAGATATTAACGTCAAATTGGGCGAATTCAATGAATGCGGGGTAATATTGCTGGTTAAGCGGTGAGTTTATTTAATGATAATCTTCGATAAGCACTAGAAATTACTGATAAAATTGAGGTCCCTTAATCGGATATAATTGCAATCTAATATAATAAAGAATTTTGATTGGTTTAAATCGCGTCACGTGGGGAAATCCATTGCACTTTATTTCTGTATAAAATGCAATAGGTCTTTCGGGAAACCCCCGATCTTCGATCTGCATTTCCTGTGTTGTAGGAACTCGAAAACCCCTCGTTTCCCTTCCATATCGTAATATTGCTATTAAATATATATGAAATTAAGATATTTTCGAAAGAATTTATGATTAAAAGTATGCAGCTCAGATTCTGAGTCGATGTTTACAGTGAGTCGACGAAGACCACCAAGCAACCCTCTCAGCTTAGCCCGATCACGATAGTTTCGGTTTAAATGTGGAATAACTTGTCAAAATTATATTTTGATCATAAGTACCTCTACGAATGTCAAATTGTCGATTATTTGTGTACCATTTGATAAACTTTATGCCGTTTAACTTCGATAGCGAGAAGAGAAATACACTATCTAAAAATAGATTGTGTAATACGCGCAGAAAGTAGACTCGAAATATTAATGTTTAGCCGAGTATTTTAATAGTTTCTTAGACCAAGAGGATTGCAATTATAAGGGCCGAGTGTCTTTTTCACAGCGTTTATTGGGGTATAAAGTGCAATTGCCTTAGCATTTGGTTTAAACATAACGCCCTACGGGCGTTATTTGCCATGTGCTAAGGCAATTGCACTTTATACCCCAATAAACGCAGTGAAAAAGACACTCATCCCTATAATAAAGAAGCTCTAATAACAGGTAACAATATCGTGGTCTAGAAAAGGTGAATGATTTTGGAATTAAATAGAATGAGTGCGATGAATGATTTTTGTGTGAGATTATAGGGATGTAATCTAATGTCGCTATTTTTGTTCAGGGTGATAAAAATTAGCGATGTTTATTACCTCCGTTTAATAAGATATGCATACGTGTTTTATAAATAGCTTCTGGTAGGGTCTAGTTACTTTAAAACTCATCCACAAATTAAGGAGAATGTAATAATGAAGTCATCTTAATATTTAACCTTGAACTTTAACCTTCAGCATAATCCTGTCTAGATGATCGATTCAAGTGGCACATTTATTCATGATGGAGAACAACTGAGCCATATAATCCCGAATTTATTTACAAACGATGCATATTTGCTCCAGAAATTAGCGTTTTTACATTTTACCTAGAACTATGACCTTCAACTTGAAGCTACAGACGAAAGAATTGACGGACAGCATCAATGCATAATCCCTCAACTATCAACGGATATGAATATTTCGCAAAAGGACGATTAAACTATGCAGAAAAACTTCTTCTTTTATAGTAACAATCAAGAGTCGCTTTTAAGGATTTACGTTATCCCACCACGATTTTAAAAAGAGGCAAATTACTAGGAAAGAATAATCGTTTTCAACAATTCCCTTAAGTCCTTTTTAGGGAAAGGAAATGGTACCCCTCCGTATAACAAACTCGTAAAAAATGTTAAAACTTGAAAAGAACCAACATTTCATAAAACTTTACTATTATCTATCCTACTATTACTTGAAAACTCAGAGAAGCGCAATTAACAGAGCAAATACGGTAGTAGAAATACGGAGAGTCTGCTCTTTTTTTCAGTAAGTAGTATGGTAAGAGATAAATAAAATCCATTTCTCTGAAATGATGCCTCTTTAAAAGTATATAACCAAGGCAATGGTGCGTAGATTGAATCACCCTTAGAAAAATCTGCACCACTTGCAGATCTGGCATCCACCCTTAAATGAAGACCAGATGACTAAACTAACGCAAGGTGCAATTAGTCTTTTTCTACAAGTTGGTTTAAATGAAACTTTTTTCTAATGCCATTTTTTCGAGGTTTGCCCATAGCATGTATGATAAATTTTGATGTCGTTAAAGATTTTGTGTATACGTCTATACATAATTTGCTTTGTTGGGGAAAATTTATGATACATTGGATATGTTCGACATTTTTCTGATATTTATAAATCATATTTGTTATGCTGTCAGTATCCCAACAAAAGTGATACATTAATTGAACCAAGGAAGCGTACCGAAGATACATCTTTTGTATTTCTCAACCGAAATTCCGCGTGGTGATTCATGTTTTTCAAAGCTTGCCATAATTTATTGTAATAACGGTTCTGTGAATCCTATCTCATTAAGTCAAGCAATTGATCCTACTTTTGTTATCTGTAGACAATTTGATAACTAATTTGCCTTGCAGAACCAATAGTATCTTCACGAACTTCGTCATGACTTATGAAGAAAACGGATGGCAAAATTGGGCTTAGCAGCTAAAGACAACTTACACCGTTTTCAATGCTGTAAACGATGTATATGATTTACAATAAAAAAGAAATGATTTTTATTTTTTAGCTTACCTGAGCACAACATGCACAAGGTGAGAATTTGTAATCATTGAGTGCCCGTCGGCCGTCGTAAGATGTCAACAATTTAAGTGATTTCACTCTAGAGACCAAATATGGCCCAATATTCACGAAACTTGGTCAGAATGAATGCCAGGTCAACTGAAAATGGGAAGGATCCATGTAATGCCAAGGGAAATTGGGTCTTAATGACATTTGTCTTGTGTCTTGTGTACACTCTTGAAGCAACATATATGGTCCAATCTTCATTAAACTTGGTCAGAATGTTTGTCTAGTCACCAGGATAGAGTCTATTCAAAATATAAAGGATTCATACAATAGCACGGAAAAAGGGCCTAAATGACGATTGACTTGTTTTTTTACTTTAAATGCCACAAATATGGTTCGATGGTCTTGAAAATTTGTCAGAATGATTACCAGGTCACAACAAAGAAGCCTTTTGAAAATGGGAAGGATACTTGCCATACCACGGAAAAGGGGACCCTAATGACAATCGTTATGTTTATACTTTCTTATGAGAGTCATTATAGTCCAGTCTTCGTGAAATATTTGTCTGGTCACAAGGATGAAGCATTTTTTAATTCAGTTAAAGAGTTTAAGAATAAGCGCAAAATTTAAATATTAAAATTGAAAAAAAAAAAATACTCAATGTAAATGTAATGAATAGCTACACAAGGACGAATAGTGGCTATTATGTTGTTGTATAAGAAGACCAAACACCAAACAAAGAAAAACAGATAAGAACAAAACTCGAATATAGGGGTTAATTCATGTTTTTGAGGGCGTTAATATTTGCAGAGACCCGAAAAATGGTTTTACCGTTAAATCACTTTAAGGGTCTCTGCAAATGATCAGGCCTGAAAAAACATTTATTATGTTTTAAAGGTTATTGAAGAAACAAAGGAAAAAATTGACTATCATGTACATATACATAATAATAATAATAACAACAGTTGCACAATTTCAAAAAGGTTGACAAAAGAAAAATAGCGGTCGATTTGTTTTAAAAATAAAGTAGATAAATATTGAGATCGGAGAAAAGTTAAACTGGTTGTTTTACAATCTTTCCCCGGGTAACCTACCCAAATAAAGTTGTTACAGAGTTACATAATGTATAGATATATCCAAGATTATATAATATTGGATGTAAGAACGTATTCTTATTAAAGACTTTTTTTTCGATATTGTTTTTATTATCTCAGCTCCTATACGATATTCTCCCAACTATAGCTTTCTTTTACATGTTGTAAAAATCGCTGTAGTTAGATATAATGAATTTAATGATATCCTTATCCTTGCTGTTAATGGGAACGAACATCAAGGTTAAGGTAAAAGAATTTAAAGATATCTCCGCTATTCGATGGTACTTAAAATTGTCCACGTTATTCTTTCATGTTCGAAATTCGAAATAACAAGTAAACAAATTATGAGACTTTTATATTTATATTATAAAAAAGAGGTAAGATGTATGCTGCCCTTCCAGAAAAAATGTTCATTGTAAATGTCCAAGACTGTCATAGCTAACCATGCAAGTTTGAATCATTGATATTCAAATATATACCAATCAATGTTTCAATTATTTAGCATAAAACTGTTGACTGCTCGGTAATTTGTATATTTTTTCGTCCTTCTTTGCAAAATTTAATAATGTAATGCTAAAGTCAAGAGACTCAAACTCAACACTTAACGCAACGTAAGATTTATTGAATTCAAAGAAAATTAAATTGTTAATTATACAGCTCTCTTAATATATTCAAGAGATGTTTTTTTTTTTTTTTTTTTTTTTTTTTTTTTTGTCAAAATTAATTCTCATTTTCTACATTTAATATTAAATTAAATGATTGTTTTGTTTTTCTTTTTTTCTTTTCAAGAATAGAATCTTTTACACACAATTCATTTCAAACATCCTCTTGTGAGATTAATTTTATGTATTTATCAAAACTCTATATAAGTTATTACTTTCTATGACATTCCAATGTTTTTTCCGGCGCCCGATGTCTAACTGAAGTAATCAGCGGATTGATATCAGTCCGACAAAATGTAATTGGATGTCAGGGAGTAGCCGTGGGTTTGTTTCAAGAAATTAGTTATTGCAGTCCAATAGTGTATACGAGAATTTCTGTCTTGGTAAGATTTATCCAATAACTTAAACCAGGTCGAATATGAAGTTCAATAGGAAATGCGTTGAAATATATCTTTAAACTTAAAATTTAGAATACAACAAATGAACTAAGAACTACCACAAAATCGAGGAAATATCTTTCTCAAAAGAAAAGTCCTATTCCTTTAGATTTATTCGATTATATAAATATATCTAAATTCATACATCATTATCATTATCTTTGGTTTTGCCGTCCATTATTACAATTAAATATTGTGCGGTTCTGCTATGTTCGCACACCCGATTCCAACAACTCGATCAAGCCCGATCAAGCGATCGATCACTGATCGAGCATGGTCGACATGAATCGTCGGGGGAGGTCAGCCATCGAGTCTGATCGGCATCGGTTGAGCTTCCTATCCGAATTTTTTGACATGGCAAAATACACCAGTACAATCGCGTAGGAATTTTGATCGAAAAGCGTTGGGGAAGTGATCGTGTATCGATCGGATGCAAGATTGAACTGGTCATGAATTAGTCGTGTAGTGATCGAATGTGATCGTGTTATTAAATCTTGTCCGGCATGAACACGATCATTCTCGACATGTACCCGAGTTAATAGCAAGCTCGTCTAAATCAACTGGAATTGATATTCTCGACTTTTCTTAATCGCTATACGGATCAATATCTGGCAGCCGTCGGGCTGATACCGAGTTGGTCGTTGAGCGATCGTGGGGAACTCAAGAATAGGTCGAGCTGATCGAGAGAAAATTGGTCAGATGGTGGTTGGGCAAGGATCGGGTAGCGATCGTAAAGAGATCGGGATGGTCTTGAAAGAATCGAGTAGTGGTCGAATTTAGGTCGGGATGATCAAGTAGTTATCGGAATTGAGGTAGGGTACCGATCGAGAAAGGATCGTGAACACTGGTGTAGGGGTCGGGCTCGCAGGAGTTAAGATCGCGACCTAGAATGATTGGTGAAATAAGGCAAACTTACTGGCGATTGACACGTCGTTTTTAATTTGATTGGTGTTTTAATAAGATATTTGCAAAATCTGACAGCGTCATTTCTACATGTAATGTTTAATAGTTTGGTATTATTAAAATCTCTTTCAATCATAGCTGAAATAAGATATATTAGAACATTAAATTTGTAATACATTTCAATAATACCACACCCACATGTCTTTACAACTAGTAGTAGCTAATTTACCATTTCATTATGTTAATACGTCACCTATTTTCCGTGACCGCTAACTTACATGAATCGTATTGAACGAAAATGTAGATTTACGTTTAATAGGCTAATTTCATTAAAACGCTTCTTTAATTCGACCATCTGACACCAAATTACGATGCATCATTTTGATTTCGGGACTTGCACACTAACAAAATATTTGTCTTCCGGATGAAACATTTACCCGATGTCCCGTTACAATTGTTCCTGGTGCTTGAAAGTCGAGAGTACGTTAAAGAACCGTGTGGATCTCGGCAGCAGTTTCATTTAAGGTGGCCCGACACCATTTGGCACTTGTTCCTATCTTTATTAAACAAATATATTTCGTAGAATGTACGTTTTCGATTATCTGACCAAAAAATCAGCATAGCTTTCCATGCATTTTTTCGGAGAAAATGGGGATTTTCGAAATTACCTTTTTTTTCTTGCAAATTGCCAAGAAAAAAAAAACAATAAGAATCCAAATGATGACCTTCAATGTTAGTGAGTTGGTATACATGATTCATTGAATACAAGGAATTGTAAAACAATTTTTAAGTAATATTTACAAGACGAAAATGTCCTCGAAAAATCCACTTCTATTCGCCGAAATCTAATTAGTATTCTAAAATCAACAAAAACGCGCACCTACATTAAATATAGTTAAGATAAAATGATAGAAAATTAGTTTAACATTAGAAGAATTAGAAAAGGTAAAATAAAGTAGGTGTATCCAGGCATTTTTGGCAACTTTGCTTTCCAAGAAACCACCAACCTTCCGATTTAAGGCGCTCACCTTTTTTCGTATTCCGGTAATAGATATCCAGAAGACCAGAGTTAAATAATATGTGCTGTAATACAAAACATGCACCTAATTGATATTTAAGTAACTGCTACTTAAGTTTTCAATTACTCATAATCCAGGAACGTAAGAAGCTATTCAGGGGGATGGGTGGGTTAGATGAAGGCCTTTGTCCTTTGGGGTTTTCTTTTATTACAAGACAAGATAAAATATCGATTTCTACATCTTCAATAAATACTTAGAACGAAGGAGGTTTTTTCGTTCATACTTTTATAAAGGAAAATGCATATGCAAGAAAAAGATATATTTATAATCAGCCTAATCATCATGATATCAGTCATTAGATGATATATTTTGGGCAAGAACCTTTAACACCTATGGCTTATTAAATATCTAAGTAATATTTGTTGAATCTTCAAGAAAAAATGATTACAATGACAAAAGACGGTTGAGAGGTAATGCAATTGCAGAGAAAAGTCCGGTTATAATATTATTCGGAAAGGAAAAAAGGCTTATAACAAGAGCCTTCTCACTTTTCCACAAAATATTCCGATTTGTCATAAATTTCGCTATGAAAGAGATAAACGTTCACCATTTTTAGCTTCTGTGTCATTGTTACCTACCAAGTTTTATTCCAATGGCCCAGTCAGAACAAGGTCTTGTAACATCGGAAAGGAAAAATTGCCCGTGAATCTATATTACACAATTTTCAACTGGGTTTACCATTTTATTACCAAATGATTTTAACTTCAGTAGGAAATAATGTTCATTTCATTACAATATGAATTCAAAACAAAATAACATTCAAGTTAGAATACCATAACACACAAACCTTTAATCTGAAAAGTAAAGAAAGGTATAAACTTTTATGAAAGGGAGGTAATATGTTTTCGTTACTTAAGCTGATTCGAGTTAAGGTTTCCAATGGTGTCTGATAGCCTTAACTAAGAAATTCTTCATGCTAGGGAAATGTTACAATCTTCTGATATGTATGACTCCTATTTGTTATACTGTCTATAGATACATTGATAGAACCAAAGAACCGTACCCGAGATAAATCTTTTGTATTTCTTTACAGAAGTTGTGCGTAGTGATTCATGGTTTTCAAAGCATTCTATAATGTCTTCCAGTAATGGTTCTCTGAAACCTGTCTCATTACGTCAAGCAGTCGCCTTCTTCTTTTGTTAGCTGTAGACAGTTTAATAACAAATTGGCTCTACACTATCAATAAATGTTTTGGTCTGCTCCGCCCAGACATATCTATCCGTAACTTAAAAAAACCGATGAACTAAATAGGATAAACCTTTCAATGTTCACTTGCTCCCTTTCAGATGCGGCCAACCAACGAAAGACGCTAATAATTTATTCACACGCAGCATCATCAGCATCAAACATATAGTTAACAGCATCGTGAAATTGATAAGTAAATGACATTCGGAGGTTTTTTGGAATGAAATTGAATAAGTGTGATGCGTGCGCTTTGAGCGATATTAAAGGGATATAATCCAATATCACTAATTTTGTTGAGGTCGAAGAAAATTGGCGAATTTCATTATCTCCCTTTAATGAAGTATGCATTGAAAAAGATATAAAGATAACTTCATATTGCTTCATGAAACAATCAGACGCTTATGATTTCAATTATGTCAGTGGAATCACGATTTTTTTCTAGCTTTAATACTTCAAAATGTAGTTGATCTTATCTTAATTAGTGATTTTGGAGTGTTTTTAATGGTTTGAGATAATGTTTTATGAATTAATGGAGCGTTGAGTGAGCAACTTAAAATACTTTCAGTTGAAATGAGATTCAATTTCATTGTTTGGGCAACATTTAAATACAAAGACGAGTATCTTGTTCTGCATTAGTTGTGAATACACTCTTTCAGTACTAGTACGGTCTTTCACATATCGGTCAAATTCTATGTTCTATGTTTCTTTTTGGTCTATAATTTTATTTGTATTTTTCAGCATGTCATAACTTTATAATACTTCGGAAATAAATCTTTTGTTGTATAAAATGAGAAAAGTTTTGGAATAACCTTCCATCAATAAAACTGTGCTGACATTCATTGTTTCTGTCATAATTAAACAAATAAATAATTTACGTTACAGAATATAAGTAAAAAATCAAAATGATCCATAATGAAGAAATTCTCTTAATAGTCTGATTTAATTGACATTTCAGATTTTTGGTATTTCGTTTTACATTTTGAAATTTCTCACTTTCAGCCAATTCTAAAGAGCAGATTTCATAGAAGGAATTTAAGGTCAGTGCCAATAATTACAAGTAAGATATATATAAGCACTTAATATAACATTTTAAAGATATGTGTATAAAAGCATCTTTGAAAAGAAGTCACCTTATATGAGATAAAAAAAACGTGTTATGGTAGCGTCATTTTCGAATGCGTTTCATATAATTACCAAGAGACGAGATAATGACAAAATGAAAGCACATTAAATTGATTTAAGAACGAAATGAAATATGCAAATGAGTCTCGCAAACCGCTCTTTTTTCTAATACTATTTTAAGGTTTGACGTCTAAATTAAGATGCCATACACACAATATTCTTACGGTAATTGATGGAATATGCACGCACACAAGACGATTACAACAGAAAAAAGAATTAATCATTGTAGTTGAAATTCTTGTCAATAAGAAAAATTAAACATTGATGTCCTAATATGTTATTCCACAAGGACAAGAGAATTGAAACCGTGTTCGTACAGGAATGCTTTCTTCGTGGAGTATTTAATCTAAAAGATTTGTCGTACTTTGAATACTTTTTCAAGTTCGGTTTACAACACTTAAAATAACTGTTCAAATTATAGATCAAACCGCTAGCAAACTAGGATTCTACACGCGCGCATTCAATACAGGTACAATTTGACCAGGAGAAACAAAGACGAAGATTTCTAATAAATCATTTGAACATGACATGCGGCTTGCTTCCTCTGATATTTCCTAAAAGAATTCAATAGAACAACGATCTTCTCTAGAATAAAACTAACCAAATGATGATAGTTCATTACAGTACAAAACAATACACAAGCCGAAACTGTCACGGTTTTAATTCCGTACTTTTGGGAGATAACTGATTTATAATTATGAAGCAATCTCACGGGTCTCGGTAATGTATCCTACTGTCAATCTTGATACTGCGAGTTCGATCACTGACTCTTTTAAATTTCATTCGACATTGGCAAAAGTCATTGTGACACAAATCTTTGGCCTTTCACCAATGGGCGAATGATTTGCAAGTTGGATGGGCAGTTGATGGATCGGATGAAATATATATGGACTGGTTTGAGAAGGACAGTAAACTATGGGTAGGTGTATCAGTGGTCGTAATAAATCTGCAAATTTGTATTGATTAAAATGAAGTTAAGAATATCAAACAAACAAACAAACAAGGAAATAGTAGTACCGCTTGTCGTTCTGCACAAACCTTAAACACTAGGGTCCCCTTGCATGCATAACAAGTGTTTAGTGCTACCCTCGGGATTAACCAACTGAATATAATGGTTAAACCTGAAACTACAAATGTACTACTAAGCTTTAAAGCCCCTGTTTGCGTTTAAACGTCGTGAGTACGCGATATAATAGGAAATGCATCCCTCGCCAATATTGGTGATGGCTTCACGTTGCATAACGTCCGCCACGACTCTTGCTCTGTGGGGTCTGGCGTTATCATCTATATACACTGGTCTTGTTCGAAGAGGGTGATTGTCAAAATGTGGAATTACCACAGGAAAAAGGATGTTATCGCGATATTTATCGCCAGTCAATGTTCCTGGAACTGTCACTAGGTCCAGTTTACAGCCGTAGGAGACACAACCCCATATCATCACGGTGCCACCGCCACCCTGATAGGTTGGTTGGACGTACTTTGATGCAAATCGGGTGTTAGGTTGTCTCCAAACACAAATTCGGCCATCGGTGACATGCAACAACATCCTGTACTCATCTGACCAATGGATCCGAAGCCATGTTGCCAAGTTCCAAAGTGCCCTCGCTCTACACCATATTAGAAGTTCATTGATGTGTTTCTGTTGTAACTTTGGACGTTTGAGTGGTCTTCGTGCCTTACACCCAGCCATCCGAAGTCGATTTGGCACTGTTGCAATAGAGACCCGTCTGTGTGTATTCCAGTTGTCTCTAGTACAGGCGCACTGGTGAAGGGCAGACGTCTGACGTGACGCAAAAGTGCTCTATCCTTTCTTAACAATTGCACGAGCTACACGACGTAAGTATCTCTGACAGAAAAGCTGATCTTCCCTTTTGCACGAGCCCAGGCTTTACAGTCATTGCACGAGACTTGCTGAATATGCACGTGCATCCGAAACGTTTTTAATCAATAGCTACAAGGTTGCTCTAACCGTTTGACAACATAGATACGTTATTAAAGTTTGTGATAGAAATTTTATTAACTTAAAACTTAGTGGAGCTTAACTTAACTTAATAGTAGAAAAATATAAGATATATTGAAATGTTTTTCTCACTTATATATAAGATACATTGGGGGTTTTCTCACTTATACACGTATGTCAAATTTCCCTTTATGTCCCCCTTGTAGTTTCGTTTCGTACAAGGGGGGGGGGGGGAGGACTTTTGTTAGGGGTACACAGACCCAATAATTCATAAATCTATAGTTCCCTTTTCAGTTGTGGTTCCTTATTGTCAAATTAGATATGTTGCGCCTTATGTATAACTTCATATATGACGTCATTAGGCGATCGAAGCCTCGTAAATACAGCCTCAATTGAGTTGTGTTGTCGGGGCTATGGTCAATCACAGACAAAGATATGTATGTGAAGCTGTCACTTCAATCGTCAATCGACATTCAGGTCTACATTGGATGTAGAGGTGTAGAGACAACACCATCGCTATATTCGCAGAACATTATGTAGACCTAAGAAATTTTGATTGACCCTCAAATATGGGCATTTTAGGGCTGGGCTTATTTTCACCCTAAAAAACTTTAACTGTTACGTGTCAGATATCATATCATTGAAGTCAATACTATTGTAGTTGTTCTGTTTCTGACACAAGCATGAAATGCTAAAATGATTCCCCCCCCCCCACACACACACACATTCGTTGCTTTTTTCCAGTTGATGTTAATTGATGATTCTCCTTTCTTTAAAACATCGACTACTTTCCATTTCAGATACCACATGAAATATTCATTTCAAGTGAAAACCAAGTGGTCGTTTAGAAGTTCGTTTCAGTGTCCATTGAAAAAGTTTAAACGTAGACCTGAATATCGATAGCATAGCTCAACATTGTTGAGTTTTGAATATAGACATGAATGTCGATAGTAAAGCTCTAAATTGAGAAATTGAAAATCTATTGCGAATATCTACAATGAAATAGTTTGAATCTACACCTGAATGTCAATTACATAGCACTACGTTGAGAAAATTGAATATAGGCCTACATGCCGGTTGCAAAGTTCTAAAATGAGCAAATTGAATGTTGACCTGAATATCGATTGGGTAGCTCTTCATTGAAGAAATTGAATGCAGATCTGAATGCCGATTGCGTAGCTCTACATTGAGAAAATTGGAATGTAGACTTTAATGTCGATTGCGTAGCTCTTCTTTGATAAAGTTTGAATGTGGACCTAGATATCGATTTCGTAGCTCTACTTTGAAAAAGTTTGAATGTAGACCTGATCGTCGATTGAATAGCCCTACATTGAAATAATCGAATGGAGACCTTAATGTCGATTGAAAAGCTCTTCATTGAGAACTTTGAATGTAGGCCTGAATGTCGATGCTTAACTCTACAATGAAAAAGTTTGAATGTAGACCTTAATGTCAATTTCGTAGCTCTACAGTGAAAAAATATGAATGTAGACCTGAATATCGATTGCGTAGCTCTACATTGAAAAGTTTGAATGTAGACCTGAATGTTGATTGAAGTGTTAATAGAGACCTTCTTAGGTCTACTTAATATTATGCGAATGTACAGATGATGTGGTCTCTACAGCTCTATAAATAATGTAGACCTGAATGTCGATTGACTATTGAAGTGCCAGCTTCACACACATGACAATGATCAGCGTCTTCGAAACGGAGAAAAGTAATCAAACAGAGCACTTAATCATGTTGTAAATTTTTTCTTATTATAAATTTCCACAACCTATTTAATGAAAGAATGTTTCATTACCTTTCATATTAATTACAACCTGTCTCAGATATACGCACAATTTTATTGTAATTTGCAGACAGTATAGCATGAGATCAACCTGCACGAACGTATGTCTAATATCAAACTACAGTGTCTGCTTATACTTAATTATCAATTGATACTTTTTATAAAAGATGAATTTGTTTAAATATCTAAATACCTTGCTATTTTGCTAGTTGTCCGAATAGAAAATTAGGATTAAGCTAGGAAAGAGTTTATATATTTTACGGACGCTCATGTTGAAATGGATCTATTTAGTTTATTTGTTTTTTTATGCGATCTATACTGTATCTATTGTATTTATACAAGACCAAATATTTGTCAATGTTGCTAATTATTGCTCACTGTTGCTATTTGTACAAATATTGCCACATGGGTCGATGACCTTCTGGAATGTTATTAATAAAACTAAAATCTAGATATTTGAGTGACATTTTAAAGCGAGGTGGTTTGCTCAAAGAAAGAAGCTGTTTCATTGTTTTCAGTGATTTTGTCTCTACATGGTTGCCTAGATATCTTGTAGAAGCAACTTGAAACGAACCACCTATAACATTACGGCATGAATGACATCATAACGTCCATGTTTTTTTTTATTTTTCAGCGAAGCAAAGAAGTAATTCATTGCGTTTCTTTTGATAGGCTGGTGGCCATTCTATGTAAAATTTGATTGATCATAAATATCTTTTCTGGATGACAGTTATTATGAATTACTCTGTATAAAAACGATTGTGATTGAACAAGTTTAAATGAAAGATGATTTGGGTCTTTTTTTATTTATAATTTTTATTTAATAAAAGCTAATAAATATAAATAATTTCTAGGTTTTATCAATGCCTTTGTTTCTCAATCAACTTTCTACTGTATACCGTATTTGTTTACGGACTGTAGACTGCAGTGTACGAAACAATTATTTGCAAAAGTTGTTTCCTCATTGTGTAAATTTGATTTGTCCGCCATTCAATTTTCATAACAAGAGACGAAGTGATTGCCTCTCCAAATGAGACAAAATTCTCTCATGCGTTATTGTATAAAATCAGAGAAGCCGTCTTTGTATTAAACACAAAAGTACATACAGACTTGGCTATCTCATTGTGGGGATATATGTATTAGAAGTATTTGTGACCTGTCACGCCAATTGGACCATCTGGGAACTCAATGAAATAAATATTTGATAAAGAATTTAAGTCCAGCATAGGTAAACTGGAGGTCGCGTTTCAAAATTTCTTGTAGAGGAAAATATGATGATCTTTCTTGATTCAGAGAATCAATCAAATGCGAAAAGTTTCACCTAATGAGCCTCCGCAGTTCGAGCACTTTGACTGGTGTCGACACATTACGCAATTCCAAGATGGTCCCTTTTCGCATAAGGATCATTTTGTAAATTCTTTTCTGTACAAAGTTGTACCTTAATAGATAGAAAATATTCATATCCCATTACATCAACTACAAAAGTTGCTTATTCTTAGATTAAATGAAATATCCTATAAGACTAAATAGATTATAAGCTCTAGGAAAATGTTAGGCATTGCAGTTCAAATAACACCTAATTGCTTACATTTGTTAAATGTCGTAATGGTCAGCCTTATTAGCTCAGCTGGTAGAGCACCGGACTTCTAAACCATTGAAGTCCGACCGCGTGGGCTCGATTCCCGGACTGGCACACTACCAAACTAATGGTCTTTCGGATGACACGCTAAACCGAGGTCCCTAGCGACGGTACTTAAAACCGAGCACGTTAAAGAACCATGGTGGATCTCAGCAGTAGTTTCGTCATTTATCCTTGCACTATCCCCCGTAATAACTAACCGTCGTCTGGGGGCGTCGCTCATATGGGCATATGCTACGGTAGCGACAAAAATAACCGGAGATACACACGCTATCGTAATGCAGCTACTTTGGCATGAATAACTTGGCCTTGACGAAGTAACCTATTTACATCTTACTTTTCTTTATAGAATGAGAGTAACCATACATCCAAAACCACCAACTGAATCCTTAATTACATGTGAACTACTCAAATTGTGTTAAGCATCAAAGCTTCTTTAACCTCAAACTTCAATGTTTGTCAAGATTTGATTACAATAATGTTGAAAATTGGTTGATTGTTATCAGATTGACAACTTTTAACATGAAAAAAGGGTTTTGAAAATGAAACTTGTGTTTTAGACCGAACAGGATGACCCTTAAACTGAACAGTTTTTCGAAAAAGAAAAAACATCGAATTTGCAAATGAAAAAAAGAAGAAAATTTCCAAAATAAGGATCTGATTAAGAGAGCCTTGAATGTCTATAACAGCTTGACAAAGTCTCTGTATACTCCTGATTACGTCCTGGAACATCCGTTGAGGAAATGCGGCCAATATCTTTTCAAGATCCTGGAGGGTCCTCGGTTGAAGTCGAAACTCACACCTTTATCTATTGCCACATTTGTTCTATTGGATTCATGTCTAGAGAGCGAGCCGGTCAGCCCAAATATATTATACTCTCCTCATAAGGTACTCCTGCCTTGCGTTCAGGATGTAAAAACGTAGTGAACAGTTGGCCAATTGTTCCCCGCTTTGCACGCTAGTACACGTGCAAAGCGGGATAAAATTGTCTGACTGTTTGTACCGTTTTATTATCCTGAACATAGGGCTAATTGCTACAGACCTTGTATGGACGAGCATAATCGTCCATCAAAATAAACATAACACCACTAGCACCAGCATGAAATTTTACATAGGATCTAATAAAGATATCCCTGGACTGTTAATGTAACTCTATCCAAGTTAACAAGCTCTGTCCGTCCATCCCAGATTTTGCCACCCCAGACCAATAAGGACCTACCGCCATATCTATCCTGTTCTTATTGAAACCTTTCTCCAGTCCTACAAATTCTAGCCTATTTTTTCATGTAGTCTGGAAAATACATGGACACATCTTTTAAGAGGATAGGGCGTCATCGTCGTCTCGGGGGCCAACCAAGGAAATCAATGGCGCAGGCTAAACAACCACGAAAATGTATCCGGTATAACGGCCGGGACAACGGGATACAAATACATAGTCCTATTGACCAGCGATTACTCTCGTGCAGCTGGATTCAAAATGTTTGATTCAAAACTCGCCCTCCTGAATATTTTGAAGGTCAGAATGTGGCCTCGTATCCGTAGGAAATCTGTTCTTCCTAACTTAAATGGCCATAAAGATGTAAACTTGGGCAGAGCTAGTGCCAAGCCGACCTAAAGGTTAGAGGCTCCTTGCTCCAAAATATCAACGGGTCGACACATCTCTTCAGCCAATAAATTTCTTCTGGCATTTTCGATCACTATCCCAAATAAGTTAAAGCTTTGAGAAAATTAAGAAAATAGCCTGAACACAAAACTTGTACATGCGGACCATTTTTAAAAAATGGGCGAAAAGAAAATAGGGTCCATCTGTTTTGTCGACTATCAGAAAGAAAATACGTGTCAGCTTTGAAATGTATACATTAAAATCTTTCAAAAACATTACTTTTCTATTTGAATCGGTTGTACAAGAACTTTGTTAAAAATTGAACCTTTTATGACCTTTTGTGCTACGCAAAATTTGGGTAATATTTTATTTGCCCGGCTTCTTCGCCAAAGCTCGAGTTTCAGATTGAAAATACACCTATGGTCCCGTGGTATTGTACAGCATTTGTAAATGTATGATGGTTATTAAAAAAAAGATTAAATTAAATAACGAAATTTTTGAAAGATTTTTTTTCCTAATACGAAATTTTCAAAGCAGTATTAAAGCAGTGATACAGTGTTAAAAACTACGTCTGTCAAACAACACCAATATTAAATAATTATGTGTTTAGTTTCATATATCAAGGTCGTTTGGTATCTGGTTCCCTTAACGATACAAACACAATTCGCGATATATTGGACAAATTTAAGACATGCATCTATAACCAAACTTTATCCGTAACATTATCATTAAAGCATTTTAATTAGGCTTTTGTTTCAGCCTACACCATCCAATCATGTGATACATGGATCTAGTAAGCGTAAATCATACTGAAGAAAACGAAATACATTGTATAAAAGATAGAACCATAGACTTTTCTTACAGTTCAGAACACCATGGAATTGACAAACTGAGTGCGATTGGAATAATTTTGAAATGAAACTGAATGAACGAGAGGAAAGTGTTGAATGAATTTAAACGATGGTAATCCAATATCGCTAATTTTGTTAAAGATAAACAAAATTAGCAATATTTATTCCCCCTCGAAAAATATGCTTACAAGTCCTATGAATAGCTTTTTTTATGTCTAAACGAACCAATCAGACGCTTACAAATTTCAATTTAGTCAGGAAAATCGTGCATTTTTCCTGCGGCTTTGATTTTGAATGAAGTTGTTGATTTTATCTATTTTTGGATATTGGACCGTTTTTGAATGGTTTGATCGAGTGTTTTGATTGAATGAATGGAGTGCTGATTGAGCGTTTAAGGATGGTTATGATCGGAACGAGGGTCAGTTTCACGATGTTTTAAACTGAAATACTGTTATATTTTATTTTATTTCTTAAATCGAATTTAGGATAGAGTTCACTGTATACGTATGTCTTTAGGTCAAAATAAGGTGTTTTACGCCCAACAATATCTGTAAACCCTTTCTAATTGTACTTTTTTTATTGGACAAAATTTAAAATCAAATAATTAAAACGTATTTCAAAAATTCCATTTTATTCTTCCAAAGAGGTGCACGATTGCACTATTTTATACCTACATGCATTAGCTACTCTAGGAACAAGTATAAAGCACATTAATACTATATGGATGAGTGTATACATTTTTAGTAAGCTAAGGCATTTGCACTTTATACTCGAAAAAACACAGTAAAATTTTTTACTGTGTTTTTTCGAGTATAAAGTGCAAATGCCTTTGCACATGGCAATGTTTAAACCATGTGCTGAGACACCTGACTTTATACTCCAATAAACGCAATGAAAAATACACTCGGCCCTTTTAATTGCAACCCTTAAGATCCAAGAAAGGCTTTAAACACTCGACTAACCAATAAAAGTTCAAGTCCACTTTCTGTGCTTATAGATTGCACAATCTTTTTTTTAGAACGTGTGTTTTAATCTCGCAATCAAAGTTTAACATCATAAGCAACACAAATAAACATCAAAATCGACATACGTACTAAAGATGAAAAAAAAAAATCCGCCAAGTTATTCTGCATTTTAAAGCGAAACCTGCGTGAAGGGGCTTAGTTGAGAGGGTTGCTTCACGGTCTTCGTCGACATACTGTTAGGGTCGGCTCAGAATAATAACTGCGTGCTTGTAATAAAAAAATCTTTCGAAAACATCTTAATTTCTAAAGGATTAAATAGCAACGTTCGGTTGTGGAAGGCGAACCAGGGTTATTCGGGTTTCCTACAGCACTGGACTTGCAGATTGAATGTCGTGGGGTTTTCCGGAAAGATCTATTGCATTTTATACAGAATTTGATTACAATTATTTTCCTATGAACATTTTAAACAATAAGTACTCAGACAGTGAAGGATCAATTGAAAATGATAAACATTATTAATTCATACTTGAGCATTACATTACCAATACGGTAATTAAGCTGTGTTTACATTAGGACAATGAAATATCAGTAATAATCGTAAATTTGATTAAATTCAATAGAATGATTTTTTTGATCTTTGTTCTGATGTTGTGTCTCTTTATGCAAACCACGAAACTTGGGAAGCATGTTAATTTTATTGTTGATGTAAATTGTACAGCTTTAGAAAGGATTTTTACTGGTCTAACTTTTATTTAAATGGTTGAATGTTATACTAGATTTATGAGTCGAATCCGCTAGCAAATACCATTCTGTTAGGCTAACTACATGTAGCTGGGGCCTCACTAACCGGTCGTTTCAATTCTACCCTACTGAGCTGTGTGTCACAGGGATTATATCCTTTGACATGCAGTCCTCGGGCGCACGCCTTGGCTACTCAGTTATGTTTACGGTATAATAAGCTTTTTATTCGACAATAAAAGAGGTAAAATCAGCCCTGTAAGAAAAAATGCAGCTTTCTCATTAAAAAGCGACTGTACAATGAAGCGCCATGGAAAAAGGAAACAGAAATAATACGGGATTCATACGTCTGTGGCCCTTTTTTAAGCTTAACCCAGCAAAACAATTTTGCTTAAAAGAAAGGGTATATAAAAGGAGTAAAACTCAAAGCATTTCACTCAGAAGGTAAAGACAAATTAGTGTAAAGAAACCATAATCTTGACGTAAGACAATTTTAAATCAAGTATCGATGAAAGTGTTGGTGAATCTCACACTGTAATGAAGAACGGCAACTCATCGCTATAAATGTTGAAACACCGGGATACTTCCAAAAGCGACTGGACATCGAGATGAACATGAACGAAGAATGGTGCGATTTATTACCATTTATCCCCTGATGTGAACATATAAAATAAGCCTAAACTAGGACTGATTTGAGTGTTTGTCGCTATAACTGCAATGTCATCGGATTACGAGGTCTCGCAAAAAGGAAAAAAAATTGGGTCCCAAAGATTGAAGAAAACAGATAGCCTGATAAGCAGACTACTTATTTCAAAACAATTAAGAATGATTACTCGTTCATTTAATTGTTCGTGATTGTTTTATTTTTTGTCTTATAACTATACAAATATCCGTGTGAAAACATCCCGTATGATATTTTTTACGACACCACAAAGTTATTTTTAGAACAAATATATAATGCGGATATTTTGAGAAACTGGCATTTCTTTTGAAAACATCTACAAAAACAAGGCAAATAAAATATAAATATACATATGTAATACGTATTAGTGTATTGTATGAAAAAACATCTAACTCTGTTGTGGGAATTGATAATTGTCTCGGCAAAGCCTCGACAATGATCAATTCTCCCAACCTCGTTAGATATTTTTTGTCATACAAACCACTAAATACGCATTATATATTTATCTGTTTGTGATAGATTTACCAATCTGACGAAATTATCGATTTTAAATTGCCTCCCTCCTGATATAATCTCTATCACTCATTCTACTTCATTCCAAAATAAATCCAAAATCATTCACTTTTTTCAATTTCATGGTGTTGATGCCTGTCCATAAATCTACGAGTTACAATATGTCACTTCATACACACGTCCAAAATCTCAACTCCGATTTTGTGTCATCTGACGATTGCAATCTTGAGAAAGCATCAAAAATATGATACGCAAAATATTTTTTTCATGGAAATGTAACGTATGTTTTGCTAGTATCAATCTGTAAAGGGCTAATAAACGATTACCAATCGAAAGTCATGAAATAAGGGACTGTCGAATCATTAAGACCTTCGCAAGTTAATAATTACTCATTTGTCGAGATTTGATCTGTTAAAGATGACGAACTTATTAAATTCGGTATTTTATTAGCACGAAATTGACATTAAATTTTCAACCTTTTGACCTTTATCCTGTAATAAAGAAAAAAAATCAAAGCGCTAAAAGTGCTGAAGGCCTGGTTTATAAAGAGGCAAGGTTACATTTGAAGGCATGCACTCCAATTGTTTTATCTTTTTAGCAAGGCTTTTTTAGGCGAGGGAAACCAAGGGTTCCAATAACCTATAGGTATCGTAAGCCACATTCCGAACTCAATGGAAAAATGTCGAACGGTATGCTCACTTTATAGCACTGAGTCCGCCAAAAACAACTAATTCCCAAGGCATAGATTACTACGCCCGATACCGCTTTGCAGACAGGGGGACATAAGTTCGCCGGCTCTTTCTTTTACATTGAAATGAATTCCATAAAGAAGTTGAATTTTACTGTGGGAACACACGAAATTGATAGGGTCAATTTTTCCCTTTTCCACAATATGGTCCGCCCTATACTCATACCCTACTATTTTTTAATTTCTACCTAAGATATATATCAAATTACACTCATGTTGATTAATTGTCTGCAACCTGTTCCAAGTTGGCCAAGTTTAAAATCGTGTCGTCTGTTTAAGGATTGGAGGATTGGGCAAGGTTTTTAATTATTTCTAATTTAGATTAATACATTACAAGACAAACAAATTAGACAGGTCCAAATTGTAAAGGGTTGCATTTTACATACAATATGTGGGCAAATTAGTAAAATTTGTAGCGGAAAGGGTAGATAATATTAGGGAGAATTGCGAAAGTGTTAGTTAGCAGCATTTTCTTCTTTTTCCTATTAGCAAGGTCATCCGTCAAGATCAAATATAAAAGCTATGTATCTTTACATTGAAACACAGCAGTGATTTTGGCAGTGATAAGAAAGAAAATATCTGGTATACATGATAAGGACAAGGTGAATAATACAGGTTATATTCCAGAAAATTGACCTCTTGTGTTGTTTGGTCTATTTAGTTTCCTCGCCTTCAGTACTATCAGTACTTTAATTTTAGCACAGCGTAGTGATATGCAAGCCCTTCGTTGAACAAACAAAGAAATTCGTGTCGCACAAAAGTTGATGACGTACGTGTATACAAGACCTGAATTTATTGCGCCCGCGTGAGCACAAAAAAAAACTGCATTGTATAGTCCGTTTGACTTCTATATGGACCGACCTTTTCATCAATAGCATAAAATCGAGTTTGAATGAAGAATTTGGATGTGGTAAAATCTTAATTTTAGTTAATACCATTCCAAAAAATATTTTTTGAAAATAAAATGACTTCAAAATAATGATTTTGTCTATCTAGTTAATGTTAATATTTTAGCATTTTCCACTCTTAAACAAGAGGGGTGAAGAAGGCTGTTTAATCGTAACAAGATGTAAATATATCGTAAAAACACGTGGTTTTATACTAAACATTTGACAGAAGAAATGTCCATTATTCCTTATTTGGACATGCAAATTAGCATATCGACGGTCATGTCATCCAAACTTAAATATCACGTGAATTGTACCGTTATTACTCGCCTGCTTATCTAGTTTTCCTCGTGAAATTCACAACGACTTGGTTAAATAATGCTTTTTGATTGGTCTAAATATGAGAATATGGGGTTCGTCTCAGAATAGCTAAGAACAATTATCATTTATCTGGCTAAACGGTTTTTAGACAAAGAGACAATACACTCAGATTTGATATCCAAAAGAATTGAAAATCTTCGATAAAATAAATTTTATAAAATTACTCGATTTCATACCAAAACGACTCACTTAAAATCTTTCACTTTTGACTCGGTCCCTATGCAAATCAGAACTATTTTTGGTTGGGCAAGTCGCTGTTCCGTTTAATGCAGACACAAGAAGGTATGAAAGGCTGGAAGTTAACATGTAGACGGGCGGACAAAATCATTATTTTACATTAAAAAAATCTGAAAAACATGATTCGTCATGGTATTAGATGGAAAATATGAAATGAAAAGAAAAAAATATATTTCATTTATTAATTTCTGAGATTTTCGGCGAAATGTTGGTCCATATAGAAGTCAAACGGACTATACACACGTTGTTCGGTTTTTGACTCGACTATCTTTTTCCTAGGCAATTTCCAGGATACAGAGTTGTTTTCTATGGCCTGCTTAACCAGGCAAAAAAAAAAAAAAAAAAAAAATAAAAAATAAAAAAAAAACCTTAAAAAAAAGCTCTGCACATGACACAATAATCGTTAGAAACACAAAACAATTGGTGGGGATAATGTTAAGGAAATAAAATTTAATCTGCCTTGAACATAGAATATATAATAATGCTCCTTTCTTTATAATTTGCTTTAAAGAAAAGAGTATAAAATATGCTCGTACATATAATTGTGTGCTTGCTTTTCTAGCTATTAAAGAAATAAAGGAAAAACAGGGATACCAAAATTGCCCACAACTAGCAGGACGTTTTGATGGGAATTCAAACATCCTCATTGAACATGAGTGACACCGTGATGTATTAACTATGAACCCAGAAAATTAAATTCCTGACACCTCATCTTATAGAGTTTGTTAGTTTATAATGAACTGTCAGAAACTCGTCTATTTAACAAGAGTAAATAACAGTATAATGTCGTCATCTTGCGAAAATGTTTGGGTGAATCGGGTTCTTTGGATTAAGTAAACTCTGTCTTTGTAGTGAGTTATTGTTACTATAGCACGTGTTTGTCGGTGTTACATTTCATAAAATCATGAAATTGACAACACTCATTTCGACCAAAACCATTCCAAATAACTCTCTGAGCACTTAATTCCTTCGTTCCAGTATTTTATTCTTATTTTTCTATTTCGCTTTGTTAAAAGAGATACATTATGTAATATTAGGAACTCATCAAAACAAATATTTTAGAATCAACATGAAATAATATCAAAGGTATATTTTAAAAACTGAGCTCTGGCGTAGGCGCAGAGTCCATTACCATAGGTAAACCGGAAATGTTTAAAAACCAAATGATAGGAATTTTAATCGGGTCCATTCACTTCAATTATGAAAGTACACTACTCAAAAGTTCTAAGCGGCCACCTCACGTTTCTCCATTTTTCAGTACTTTTCCGCGATTATTTTGAAATATGAACATTGCATTTCAAAAGAGTGGCCATGCAGTCATCAGTCTGTCCCAATTTTTTTTGTGAAATCATGACTCGAGAAGTCCTAAAGACGAAATCAAATTTCTTTACCATCAAATTCAAAAGTCACAAAAATTACAATTTTTAGAGAAATTTTAATTTTTTGAAGCTTAAAGAAACGCAATTCCTATCAATTTTATGTACCGATACCAGTGGTAGTACGCCTGTGGACTTCTGAAAAATAAAAGAAATGCCACAACTCGCTACACGTTCCTTAATCTAACAAAAAAATGTGAAAAATACCCCACCCACCCATGTTAACTCCGAAATCGAGGGTACTCCTACATTAGTTCACTTTTCAAATATTTCTTGTTGGATCTCTTTCCTCTTTTTTTCTTTGGGACTCAGTAAATGGCTTCCCTACATTATTCAAGGGAAAACGTGTTGAAACCATGTGACATTTATAACATATGCCAAAAAAGCAAGTGGCCGCTTAGGAGTTTTGAGGAGTGTACATGTTTGAATGAACATTACGTTTTAAGACAAACAATAACATTGGTTTAAAAGGTAAATTTTAAACTATCTTATTTCGTGATTTTAACCTGTTATGTTTAAAAAAATGACACGAAAATCTAACTGTAAAAAAGTTTATTTCACGGCTCACCGCGCAAAATCTATTTGTATGTTATCATATACAAAACAAATGAATTTTAACGTCATCCTGATGAGCGTTAATTATGTTACGAAAACATTGTCGTTAATTGTTTTTACTACAATGGGTTGATAATCGTAACCTGTGTGAGATAGCAGCTGGGGGCTAGGAAAGAATGTGATGGTAGCATAAGTTGGAGAAATACCAGGAATCCATTGCTAGATGCTCAAGCCGCAGGGGTATAACTGAAAGATTGATGAAAGCGTCGTAAAACCTATCAAACACATTTGTCTTTCACCTCTAAGCAACTGGAGTTTACAATATTATGCCTGGATTTTACTTCCAACCAAATACAGCTTGTTGTTCTGTATAAAGCACCAAATATGCCTTCTTCAATTTTTTTAGAAGTGTTAAAGAAGAAAAACCTTTATTTATCATCGGAGATTTCAATCTTGATATCAAAGATAAGCATAAAAGTGTTGTACTAAAGTTATCCCAAATATTCTCTTGTAAAATGATAATGCACAAACCAACGACTGATAACAATTCTATTTTGGATCTTTTCAAACAGAAATAGTAAAACTGAGACTGTGTAATCTTACTGGTTTGACCATAAGATTATTTTCCTTTACACAAATGTGTTACGTTTCAATAACTCTATCATCTGAATAAAAAAAATGCAAGTTATCCTTAGGTGCTTTGACTCAGGTGAGCGGACCAGGGCCAAAGGCCCTCTTGTTTATGTTCCATGTTTCTTTGTGTTCTATAATTTTATTTATATTTTTCAGCGTGTATTAACTTTATAATACTTCGGATATAAATCTTTTGTTGTATAAAATGAGAAAAGTTTTGGAATAATCTTCCTTCAATAAAACTGTGCTAACTTTCATTGTTTCTGTCATAATTAAATAAATAAATAATTTACGTTTAAGAATATAGTAAAAAATCAAAATGATCCTTAATGAAGAAATTCTGTTAATAGTCTGATTTAGTTGACATTTCAGATTTTTTGGTATTTCGTTTTACATTTTGAAATTACTCACTCTCAGCCATTTCTAAAGAGCAGATTTCTTAGAATGAATTTAAGGTCAGTGTCAATAATAACATGGTATATATATATAAGCACTTGATATAAAATTTTAAAGATACATGTATAAAAACATCTTTGAAAAGAAGTCACCTTATAGGAGATGAAAAAAAACAACATGTAATGGTAGCGTCATTTTCGAATGCGTTTCATATGATTACCAAGAGACGAGATAATGACAAAATGAAAGCACATTAAATTGATTTAAGAACGAAATGAAATATGCAAATGAGTCTCACAAGCCGCTCTTTTTTCTAATGCTGTTTTAAGGTTTGACGTCTATATTAAGATGCCAAACACACAATACTCTCACGGTAATTGATGGAATATGCACGCACACAAGACGATTACAACAGAACGAAGAATTAATCATTGTAGTTGAAATGCTTGTCAATAGGAAAAAGTAGACATTCATTAAATCTTAAATAAAATAGGAAAATGCATCCCTCGCCAATACCCCTCAGTTTACTGTGAGCGTAGTTTTACATAAAGGCCAAATGTTTCAGAAAAACTTCGATCATAAATGTGTATTGCGATACCGAAAACAAATTGGACTGAAGAAAGGAAGAGAAAATAATCATAAGCATACTTCCCGTCTGTATAAATAACTCAAGTATATAGATGGCGTGTCAAAATTCTAATTGAAAATAATGTAGATATACGGTTTGACATTAATTTCTTTCGACGATTGTTTTGATAAAATCCCTATGCCCGGACTTTAACCATCGTGAAATTGACAAGATGAATGATCTAAAAATCATTTTGGAATGTTTTACGTATGTCTATAATGAACTAAAAAATTACATTTATGCAATAAAAAAATGGTATATTACCTTTCAATTTTATACTTCACATTCACCCCAGCCAAAAGCATTGTTAGTCACGCGTTTAGTGCTCCATTCACAACACTTATTAAAGCCATTCAAAACCCTCCGAACTGTCCAAATTATAGTGGCTATTCCTAATATGTATCGAGAAAAATGATATTTAGCAAATATTCATTTCTTCAGCCAATCCAACAGTAAAAGTTACTAATTTTCACACATATTTTAAAATCATTTAGACATTGGAAACACAAAAAATAGTGATTTATGACTTACCTAATTCGTTTTTATCTAAATTATAGTAGCCCAACTACTTTCACCTGCATTGAAATTTAAGAATTAATGTATAGTAGAAAAATATAAGATATATTGGGATTTTTTTCTCACTTATATATAAGCTATATTGGAGTTTTTCTCACTTATACAAGTATGTCAAATTTCCCCTTATGTCCCCCTTGTAGTTTCGTTTCGTACAGGGGGGGGGGGGGGCTTTTGTTAGGGGTACACAATCCCAATAATTCATAAATCTACAGTTCCCTTTTCGGTGTTGGTACTTATTTTCAAATTAAATATGTTACGTCTTATGTAAAACGTCATATATATGACGTCACTAGGCGATCGAAGCCTCGTAAATACATCCTCAAATGAGTTCTGTTATCGGGGATTTGGTCAACCACAGACAATGATCAGCGTCTTCGAAACGGAGAATAGTATTCAAGAAGAGCAATTAATCATGTTGTAAATTTCTCATTATTATAAATGTCCACAACCTATTTCATGAAAAAAATATTTCATTACCTTTCAAATTGATTACAACCTGTCTCAGAGATACGCACTTTTTTTAAATGTTATTTGCAGACAGTATAGCATGCTATCAACCTGCACAATCGTATGTCTGATATCCTACTACAGTGTCTGCTTATAATTAGTTATTAATTAATACTTTTTATAAAAGATGTACTGGTTCAAATATCTCAAAACCTTGCTATTTTTATATTTGTCCGAATAGAAAATTAAGATTAAGCTAGAAAAGTCTTTATAGGTTTTACGTACGCTCATGTTGAAATGGGTCTATTTTGTTTATTTTGTTTGTTTTTATGAGATTGTACTGCATCTATTGTATTTATACAATACCAAATATTTGTCAATGTTGCTAATTATTGCTCACTGTTGCTATTTGTACAAATATTGCCACATGGGTCGATGACCTTCTGGAATGTTATTAAATAAAACTAAAAACTAGATATTTCAATGCGAGGTGGTTTGATCATAGAAAGAAGCTGTTTCATTGTTTTCGGTGGTTTTGTCTCCACATGGTTGCCTAGATATCTTGTAGGAGCAACTTGAAACGAACCACCTATAACATGACGGCATGAATGACATCATAACGTCCATGTTTTTTTTTATTTTTCATCGAAGCAAAGAAGTAATTTATTGCGTTTACTTTTATAGGCAGTGGCCATTCTATGTAAAATTTGATTGATCATTTAAATAATTTTTTCTGGGTGACAGTTTTTATGAATTACTCTGTATATAAACGATTGTGATTGAACAAGTTTAAATGAAAGATGATTTGGGTTTTTTTTTTTTTTTTTTTATTTATAATTTTTTATTTAATTAAAGCTAATAAATATAAATAACTTCTAGGTTTTATCAATGCCTTTGCTTCTCAACCAATTTTCTACTGTACATCGTATTTATTTACGGACTGTAGACTGCAGTGTACGAAACAATTATTTGCAAAAGTTGTTTCCTCATTGTGTAAATTTGATTTGTCCGCCATTCAATTTTCATAACAAGAGACGAAGTGATTGCCTCTCCAAATGAGACAAAATTCTCTCATGCGTTATTGTATAAAATCAGAGAATCCGTCTTTGTATTAAACACAAAAGTACATACAAACTTGGCTATCTCATTGTGGGGATATATGTATTAGAAGAATTTGTGACCTGTCACGCCAAATGGACCATCTGGGAACTCAATGAAATAAATATTTGATAAAGATTTTAAGTCCAGCATTGGTAAACTGGAGGTCGCGTTTCAAAAATTCTTGTAGAGGAAAATATGACGATCTTTCTTGATTCAGAGAATCGATCAAGTGCGAAAAGTTTCACCTAATGAGCCCTCGCAGTTCGAGCAGTTTGACCGGGGTCGACACTTTACGCAATTCTAAGATAGTCTCTTTTCGCATAAGGATCACTTAAATTCTTTTCTATACAAATTTGTACCTTAATAGATAGAAAACATTCATATCCCATTTCATAAACTACAATAGTTGCTATTTTTAGATTAAATAAGATATCCTATAAGACTGAATAGATTATAAGCTCTAGGAAAATGTTAGAAGATTGACACAATTTTGTCTTGTAGAAAAAATATAGGTATACTTTTCCCATTGAGCTATGTCCGGAATGATGCATCTACAGATCGCCCTCTATTTCTTTAAGTATGATTGTTGAAGGCGGGGTAAACCACATTTAAGCATACAAATAAACAAACAAACAAAAATACACATGTAATTAGGCATTGCAGATCAAAAAACACCTTATTGCTTAAATTGGTTTAATATCGTAATGGGCAACCTTCTTAGTTCAGCTGGTAGAGCCCCGGACTTCTAAACCATTGAAGTTCGACCGCGTGGGTTCGATTCCCGGACTGGCACACTACCAAACTAATTGTCATTCGGATGATACGTTAAACCGAGGTCCCGTGCGACGGTGATTAAAACCGAGCACGTTAAAGAACCATGAAGGATCTCAGCAGTAGTTTCGTCATTTATCCTTGCACTCTCCCCCGTAACTACTAACCGTCTTCCGGGGGCGTCGCTCATATGGGCATATGCTACGGTAGCGACGATTAATAAACGGAAATACACACACTATTGTAATGTAGCTACTTTGGCATGAATAAGTTGGTCTTGACGAAGTAACCTATTTACATCTTTCTTTATAGAATTAGAGTAACCATACATCCAAAACCATCAAAGTGTAACTGAACCCTTAATTACATGTGAACTATTAAAATTTTGTTAGGCACCGAAACTTCCTTCTTTAACCTAAAACTTCAACGTTTGTCAAGATTTGATTACAATAATGTTGAAAATTGGTTGATTGTTATCAGTTTGACAACTTTTAAGATGAAAAAAAGTTAAAAAAAAAAGAAAAGAAAAAGAAATTTCCAACATAAAGAATTGATTAAGATTCAATTATAAAAGAGCCTTGAATGTCTATAACAGCTTGACAAAGTCTCTGCATACTCCTGATTACGTCCTGGATCAACCGTTGAGGAACCGCGGCCAATTCGTTCATGAGGATCTTCAAGTTCCTGGAGGGTCCTCGGTTGTAGTCGAAACTCGGACCTGTATCTAGTGCCGCACTTGTTCTTTTGGATTCATGTCTAGAGAGCGAGTCGGCCAGCCCAAATATGTAATACTCTCCTCATGAAGGTAGTTCTGCCTTGCGTTCAGGATGTAAAAACGTAGCGAACAGTTAGCCAATTGTTCCCCGCTTTGCACGCTAGTGCACATGCAAAGCGGAGAACAACTGGCTAACCGCTTGTACCGTTTTGTATTCCTGAACACAGGGCTGGATGATACGGACATTGTATGGACGAGCATAATCGTCAATCAAAATAAGCTTACCCCCACTAGCACCAGCATGAAATCTTACTTAGGATTTCATAAAGATATCTCTGGACTGTCAATGTAACTCTATCCAAGTTAACAAGCCCTGTCCGTCCATCCAAGATTTTGCCACCCCAGACCAATAAGGACCTATCACCAAAGCTATCCTGTTCTTATTGAAACCTTTCTCCTGTCCTTCTACAAATCCAAACCCATCTGTCCATGTAGTCTGGAAAATACATGGACTCATCTGTGAAGAGGACAGGGCGTCATCGTCGTTTCTTGGCCAACCAAGGCAATCGGGAACCCTCGGCGATTCTACGGAATAGACCTCGGGAATAATACGGGCGCTGCCATGAAAGCGCGTCATTTCGCACGTGGGTTTACATGACGTCACAAACACAACTGAGGATGACGCTGCGAAAAGCAAAATCCACGTTAGGTAAAATTTGGGCATATTATGATTTGAAAACAAAACGCAGTGTTTTACTGCGTTTTGCTTTCAAATTGTAATATGTCAAAATGATCTACATAGACGATCTGAAAGCATTTAAGGAATTTGCTTTTCTTCAAGCGTATTAACCAAAGTACTACCCGGAGCCGAATTACCTAATATTGACCAAAAATTACTACACTTACGTCCGAGGTACTTTCCAGTTTACGGAAAAGTCCGAGCGATGTTCCGAATGCAACCAAGGTTGTCAAAGGCGCAGGCTAAACGACCACGAAAATATATCCGGTACAACGGCCGGGACAACGGGATACAAATGCATAGTCCTCTTGACAAGCGATTACTCTAGTGCAGCCGGGCTCGAAATGTTTTATTCAAAACTCGCCCTCCCCCCCCCCCCCTGAAGCATTCTGAAGGTCAGAATGTGGCCTCGTATCCGTAGCAAATCTGTTCTTCCTAACTTAAATGGCCATAAAGATGTAAACTTGGGCAGAGCTAGTGCCAAGCCGACCAAAGGGTTAGAGGCACCTTGCTCCAAAATACCAACAGGTCGACTCATCTCTTCTGCCAATAAATTTCTTCTGGCATTTACGATTACCATCCCAAATAGGTTAAAGCTTTGAGAAAATTAAAAAATAGCCTGTTCAAAAAACTTCTACATGTGGATTTTTTTTAAAAATGGGCGTAAAGAAGATAGGGTCCCACTGTTTTGACGACTATCAGAAAAAACTGGCATGTCAGCTTTGAAATGTATACATTAAAAATCTTTCAAAAAGATAACTTTTCTACTTGAATCGGTTGTACACGAACTTTGTTAAAATTGAACTTTTTTGACACCGAAAAAGTTTTGTGCTTCGCAAAATTTGGGTATGTTTTTATTTGCCCGGCTTCTTCGCCAAAGCTCGAGTTTCAGATTGAAAATACAAATTGTGTTTGTAGCGTTAAGGGAACCAGATACCAAACGGCCTTGATATATGAAACTAAACACATAATTATTTAATATTGGTGTTGTTTGACAGACGTAGTTTTTAACACTTTAATACTGCTTTAATACTGCTTTGAAAATTTCGTTTGGATTGCCTTCAATTATCCCTATTAGGAAAAAAAATCTTTCACAAATTTCGTTATTTAATTTTATCATTTTCTTTAATAACCAGCATACATTTACAAATGTTGTAATACCACGGGACTATAGGTGTATTTTCAATCTGAAACTCGAGCTTTGGCGAAGAAGCCGGGCAAATAAAAACATACCCAAATTTTGCGAAGCACAAAACTTTTTCGGTGTCAAAAAAAGTTCAATTTTAACAAAGTTCGTGTACAACCGATTCAAGTAGAAAAGTTATCTTTTTGAAAGATTTTTAATGTATACATTTCAAAGCTGACATGCCAGTTTTTTCTGATAGTCGTCAAAACAGAGGGACCCTATCTTCTTTACGCCCATTTTTAAAAAAAATCCACATGTAGAAGTTTTTTGAACAGGCTATTTTTTAATTTTCTCAAAGCTTTAACCTATTTGGGATGGTAATCGTAAATGCCAGAAGAAATTTATTGGCAGAAGAGATGAGTCGACCTGTTGGTATTTTGGAGCAAGGTGCCTCTAACCCTTTGGTCGGCTTGGCACTAGCTCTGCCCAAGTTTACATCTTTATGGCCATTTAAGTTAGGAAGAACAGATTTGCTACGGATACGAGGCCACATTCTGACCTTCAGAATGCTTCAGGGGGGGGGGGGGAGGGCGAGTTTTGAATAAAACATTTCGAGCCCGGCTGCACTAGAGTAATCGCTTGTCAAGAGGACTATGCATTTGTATCCCGTTGTCCCGGCCGTTGTACCGGATATATTTTCGTGGTCGTTTAGCCTGCGCCTTTGACAACCTTGGTTGCATTCGGAACATCGCTCGGACTTTTCCGTAAACTGGAAAGTACCTCGGACGTAAGTGTAGTAATTTTTGGTCAATATTAGGTAATTCGGCTCCGGGTAGTACTTTGGTTAATACGCTTGAAGAAAAGCAAATTCCTTAAATGCTTTCAGATCGTCTATGTAGATCATTTTGACATATTACAATTTGAAAGCAAAACGCAGTAAAACACTGCGTTTTGTTTTCAAATCATAATATGCCCAAATTTTACCTAACGTGGATTTTGCTTTTCGCAGCGTCATCCTCAGTTGTGTTTGTGACGTCATGTAAACCCACGTGCGAAATGACGCGCTTTCATGGCAGCGCCCGTATTATTCCCGAGGTCTATTCCGTAGAATCGCCGAGGGTTCCCGATTGCCTTGGTTGGCCAAGAAACGACGATGACGCCCTGTCCTCTTCACAGATGAGTCCATGTATTTTCCAGACTACATGGACAGATGGGTTTGGATTTGTAGAAGGACAGGAGAAAGGTTTCAATAAGAACAGGATAGCTATGGTGATAGGTCCTTATTGGTCTGGGGTGGCAAAATCTTGGATGGACGGACAGGGCTTGTTAACTTGGATAGAGTTACATTGACAGTCCAGAGATATCTTTATGAAATCCTAAGTAAGATTTCATGCTGGTGCTAGTGGGGGTAAGCTTATTTTGATTGACGATTATGCTCGTCCATACAATGTCCGTATCATCCAGCCCTGTGTTCAGGAATACAAAACGGTACAAGCGGTTAGCCAGTTGTTCTCCGCTTTGCATGTGCACTAGCGTGCAAAGCGGGGAACAATTGGCTAACTGTTCGCTACGTTTTTACATCCTGAACGCAAGGCAGAACTACCTTCATGAGGAGAGTATTACATATTTGGGCTGGCCGACTCGCTCTCTAGACATGAATCCAAAAGAACAAGTGCGGCACTAGATACAGGTCCGAGTTTCGACTACAACCGAGGACCCTCCAGGAACTTGAAGATCCTCATGAACGAATTGGCCGCGGTTCCTCAACGGTTGATCCAGGACGTAATCAGGAGTATGCAGAGACTTTGTCAAGCTGTTATAGACATTCAAGGCTCTTTTATAATTGAATCTTAATCAATTCTTTATGTTGGAAATTTCTTTTTCTCTTCTTTTTTTTTTTAACTTTTTTTCATCTTAAAAGTTGTCAAACTGATAACAATCAACCAATTTTCAACATTATTGTAATCAAATCTTGACAAACGTTGAAGTTTTAGGTTAAAGAAGGAAGTTTCGGTGCCTAACAAAATTTTAATAGTTCACATGTAATTAAGGGTTCAGTTACACTTTGATGGTTTTGGATGTATGGTTACTCTAATTCTATAAAGAAAGATGTGAATAGGTTACTTCGTCAAGACCAACTTATTCATGCCAAAGTAGCTACATTACAATAGTGTGTGTATTTCCGTTTATTAATCGTCGCTACCGTAGCATATGCCCATATGAGCGACGCCCCCGGAAGACGGTTAGTAGTTACGGGGGAGAGTGCAAGGATAAATGACGAAACTACTGCTGAGATCCTTCATGGTTCTTTAACGTGCTCGGTTTTAATCACCGTCGCACGGGACCTCGGTTTAACGTATCATCCGAAAGACAATTAGTTTGGTAGTGTGCCAGTCCGGGAATCGAACCCACGCGGTCGAACTTCAATGGTTTAGAAGTCCGGGGCTCTACCAGCTGAACTAAGAAGGTTGCCCATTACGATATCAAACCAATTTAAGCAATAAGGTGTTATTTGATCTGCAATGCCTAATTACATGTGTATTTTTGTTTGTTTGTTTATTTGTATGCTTAAATGTGGTTTACCCCGCCTTCAACAATCATACTTAAAGAAATAGAGAGCGATCTGTAGATGCATCATTCCGGACATAGCTCAATGGGAAAAGTATACCTATATTTTTTCTACAAGACAAAATTGTGTCAATCTTCTAACATTTTCCTAGAGCTTATAATCTATTCAGTCTTATAGGATATCTTATTTAATCTAAAAATAGCAACTATTGTAGTTTATGAAATGGGATATGAATGTTTTCTATCTATTAAGGTACAAATTTGTATAGAAAAGAATTTAAGTGATCCTTATGCGAAAAGAGACTATCTTAGAATTGCGTAAAGTGTCGACCCCGGTCAAACTGCTCGAACTGCGAGGGCTCATTAGGTGAAACTTTTCGCACTTGATCGATTCTCTGAATCAAGAAAGATCATCATATTTTCCTCTACAAGAATTTTTGAAACGCGACCTCCAGTTTACCAATGCTGGACTTAAAATCTTTATCAAATATTTATTTCATTGAGTTCCCAGATGGTCCATTTGGCGTGACAGGTCACAAATTCTTCTAATACATATATCCCCACAATGAGATAGCCAAGTTTGTATGTACTTTTGTGTTTAATACAAAGACGGATTCTCTGATTTTATACAATAACGCATGAGAGAATTTTGTCTCATTTGGAGAGGCAATCACTTCGTCTCTTGTTATGAAAATTGAATGGCGGACAAATCAAATTTACACAATGAGGAAACAACTTTTGCAAATAATTGTTTCGTACACTGCAGTCTACAGTCCGTAAATAAATACGATGTACAGTAGAAAATTGGTTGAGAAGCAAAGGCATTGATAAAACCTAGAAGTTATTTATATTTATTAGCTTTAATTAAATAAAAAATTATAAAAAAAAAAAAAAAAAAAAAAAAAAAACCCCAAATCATCTTTCATCTAAACTTGTTCAATCACAATCGTTTATATACAGAGTAATTCATAAAAACTGTCACCCAGAAAAAATTATTTAAATGATCAATCAAATTTTACATAGAATGGCCACTGCCTATAAAAGTAAACGCAATAAATTACTTCTTTGCTTCGATGAAAAATAAAAAAAAACATGGACGTTATGATGTCATTCATGCCGTCATGTTATAGGTGGTTCGTTTCAAGTTGCTCCTACAAGATATCTAGGCAACCATGTGGAGACAAAACCACCGAAAACAATGAAACAGCTTCTTTCTATGATCAAACCACCTCGCATTGAAATATCTAGTTTTTAGTTTTATTTAATAACATTCCAGAAGGTCATCGACCCATGTGGCAATATTTGTACAAATAGCAACAGTGAGCAATAATTAGCAACATTGACAAATATTTGGTCTTGTATAAATACAATAGATGCAGTACAATCTCATAAAAACAAACAAAATAAACAAAATAGACCCATTTCAACATGAGCGTACGTAAAACCTATAAAGACTTTTCTAGCTTAATCTTAATTTTCTATTCGGACAAATATAAAAATAGCAAGGTTTTGAGATATTTGAACCAGTACATCTTTTATAAAAAGTATTAATTAATAACTAATTATAAGCAGACACTGTAGTAGGATATCAGACATACGATTGTGCAGGTTGATAGCATGCTATACTGTCTGCAAATAACATTTAAAAAAAGTGCGTATCTCTGAGACAGGTTGTAATCAATTTGAAAGGTAATGAAATATTTTTTTCATGAAATAGGTTGTGGACATTTATAATAATGAGAAATTTACAACATGATTAATTGCTCTTCTTGAATACTATTCTCCGTTTCGAAGACGCTGATCATTGTCTGTGGTTGACCAAATCCCCGATAACAGAACTCATTTGAGGATGTATTTACGAGGCTTCGATCGCCTAGTGACGTCATATATATGACGTTTTACATAAGACGTAACATATTTAATTTGAAAATAAGTACCAACACCGAAAAGGGAACTGTAGATTTATGAATTATTGGGATTGTGTACCCCTAACAAAAGCCCCCCCCCCCCCTGTACGAAACGAAACTACAAGGGGGACATAAGGGGAAATTTGACATACTTGTATAAGTGAGAAAAACTCCAATATAGCTTATATATAAGTGAGAAAAAATCCCAATATATCTTATATTTTTCTACTATACATTAATTCTTAAATTTCAATGCAGGTGAAAGTAGTTGGGCTACTATAATTTAGATAAAAACGAATTAGGTAAGTCATAAATCACTATTTTTTGTGTTTCCAATGTCTAAATGATTTTAAAATATGTGTGAAAATAAGTAACTTTTACTGTTGGATTGGCTGAAGAAATGAATATTTGCTAAATATCATTTTTCTCGATACATATTAGGAATAGCCACTATAATTTGGACAGTTCGGAGGGTTTTGAATGGCTTTAATAAGTGTTGTGAATGGAGCACTAAACGCGTGACTAACAATGCTTTTGGCTGGGGTGAATGTGAAGTATAAAATTGAAAGGTAATATACCATTTTTTTATTGCATAAATGTAATTTTTTAGTTCATTATAGACATACGTAAAACATTCCAAAATGATTTTTAGATCATTCATCTTGTCAATTTCACGATGGTTAAAGTCCGGGCATAGGGATTTTATCAAAACAATCGTCGAAAGAAATTAATGTCAAACCGTATATCTACATTATTTTCAATTAGAATTTTGACACGCCATCTATATACTTGAGTTATTTATACAGACAGGAAGTATGCTTATGATTATTTTCTCTTCCTTTCTTCAGTCCAATTTGTTTTCGGTATCGCAATACACATTTATGATCGAAGTTTTTCTGAAACATTTGGCCTTTATGTAAAACTACGCTCACAGTAAACTGAGGGGTATTGGCGAGGGATGCATTTTCCTATTTTATTTAAGATTTAATGAATGTCTACTTTTTCCTATTGACAAGCATTTCAACTACAATGATTAATTCTTCGTTCTGTTGTAATCGTCTTGTGTGCGTGCATATTCCATCAATTACCGTGAGAGTATTGTGTGTTTGGCATCTTAATTTAGACGTCAAACCTTAAAACAGCATTAGAAAAAAGAGCGGCTTGTGAGACTCATTTGCATATTTCATTTCGTTCTTAAATCAATTTAATGTGCTTTCATTTTGTCATTATCTCGTCTCTTGGTAATCATATGAAACGCATTCGAAAATGACGCTACCATTACATGTTGTTTTTTTTCATCTCCTATAAGGTGACTTCTTTTCAAAGATGTTTTTATACATGTATCTTTAAAATTTTATATCAAGTGCTTATATATATATACCATGTTATTATTGACACTGACCTTAAATTCATTCAAAGAAATCTGCTCTTTAGAAATGGCTGAGAGTGAGTAATTTCAAAATGTAAAACGAAATACCAAAAAATCTGAAATGTCAACTAAATCAGACTATTAACAGAATTTCTTCATTAAGGATCATTTTAATTTTTTACTATATTCTTAAACGTAAATTATTTATTTATTTAATTATGACAGAAACAATGAAAGTTAGCACAGTTTTATTGAAGGAAGATTATTCCAAAACTTTTCTCATTTTATACAACAAAAGATTTATATCCGAAGTATTATAAAGTTAATACACGCTGAAAAATATAAATAAAATTATAGAACACAAATAAACATGGAACATAAACAAGAGGGCCTTTGGCCCTGGTCCGCTCACCTGAGTCAAAGCACCTAAGGATAACTTGCATTTTTTTTATTCAGATGATAGAGTTATTGAAACGTAACACATTTGTGTAAAGGAAAATAATCTTATGGTCAAACCAGTAAGATTACACAGTCTCAGTTTTACTATTTCTGTTTGAAAAGATCCAAAATAGAATTGTTATCAGTCGTTGGTTTGTGCATTATCATTTTACAAGAGAATATTTGGGATAACTTTAGTACAACACTTTTATGCTTATCTTTGATATCAAGATTGAAATCTCCGATGATAAATAAAGGTTTTTCTTCTTTAACACTTCTAAAAAAATTGAAGAAGGCATATTTGGTGCTTTATACAGAACAACAAGCTGTATTTGGTTGGAAGTAAAATCCAGGCATAATATTGTAAACTCCAGTTGCTTAGAGGTGAAAGACAAATGTGTTTGATAGGTTTTACGACGCTTTCATCAATCTTTCAGTTATACCCCTGCGGCTTGAGCATCTAGCAATGGATTCCTGGTATTTCTCCAACTTATGCTACCATCACATTCTTTCCTAGCCCCCAGCTGCTATCTCACACAGGTTACGATTATCAACCCATTGTAGTAAAAACAATTAACGACAATGTTTTCGTAACATAATTAACGCTCATCAGGATGACGTTAAAATTCATTTGTTTTGTATATGATAACATACAAATAGATTTTGCGCGGTGAGCTGTGAAATAAACTTTTTTACAGTTAGATTTTCGTGTCATTTTTTTTAAACATAACAGGTTAAAATCACGAAATAAGATAGTTTAAAATTTACCTTTTAAACCAATGTTATTGTTTGTCTTAAAACGTAATGTTCATTCAAACATGTACACTCCTCAAAACTCCTAAGCGGCCACTTGCTTTTTTGGCATATGTTATAAATGTCACATGGTTTCAACACGTTTTCCCTTGAATAATGTAGGGAAGCCATTTACTGAGTCCCAAAGAAAAAAAGAGGAAAGAGATCCAACAAGAAATATTTGAAAAGTGAACTAATGCAGGAGTACCCTCGATTTCGGAGTTAACATGGGTGGGTGGGGTATTTTTCACATTTTTTTGTTAGATTAAGGAACGTGTAGCGAGTTGTGGCATTTCTTTTATTTTTCAGAAGTCCACAGGCGTACTACCACTGGTATCGGTACATAAAATTGATAGGAATTGCGTTTCTTTAAGCTTCAAAAAATTAAAATTTCTCTAAAAATTGTAATTTTTGTGACTTTTGAATTTGATGGTAAAGAAATTTGATTTCGTCTTTAGGACTTCTCGAGTCATGATTTCACAAAAAAAATTGGGACAGACTGATGACTGCATGGCCACTCTTTTGAAATGCAATGTTCACATTTCAAAATAATCGCGGAAAAGTACTGAAAAATGGAGAAATGTGAGGTGGCCGCTTAGAACTTTTGAGTAGTGTACTTTCATAATTGAAGTGAATGGACCCGATTAAAATTCCTATCATTTGGTTTTTAAACATTTCCGGTTTACCTATGGTAATGGACTCTGCGCCTACGCCAGAGCTCAGTTTTTAAAATATACCTTTGATATTATTTCATGTTGATTCTAAAATATTTGTTTTGATGAGTTCCTAATATTACATAATGTATCTCTTTTAACAAAGCGAAATAGAAAAATAAGAATAAAATACTGGAACGAAGGAATTAAGTGCTCAGAGAGTTATTTGGAATGGTTTTGGTCGAAATGAGTGTTGTCAATTTCATGATTTTATGAAATGTAACACCGACAAACACGTGCTATAGTAACAATAACTCACTACAAAGACAGAGTTTACTTAATCCAAAGAACCCGATTCACCCAAACATTTTCGCAAGATGACGACATTATACTGTTATTTACTCTTGTTAAATAGACGAGTTTCTGACAGTTCATTATAAACTAACAAACTCTATAAGATGAGGTGTCAGGAATTTAATTTTCTGGGTTCATAGTTAATACATCACGGTGTCACTCATGTTCAATGAGGATGTTTGAATTCCCATCAAAACGTCCTGCTAGTTGTGGGCAATTTTGGTATCCCTGTTTTTCCTTTATTTCTTTAATAGCTAGAAAAGCAAGCACACAATTATATGTACGAGCATATTTTATACTCTTTTCTTTAAAGCAAATTATAAAGAAAGGAGCATTATTATATATTCTATGTTCAAGGCAGATTAAATTTTATTTCCTTAACATTATCCCCACCAATTGTTTTGTGTTTCTAACGATTATTGTGTCATGTGCAGAGCTTTTTTTTAAGGTTTTTTTTTTATTTTTTATTTTTTTTTTTTTTTTTTTTGCCTGGTTAAGCAGGCCATAGAAAACAACTCTGTATCCTGGAAATTGCCTAGGAAAAAGATAGTCGAGTCAAAAACCGAACAACGTGTGTATAGTCCGTTTGACTTCTATATGGACCAACATTTCGCCGAAAATCTCAGAAATTAATAAATGAAATATATTTTTTTTCTTTTCATTTCATATTTTCCATCTAATACCATGACGAATCATGTTTTTCAGATTTTTTTAATGTAAAATAATGATTTTGTCCGTCCGTCTACATGTTAACTTCCAGCCTTTCATACCTTCTTGTGTCTGCATTAAACGGAACAGCGACTTGCCCAACCAAAAATAGTTCTGATTTGCATAGGGACCGAGTCAAAAGTGAAAGATTTTAAGTGAGTCGTTTTGGTATGAAATCGAGTAATTTTATAAAATTTATTTTATCGAAGATTTTCAATTCTTTTGGATATCAAATCTGAGTGTATTGTCTCTTTGTCTAAAAACCGTTTAGCCAGATAAATGATAATTGTTCTTAGCTATTCTGAGACGAACCCCATATTCTCATATTTAGACCAATCAAAAAGCATTATTTAACCAAGTCGTTGTGAATTTCACGAGGAAAACTAGATAAGCAGGCGAGTAATAACGGTACAATTCACGTGATATTTAAGTTTGGATGACATGACCGTCGATATGCTAATTAGCATGTCCAAATAAGGAATAATGGACATTTCTTCTGTCAAATGTTTAGTATAAAACCACGTGTTTTTACGTTATATTTACATCTTGTTACGATTAAACAGCCTTCTTCACCCCTCGTGTTTAAGAGTGGAAAATGCTAAAATATTAACATTAACTAGATAGACAAAATCATTATTTTGAAGTCATTTTATTTTCAAAAAATATTTTTTGGAATGGTATTAAACTAAAATTAAGATTTTACCACATCCAAATTCATCATTCAAACTCGATTTTATGCTATTGATGAAAAGGTCGGTCCATATAGAAGTCAAACGGACTATACAATGCAGTTTTTTTTTGTGCTCACGCGGGCGCAATAAATTCAGGTCTTGTATACACGTACGTCATCAACTTTTGTGCGACACGAATTTCTTTGTTTGTTCAACGAAGGGCTTGCATATCACTACGCTGTGCTAAAATTAAAGTACTGATAGTACTGAAGGCGAGGAAACTAAATAGACCAAACAACACAAGAGGTCAATTTTCTGGAATATAACCTGTATTATTCACCTTGTCCTTATCATGTATACCAGATATTTTCTTTCTTATCACTGCCAAAATCACTGCTGTGTTTCAATGTAAAGATACATAGCTTTTATATTTGATCTTGACGGATGACCTTGCTAATAGGAAAAAGAAGAAAATGCTGCTAACTAACACTTTCGCAATTCTCCCTAATATTATCTACCCTTTCCGCTACAAATTTTACTAATTTGCCCACATATTGTATGTAAAATGCAACCCTTTACAATTTGGACCTGTCTAATTTGTTTGTCTTGTAATGTATTAATCTAAATTAGAAATAATTAAAAACCTTGCCCAATCCTCCAACCCTTAAACAGACGACACGATTTTAAACTTGGCCAACTTGGAACAGGTTGCAGACAATTAATCAACATGAGTGTAATTTGATATATATCTTAGGTAGAAATTAAAAAATAGTAGGGTATGAGTATAGGGCGGACCATATTGTGGAAAAGGGAAAAATTGACCCTATCAATTTCGTGTGTTCCCACAGTAAAATTCAACTTCTTTATGGAATTCATTTCAATGTAAAAGAAAGAGCCGGCGAACTTATGTCCCCCTGTCTGCAAAGCGGTATCGGGCGTAGTAATCTATGCCTTGGGAATTAGTTGTTTTTGGCGGACTCAGTGCTATAAAGTGAGCATACCGTTCGACATTTTTCCATTGAGTTCGGAATGTGGCTTACGATACCTATAGGTTATTGGAACCCTTGGTTTCCCTCGCCTAAAAAAGCCTTGCTAAAAAGATAAAACAATTGGAGTGCATGCCTTCAAATGTAACCTTGCCTCTTTATAAACCAGGCCTTCAGCACTTTTAGCGCTTTGATTTTTTTTCTTTATTACAGGATAAAGGTCAAAAGGTTGAAAATTTAATGTCAATTTCGTGCTAATAAAATACCGAATTTAATAAGTTCGTCATCTTTAACAGATCAAATCTCGACAAATGAGTAATTATTAACTTGCGAAGGTCTTAATGATTCGACAGTCCCTTATTTCATGACTTTCGATTGGTAATCGTTTATTAGCCCTTTACAGATTGATACTAGCAAAACATACGTTACATTTCCATGAAAAAAATATTTTGCGTATCATATTTTTGATGCTTTCTCAAGATTGCAATCGTCAGATGACACAAAATCGGAGTTGAGATTTTGGACGTGTGTATGAAGTGACATATTGTAACTCGTAGATTTATGGACAGGCATCAACACCATGAAATTGAAAAAAGTGAATGATTTTGGATTTATTTTGGAATGAAGTAGAATGAGTGATAGAGATTATATCAGGAGGGAGGCAATTTAAAATCGATAATTTCGTCAGATTGGTAAATCTATCACAAACAGATAAATATATAATGCGTATTTAGTGGTTTGTATGACAAAAAATATCTAACGAGGTTGGGAGAATTGATCATTGTCGAGGCTTTGCCGAGACAATTATCAATTCCCACAACAGAGTTAGATGTTTTTTCATACAATACACTAATACGTATTACATATGTATATTTATATTTTATTTGCCTTGTTTTTGTAGATGTTTTCAAAAGAAATGCCAGTTTCTCAAAATATCCGCATTATATATTTGTTCTAAAAATAACTTTGTGGTGTCGTAAAAAATATCATACGGGATGTTATCACACGGATATTTGTATAGTTATAAGACAAAAAATAAAACAATCACGAACAATTAAATGAACGAGTAATCATTCTTAATTGTTTTGAAATAAGTAGTCTGCTTATCAGGCTATCTGTTTTCTTCAATCTTTGGGACCCAATTTTTTTTCCTTTTTGCGAGACCTCGAAATCCGATGACATTGCAGTTATAGCGACAAACACTCAAATCAGTCCTAGTTTAGGCTTATTTTATATGTTCACATCAGGGGATAAATGGTAATAAATCGCACCATTCTTCGTTCATGTTCATCTTATAAACAAAATTAGCAATATTTATTCCCCCTCGAAAAATATGCTTACAAGTCCTATGAATAGCTTTTTTATGTCTAAACGAACCAATCAGACGCTTACAAATTTCAATTTAGTCAGGAAAATCGTGCATTTTTCCTGCGGCTTTGATTTTGAATGAAGTTGTTGATTTTATCTATTTTTGGATATTGGACCGTTTTTGAATGGTTTGATCGAGTGTTTTGATTGAATGAATGGAGTGCTGATTGAGCGTTTAAGGATGATCGGAACGAGGGTCAGTTTCACGATGTTTTAAACTGAAATACTGTTATATTTTATTTTATTTCTTAAATCGAATTTAGGATAGAGTTCACTGTATACGTATGTCTTTAGGTCAAAATAAGGTGTTTTACGCCCAACAATATCTGTAAACCCTTTCTAATTGTACTTTTTTTATTGGACAAAATTTAAAATCAAATAATTAAAACGTATTTCAAAAATTCCATTTTATTCTTCCAAAGAGGTGCACGATTGCACTATTTTATACCTACATGCATTAGCTACTCTAGGAACAAGTATAAAGCACATTAATACTATATGGATGAGTGTATACATTTTTAGTAAGCTAAGGCATTTGCACTTTATACTCGAAAAAACACAGTAAAATTTTTTACTGTGTTTTTTCGAGTATAAAGTGCAAATGCCTTAGCACATGGCAATGTTTAAACCATGTGCTGAGACACCTGACTTTATACTCCAATAAACGCAATGAAAAATACACTCGGCCCTTTTAATTGCAACCCTTTAGATCCAAGAAAGGCTTTAAACACTCGACTAACCAATAAAAGTTCAAGTCCACTTTCTGTGCTTATAGATTGCACAATCTTTTTTTTAGAACGTGTGTTTTAATCTCGCAATCAAAGTTTAACATCATAAGCAACACAAATAAACATCAAAATCGACATACGTACTAAAGATGAAAAAAAAAAAATCCGCCAAGTTATTCTGCATTTTAAAGCGAAACCTGCGTGAAGGGGCTTAGTTGAGAGGGTTGCTTCACGGTCTTCGTCGACATACTGTTAGGGTCGGCTCAGAATAATAACTGCGTGCTTGTAATAAAAAAATCTTTCGAAAACATCTTAATTTCTAAAGGATTAAATAGCAACGTTCGGTTGTGGAAGGCGAACCAGGGTTATTCGGGTTCCTACAGCACTGGACTTGCAGATTGAATGTCGTGGGGTTTTCCGGAAAGATCTATTGCATTTTATACAGAATTTGATTACAATTATTTTCCTATGAACATTTTAAACAATAAGTACTCAGACAGTGAAGGATCAATTGAAAATGATAAACATTATTAATTCATACTTGAGCATTACATTACCAATACGGTAATTAAGCTGTGTTTACATTAGGACAATGAAATATCAGTAATAATCGTAAATTTGATTAAATTCAATAGAATGATTTTTTTGATCTTTGTTCTGATGTTGTGTCTCTTTATGCAAACCACGAAACTTGGGAAGCATGTTAATTTTATTGTTGTTGTAAATTGTACAGCTTTAGAAAGGATTTTTACTGGTCTGACTTTTATTTAAATGGTTGAATGTTATACTAGATTTATGAGTCGAATCCGCTAGCAAATACCATTCTGTTGGGCTAACTACATGTAGCTGGGGCCTCACTAACCGGTCGTTTCAATTCTACCCTACTGAGCTGTGTGTCACAGGGATTATATCCTTTGACATGCAGTCCTCGGGCGCACGCCTTGGCTACTCAGTTATGTTTACGGTATAATAAGCTTTTTATTCGACAATAAAAGAGGTAAAATCAGCCCTGTAAGAAAAAATGCAGCTTTCTCATTAAAAAGCGACTGTACAATGAAGCGCCATGGAAAAAGGAAACAGAAATAATACGGGATTCATACGTCTGTGGCCCTTTTTTAAGCTTAACCCAGCAAAACAATTTTGCTTAAAAGAAAGGGTATATAAAAGGAGTAAAACTCAAAGCATTTCACTCAGAAGGTAAAGACAAATTAGTGTAAAGAAACCATAATCTTGACGTAAGACAATTTTAAATCAAGTATCGATGAAAGTGTTGGTGAATCTCACACTGTAATGAAGAACGGCAACTCATCGCTATAAATGTTGAAACACCGGGATACTTCCAAAAGCGACTGGACATCGAGATGAACATGAACGAAGAATGGTGCGATTTTATACCATTTATCCCCTGATGTGAACATATAAAATAAGCCTAAACTAGGACTGATTTGAGTGTTTGTCGCTATAACTGCAATGTCATCGGATTTCGAGGTCTCGCAAAAAGGAAAAAAAAATGGGTCCCAAAGATTGAAGAAAACAGATAGCCTGATAAGCAGACTACTTATTTCAAAACAATTAAGAATGATTACTCGTTCATTTAATTGTTCGTGATTGTTTTATTTTTTGTCTTATAACTATACAAATATCCGTGTGATAACATCCCGTATGATATTTTTTACGACACCACAAAGTTATTTTTAGAACAAATATATAATGCGGATATTTTGAGAAACTGGCATTTCTTTTGAAAACATCTACAAAAACAAGGCAAATAAAATATAAATATACATATGTAATACGTATTAGTGTATTGTATGAAAAAACATCTAACTCTGTTGTGGGAATTGATAATTGTCTCGGCAGAGCCTCGACAATGATCAATTCTCCCAACCTCGTTAGATATTTTTTGTCATACAAACCACTAAATACGCATTATATATTTATCTGTTTGTGATAGATTTACCAATCTGACGAAATTATCGATTTTAAATTGCCTCCCTCCTGATATAATCTCTATCACTCATTCTACTTCATTCCAAAATAAATCCAAAATCATTCACTTTTTTCAATTTCATGGTGTTGATGCCTGTCCATAAATCTACGAGTTACAATATGTCACTTCATACACACGTCCAAAATCTCAACTCCGATTTTGTGTCATCTGACGATTGCAATCTTGAGAAAGCATCAAAAATATGATACGCAAAATATTTTTTTCATGGAAATGTAACGTATGTTTTGCTAGTATCAATCTGTAAAGGGCTAATAAACGATTACCAATCGAAAGTCATGAAATAAGGGACTGTCGAATCATTAAGACCTTCGCAAGTTAATAATTACTCATTTGTCGAGATTTGATCTGTTAAAGATGACGAACTTATTAAATTCGGTATTTTATTAGCACGAAATTGACATTAAATTTTCAACCTTTTGACCTTTATCCTGTAATAAAGAAAAAAAATCAAAGCGCTAAAAGTGCTGAAGGCCTGGTTTATAAAGAGGCAAGGTTACATTTGAAGGCATGCACTCCAATTGTTTTATCTTTTTAGCAAGGCTTTTTTAGGCGAGGGAAACCAAGGGTTCCAATAACCTATAGGTATCGTAAGCCACATTCCGAACTCAATGGAAAAATGTCGAACGGTATGCTCACTTTATAGCACTGAGTCCGCCAAAAACAACTAATTCCCAAGGCATAGACTACTACGCCCGATACCGCTTTGTAGACAGGGGGACATAAGTTCGCCGGCTCTTTCTTTTACATTGAAATGAATTCCATAAAGAAGTTGAATTTTACTGTGGGAACACACGAAATTGATAGGGTCAATTTTTCCCTTTTCCACAATATGGTCCGCCCTATACTCATACCCTACTATTTTTTAATTTCTACCTAAGATATATATCAAATTACACTCATGTTGATTAATTGTCTGCAACCTGTTCCAAGTTGGCCAAGTTTAAAATCGTGTCGTCTGTTTAAGAGTTGGAGGATTGGGCAAGGTTTTTAATTATTTCTAATTTAGATTAATACATTACAAGACAAACAAATTAGACAGGTCCAAATTGTAAAGGGTTGCATTTTACATACAATATGTGGGCAAATTAGTAAAATTTGTAGCGGAAAGGGTAGATAATATTAGGGAGAATTGCGAAAGTGTTAGTTAGCAGCATTTTCTTCTTTTTCCTATTAGCAAGGTCATCCGTCAAGATCAAATATAAAAGCTATGTATCTTTACATTGAAACACAGCAGTGATTTTGGCAGTGATAAGAAAGAAAATATCTGGTATACATGATAAGGACAAGGTGAATAATACAGGTTATATTCCAGAAAATTGACCTCTTGTGTTGTTTGGTCTATTTAGTTTCCTCGCCTTCAGTACTATCAGTACTTTAATTTTAGCACAGCGTAGTGATATGCAAGCCCTTCGTTGAACAAACAAAGAAATTCGTGTCGCACAAAAGTTGATGACGTACGTGTATACAAGACCTGAATTTATTGCGCCCGCGTGAGCACAAAAAAAACTGCATTGTATAGTCCGTTTGACTTCTATATGGACCGACCTTTTCATCAATAGCATAAAATCGAGTTTGAATGAAGAATTTGGATGTGGTAAAATCTTAATTTTAGTTTAATACCATTCCAAGAAATATTTTTTGAAAATAAAATGACTTCAAAATAATGATTTTGTCTATCTAGTTAATGTTAATATTTTAGCATTTTCCACTCTTAAACACGAGGGGTGAAGAAGGCTGTTTAATCGTAACAAGATGTAAATATATCGTAAAAACACGTGGTTTTATACTAAACATTTGACAGAAGAAATGTCCATTATTCCTTATTTGGACATGCTAATTAGCATATCGACGGTCATGTCATCCAAACTTAAATATCACGTGAATTGTACCGTTATTACTCGCCTGCTTATCTAGTTTTCCTCGTGAAATTCACAACGACTTGGTTAAATAATGCTTTTTGATTGGTCTAAATATGAGAATATGGGGTTCGTCTCAGAATAGCTAAGAACAATTATCATTTATCTGGCTAAACGGTTTTTAGACAAAGAGACAATACACTCAGATTTGATATCCAAAAGAATTGAAAATCTTCGATAAAATAAATTTTATAAAATTACTCGATTTCATACCAAAACGACTCACTTAAAATCTTTCACTTTTGACTCGGTCCCTATGCAAATCAGAACTATTTTTGGTTGGGCAAGTCGCTGTTCCGTTTAATGCAGACACAAGAAGGTATGAAAGGCTGGAAGTTAACATGTAGACGGACGGACAAAATCATTATTTTACATTAAAAAATCTGAAAAACATGATTCGTCATGGTATTAGATGGAAAATATGAAATGAAAAGAAAAAAATATATTTCATTTATTAATTTCTGAGATTTTCGGCGAAATGTTGGTCCATATAGAAGTCAAACGGACTATACACACGTTGTTCGGTTTTTGACTCGACTATCTTTTTCCTAGGCAATTTCCAGGATACAGAGTTGTTTTCTATGGCCTGCTTAACCAGGCAAAAAAAAATAAAAAATAAAAAAAAAACCTTAAAAAAAAGCTCTGCACATGACACAATAATCGTTAGAAACACAAAACAATTGGTGGGGATAATGTTAAGGAAATAAAATTTAATCTGCCTTGAACATAGAATATATAATAATGCTCCTTTCTTTATAATTTGCTTTAAAGAAAAGAGTATAAAATATGCTCGTACATATAATTGTGTGCTTGCTTTTCTAGCTATTAAAGAAATAAAGGAAAAACAGGGATACCAAAATTGCCCACAACTAGCAGGACGTTTTGATGGGAATTCAAACATCCTCATTGAACATGAGTGACACCGTGATGTATTAACTATGAACCCAGAAAATTAAATTCCTGACACCTCATCTTATAGAGTTTGTTAGTTTATAATGAACTGTCACAGACTCGTCATATTTAACACGAGTAAATAACAGTATAATGTCGTCATCTTGCGAAAATGTTTGGGTGAATTGGGTTCTTTGGATGCAGTAAACTCTGTCTTTGTAGTGAGTTATTGTTACTATAGCACGTGTTTGTCGGTGTTACATTTCATAAAATCGTGAAATTGACAACACTAATTTCGACCAAAACTATTCCAAATAACTCTCTCAACACCCAATTCCTTCGTTCCAATATATAAATTCTTATTTTTCTATTTTCGCTTTGTAAAAAGAGAGACATTATGTAATATAAGGAACTCATCGAAACAAATATTTAGAATCAACATGAAATAATATTAAAGGTGTATTTTCAAAACTGAGCTCTGACGTAGGCGCTGAGTCCTTTAACATAGGTAAACCGGAAATGATTAAAAACCAAATGATAGGAATTTAATCTGATCCATTCACTTCAACTATGAAAGGACATGTTTGAATGAACCTTACGTTTTAAGACAAACAATAACATAGGTTTAAAAGGTAAATTTTAAACTATCTTAATTCGTGATTTTAACCTGTTATATTTAAAAAATGACACGAAAATCTAACAGTAAAAAGTTGATTTCATGGCTCACCGCGCAAAATCATCTATAGTTTATCTTATACAAAATAAATGAATTAGAACTTCATCCTGATGTGCGTTAATTATGTTACGAAAACATTGTTGTTAATTCGTTTTTACCACAATGGGTTGATACAGTTAACAACATTGTAAAATTGACAAGATGAATGATTTAGGAATGATTCAGGAAAAAAAAAAATGAATGAATGTGTGGAGCGAGTTTTGAATAAATCTAATGGGAAGTAATAAATATCGCAAATTTTGTTCATCCTGAACAAAATTTCCGATATATGATTACCTACCTTTAATGAAAAAAATGCATTCAAGTTCTATACATACATTCCTTTTACTTAAAGAACCTATGAGACGCTAACAAGTTGAACTATGTCAGTGAAATCGCGATTTTTTTCTTTTAAATTTATTTAGAATGACATTTTTGATTCTATATTTTTCAATGGGATTGAGCGTTTTTGAATGGTTTGAGTGTGTGTTTGGAATGAATGATTGGAGCGCTGAGTGTCGATTTAGAATGGTTTTGATTGAGATGAATGCCTATTTCACGATGTTTTTAACTGTAATCGTAACCTTTGTGAGATAGCAGCTGGAGGTAAGAAAGAATGTGATGGTAGTATTGGTGGGAGAAATAAAAGCAATCCATTGTTAGTGCTCAAGCCGCAGCAATATAAATTACATTAATGAAAGAGACGTGAAACCTTTGAACGGTTTCGAAGTGTTTTTGAACGATTTTGGAGAGTCGCTTGTAAATGGTGTGAATAAGTTATTGTAATGAATGAAAAGAGCGCTGAGCGAGTGATCCGGAATGGTCTTAATCTAGATATATGTCGTTTTCACAATGTTGCTTATTGTAGGCCGAAGCATTGTTATGGACATTCTTGTAAAATGCACACATTTATACACACTCCTAATAAATAATCTTATATTTCATTCGCATTGGTAAATATGCGACCTCGTTAACACAGGGCCACTCGCGATATCCTTAATTCACAAGTGAAAATTACAAACAAATGACACGGTATCCCATAGTCTGTCATTATTCTCTGACACGGTTCTTCGATACTTGTAATATTAAATGTCAAATACGACCGTCTAGCTAGGATAATGATGGCTCTCCCACTTGATTCCGGTAAGACAAATATTTCTAGTCGGCTATCGGTAGATACATTTAGGAACATTGAACAAAATGAGCAATATTTATTAGTAAAATATACGCACATTTCTGTTTGCGCGTCTTCTTGGACCAATCAGACACTTTAAATCCACGTCAGTCAATAAAATCGTAAAATAATTTGAACGATTTATTTAATTTTTATCGTGTTGACCGATTTTTAAATGTTTTCTAAAGATTCCGGGGCATTTTAATCGATTTGAGTCAGTGTTTGGAATTAATAAATGGAGCGCTGAGTGAATGAATTAGAATGATTTTGATCGGAATGAGTGTCAATTTCACTGTATATAGATTCGTTACTGTTTTTAAGTTGGAATGCGGAGCCATTCCATTTTAGATTTGTCAAAACCGGAAAATTAACACAAGGTAATTTCATTTTGGGTTTTTTGATAACACGTATCTCGTGAACAGGATGTGAATACACATCGGCCTATTTTGTATATCTCAACTTGACATTGACATACAGTTTATATCATAAAAAGTTATAATGCTGTACAGTGACACATCTATCACTTCATGTATATTATTAACACGCTAATTTATGATTTAAACGATATTTATTGAAAGTTGCTACGAATTTACAAGTATCACATGTTTGCATTACTATATTTGGAAATCATGTGATAAGTCCAATAAGGTCAGCTATTGACAATAGCACTAGCCTATCACGCGATCTGCTTATTTGGTATTCTCGCAATCTGTTTTCTCCGTATTGAGGCAAAAGCATGGGCCAATCACGTGATCTGCTTATTTGGTAATGTCGCGACCTGTTTTCGTAGAATTATGTTATAGCTTCTTTTTTAAGGTATAGTTTCTCTTTCTGAACGACCTTATCACACATTTAACTTTTGACAAATTTTTATATTGTACATTTCTGCCTGCAGTTACGAAATACAAATCTTTAGTTTTTGTTATAGTATACACTTTTAAAGTTAATAAAGATTTTTGCAACATATTGTCGTTTGTTTTCCGTCATATTGCAGTAATCTACATGAATGTTTTATTGTCAAAACCCAATATTCATCCAATAAAATCCTGGCGATCACATCTTTAACGGAATTATGAATATCTTTTTCCGATTGCATTCCATCACCAAGATAATTGCCATTTGAAACAAACCTACTAGTTTAACTTTTTTCTCATTCTTGCACCTGGACACGTTTAAGAGCACCACCATATAGTTAGTACATGTAACATCATTAAATTGACATCCATCTCAATCAAAACATTATTAATCGCTAACTCAGCGCTCCATTCATTCCAAATACTCTCTCAAACCATTCAAAAACGCCCCAAATTACCAAAAGAAATAAGATCAACGTGTACATTCAAAATGAATAAAGCAAGAGCCAAATCGCGGTTTCACTGACATGATCAAAATTTAAAGCGTTTGATTGGTTCTTGACGAAATAGAAAGCTATTCATGGAACGTTTATACATATTTTATTTAAGGGAGGTAATACTTATCGCTAATTTTGTTCATCCTGAACAGAATAAGCGACATTGGATTCCCTCCTTTAAATTTCACTCAAAATTCGCCCCGCTCAATCATTCAACATCATTCCTAAATCATTCCAAAATCATTCACATTTTCAATTTCATGATGTTATTAACTGTACCCCCAACTCAGAAGTAGAGGAGCATATATTGATTCCATAATGTCTGTCTGTCTGACCTTTTGCTTTCCGCTAATTAAACGGTGAAGCAATTGACTTAATAACGAAACTTTAGATAAATGTTGCCCATGACCCAAAGAAATGCCCTATTGTTTCGGGGTCATACATTTCACCGTCATAAGTAAACTTTTACCGTGAACAGTTTCAACTCTTACTGAACAACCAATTGACCCAAATCATATAACTTGACATAAATGTTGTCAATGACCCAAGAAAGTGTCCAATTTGTGGGTCACGAAGGTCGAAGTCACAATTGGACTACGTCCAATAATTGTCTTGAGATTCCAACTCATGAAGTAAAAGACTTCCCTGCGAAAATAGCTTTTCATCCACTTTGCGACAATTCTAATTAAAAATGTAATTGATTACATATATGGAGCAGAAATCCTTTGAAAAATAACATAGAAACTGTTTTGAGTGTATAAGTGTCCGCCTGTGCGTCCATTAGTCGGCTGTATGGGACGCATCCTTTTTTTCCTTTTTAGCACACCTGAGCACACCGTGAAATTTTGCTAGAATGTTCCCTGGGTGACCCTCTTCAAAAATTGTTCGCAAAATTCTGATTGACCAATAAGTATTGGCGTTGTAGGGCGAGGCTTTTTTGAGCCCGAAATCTTTAAACGACATCTCCTCCTGAACCACTAGGCCGATTTCAATGAAACTTTGTCAGAATGTTACTGCTGAGGCCCTTTTAAAAATTGTTTGCAAAATTTTGATTTGCCCATGAATACGGGCGTGGCAGGGTGGGCCTAATTTGAGCCAGAAATCTTTGAATGACATCTCCTGAACCCCTGGACCCAATTTTACCAGAACGTTCCTTGAGTAACGCTTTTGAAAAATTGTTCACGAAATATTGATTGGTCCATAAATATGGAGGTGACAGGGCGGGGCTTATTTTGAGCCCAAAATCTTTGAACGACATCGCGTCCTAAACCACTTGGCAAATTTCAATGAAACATTACCAGAATGCCCCTTTCGTGACCCTTTTTTACTAATTTTCCACGAATTTTTTATTGGCCTATAAATATGGGTAGGGCGGGCCTTATTTTGAGCCAGGAATCTTTGGATGACATCTCCTCCTAAATCACAAGGCCGATTCAATAAAACTTTACCAGAATGTTCCTTTAATGACCTTCTTAAAAAATTGTCGGCAAAATTTTGATTAGCCCATAAATAGGGGCGTGGCAGGGCAGGGCTTATTTTGAGCCTCCTCTGTAATGGATGGGTGGGCAGGGTCTATTACTACTATTTCTTTTTCGAATACTATCTCCTCGTCAACGATTAGGCAAATTTGAATGAAATTTTGCCAAAAGTTATCTTTTTTCTTTCATCAGTTTCAGGCCTGTGTAGCGTTTCAGGAGTTTAAGCGTCTCTCGTTGCTGAAATACATTGATTTATATTCGCCCGTCAAAAGACGAGACGTATTATGTGATCACCTGTGATGGACGGGAGGGGTCAGCTTCGATAGTGGCTAGAGGTCACCGTCTCTTAGACGCATTCCTACTTATCAGTACTTTCAGTACTTTGATTTATCACAAGTATGGGAAGTTATTGAAAATTTTAGATGATTTACAAGACCTCACTAAACTTCGAACACCCGTGTTAGCAAAGTAAACATGAAATACGATTCCGAATGCAAAGATTATCATGTATAACTTCTAGTAAACAATTATAATAATACAAATAATAATAATAATAATAAAAACAATAAAAAAAACATTCGAAGGTGAAAACAGTAACATCGTGAAACTGTAATTCATCTAAATCAAAACCCATCACCCAGAACAAAATTAGCGATATTGGATTACCTCTCTTTGGATTTACCAATATCTCACTTGTCACGGTCATTCAAAAATCATTCATATTGCCAATTTCACAATGTTATTAACTATAGTTGGAAAAATCAGATAATTTGCCTTGTGACGTCCCACCGCCACAATAGAAGGTGACGATTCGCCATTATATACTCGACTGTTTATGTATTCTGCGTAATTAATAAACTGACAGGGTGGGGCTTAGCCGTGACGTAATTAGGCGATTTAACTTTTGAATAGTTTGGGTTCATTGAAAAGTAAGTCGGCAATAATCGTGAACGTATGCAAATAACTGTATCCTTAAACCAAAAGTATTCACGTTCTTAGTAAAAGTGAACACATTTTTTCGTTGGGTTACCAAAGCCTCGTAACTTCAGCTTGGACAAGCTGAAGTTACGAGGGTTTTGTTACCAACCTTCGCTTTACGGTTTCAAGTTAATTATGTCGACTATCTTTAGAAGTAAATAATAATGAATAAAGGCTGATTTACCTTAACCTTATGTGCATCGACCCGTAACTTAGGCTCCGCCCTGCCAGGGGAAAAATCGTGGATTATACTAATCCATGGGATTTTTATATACAGTTCAGACATTCAAAAGCGATGGTAATTAAAATAAGTGATATTGTATTTCTGTCCTTGACCTTCAAACAAAACTCACTCATTGCACTCATTCAAATCCATTCCAAAATTATTCATCTTTAAATTTCGTGTTGTTTTTATATGTATAATTCCAGAGGACTATTTCGTCGAGACACCAAGGATTCTCGATTTTAGCGATCCACTAGTTTAACTAGTTTAAAGGATAGATGAAATCAAGTGTTAGGTAACTTCAATTTTATTTTTTTCATTACGCATTCATTTCCAAAACAGGCAGTCTATTTTAGAAGTGTTAAAATCAAAGATCTTTTTTTCTGCCAGAAATGCGTCTTTTTTTCTCTTTCCACCACGCATTTATTAATATAATTCAAATCGATTATATTATTTTAATTAAGCCAATAATATCTGAAGAATCTAACCATTTAAATGATTAAATGTCTTGAATATTCCTAATAATTTTTCCAAATGTTGACAGTTTGATTGAATTATTTTTGAAGAAAAGATAACAAGTTATTTTTATCATGACCTTTCTGTCAAATAAATTTGAACATGTGAAAGATCCCGCGTTGATGAAAAAGAAACTTAATTGTGATGTTTTAGTTCTTTTTTAAAATCCTCTCTTTCACTCTCTTTTTATCCCATAGATCTTTTATCTGTACATGTAGTTTTTGATAATTATTCAACAGTTAGGTCACAGGTCAAATGCATGAAAAATATTTCTTATTTATAAAGAGTCGCGAAATGCTACAATTAGAAACATCGCGAAATTGACATTCATCTCAATCAAGACTATCCTAAATCGCTCAATTAGCGTTCCATTCGTTTATTCAAAACACTCACTCAAATCATTAAAAAAAAGATGAACAACTACATTAAAAAACATGGCTAGAAAATTAGAGATTTTGCCAACAATTGAACCTATAAGCTTAGATTGTTTCTTGAAGAAATATGAAGCTATTTATAGAGCTTGTTTGCATATTTTGTTAAAGAGAGGTAATAAATATCGCTTATTTCGTTCATCCTGAACAAAACTACTGAAATAGGATTACCTCCCTATAACTTAAGTCAAAACTCACTCATTGCACTGTATTATTTTCATTCTTAAATCATTCCAAAATCATCCACCTTGTGAATTTCACGATGTTGTTAACTGTATGCAGAGTCGCGGAAATAGAAAAAAAGTAAATTTTATATCAAGGAAAAGAACCATTTTTATTTTTGTATTCAAACTGTATTTTTCTTTATTTTAACGCCGTTTTGGAGTCCATGTAACACAGGCCTGACCCGGAAACGTATGCGTCGTAATCCAAAGATCTAAATGACTAGTGGCGAAAGCGAGGTCGTTCGAATAAGAACCGAATTAATTTAGATCGATACCGAGTCATTTATAATATGCCCGACGTCCCGGGGGTGAAATGGCCCTGTTAGATACTTTTGTATTACATAGATGTCATTACACTCGTTTAAGGACGATTGCTAGAATTAATTTTCTGAGATAGAATTTTTTTATTTTTTCATATTTTGTAGATTAAAGTATGCCGATTGCAAAAATGGAAAGAAAAAAGGGGGTTACCGAATCAGATTTTTCGTAAAACGTCATAGAATGTCCTAGGTATCGAGTAAATTTTTGTCCGATTTTTCACCGGTTTTCATTTCTTGGTAATTACATAAAACCGTAATACAATCAAATCTTATCAAACCACTAATATCAATTCTATTTAATTTCATAGATAGGAAGTTACTTGCACTGAATCTAATCCACAAGTATCGATTGAAAGGAAAAATAATGATTTTTTACGTACTTTTCCCAATGCATAAAAACTGGTATATCGAAAAAGAACGAGAATATTTTCAAAAGTTATAACTTTTGATCAAATTTCTCAAAAACTCTGAGATAGAAAATTTTATTTTTCTATATTTTGTAGAAAATTATATGTTCGTGTGATATTGATATAAAAAAGGTATGGTCACCGTGCTAATTTTTGATGGTCACCCAGTTTTGACGCTAAGTAAAAAAAAAATCACTCCAGATCCTTTTTCTCGTACTTATTTTATGTACAAAATCCATGATTTTCAATCCTTCTTAGATTAATCGATTATGGAGTTGAATTCCTCAACAATTAGGGTATCATTTTGTTTTGCTTCAAAAAATCCCAAGGTCAAATCATATGAAAAGGTCAAGGTCATATGTCAAGGCCAACGTTACATATATAAATCGCGTAAAAATCTAGCGTTTTCAAAAATCTTCAAGCCTGTTAAAAATAGAATACTCACATATGGAATAATAATTGATCTTGTCAATAAGCATCATCAAATTCCCTGATCGAAGTCATATGATGAGATCAAGGTCATCTATCTCGCTCACACCCCCATTCCCCAATAAAATTTCAAATACACCCAGGTCTGTAAAAAAATATTCCAAACATTGAAAATCAAAAATCTGACAAGATCATTTGACACCGACAGGATCGTTTATCAAGGTCAACCTTTCAAAAATTAGCCCCGTCAGAATGAAATGTGACGGTTACATTTAGCTATCGGATCTACGACTGATAACGTTGTTTGATGTCAGATTATGCGCGGGAACGTTAACGTCACAAATACCTACAAAAAAGACGCTGACGTCATATCCATTATTTCTAAAAAATAAAATGGCTGCGATTATTTATATAATTATATTTTAGTGATAGGATTAATTAATCGTCTTCATGAAAGCATTTTCCGCGAAATATAGAAATTTAGAGGGGTTTTGTAGTGTTTTTGTTATGTCCGAGATAAGTGCAAGTTTGGAGCGCATACTCCATTTTGAAGAGTTCGATGCGCAAAGACGTTGCGCAAGAACGAACTCCCGAAATCGCCCTTAAGTGTAATGCAATAAAATTAATTGATTTGAATTGCGTCACGCGAAGAAATCTATTCCACTTTATTTCTTTATTTCTTTATTCCCCCCCCCCCCTCCCCACGGACTTTCGATCTGCAAGTCAAGTTTTGCAGCAACCCGAAAAACACTCATTCTTCTTCCATAACCTAACATTGCTAATTGATCAATCAAGAATAAAGATATTTTCGAAAGAATTGTTGTTTACAAGTATGCAGTTTCTGAGACGCCGTTAACAGCGAGTCTACGAAGGCAATCTCACATAAACCGCCGATTATTATTATTATTATATTCAAATTAAAAAAAAAATGGCAGAATTTTTTTTTTAAGCATGAGTACCTTTAAGAATATAAAAAGAGATGTCGTGTATTTGTGTTGCATTTGTAAAATTCATGCATGTAAACTTCAATATCGAGATACCAATACACATAAATGCCAATCTAAAAATAGATCTTGTGTATTGATCTATACGCTTAGAAAGTAGACTTGAACCGTATCTATATTGCCGAGTATTTTATTTGTTTATTATTAGAATTAAAGGATTAGAATTAAAGAACGAGTGTGTTTGGTTATTTGTTTTCTTAGACGCTTTTAATGTTACTTTGATTTGTTTATATTTATTTCAACTATAGAAAATAACTCAATAATGTGGCCTTCATACAACCTTCCTCTGTAGACGATCATAACTTTATTTTGATTTGTTTAGAACTACTTAACGAAATTACATTAATGTGACCATAATACAAGAGAATTTGTGGCCAACTGTAAAAGAGGATCAAAGATTCAACTGATTTCACGAAATTTACATTAGTTCCGACCAAATCCATCAAAAATCATTCGCTCACTGCTCCAAACATTCATTCCAAACACTCACTCAAATCACCCAAAACCCTCCAAAATCATTAAAAACTATTCGAAATCGATCAAAACGATCAAATTTCTTTGACATCGATCCAATTATTCCACGATTGTTTAGTTTAGTGTTGGTATTAAAACGTTTAATTGGTACATGAAGACACAAAAGATGGAATGAACGGAAATGTTTTCATTCCTAATTCATTCCAAAACCTGAATCTTGTCAATTGCACAATGTTGCTAACTTTTCACGAATTCCCCCTTTCTTCTATGTTTTAAAAAACAAAGCGTTGTGTACACAAAACCTCAAAATAAAATCAGAAAACAAAGCAAAAAATATTGACGTAATCTAAACGACCACGCTACACATTCGTGTTCAGAAACCCATTTGCATTCGATTCCATAAATACAAATCATCAGACAACGTGAAAGAATAATTAAATTCATTTTAATCATCAACCGAGTTTTGATCGAATTTTTCATCACGTTTCCATCATGCACCCTTTTCTTCTTCTTTTTTTAAAAGTCAATATACAATTCACAGATCACTGCCGTCGATCAAACGATATATTGGGCGATCGAAACACCCATTTTATACCGTGCTGACGGTTGACCTCCGTCATTTTCCGCAAATTTCTTTGAATAGTTTGGTGGAAAAGCGACTTAAACATCGTATCTACAGCTTATTCTTGAATAAGCTGTAGATACGATGTTTAGGTCGCGCTCAAAAGACTGTATGTATTTCTGTCAATAAACATGTTTTCTGTAGATGAACGGCGTTTAAATACATGTATCTACGGAGAGCGTCATGACGGTGGTTATTTGCCCGGCTGGAATTCCGCATTTATTTTTAAATATAAACTATTATGAATTTAGAAAATAACAAGATGATCCTTACATGTAGATACAAAACGTGTCTTAAATAAAAAGCTCTCAAACGTTTTATTAAAATCACACATATAAGATATAACACGTTGAACTTTTTGTAATATTTTATTCACATTAGCGAATTGTTTAAAATGAAAATCAAATTGATTTTTTTTTATTCTGGTTAAGCATATTTCTTAAGAATTCTAGATTATTTAGAGGATTCAATCTTTCAAAAATCTGCATAAATTTTGTAAATGTTGACAGCTTGATTTTATCATTTTTAGTCAAAGATTACAAGTCATCTTTTCATGAACTCTTCGTCAAATAAATTTAAATAAATTGTATGTGAAAGATTGCCAGTTAGTTTTAGGAAGAATACGCCTTAATGGCTAATATTTCTTTGTGCAAAGTTTGGGAGAAAATAGTTCAAAATACCAACAGGCCATATCTTTGAATGGTCAATGATAAGGCCTATATATTTCGCTTTTGCAGTGTTTTTTCAGACTGTTCATTAATTACAATTACAATGTTCATGGTCATCAGCCAATTTCAATGGCATTTTCTATTTTCTTGTAAATCTAATGCATTGACATAGGCTATTAATTTTCACTGGGAAGTGATGTTACCTTGATATTGAACATGGAAAAGTTTTTATGTAATTTCGACTCTGGGTGTATACCATACTCTCTGTATAAAAACACTAGTCGGAAAGCATGATCCGTCCTGTGTCGACTCCTGTTTCTGGAATTTAGCCTTACTATCAACCCCTGGCAAGTACATTTAACAACATCGTGATATTGACATTCATTCCGATCAAAATCATTCTAAATCATTCACTCAGCGCTCCATTCATTCATTCAAAACACTCACTCAAACCGATCAAAAACGTTCCAAAATCAAAAGAAGACACCTCGAAATTGCTCAATACGATCGACATTTAATTCCAATCGGTCAGATTATTCTACGATTTTTATTAGCTGGTGCGGATTTTAAAGGGTCTGAGTACGACACAAAGACACACAAACAGAAAAAACGCATATTTTATTAAAGGGGGGTAATACATATCGCTAATTTTGTTCATCTTGAACAAAATTAGCAATATTGAATTACCTCCCTCTAATTTCACTCAAAACTCGCTCCACACACTCATTCAATTTCATTCCAAAACCATTCCAAAATCATTAATCTAGTCAATTTCACGATGTTTTTAACTGTATATGATATTCACAATAAACAAACAGTTAGCAACATCGTCAAATTGACAAGTTGACAGATTTTGGAATCAGTTTTGAATGATACTGAATGAATGTGTTGAATGAAATTTAAGGTAGGTTATTTAATATCGCTAATTTCGTCCGACGAAATTGGCAATATTTATCACCTCCCTTTAAAAAAAAGCTACACACTTTCCGACGCTTTGAAATCCACACTAGCCATAAAAAGCTCGTGGAATAATTTGATAAATGAAATGTTTATACTTTTTTTATCGATTTCGAATTGTTTTTAAAGAATTTAGAGCGATTTTGAGTTATTTGAATGATTATTTGGTATGGATGAATGGAGTGCTGAGTGAGCGATTTAAAATGGTCTTGGCCGAGGTGAATGTCAATTTTACGATGTAACTACATGTAACCTTAGCTCACAAACAAAACAAAGTTATGTTTCTTAAACTTCTTTCAAACGACGATGATTTTAAAATGACTTTCTAAAAATAATTGTAGTGAGAAAAATCGGCTAATTGGCCTTGTGACATCTCACCACCACAACAGAAGGTGACGGTTCGCCCTTATCACTATGTATAACCGTACAGTTGCCTTAACCGGAAGTTCAGTGAGTTATCCTCGCTTAAAAGATAAAAGGAAAATTTCAAATCAAAATATCTTAAAATCGGTACAACATCTTGAGATCCGAATTTTGCACATGTAAAGTGGAACTAATGGTTATTTCTCTGCATAATTGCCAAAGGTAAGGCTTGTCTACTTCTATCTTAAATATGCCTTTTAATACGCGGATCATCCGACTGAGCTGAATTTTTCTACAAGACGCGGACGATTTTCTATTTTAAAACATGTTTCGACACAATTAAGATGGAATTTCAATTATTAAAAAGACTCTTTATCTAATTTTCTTTAAATTATTGAAATCCCTTTGCCAAAAGAAGCTATAATCTTTGAATAATCGCGTTCAGAAAACACCCACCCTCTCAAACTAACTGTACGGGATAGTGCCTTATGTTGATTTTTTCAATGTACGAATAGTTCATTATAATGATTCACTTGGAGAATTTTATTTACAAACCTCTTAAATCAAATCATTATCTGTTGAAATTTCTAATTTACCACCAATACGGAATTCTTCTTTTGCATTAATCTGTTAACTCAACTTAAAAGAAAAATGAGTCCGCGGTGTAGATGTTTGAGTGGGTGTTCTGGTGCGGAATACTTATATCCTGTCCATAAATTGGTTTCTCCTAAAGACCTTGAAAATTGGCATGATTGTTCAGTGTCACAAAAGAAGCAAGATTGATACATATTTGTGTGTTTTGCATGTGCATTACGTGCAACGTAAATTTTTTCTCAAAATTTGTATTCTTTCTGCTGCGACTTCCCTATACCAAAGATCTACAAAAAAGACATGAGTAGATGATATTACAATTAACTCGGTGAGCAATATGGAACCTAATAAATCAAAAACTTCAGAAAAAAATATTAAGCCGATTAACATTCCAATAAACCTCGAACTTAATCACTTGGTTGAACTTATGTAAGCAATACAATATATTGGAAAAATCATGGCATCGTTCGACGAGAAGTTACTTGTCTAGCAGCAGCACAACGTGCTGACGTTGACGCACAAGTTACGCCCGCTTCGTCTTTCTGCTGCAACGGCTACAACGTTACTTAATCTTCTATTCAAATATCTAATAAAATCTATCTAATCTTAGTATACAACTAGGTACCGGATTATTCAGCGTAAAAAGGTCATAGGAGCATCGATCGGACTTTTTCGTTGACTGGAAAATAAGAAAAATGGCCGTGGGTTTTCGATTTAGAAAAGGTATGCCAGTCATGTATGTGGTTGTTTTAATTACGGATGTTTAAGAAAGGTTTGCGACGCCAACGTTTTGTTATAGGATATTTTCACAGTTGTTGTAAGACATTTTTTGACGAATTTTTGCGAACTAGTTTTATACAGATGTTCACGAAAGCTTTAAAATGTAAACGAATTTCACATTTTTCCTATTTCACCTTTGGGTATTACTGAATAAAAACTGTTGGTCATTGGGTAGGGTGCCAAATTATTGACATATTATGAGTGTTGGATTAAAATATCTGATAAAAATAATTTTGGTCATTCAGGACGGCTCACTATCTGAAAAGAATAAAGACTCTTCTTGAACGGGGCACAGTCAGCTAGTGACCGTTTACAATCGCTTTACAGGTTACGTACATATACTTTATTACAATATTACGTGGAAAACATTATTCACTTTACATAAACCCTATTACACTCATCTATCAATATGGAAAGTCGATCTAAAGAATCGTAAAAGCGATATACATGTAGATGAAATAATGTTGTAGACTAGCCCTTCTTTTATTACAGTAAAATGATCGCGAGCGCCCCCGATCTAGATGCGCGCATACTTACAAGATAATTATCTCTGATGATGCAGAAAACAATTTAATTGATGCTCATGGGTGCTTTTCTGCTAAAAAAAGTCATCTGGTCTAGACTAAAAAAAACAACCGTTTCAAAATGAGCCGTTGCTTTTTATTAATGTGCAAATACAAAGCACGGTACAACTGCTTTAACGGTTCGCTTATATACTACTCAAAGTTTGCTGAGCACCAAACCTTTTCGCTGTCCTACAGGAGCTGATTTAAAAAAAATCGTGTTCGTGTTTAAAATTGTACAAAAATGTTTTGACAAGATATCTAATATATACATTACCAAATTTTGACACGCAATTTTCTCGCGAGACCCGTGCAAAATAAGGAACCCCCGTTTCTAACCTGCCCTTTCTCATTTTCTACATTGACCTGTTTCATGTAGATGCTTAGTTTCTGTTTTTCAGTACTTTATTGACTTTTAAGTCGTTACTCATGGCTAATCCTAATGACAGACGACATTTATCTGTCGAATGATTGTAGCGTGCTGTATGTAAGGTGGAGCAAGGGGCTTCTCACCGTGATGTTGGCATGGTACTGGGGGTACACCATACTGATGTATCTAGAGCTTGGGCACGATACCAACAGTATAGTACACCTGCAAGAAGACATGATGGAGGTAGGAGTAGCGCTACCTCCGTCGCAGGAGAACGTGTTTTGGTAAATTAAGCCCGAAGGAACAGGCTCGCTACAGCAACGCAGCTACGTTCCGACCTTCAAAACGCCTCGGGAGTGCGAGTTTCTACCCAAACCATACGAACACGGCTGTATGTGCATAACCTGGGTTCAAGAAGACCATATATTCGTATTCCGGTGTCCCGAGTTCATTGTCAGCGTCGGTTAACATGGGTATTAGACTACGTTGGCTGATGCATAAGACGCCGGCGCCCCTTGCTATTCACGGATGAGTCCAGGTTTTGCCGGGACTACACTGATAGGCGGGCTAGGGTGTGGAGAAAGCCGGGGGAAAGGTTTCATGCAGCAAACATTGCTGAGCGCGATCGTTATGGGGATGGGTCCATCATGGTTTGGGGTAGCATCAGCTGGGATGGGCAGACTGATCTTCTTATTTTAGAAAGAGGTACTCTGACGGCTCGTAGGTACATTGATGAAATCCTCAATACCCACGTAAGATTTTACGCTATAGGGGATGGATTCATTTTAAATTAATGCATGATAATACCCGTCCACACAGAGCCCGTATGGTCCAAGAGTATCGCCAAGAAGAGGGCATTCCACGTCTGGATTGGCCGGCTCGCTCACCGGACTTAAATCCGATAGAGCATATATGCGGAATGAGCTATAGGTTCGAGGTTCGGAACGCCAGGTCCAGCCAAAGACACACCAGGAGCTCGGTCAGATCCTCAGAGAAGAATGGTCTGTTTGTTATACAAATTGCATTTTTTAATGGCCAATGAATATTAAAAAATGTTGCGAACAGGAAACGTGTATTCGTATAGGTCTATCGACCTCGGGGTGGTCGACCTCGTAACTGAACTAGTACTATTTAGAAACGAAAGAAAGCAATACTACAGTTCAATAATGTTCTAATGAAAAGGCACATATGTAATTATGCAAATGCGAATATGGGAAGCGAACTATTCGTACATTAATTTTACTTGTGTTGGTAACTATTGATACCGTACGATTGTAACTATCACGTACAGTCAAAAGAAGAGGGTCTTCACTTCAAAGACCAATTCTAGGACAATCCAGTGTTCAATTGAAATTATTTGATACAGGTTATCAAGAATATAGCTTTGCTAACCTTCCGAAAGTAATTATGAAAAAATAATGTTTTTCATTGATGCATTACAATGTTGGTTAAGTCAATTCTGCGAATAGGATCGGTCTCAACTCAATGATTAGCGTGAAAATTAAGGGGGAAGTATCCATTGCATGGTCAAACAAAACGCATATACGAAAAAAGTTCGAACAGCCTTTACGATGCTGTAAAACACTTTTGAATAAAGAACGTGGATTTTTAGTTATTGCTTTAAATTACCGATTTGCTTCAATATTTGAGGTGTCACCCCTGATAATTTATGAAGATAGTAGATATCACTTCCGGTTTACTCTCCTGTACGGTTATACACTGTGCTTATATGCTCGACTGTTTATGTACACACACCTTGAATTATTCTGCGTTATTAATGAACTGGTAGGGTGGGGCTTAGCCGTGACGTAATTTGGCGAGTTAACTTATGAATATTTTGGGTTCATTGAAAAGTAAGTCGGCAATAATCGTGGACGTATGCAAATAACTGTATCTTTAAACCAAAAGGATTCACGTGCTTAGTAAAAGTGAACACATTTTATCGCTTGGTTACCAAAAGCTCGTAACTTCGGTTTGGACAAGCTGAAGTTACGAGGGTTTTGTTACCAACCAACGCTTTACGGTTTTAAATTAATTATGTCGAAATTAAATTTAGAAGTATATAATAATGAAGAAAGGCTGATTTAGCTTAACCTTGAGTGCATCGACCCGTTACTTGGGCTCCGCCCTGCCAGGGAAAAATTCGTTGATTATACTAATCCCTTGGATTTTTAAATAAAATTCAGAAATTTATAAGCGATGATAATTAGAATAAGTGATATTGTATTTCTGGCCTTCAACTTCAAACAAAACTCACTCATTGCACTCATTCAAATCCATTCCAAAATTATTCATCTTTAAATTTCGTGTTGTTTTTAAATGTATAATTCCAGAGGACTATTTCGTGGAGACACCAAGGATTCTCGATTTTAGCGATTCACTAGTTTAAAGGTTACATGAAATCAAGTGTTAGGTAATTTTTCATTAAGCATTCATTTTCAAAACGGGCAGTCAATCTAAGAAGTGTAATAATCAAAGTTCATTTTTATTTCTGCCAGAAATGCGTTTTTTTCTCTTTCCACCGCGCATTTATTCATATAATGCAAATCGATTATTTTATTTTAATTAAGCCAATAATATCTGAAGAATCTAACCATTTAAATGATTAAATGTCTTGAATATTCCTAATAATTTTTCGAAATGTTGACAGTTTGATTGAATTATTTTTGAAGAAAAGATAACAAGTCATTTTTATCATGACCTTTCTGTCAAATAAATTAGAACATGTGAAAGATCCCACGTTAATGAAAAAAAGTACATTGTGATGTTTTCGGTTTTTATTCTTTTTTATTATCTCTTTCACTCTCTTATTTTTCTCATCGTTATTTTGTGTGTACATGTAGTTTGTGTTTGTTATTCAACAGTTATGTCACAGGTCACCCTATTTATATTGCCTAGTAATTCATTTGTTTCTTAGAATAAAATGATTGGAATTAAAGAAACGAGTGTTTTTGCACTGGATTTTTTTAGTTTTAAGTGTAATTCTTTTGTGCAAGCTGATCTGAAACTTGTTTATAATAAAAAAAACATCCACTGAGTTCGCTTGAATTCTTTTACATTTTTGAATCGTTTGTAAGACCACCTAATCGTTAAGAACAACTCATATCAGGTTCTGTAGGACACTGCTGGAGGAAAACGTCACATATTCAGTGTAATGACCGCTTAATTTGATAAATGTTGGGAAGAGACGTCTGTTTCCTTGTAGACGCTTTTAATGTTACTTTGATTTGTTTATATTTATTTCAAAAATAGAATGTAACTCAATAATGTGGCCATCATATGATGTTCTTCTGTAGACGATCTTAATTTTATTTTGATTTGTTTAGAACTATTTAACGATATTACATTCATGAACGTAATTTATTAATGTGGCTATAATACAATAGAAATTGTGTCCAACTTTTAGAAGATCAAAGATTCCACAGATTTCGTTAAATTGGCATTAATTCCGACCAAATCATTTGCTCACTACTCCAAACGTTCACTCCAAACACCAACTCAAATCACCCACAACAATCCGAGCGCTAAAAACTATTCGAAATCGATTAAAAAAAATCAAAATTTCTTTGACGTCGATCCAATTATTCCACGATTATTAAGTCCGGTGTTGGTATTAAAACGTTTAATTGGTACATGAAGACACAAAGAAATTGAATGAACGGAGATGTTTTTAAGTGGAGGTAATAAATCATCGCTTATTTCGTCCAGTTTGGACGAAACTAGCGTTGATTTATTATCTCCCGTAAATTTCATTCAAAACTCGCTTATCGCACACATTCAATGTCATTTCTAATTCATTCCAAATCCTTAATCTTGTCAATTTGACTCTACACGAATGCCTCTTTTCTTCGATGATTAAAAAAGAATGTGTACACTAAACCTCAAAATGAAATCACAAAATAAAGGCAAAAAAATATATTGACGTAGCCTAAACGACCACGCTACACATTCGTGTTCAGAAACCCATTTGCATTCGATTCCATAAATACAAATCATCAGAGAACGTGAAAGAATAATTAAATTCATTTTAATCATCAACCGAGTTTTAATCGAATTTTTCATCACGTTTCCATCATGCACCCTTTTCTTCTTCTTTTTTTAAAAGTCAATATACAATTCACAGATCACTGCCGTCGATCAAACAATACATTGGGTGATCGAAACATCCATTTTATACCGTGCTGACGGTTGACCTCCGTCATTTTCCGCAAATTTCTATGAATATTTTGGTAGAAAAGCGACTTAAACATCGTAACTACAGCTTATTCTTGAATAAGCTGTAGATATGATGTTTAGGTCGCGCTCAAAAGACTGTATGTATTTCTGTCAATAAACATGTTTTCTGTAGATGAACGACGTTTAAATACATGTATCTACGGAGAGCGTCATGACGGTGGTTATTTGCCCGGCTGGAATTCCGCATTTATTTTTAAATATAAACTATTATGAATTTAGAAAATAACAAGATGATCCTTACATGTAGAAACAAAACGTGCCTTAAATAAAAAGCTCTCAAACGTTTTATTAAAATCACACATATAAAATTATAATACGTTAAAGTATTTGTTAAATTTTCTTCGCAATAGGTAACTGTTTCAAATGAAGATCAAATTGTTTTTTATTCTAATGAAGCATTTTTCTTAAGAATTCTAGAATATTTAGAGCATTCAATCTTTCAACAGTCTGCATAAATTTTGTAAATGTTGACAGCTTGATTTTATTATTTTTTAGCAAAAGATTACAGTCATCTTTTTATGAACTCTTCGCCAAATAAATTTAAATATCTGAAAGATTGCCAGTTAATTTTAGAAAGAATACGCCTTAATGGCTAATTTTTCCTAGAATTGTGTCTCCTTGTCTGTCCCTTAATTGTATTAATATTTCTTTGTACAAAGTTTGGGAGAAAACTGTTCAAAATACCAATCGACCACATCTTTTAATGGTCAATGATAATGCCTAAATATTTCGCATTTGCACTGTTGTTTAAGACCGTTCATTAATTACAATTACCATGTTCATGGTCATCAGCCAATATCAATGGCATTTTCTATTTTCTTGTAACTCCAAACCATTGACATAGGCTATTCATTTGCACGAGGAAGTGATGTTACCTTGATATTGAACATTGAAAAGGTTTTATGTAATTTCGACTCTGGATGTATACGATATCCTCTGTATAAAAACACTAGTCGGAAAGCATGATCAGTCCTGTGTCGGCTCTTGTTTCTGGAATTTAGCCTTACAATCAACCCATGGCAAGTATATGATATTCACATTAAACGAACAGTAAGCAACATCGTCAAATTGACAGGTTGAAAGATTTGGAGTCAATTTCGAATAAAACTGAATGAATGTGTTAATAAAGTTTTGAATGAAAATAAAGGGAGGTAATTCAATATCGCTAATTTCGTCCGACTATATTAACAATATTTATTACCTCCTTTTTGTAAAATAAAAAGCTACACACTTACCGACGCTTCAAAACCCACACCAGCCGAAAAACTCATGGGATAATTTGATAAATGAAATGTTGATATTTTTGATCGATTTCGAAATTGTTTTTTTTTTAGTATCTTTTCTTTTACATTAATTTTGGAGCAATTTCGAGTGCTTTGAATGAGTGTTTGGTATGAATGAATGGAGCGCTGAGTGAGCGATTTAAAATGGTTTTAACCGTGGTGATTGTCAATTTTACGATGTTACTACATGTAACCGTAGCTCACAAACAAAACAAAGTTATGTTTCTTTACCTCCTTTCAAACGACGATGAAAATAAACTATCATTCCCTCAGCTCATCTTTAAGAAATGTCAATCTTGTTCAAACAGATCAGGCATGTAAATTGCATTTCGTCAGTAATCTTTGGCACAAGTAGCTATGAGCTTCTCTTATCGCCGACATATATCAAATTATAAGATTTGAGATAGGGATTTGATTAACATTTTGGTGTAATTCAGCTGACATCTAATTTGACTCCGAATCTGATACCATGTTAATCATGTAGTTTCTAGTTAATACCATTACTTTGTTAATAATTTCACGTCATTTTTTCACCTTAAAATACAACAAAATATCTGTGAAAAAAGTAAAATGTACGAGACAGATCTAAACGGTTCTCAATTTTGATCGTATTCCTTAAGAGCTACTAGAATACCTAATTAAACGGGTTGTTGTATTCAGCTCCGATATTTTGGATGAAAGAGTCGAATTATTGCCATAGTCGGTTTAGTCGGCGTTGACGTGGCGTTCGTGTCCGCGAGAGAGGATTCTCGTTCATTTAACATTTGCATATATTTAAGGACTTATCAAGATATAACTTCAAACTAAACCCATACTTACAGTTAAAAACATCATGAAATTGACTCTCATTTCGAAAGCATTCTATGATAAACTTTGTTGATATGAATGATATTGCAATGGTTTTGGAATAAAATTGAAAGAGCGAGAGGAGTGTGTTTTGAATGAAATTAAAGGGAAGTAATTCAATATCGCTTATTTTATCCAAGATAAACAAAATTAGCGATATTTATTACATCTCATTAATAAAAAATACATACAACCAATTTATAAATAGATTTGTATGTCTTTCCGACCAAATCAGCCGGTTCCAAATCAGTCGATGACAACATGGATTTCTTTTACCAATTTTCTTTTTACTTTGAATTTCGTTGTTTAATTATGATTTTTTTTGAATTTCGAACGTTTTTGTGTGGTTTGATTGAGCGTTAGGAATGAATAAATGATTTGGAATGCTATTGATCGTTATGAGAGTAAATTTCAAGATGTTACTGACTGTACGCATCATTAAAAGTATTTTATCTTATAACTATACAAATATCCGTGTGATAACATCCCGTATGATATTTTTTATGATATCACATAGTTATTTTTAGAACAATAATATCATGCAGTTATTTTTAGAAACTTGCATTTCAGTTAAAAACATCGACGAAAACAAGACAAAAAGAGGTTATAAGATAAATATAAGAGTATTGTATGAACAAATATCTAATTCGGTAGTGAGGATTGATAATTGTCTCGGCAGAGCCTCGACAATGATCAATTCTCCCAACCTCGTTAGATATTTTTTCTGATACAAAACATATTATAAGTAATCAAGAATCACCTTATAGAAGAATGAAGCCAGTACACGAGAACATCCAAAAACGAACGACAAGACATTATACTGACGCCATATGGTCTGAGTTTTTGTTCAAATGACGTCATGAATAAAGACAGTCACAGAAATTTGCAAATTGAACAAATAAATAAATTTGACAAAGTTATAGCTGGAACTAAGAGGGATACTTTTTATACTAATGGAGATGGATAAGAAATAGAGGATAATCGTTTGTTTCAGTGTAAGATCGATTTATATTTCATTGAGTGAACAACAAAAGCTATATTTTCACGAGTGGCGGAGCCACGAGTGAAAATATAGCTTTTGTTGTTCACGAAATGAAATATTAATCGATCTTACACGCAAGACAAACGATTATTCTATTTCTTTAATGCAAAAATGAGACAAAATGCGAAATTTCTATGACATATTTCCGTAAAGCGCGTCTTTTTGCGCGTGATTGCTATGCAACGTTCATTGTGACGTCACTTATTTCGCCCCTCAAAGATGACGTCAGATAGGATGAAATGCACAAAAGCAGGGTGTAGGTTTTTGATAATTTCACTGCTTTTGCGGTGAGATTATCAAGTGATAATCTACCGTTATTACTCGATAAACCACCGAAAAGCATTAAAGAAGAAAGTATAATACTTTTTTTGCAGATAAAGACAATCTATCCTTGTCAGTGCAGTAATTAGCAATTTCAGAAATTGATCTAAGAAAACTCATTCGGAACAGTTGCTGTTGATTGAGAGTTTTGAAAATATCTTAACAAATAAACAGTGCTTCATAAAAAATACACAATACATAACGATTTGAAAATGTTTTCTAATATTTTAGGAACGTTTTTGATCGATTTGTTTGAGTGATTGGAATGAATGAATGGGGCGTTGGGTGAGTGATATGGAACGGTTCTGATCGCGATGAGTGTCAACTTCACGATGTGTTTTATTATATTCGATCTAATGCTATGACAGAAAAGTTGTTTCTCACCTACATTTAATAACATCGTGAAATTGACTAGGTGAATGATTTTGGAATGATTTAGGAATGAAATTGAATGAGTGTGTGGAGCGAGTTTTGAGTGCATTTAATGGGAGGTAATCCTATATCACAAATTTTGTTCGGGATGAACAAAATTTGCGATATTGATTACCTCCCTTTAATAAAAAAAAAGTGCATACAAGTTCTGTGCAGCTTCAAATTTCTTCAAGAACCTTTGGGACGCTAACTATTTAAATTATGTCAGTGAAATCGCGATATTGCTCTGTCAAAATTTATTTTGAATGATGTTGATTCTATACAGGCCTCCTGGCAGGCCTAAACGAAAATAAAGGTTTTTATAAAGGCTCCAATGTATGAAAATAAAGGCCTTTTAGTGTAAAATATGAAAAAAATAAAGAGTAAATAAAGGCTATTTTTGTCGAGGTTGTTATTTCTTTATTGAACCCATAGTCATACCAAAGTCATTTTTTATGTTATATACTGCATTCTGAAAAACTCAAGATGGAAGAAACAAAAGCAGCATTTTTTAACTACACATAAAAGAATGGAAAATGCAGAACAAAAGCCATTACTTGCTTTCAGCTAGCACAGCAACCATTCAGAGCAAATATAAAGGTTTTGAGTGAGATTTACAGGCTATTTTGCCGTTTTAAAGGTTTTCTGGGGAAATGTAAAGGTTTCAAAGGTTTGCTCTGAAATTAAAGGTTTTTAAAGGTTTTAAAGGTTTCACTAGGAGGCCTGTTCTATATTTTTCCAATGGGTTTGATCGTTTTTGAATGGTTTGAGTGAGTGTTAGGAATGAATGATTGGAGCGCTGAGTGATCGATTTAGAATGGTTTAGATTGAGTTGAATGTCAATTTCACGATGTTATTAACTGTAGCTTCCTCTGTATTCTAGAACGAACAGTCACCAATGATTTCCTTGTCTTACGCATGCGTATGGTCCTATTCTAAATGACGTCACCGCGACGTCATCTGACGCACGTTTTCGCAGTACTTGTATCATCTGGGACTATAATAAATGGGATGCTTAACGTACTGTTGTTAATGTGAGAAAAAGCTTTGTAAACTCGATTTTGGTTGATACAAGCTGATGTTAACCTCGTTTAGATTGCCAAGACTCTCTCAGAAATATTTCTATTTTAGGTCCAGATAAGACTAGCTTGTCTCGAACAAAATCTCATAACATATCCTTTATTTCTTCCGTTAGTTATCGGATTTATTGAAATCGAAGGGAGCTAGATTATCAATACAATGGGCCTTTCCGAAAATATAGAAATGGAGTTATCGAACTTGAATACTCTCCGGTGCATTGAAACAACGAACAGTCGTAACTCTCCATTTCCGGGTAGCAAATTTCAGATCGATAATATGGCTGATATAGGAGCGTCTTTGAAATCAACGCGAAAAAACGAGTTTATGGCACTTTCCGAAAATACAGAAAAAGAGTAATCGGGCCTAATTACACTCCAGTGTATTTGAGCATGGAGACGGTCGTTCTTCTATTTCTGGTCCCCAGTTTCTGATTCAAAATGACTGAGAAAAAAGTCCTTCGGGTCAGGATTAAACAGGGACACTCAATACTGTATAATTATGGTCCGTGTACAAACCCATTACCAGACCACAAAATTTTAAAGTAAGTCTAAATCCAAAGAGTATGCGAACGATATTTTTAGCAGATAAAAAACTTTGAATATCTTTGAAGAACAATTACTCTTCTTTATTTCATATCTTGATAATTCGGTCTACTTTGACATTTAATGGATTAGATTATCGAACCTATATATTTTAAACCAATAATTTATTGTCCGAAGAAATTAAATTTTACTTTTTGAATTTTTATTTGATAAAGAAAAAAAACCCCGAAGAAATGCGACTTTTTATTTATAAGAACAGAACAGAACAGAACATATATTTTAATTGACAGGTACAAGTTGTACATAGTCATAAATACATAGTTTTATAACATAAATTTGGTCAAGTCTCACTCCAATCCATCTCTCTCTCTCTCTCTCTCTCTCTCTCTCTCTCTCTCTCTCTCTCTCTCTCTCTCTTCTCTCTCTCTCTCTCTCTCTCTCTCTCTCTCTCTCTCTCTCTCTCTCTCTCTCTCTCTCTCTCTCTCTCTCTCTCTCTCTCTCTCTCTCTCTCTCTCTCTCTCTCTCTGTTATAATGTTTACATAGTTTTGTTTTAAATAAGCATTCTATTTAAACATATAAATGAAACATGAGGATGAAAAACGCATAGTTCTACATGGTAATGAACATTTATGATTTTTTATAAAACGCCATACAGGAAATACGGCAACAATAAAAATGTAAGTGTAGCTAGTTTTATGGTTAATTATAAAGATTAGTATAACGATTCGATAATGCAGATTTAATATACAGCGCTAAGTTTGTAAGGGTATGTAAATCGTCTGTTGAAAAAAGAATTACTAGTTTATTCATACTTGGATTCTTAAAGTAATACTTGTCGATATATTTCTTTCTTAGTTTAACGTAGTTTTTACATTCGAGAATGAAATGGTATTCATCTTCTATTTCGCCACTTTCACACATTAAACATATTCGTTCGTTACTTGGAACTCTGTTGTTGCTGAATCTGTCAGTTTGAATTCGTAAGGAATGTGCGGACATTCTTAATTTACACAGATATGTTCTAAGCGAAAAAGGTATGTCATTTAAATATTTTTCAATGCAAAAAGAATTTTTGATGTTTTTCAAAAGGCCTAAAGCAGTGCTATCTCTTATGTTTGCAGCCAATTCTTGCGTAAAACAGTCTAACAATTTCTGCCTAAATTCCGATAAGAACAAATCTTTATTGTACAACGATGGATTTTCGAAAACGTTTGAGAACCCATAATTATCTAGAATGGTTTTAACATTAGTAATCCAATTCTTTTTACCGATTTTAAAGTCATCGAGAGATTGTGAGTAAACATTTGCTAAAATAATATTTTTGGTATTTAGAATTTTAAACCAGTAATTAATAATTCTTATGTATCTCGAGAAATACATTGGAACACGGCCAAGTTCTCCGTAAACTGCCATTGAACTAGTACTGGCGCGAACTTGTAGAATACGTTTACAAAATTTAAGATGTATTCTTTCTATTACCTTTGTTTTACTGAAACCCCAATTTTCACAGGAATAATTTAGGATCGAAACTACAAATGCATCAAATAGTTCACAATAAATACTAGTTTTAAGCTTTAGTTTTATGGAATTGTTTAATAAAACGTTTAATGCCTTGAGAGCTTTACCTGCTAGGTATTCTTGGTTAAGTGAAAAATTTCCGGTATAGTGAAATACGGTACCTAAGTAGTTAAAATTGTCTACTGATTCCAGAATTGATCCATTAAGCGACCACTTTTCGTTAACTAACAATTTACCTTTTTTTCTAAAGACCATTGTTTTGGTTTTATCAGCATTTATTTCTAGACACCATTTATTACAATATTCTGATAACTTATCGATATTAGTTTGGAGTTCTTCAGGAGATTTACCGAAAATGACCATATCATCAGCGAATAGCAGTACTATAATTTGTATTAAACCGATTTCTATTCCAGATTGTGTGTTATCAAATAAATACAACTCTAGGTCTTCTAGAAATAATGAAACAAGAATAGGAGATATTGTCTCCCCCTGTCTTAAACCAGTTGCAAAATCTATAAAATCCGAGATTTCTCCATTATTTCGTATACAAGAGCTAACTTTATTATACATGTCTTTTAAAATTCGGAGTAGTTTCCCTTTAATACCACTTCTAAATAATTTTAACCATAACGCATTTCTGTTTATGGAATCAAAACATTTTTTCAAGTCTACAAAAACACAGTAAAGTCGTTTGTTTTCATTTAAGAATTTTTGTACAATGTTTAATAATGTAAATATTGCATCTGTAGTTGAAAGTCCTTTTCTAAAGCCAAACTGGGCTAAGGTGAAATGTAATAGGGTGTTTTTTTTTTCTTGATAAAGTGTCGATGTCCGTCCATGAAAATTATTTGACACGTCTTTTGAAAACAACTCTGATTTGATTGTTTGTGTGAATTTCTTTCATGATGACTATTCATTCTCATTATTTCAATAAAAGCCCTGGCATAATCGTTTGTAACAAAACGAACGCGCTCATTAGCAATAAACCAGACGACAAAAATGAAAGGCGGCCAAATTTAATTCTATACAAATATAAACTTAAAGTGTGGAAATAAAAGACAAATACAGTTACGTGTAATTTCAAAAATGTAGAAATAATTCCACGCAGTTGGTATTTCATGTCTTAATGATCCAAATTAACATATGTTCTTATATCGAAATTGGCTTTTTAGTACATGTTAAAATGTACTCACAATTTCCGTAAAGACTTTTCTATTTTTTTTTTATCATATGTCATATTACATGCATGCATTTCGAGGGTTAACCATAAACATTCAAGTGAATAGTTAAATAAAGATTCTTTTCTGATCTGTTCAGATTTTAGTTTAACACTAACCTCATACGAATCCATAATATTATCCAAATTCGAGTATTATGAAAACGCAGTAATATCCCTTAAATAAAACTTCGTTTTATCTATCTCCTTGTTAAAATTGGATTTTAAAAAAACAATTACGATTACGTAATGTCATATGCCACGTGCGCCGCTTCATTATCAACAGTGCGGTGTTTATTTAACACACGTGTTGTAACTTATGTCTGCTACTGTCGTGGTTTACCGCTCTTTGATCCCGATGGGGTCCTTGGCCCATCGACAACACTTTCTACAAAGTAACACACGCATACATACAAAAAATGATCGTATTTTTTCTAAAATTATTAATTATTTTCGGTCACTATAGCCATATTTCATGAGTGTCTAATCATTTAAAATAAGTGGGGAATGTCATTTGCATTCATTGCCAAATGTATGCTCTTAGCTCAACCCTGTCCTATTCACACTTTAATTTAACAAGTATATAACAAAGGAAAAATGAAATTTTGAACGGTGCTGAAAGGAGCTCGTGCCGAATAAAACTGCTTGATTCTAAATGAATATTTCATACATGACCCATATACCGAAAAGAACGTGAAACCAACTTAAACCTAGTCTGACGTATCTATGCAATTAACAGACTGCGCTGACATTTTCTTTGTTCCATACGCGGTGTGAACATTTATTGTACCTAAACAAATCACTGCTGAGAAAATTAACTTTGCACTCAAAGAAATGAAAAATGTATGGTAAAAATATCGCAAACGCTAACATATCCATAATACTTGCTTCATTAAATGAAAGATCGCCTAAACGACGGTTTGAGTTCTCTTTTTGCCACGAAGTTTCAATATCGATATACCACCATTTCTTCAACGTATTTGTAAATTGCAATTAGATAAAGCGCCAAGTGTGTATATATATATATATATATAGAAAACAAAATTAAATATATACTTGAGTCAGAATTTAAAACTTTGTATTTTCGGAAAGTGCCATAAACTCGTTTTTTCGCGTTGATTTCAAAGACGCTCCTATATCAGCCATATTATCGATCTGAAATTTAATACAAAAATGGGTTAGTCTGAACCGCGATAACGACGTTAGTAGCAACTCGAACAATGATTTGTATAGATGAACAATAATTTACTATTGAGCCGGCTACATATTGTATGATTTAAGATTGTTTGATTACAATTGGATTTTATCGAAAAATATTTAACTAAATAAATAAAGGATCTTATAAAAGAAATGTACAAACAATGAACTAGCTGTAAAATAACTTCAATGAAGACGAAAATTACAACAATAAAACGCTTTTAAACAATTATTAGCGGCATTATCGTCTGCAAACGGACTTTCATCCGTAATCTTTCAATGCTTTCTGTAAAGATTTGCTACCCGAACAAGGGAAGTCACTCTAGCGGATTATAGGGTAAAAGGGAGGTAAACCACTTTTTCGGAAAGGCCCATAGTCGAGCATTCATGCCACTAAACCTTTGGTAGGGTTAAGCATCGGTTCTTTAAAATATCATTTTGCACATTAAAGAAAAAATGTGATAGCTCCTTGCGAAGTAATCAAAAGGTTTGTGAAAAGTACATTCGACTAAAAAAAGGACACTTTGGCTTACTGGGAATAATTGGAAGAAATATTTTCAAGTTACAATAGTGATTATTTATGAGTGATGATATAACAATGAGTTGTAGATATTCGTGGATTACTATAGGCTGTTCCATAGTTGCATTCGGTAAGATTTATTTAGTAATAGTCTTTAAGTATACTACTCCAAATTTGATAGGGACCACTTATACAAATGCGCTTAGTGTTTTCCTAAGAATGAAAGGTACGGACATTTCTTCTTGTCATGGTAAAAGTGTTCTTAAAAGCGAATATTTAACAAACAATGGAAGCGGAACATTGGATTAACCTTAGAGTGAAAATAAGTGCGTACAGCTAACAGCATCGTGAAATTGACAAGATGAATGATTTTGGAATGATTAGGAATGAATGTGTGGAGCGAGCTTTGAGTAAATTGAATGGGAGATTATCCTATATCGCAAATTTTGTTCAGAATGAACAAAATTATCGATATTGATTACCTCCCTTTAATAAAAAAAATGTATACTAGTTCTATACATAGCTTTCTAGTCCTGCCATCATCGCGTATACGTCCGTTTAGATGACACCATCATGACGTCATATGAAGAGTTTTAAAGCTACTCTTTCACAGATTGGGTTATTTTTTTTTTTTTTTGTAAACTCAAAGACAGATATTCCTGAATTTAGCGGAGTTCCATTCCGAAGAAAAGCAACTACTAACGCCTAAAAGAATTTCTTAAATTTTGAGCCAATCATTTAGGCCCTACGTATGCAATTCCGCTTGTCTGTCCCATTTTATCATAGGTCAAGGTCGAAGTATTTGTCAACTTGGAAACTTCATATCGATTCATGCGAAAAATGAAACATTATACACAAAACACAACAAATTCATAATTTATAAACTGGTTATAAATAGACTGGTTCTGTAACTGACATTGCCGCTTCGAACATTCAAGCTGCAATTATTTTTCAATTTAGTGCCATACCCATGTGCGAATCTTAAACATCGGAAAATGCACAAATTTCCGTATCTAAGAACCAGTTTTGTATTTTTTCAATGAAGAACTGTGAAAGAGCAGGAAACTCTCTGGTGGTTGTTTGTTATAGAAAACAAGGTTAGATATTTAAGGAACTAATGATTTTTGTATTTTTTAAGTTGTACTATTCATGGATTTTGCGATTAAACAAGGACAGAAAAATAAAATCGTCACGTGAAAGACATACGACGCAGAAAAAGTAATCCCATATAATTAACGTTAGTCTTTAAAGGACTTATAAAGAGCATGGTTTCCCTTAATCGAGTTTTCATATATAGGACCTTTAGAAGCTTGCAAGCATTTTTTTCTTTGTCGTTTGTTTTCAAAACTGTCTCACATCTAAAAGCATCAGACACGTTTGTGAAATTTCATTTCGTCAGTTTTATTCTCAAGCGTCACAAATTACAGGATTCACTCGATTAAAACTCTAAATTCCGTGCGAATGGAATAAATTACAATTAAGGTGATTTTGAGAGAAAACAGACAACGTTATCAACTGTTTCATTTAATGTGATGTGGAAAATTTGATTGTCTGCTGAGTTATGATGGAAAAGTGTTGGAATTAAAACTTGGGAAAAAATAAGGAGAGACTTGCTCAGAAGCGTAAAAGTTTCTGGGACCCGAAAAGGGCGTTTACTTTTTTTCTCCTTTACACTGATATTTTCTTACTTTTTTCTCCTTTACACTGATATTTTCAGGTGGTATTGACTTAGACTTGACCTATAAATGCGACTCATTTGAATCTTTAACCAAATTTTATACGAGCCTTGTATACTTGCTATGCTTGTTTGATGTTACCAAAGATATAACGCCGTTTACTAAGGGACAACGAGGTAGCAGAGCAGAAAGTAAATGCTAAACAACATGTTATACCGAGGACCACTCCCGCCTTATTACTTATACCATTTGACTGGCTGGTTTTTATGTGTGTACGTATGTCTTTGTGTGTTTTTGTGCAATACTTTGAGATGTACAGCAGCCTACACAAGATGACCCAAATATGCATGTTCGAATGTAATACAAACAAGTGCTTGAAACTAATTTATCCAAATACACGCTGTTGTACATTTCAAGTGCTTATTAAGAGCATTATTTTTTATATAAATACGTTTTTATATGCAATCAAACAATATATTGGGCGATCGAAACACCCATTTTATACCGTGCAGACGGTTGACCTCCGTCATTTTCCGCAAATTTCTATGAATATTTTGGTAGAAAAGCGACTTAAACATCGTAACTACAGCTTATTCGTGTATAAGCTATAGTTACGAGGTAAAGGTTGTATGTTTTTAAGTCAATAACCATGTATTCTGTAGATAAACGACGTTTTAATATCTTGACGGTGGACATTTGTCCGGGCTTTTATTCTTAAATATTCTTAAATATAAAATATTATGCATTTAGCAAAAAACAAGATGACCCTTACATGTAGAAACAAAACGTGTCTTATACAAACACTTTTCAAACGTTTTATCAAAATCACACGTATAAAATATAATACGTTAAAGTATTTGTTAAATTTCCTTCACATTAGCTAATTGTTTCAAATGAAGATCAAATTGATTTTTTTATTCTAATGAAGCGTTTTTCTTAAGAATTCTAGAATATTTAGAGCATTCAATCTTTCAAGAGTCTGCATAAATTTTGTAAATGTTGACAGCTTGATTTTATCATTTTTTAGTAAAAGATTACAAGTCATCTTTTCATGAACTCTTCGTCAAATAAATTTAAATATGTGAAAGATTGCCAGTTAATTTTAGAAGGAATACGCCTTGATGGCTAATTTTTCCTAGAATTGTGTCCTCTTGTCTGTCCCTTAATTGTATTAATATTTCTTTGTGCAAAGTTTGGGAGAAAATAGTTCAAAATACCAATCGACCGTATCTTTTAATGGGCAATGATAAAGCCTATAAATATCGCATTTGCACTGTTTTTTAGACCGTTCATTAATTACAATTACTAAGTTCATGGTCATCAGCCAATATCAATGTCATTTTCTATTTTCTTGTAAATCTAAACCATTGACATAGGCTATTAATTTGCACTAGGAAGTGACGTTACCTTCATATTGAACATGGAAAATGTTTTATGTAATTTCGACTCTGGATGTACACCATACTCTCTGTATAAAGCACTAGTCGTGAAGCATGATCCGTCCTGTGTCGGCTCTTGTTTCTGGAATTTAGCCTTACAATCAACCCATGGCAAGTATATGATATTCACATTAAACAAACACTTAGCAACATCGTCAAATTGACAAGTTGACAGATTTTGGAATCAGTTTTGAATGATACTGAATGAATGTGTTGAATGAAATTTAAGGTAGGTTATTTAATATTGCTAATTTCGTCCGACGAAATTGGCAATATTTATCACCTCCCTTTAAAAAAAAGCTACACACTTTCCGACGCTTTGAAATCCACACTAGCCATAAAAAGCTCATGGAATAATTTGATAAATGAAATGTTGATAGTTTTTATCGATTTCGAATTTTTTTTATTGATTTTAGAGCGATAAATGGTAATGCGATTTTGATTGACATGAATGAATGTTCGGTAGGAATGAATGGAACGCTGAGCGAGTGATTTAGAATGGTTTTGATCGAGTCAATTTTACGATTGTACTTACTGTAGTTCACAAACCAACAAAGTTGTGCTTCTTAATCTTCTTTCAAACGATGATAATTTTAAAATAACTTTCTGAAAATAAACTATCATTCCCACTGCTCATCTTTAAGAAATGTCAATCTTGTTCAAACATATCAGGCATGTTAATTGCATTTCGTTGCTAATCTTTGGCACAAGTAGCTATGAGCTTCTCTTATCACCGACATATATCAAATTATAAGATTTGAGATAGGGATATGATTAATATTTTGGGGTAATTCAGCTGACATCTAATTTTACCCCGGATCTGATACCATATTAATCATGTAGTTTCTAGTTAATACCATTACTTTGTTAATAATTTCACGTCATTTTTTCACCTTAAAATACAACAAAATATCTGTGAAAAAAGTAAAATGTACGAGACAGATCTAAACGGTTCTCAATTTTGATCGTATTCTTTAAGAGCTACTAGAATACAGAATTAAACATGTTGTTGTTTTCAGCTCTGATATTTTGGATGAAAAATCGAATTATTGCCATAGTCAGTTTAGTTGGCGTTGACGTGGCGTTCGGGTCCGCGAGAGAGGATTCTCGTTCTTTCAACATTTGCATATATTTAAGGAGTTAAAAAGATATTATTTCAAACTAAACCCATACTTACAGTTAACAGCATCGTGAAATTGACTCTCATTTCGATCAAAAGCATTATATGATTGACTTTGTTGATATGAATGATATTGGAATGGTTTTGGAATGAAATTGAAAGAGCGAGAGGAATGTGTTTTGAATGAAATTAAAGGGAAGTAATTCAATATCGCTTATTTTGTCCAATATAAACAAAATTAGCGATATTTATTACCCCTCATTAATAAAAAATACATACAACCAATTTATAAATAGATTTGTATGTCTTTCCGACCAATTCAGCCGGTTCCAAATCAGTCGATGACATCATGGATTTCTTCTAGCAATTTTCTTTTTACTTTGAATTTCGTTGACTAATTATGATTTTTATTGAAATTCGAACGTTTTTGTGTGGTTTGATTGAGCGTTTGGAATGAATAAATGACTTGGAATGCTATTGATCGTTATGAGAGTCAATTTCAAGATGTTACTGACTGTACGCATCATTAAAGGTATTATAAGTAATCAAGAATCACGTTAACCCTTTGCTGTTTTACAAAATTTTGGACCTGTCCAAATTCAAAGGTTTTGCAGACGAAAATTTAAGTGGATTTAACTTGAAAAAATAACCATAATGTAGGGTAGAAAATAGTGTGGAAAAAGAAGAAATTGCTTGTCAGAAGCAATTTCTTCTATTTTCACAATGTTTTCTTAATCATAAAATCACAGGCACGTAAAAAGCAGGGATTAAACAGCAAAGGGTTAAAGGAGAATGAAGCCAGTACACGAGAACATCCAAAAACGAACGTCAAGACATTATACTGACGCCATATGGTCTGTATTTTTGTTCAAATGACGTCATGTATAAAGACAGTCACAGAAATTTGCGAATTGAAAATTAAATAAATTTGACCAAGTTATCGCTGGAACTAAGAGGGATACTTTTTATGCTACTGGAGATGGATAAGAAGAAAGTATAATGAATTGTTTGCAGATAAAGAGAACCTATCCTTATCAGTGCAGTAATTAGCAATTTCAGAAATTGCTCTAAGAAAACTCATTCGGAACAGTTGCTGTTGATTGAGAGTTTTGAAAATGTCTTAACCATTAAACAGTGCTTCATAAAAAATACAAAATACATAACGATTTGGAAATGTTTTCTTATATTTTAGGAACGTTTTTGATCGATTTGTTTGAGTGATTGGAATGAATGGGGCGTTGGGTGAGTGATATGGAACGGTTCTGATCGCGGTGAGTGTCAACTTCACGATGTGTTTTATTATATTCGATCTAAAGCTATACAGTTAATTACATCGTGAAATTGACATTTAACTCAATCAAAATCATTCTAAATCGATCTATCAGCAAACCATACATTACATCGTGAAATTGACATTTAACTCAATCAAAATCATTCTAAATCGATCTATCAGCAAACCATACATTCATTCCAGACACTCACTCAAACCATTCATAAACGCTCTAAACTAACTGAAAAACATATAACAACAACTTCGTTCAAAATAATAATGGCTAGGAAAAATATCAGAATTTCACTTAATATTTAATTGAAATTGTAAGCGACTGATAATTTCTTGAAGAAATAGGGAGCTATCTAATGAACTTGTATGCATATTTTATTAAAGGGGGGTAATCAATATTGCTAATTTTGTTCATCCTGAACAAAATTTGCAATACTGGATTACCTCCCATTAAATTCACTCAAAAGTCGCTCCACACACTCATTCAATTTAATTCCTAAATCATTCCATAATCATTCACCTTGTCAATTTCACGATGTTTTTAACTGTAACAGAAAAGTTATTTCTCACCTACAGTTATCAACATCGTGAAATTGACTAGGTGAATGATTTTGGAATGATTTAGGAATGAAATTGAATGAGTGTGTGGAGCGAGTTTTGAGTGCATTTAATGGGAGGTAATCCTATATCACAATTTTTGTTCGAGATGAACAAAATTTGCGATATTGATTACCTCCCTTAATAAAAAAAAGTGCATACAAGTTCTGTGCAGCTCCAAATTTCTTCAAGAACCTTTGGGGCGCTAACTATTTGAATTATGTCAGTGAAATCGCGATATTGCTCTGTCAAAATTTATTTTGAATGATGTTGATTATATATTTTTCAATGGGTTTGATCGTTTTTGAATGGTTTGAGTGAGTGTTAGGAATGAATGATTGGAGCGCTGAGTGATCGATTTAGAATGGTTTAGATTGAGTTGAATGTCAATTTCACGATGTTATTAACTGTAGCTTCCTTTGTATTCTAGAACAAACAGCCACCAGTTATTTCCTTGTCTTACACATGCGTATGACCCTATTCTTAATGACGTCACCGCGACGTCATCTGACGCACGATTTCGCAAAACCTGTATCATCTGGGACTGCAATAAATGGGATGCTTAACGATCTGTTGTTAATGTGATAAAAAACTTTGTTAACTCGATTTTGGTTGATACAAGCTGATGTTAACCTCGTTTCGATTGCCAAGACTCTCTCAGAAATATTTCTATTCTAGGTCCAGTTAAGACTAGCTTGTCTCGAACAAAATCTCATAACATATCCTTTATTTCTTCAATTAGTTATCGGATTTTTTTTTAAATCGAAGGGAGCTAGATTATCAATACAATAGTCGAGTATTCATGCCACTAAACCTTTGGTAGGGTGAAGCATCGGTTCTTTAAAATATCATTTTGCACATTTAAGAAAAAAAATGTGATTGCAGTAATCAAAAGGTTTGTGAAAAGTACATTCGACTAAAAATAAAAGTACACTTTGGCTTACTTGGAATAATTGGAAGAAATATTTTCAATGGTGCTTATTTTGGAATGATACTATAACAATGAGTTGTAGATATTCGTGGATTACTATAGGCTGTTCCATACTTGCATTAGGTAAGATTTATTTAGCAATAGTCTTTAAGTATACTACTCCAAATTTGATAGGGACCACTTTTACAAATACGCCTAGTGTTTACCTGAGAATGAAAGGTACGGACATTTCTTCTAATCATGGTTAAAAGTGTTCGAAAAAGCTGATACTTTAGCAAACAATGGAAGCGGAACATTGGTTTAAACTTGGAGCGGGAATTTTTGCGGAATTCAAGGGACGAAGGGTGAAGAAGTCTTTGATGAAAATCCAGATATTCGATATAATTCTGCTATAAAATTGTTTTTTGTTTTTTTTTTTTTTTTTTTTTGAATATGGTGCATTCGATACATCCTCTTATTTCTCACACCAGTATTACCATTATAACCTTTCCTTGCCTCCAGCTGCTATCCAACATAGGTCTTCGATTTTCAATTTATTGGTGGGAGACAAATAGTCGGAAAGGATGAGTACCGCCGTCGGGGATCGAACCCGGAACCTTCTTATCGAGAGATCGACGCGCTACAAACTGCGCTATTACAATGGCGTTATTAGAAATGTTGAAATCGGCTTCGTTTTAACCAAACATTTCCGGTTATATGTAAAGGGCACTTTCGACTTTTCAAAACATACGTCATCAATTACGAAATCGTTACGTAATTATCTTCTACTAACAATCTACAATTGAAAAAAAGACAGCTTCCGAAAGAACACGAGTCATGCCGATTTCAACATTTTTTCATCAGGGGTGGACTCCCTTAAAGTAGTGGAACCGTAATAGTTCAATAACGTTTCGAGAGTCATTAACTTTAACAGTTTTAACCGAGGGTTCCTAATGATTATCATTAAGAAACCTCGGTTAACACTGCTACAGGGCATTTCTTCCAAAACATTGCGGAACGTTACGGTTCCACTACCTTAATGTCATTTCTTAAACAAAAATAAGATTTAGATTACTTTTTCATATCAACAGTAGTTTTGTGTTCTTAGACACACTTTCAACATGTCCTGCCATCATCGCGTATACGTCCGTTTAGATGACACCATCATGACGTCATATGAAGAGTTTTAAAGCTACTCTTTCACAGATTGGGTTAATGCAGGTTTTTTTTTATATTTTTTTGTAAACTCAAAGACAGATATTCCTGAATTTAGCGGAGTTCCATTCCGAAGAAAAGCAACTACTAACGCCTAAAAGAATTTTCTTAAATTTTGAGCCAATCATTTAGGCCCTACGTATGCAATTCCGCTTGTCTGTCCCATTTTATCAAAGGTCAAGGTCGAAGTATTTGTCAACTTGGAAACTTCATATCGATTCATGCGAAAAATGAAACATTATACAGAAAAAACAACAATTTCATGATTTATAAACTGGTTATAAATAGACTGGTTCTGTAACTGACATTGCCGCTTCGAACATTCAAGCTGCAATTATTTTTCAATTTAGTGCCATACCCATGTGCGAATCTTAAACATCGGAAAATGCACAAATTTCCGTATCTAAGAACCAGTTTTGTATTTTTTCAATGAAAAACTGTGAAAGAGCAGGAAACTCTCTGGTGGTTGTTTGTTATAGAAAACAAGGTTAGATATTTTAGGAACTAATGAGTTTTTTTTTAAGTTGTACTATTCATGGATTTTGCGATAAAAGAAGATCAAAAAATTAAAAATCGTCACGTGAAAGACATACGACGCAGAAAAATTAACGGTAGTCTTTAAAAGACTTATAAAGAGCATGGTTTCCCTTAAACGAGTTTTCATATATAGGACCTTTAGAAGCTTGCAAGCATTTTTTTTCTTTGTCGTTTGTTTTCAAAACTGTCTCACATCTAAAAGCATCAGACACGTTTGTGAAATTTCATTTCGTCAGTTTTATTCTCAAGCGTCACAAATTACAGGATTCACTCGATTAAAACTCTAAATTCCGTGCGAATGGAATAAATTACAATTAAGGTGATTTTTGAGAGAAAACAGACAACGTTATCAACTGTTTCATTTAATGTGATGTGGAAAATTTGATTGTCTGCTGAGTTATGATGGAAAAGTGTTGGAATTAAAACTTTGGGAAAAAATAAGGAGAGACTTGCTCAGAAGCGTATAAATTTCTGGGACCCGAAAAGGGCGTTTACTTTTTTTCTCCTTGACACTGATCTTTTCAGGTGGTATTGGCCTAGACTTGACCTATAAATGCGACTCTTTTGAATCTTTAACCAAATTTAATACAAGCCTTGTATACTTGCTATGCTTGTTTGATGTTACCAAAAATATTAAGCCGTTTACTAAAGGACAACGAGGTAGCAGTGCAGGAAAGTAAATGCTAAACAACATGTTGTCCCGAGGACCACTCCCGCCTTACAACTTATACCATTTGACTGGCTAGTTTTTATGTGTGTAAGTATGTTTATGCAATACTTTGCGATGTACAGCAGCCTAGACAAGATGACCCAAGTATGCATGTACGAATGTAATACAAACAAGTGCTTGAAACTAATTTATCCAAATACACACTGTTGTACTTTCAAGTATTTATTAAGAGCATTATCTTTCGTAAATACGTTTTATATGCATATGAAAACGTGTTTATATGAGAAACCAAGCTCTCCATTGTGAGCACTTACTCTTCCTTAGCATTTTTTCTTTCTGTATTGTTTAGTGTATGCAACTAATTTTTCTCACGTGTTTCTAAGTGTCTTTAATAATAAACATCTATCAGAGATATCATTGTCTAACGCATATGTAAGATCAAAATCAAACTGCCGTCATCGCGGTGTTTTCGCGGTATTTCAATAATCAGAGCGTTTGAAAAATTGTTTTCAACGTACAATATGTGAGGAAAAAAGCTGTTACTTGAGTTTTTTAAAACAGGCAAGCGCGTTATATTTTTTCTATTCTTTTATTACCTCTTGTTGTCATAGCATGTGATTCATCCGTGGAGACATACAAACAGAAAAGTACGCATAGTTTATTAAAGGGAGGTCAAATATCGCTGATTTCGCCTCAAAATTCAATAATCGAACTAATTCAATTTCGTGTTAAAATAATAAATAAAAAAAATAACCGTGTCAATTTCACAATGTACCTACCTGATTGAGTGTTTGAAACATTGGATGTTCTCTTGTACCTCGTTGTCCTGAACGCAGATCCCGGACCGTGGCAAGCCAAATGTAACTAGCCCCTGAGTATACCGTCTTTAGTGTAATATTTAGAACTCACTCAGCCTACAATGACCGATCACACTAACGATCGTCGTTTTTTTTCATTGACAATGGCGAAAGAGATCTAAAAAAAAAATTGATAATAAGGGGAGATTCGTCGTATAACTTGCAAAACAAAACTACTAAACTCACCTTTAAAAGAACGAAGAACATGTATTTTCCCGGGAAGTTTTCCAATGTTTTTGTTTTCCGACTAAATGTTGTGTGTTTTCCTTTAATATTAACGATAAATATAAATGGCATATATGAGAAATGTTTGTTGCAATGTCAGATCGATATTTTAATGAGTGAAATACAAAACGATATTTTCAAGAGTGATTTCACCATGGGTGAAAATATAGCTTTTCTTGTTCAAGAAATGGACGATTTAATCAATCTTACATGACTAACAAATAATCATTTTAATCCTTTTATACTTAAATGAGCCTAGATTAGAATATTTTTGGACAAATTTTCTGAAAATGTGTAAAATTTGGGCTTTTTGACGATATTTCCTTTTTTGGCTCCGCTATGGCGACGAGATTATAGTTAGTTACATCGTGAAATTGACATTCACCTCATTCACAACCATTCTAAATCGCTCACTCAGCGCTCCTATCATTCCTTCCAAACACTCACTCAAACCATTCAAAAACTCTCAAACCTGCTGAAAAATATAGAATCAACAACGTCATTCAAAATAAATTTTGAAAGAGAAAATCGAGATTTCACTGACATAATTCAAATTTTTAGCATCTCATAGGTTCTTAAAGAAATTGGAAGCTATGTATAGAACTTGTATGCATTTTCTTTAAAGATAAGTAATCAATTTCGCTTATTTTGTTCATCCTGAACAAGATTTGCGATAAAGGATTACCTCCCATTAAATTCACTCAAAACTCATCACACTCATTCAATTCCGAAATCATTCACTTTGTCAATTTCACGATGTTGTTAATTGTAACAAGTGATCAAGTGATGATCTTTCGATATTTCTCAATAATCTAACGGAAAGCATTGAAATCGAAATCCGCAATTCTTTCTACATGTTACAGAAACTGACAATTCGACACTTCAAATGTAAGTGAAAAATATAAGAATCTGACAAAAAAAGCTTTTCATTACCCTTGAAACGTAACATCATTATAATTATCTTAAGCTCCAGTTAAGATCTTTTGACGCTTACATATAATCGTTCTTGTGTCTCGAGCGACAGAACTAATTCAGTTAGTCGTAACAAAAACTGACATATGTATTTATGTCCGCGCATGTTTTGTCTAAATGTTCTAACATGTTCTTCAAATGTCAAATTATAAAAGCAAAAGTCTAGAAATACCTAGAAGATTTACGAACTTGGTCGATATTTTGCTGTCCAACATAATGGGATAAATGTCAATTAGAAAAAAAGAAGAAAAGATCTTTTGAAGTTCTTCAAATAGTTAAAGAAAAGTCTAACCTCCGAGCCGGGGCATACGATTTTCACCAATTTCAAAAACATGTATGCGCAAAGCATCTCGGGGACTGCAGTTGCAAGAACATGTAAGTCATTGAGCGAGATATTTTAGAGTATAGTCGTAGGCTACCGACAATAAACAAGCTTAAACATAATGTAACAGAATCCAGTTAATTTACTTTGCCGTGATTTAATTGAAACATTGTTTTGAGCTATTAATATGTATTACGTACTTTGTCCGTTGTATGAAAAAAAAAAAAAAAAAAAAATAGGGAGGCTGGGAAAAGAGCCTCGACAATTATCAATTCCCACAATACAACACACTAGGTACGCATTGAATTTATCTAATAACATCTAATTGTTTAAATCAATGTTTCTAAAAGAAATGCAAGTTTCTAAATATAACCGCATTATGTCATTGTTCTAAAAATATCAACGATGATATGTGATAAATGTAATATCATAAATAATATCATATGGATTGAAATAGACTGGCTTCCGTCCCACTGATCTGAAGTATTGTGAAATTAGCAATTCAAGTATAATTTCTTATCAGCTTATTTTTCTCCGACTGGCCGATCAGTGGGTCAGTTTTTGAGAATATGGGAGGTAATTTGAAATAGTAAAACATGAGTGGTGTACCTTATTTAACATTAACTGGCAGCCTGGGAACCAGGCTAGGATTGTAATCACATGGATATTTGTATAGTTATTTATATAAGACAAAACACTACACAAATTTTCTGATCAATAAATAAAATACGACTAAGTAGTTTATCTGAAATATCAGATGCTATATAGCTCACAGTTTGACAATATTATGATTAATTAACCGATATTGAAAATATTACAGAAAAGAACATCTTGAAATTGACAATATGAAAATTGGAATGATTTTGGAATGAAATCGAATGAGGAGTGCATTTTGATTGATTGAATGAAGTTAAAGGGGGAGAGGGTAACAATATCGCTTATTTTGTTAAACATGAACAAAATTAGCGATATTTATTATTTCCCTTCATTATAATATTCATGTGTACCATAAATAGATATTTGTGCTTTTTCGAACCAATCAAACGAGCCAAAATCAACAATATTCATGAAATCGTGGATTTCTTCTAACAACATTTAATTTGTATTTGGTAGTTGATCAAGTACTCAATACAATGTTTAATGTATAATAAGGCCAACGGCCCATACACACAATATAAACACATAGTACAAAACAATTATTGTGAAGGTGTGATTAACAAAGCATTTTGGGGTCATACACAAACAAAATTCCGAACATATTAATTCAAGTATACCAATTTGACTAAACCCTTATGTTTCGGACACTTCAATCTTAAACAACCATATAGGGAAGTTTTGGCTTGTGATTGCGTTATTTAATCAAGTAAAAAGAGGAATTCTTGCGCTATTCAACACCAGATCATTTTAATAAGATAAATGATATGAGAAGCCTCAAGGTAGGGCGGATACCAAGATCTGATCTCATTCGCGATGAGGTCAGAGCATGGCCCGCGAGACATTGAAAGCTACTCATTTATTTATGTATACATATATATAAAAATACAAACTTTTTTTATTAGAAATTTTCAATTCTTGTGAATTCAAAAAGACAGTTCGTTTGTCTAACGCATGAAATACAAACATTGCTAAATTTCGAATTGCATTTTCATTTTTTGAAGACATTAGATTATAGAATGAAGTCTCTGTTGGAATATTACTATACCTAGAATCAATATATCGTCCTCGGAGATTATTGTATAACGGACAAATTAAAATAAAATGCAACTCATCTTCGACCTCAGCATCACAGTAAACACAAAAGCGGAATTCTCTTGGAATTCCGTAATGTCTGCCTTTTTCGACCATTAGTGGATGTGAAGCATTTCTAAATCTAGCCAAACAAGATCTAAATTTACCAATATCAATAACTGATAGGAATTTCTCTTGTTCAAATGAGACATTAAAGGAACTGTAATATTTCAATTTCCTATTTTCGATACAACTTGATCTCCATTCTTGTAGATATTGGTCTTTCAGACATTGAGAATATTTGTATAAAAACATTTTTGTATTTCCTACTCCTTGATTTTCCCAAACATGACCAAAACCATTCATGTATAGGTGTGTTCGTAAATTTGTTACCCAATTTTTATACCCTAGATTATCAAAATATACTAACATTTTATAGCAGAGCTTAACTAATCTATTATCTTGTAGTGTTAATATTCTTAGCCAATATTTAATAACTCTTTTTGAGGTCGTAATTCTAAGAGGAAATCTACCCGTATCGCCGACAACTGATACATTACTTGTTTCACAACTTACGTTTAATAAACGCTTGCACGCATAAATTTGTAATTGTTCGATACAATCCATATTATGTAATCCCCACAATTCGGATCCATAAAATACAATAGGAGCGATTTTCGCATCAAAAATCTTAAAGAATGCGTTTACTGGAACGTTCGACACATTTTCGAAAGATTTCATTAAATGCCCAAGTATCTTTTTTCCTTTTATAGAAGCGGTTTTTGCCATGTTATACAGCGAAAGTCTACTTGTGAATTCAATACCTACTTAAGAAAAATTATGTTCAACGTCGATCTTTCTGCCATCGTAAGTCCACTTCTCATTACTCTTGAGCTGATAACTTTCTTAAAGACGACTATTTTAGTTTTTGACAAATTAACTTTAAGTTTATACACATTAGAAAAATGGTTCAAAAGATCTAATTGGTTCTGTAAACCTTTCACTGTATCAGAAATAAGACCAATATCGTCCGCAAACATTAGCAAAAATATTTCGGTTAGATCGGAGAACAATTGTATACCCCTTACATTATTATCCTTTAAAATATTGTCAAATTCGTTAATAAAAAGCGAAAATAGCGCCGGACTTAATGGACAGCCCTGTCGGAGACCAACTGGACAAGAAAATAGATTACTTATACCTTTATCAGTTTTTACACATGCTTTAACATCATTATAAATAGCTTTGATTGCTTTAAGTAGATTACCACTTACACCATTTTTCAAAAGAACATCATATAATAGTGAACGGCTAACGGAGTCGAACGCCTTTTCGAAATCAATAAATGCAACGTAAATAGTTTTTCCATTCTTCATTAGATATTTTGATATAACGGAATAAAGAATAAACGCATTATCAATTGTATTGTATCCAGATCTAAAACCAGATTGTGATTCAGACAAACGCTGGTATGCTTCTACGTAGAATGTCAAACGCTTATTCAAAATCGAAATATATAATTTGCTTAGAATTTCCATGAGTGCAATGCCCCTGTAGTTTGATGGATCGTTTATGTTTCCCTTTTTGTGTATTGGGACCAATAATATCTTGGACCAGTTGGTTGGAAATTCTCCCTTTATAAAAATTCTGTTAAATAAAAGTCTAATGTATGGCAATAAAACAGAAATGCCGTACTTTAATTGTTTTGGACTAATTTTTCCGGAACACGATTTATTCAAATTTAAAGAATTTATAGCAAACATTATTTCCTCGTCCGAGATATGTGAGTTAAAGATTATACTAATTTCATCCTGTGAATCTACTGTAATTTCATTTACAATTTCAACATTTTCTTCATTGTTGTTTCCTAGTAGTGTTTTGAAATGATTGTACCAGTCACTCATCGTAATACATGTAGAATTTTCATTTCGCTTACCAGAAAGTTTTCGAACCTCTTTCCAAAAATTGTTGCCTTTAATCGAATTCTGCAGTTTCATCAGTTGATCTTTACTATGTTTATTCTTTTTTTGTTTACATTATGACTTGAAATTCGATTTATGATGTAAATAAACGTGTAGATCATTATCATTACGACTTTGACGAAAACATCTTAAAGATACTTTTGCCAGCTTTTTCATTGCAAGGCATTCTGAATCAAACCAATCTTTATTTCGAGAACTACCTCTTTTCTTAGAATAAGATTTCTTGAAATCTTTGGATCCCTCTATTATCAACATTTCAAAATTATTAAGAATATGATCAATAGAAATACCATGATCGACTAACATGCGTTCGAGATGTTCAAATTTACATTCATTTATCAGATTTTCTAACGATTGTAAAAAATACTGCGAGTTATGAAGGTTTATATCAAAAAAGCTAATTTTTTCCTCATCTTGATGCGTTCTTTGCTTTTGTTCACCGCATTTACTATCTATTTCCAACAGTACTGGCATATGAGTACTCTCTGGTACTGAAAGAATTTCAAAATGATGGACAAGATTAAGCATACTGTCTGAAAGTAAAAAATAGTCTATGACACTGCATCCATTTTGACTTATGAATGTATAATCTCCACTGTTTGCGTCTTTACCAAAACGACCATTTATTATCGATATTGAATAAATTTTACAGAAATCGAGTAGTTGACGACCAAAGGGCATGGTTCGACTTCCTATATAAAGCGGCCCAATTTTTTTGTAAAAAAATAAGTATACCCTTGACAAAAAATGGCCTCTGAAATACTTAACTGCATTTCTCAACCGTCCAGAATGGCCAATTTTTCCCATAATTTCTACCCCTTTTCATGTGTTTTCGTGACTCAAAGAGGGTGTGGAACAGGCTTTCTGGCCTTTTTCGCCCATTTTTGCGCTCTTCAGATCTAATTTTCTGGTAGAACGACACTCACGACCACAACAAGTTTTATATAATATAATGTAAAATAAAGTTTTAAAGACCTTTATAGACTAAAAATTCGGGGCGAATCATACGTTGTATGTTTTATTCGAAAAAAATGTAATTTTTATTCTCATCGTTACCCTCAGCGATGGTTATGGACAGTTTCTTTATTTAAAAAATGGAGGCAAAGAACCGGACATTTTCTAGTAAAAAATACCCTGTTAAAGTAAACCAGTGAATAAATCGTGAACAAATCGGTAGTTCTGTCCTAGATTAAATAGATTTTGAATGAAATTTATTGAAAATCATTTACATATTGATGCTTGAACGCGAAACTTTTCACTAATCTCGTTGTCAAGTAAACAAATGCACTTTGACGTTACCTACGGTCGACACCCCTATCCTAAAAGTGTGAGAAATTTGTGAGAAATAAAAAAACAAACAAAAATACCTAATTATTTAAATCTCCGTATATAATAATGAATCGAAAACAGTTCGTAAATGGGCGATAAGGGTATTAGCTATAAATAACACAAAAATATCTATCTGGTTACACATTCGACGCCGTGGTCTAGTGGATATGTATAATGCCTCCCTTCCCAGCGTCGCAGGTTCGAATCCCGGTCCGTCCATTTAGATTCCCATCGAATTAGTGCTTTTTTCTTTTTCTTTTATCTTTTTCGGAGTTGTAAGGCATAAAAGTTTTCATATTGGAAAACAGGGTTAAATGCATGGTCTTGACATCTGAATGCAAATAGTAGGCCTACATATTTTTTCATCAAAAATTAATTTTCATTTTCTCTTGATAGAAAATAGAATTGTTAGAAAAATCCAATGTTTTTTCCATGTTAAATGTTTAATTTGTTACATTGACAAACTTTCAGATATTTGCATACCGTATTTCATATGATACACGCCTCTGCTTCAATGCAAAACGTCATGCAAAACGTTATTTCAAACAATTTTCCAAAATTCCAATATGATTGAATTGATTAATTGATTGAATGGAGTTTAACGCCGCTTTCAACGTTATTTCAGTTAATGCGCAGCGGCTGGAGCACCTAACAATGGATTCCTGGTATTTCTCTCACTAGTACAACCACCACATTCTTTCCTAGCCCCCAGCCGCTATCTCACATAGGTCTACGATTATCAACCCATTGGTGAGAGACAAATAGTCGGAAAGAATGAGTGCCGCCGTCGGGGATCGAACCCGTGAACTCTAGATTGACAGTCCGACGCGCCACCAACTGCGCTATGACGGCGGCGCCCTCCAATATGATTGAAAGCTTTTGGCTAACGACACGCTTTTTTCTATTCATGTATTAGCGGCTAGAATTTATGCCATTAAATTGAAATAATAACAAAATATTTTTATTCTGTTATTGCAAGACACGTTCCAAATTTTGGAAACTTTGATTTTTTTACAGCGGTCGATCAATATGCAAGTTATACTGGAAGCAGAAACTGAGAAAACAGCCCTGCTCTCAGTTAGACAGAACAATACTAACTGATTGATCCCGCTTTGCACGCAATTGCACGAGCATAGCAGGGTATTATAAGCAAACAGTTATCGACGTCTTGTAAGCCTGTAAGCAGGGCAGTTTTATGAGATCGACATACGTGTACAAAAAAATCGATGTTCGAAGGAAAAACGGACTGACCATAACCTTGTCAATGATGAAATATAAAATTCTGTTTTACCTTCTCAAATAATCCCAAATATTAATGCACCCATTACCCGTGACCTGCTGTGAAAACACAACACAGTTGGTCTCGACACAGTAAGACATGCAACATTATGGTTTTCTCGTGTTTTCAGTATAAAGATTTTCGACTCGGATTTTATGTTTTGAGTCGGATTTAATACAATTTTTGTTCAAGGTAAAATATTTTAGAAATATTTACAATACAGTGTGAAGACATGAGAACTTGTTGCCAAAACTTTTCATCAAAAGTGAAGGGAAGTGACAGTCAACATTTTAAACATTTGGTGCGCTTAAAAAACAAATGTATCATTTTACCTTTGAAAAACCTGTGGAAAAGATATTGCTCACAAGTTTTTTTTTCGACTATTGGATTGGTTTTTCAATCAAACTTGATAAAGATCATCGTACGAATGCTCCTTGAATAAATACTTAGAGAGAGTGCTTGTTGGAAAATATAAAAGATACATCTTAGATGTGTACTAAATCAGCCGGAACGAGTCCAACGATCAGCCGGCCCATCGCCAGATTAGTCTCTGATCCGATATCGACTCCGAAAATCCCTAAGACGTCGCCGTTTAGTCGAAAAGTTATAACTTGGTGGTACAAGTTTACTGACGCGTCGCGCGCCGATCTTGGAATTTGTTTAATAGGCACATGCAAAAAGTAGACGCGGATGCGCCATCGACTAGTCGTTGATTCAAATCACAGATAAAAATAGCATACCTAGTTGTTGGTAATGCAAAGCCGACTCGTCGTTCTCGGAACGTTTATTTGACAATAGCTTTTAAGAGTTGATATTTGTAGTGAATTAAACCTTTGAATGTAATGATGATTCTAGTTTTCATGTTTTGGCAGATAAAGAATTTTTAAGCTTTCGATGTTGGCTACCAAGGCATGACCAGGTATCACCAGAAATTAAAGATAAACCCATGATTTTCACATTCTTTTTTATGACCTTTGACCTTTGTGTATGACTCTAATTTCGTTCTATAGAATTCGATACTATAAGACTGTTAGATAAGACTTTTGGTCGGCATTTTTCGACATTTCAGTCACCATGGAAATCAGACTTTGATGAAACTAAAATCATTAAACAAGCTTGGTAGAGCTTTACTCAAGGAACATCCCTACCAAGTTTCAAATTGTTTGGCATGGTGGTTTAGGAGAAGAAGATTTTTTTGTAAGATTTTGTCATTTTTGGCCTTTCCGTTACCATAGAAATCACAGTTTTTGATGAAATTAAATTCTTTTAACAGCCTTGGTGAAGCTTGACCAAAGAAACATCCCTACTAAGTTTCAGCTTGATTGGACCAGTAGTTTAGGAGAAGAAAATCTTTTTCTAAGATTTTCGGCAATTTTTGGCCTTTCTGTAACCATGGCAACCTGAGTTTTTTCTAGAATTAAATTATCTTTTCAACTTTGGAAGAGCTTCATTCAAGGAACATCCCTGCCAAGTTTCGGCTTGATTGGTCTAATGGTTAAGGAGGAGAAGATGTTTCAAGAAATTGCTAACGGACAGACAGATGCACGAACAGATAGACGGACGATGGATGGTGAGTGTTCACAAAAGCTCGGCTTGAGCACTTTGTGCTCAGGTGAGTGCTCAGGGAACTAATAACTCGTTCTCAAACTTCTGTCTACTTGAAATGCTCATATAATAAAAGTTTTTTGTATTGAATGGAAAAAGTCCAAATTTTAGAATTATTAGATTATTGACTGGTTGCCATGGTAACCTTGGTCGTCTTGGAGGACTTCTTTTTCATTTTTCTAACAAATAATGATTAGAGGGATCAAAAATTCAAATTTCGTAGAAAATTGAGTTTGGGCCATTTTTGGTGGTTAGTGAACCTTGTCCTTTATTAAGTTTAGTGTCGGAATTTGCTCTTGTAGGTAATTCGTAAGTGTCAAATAAATCTTGTACACCAGAGAACTCTGGAACATTAATGGGAAATGAAACGTTTTCATCAACACTTCCTGTTCTTGCATTCAGATCCCCGCTTATCATTATCGGATATTCCAGAAGGTTATTTTCGAAAAGAAATTGTTCTAAAACACGTATTCCAACATTATTTTTATCATTGTAGAAAGGGGAGTTTTCAGGGGGTAGATATACTGACATATATATACAATCAAGACTTGTTCCTAACATGTTCTTATCAACCTTTAAAACAATGCCGTAGCTAAAATTTTGGCAAATTCTTTTAACAAATTTACAGAGATGATTTTTAACAAAAACTACCACGCCTCCCATAGGTCTACCACCACGCACAGATTTCTTAGCGTTACAGAAAAAAGACAAATAATCTGGAAAATATGACTGTGCATCAAAATCATCTAACAACCAGGTCTCTTGTAGGGAAATAACGTCATAATTAGAAAGGAATTTTACACAATCTGAATTCAGTTTATTATTTAAACCTTCAATGTTCCATGTTATATACGATATTTTGGTATTCCGTGATGAGCGTTGGCCATTGTCCTATTTACTATTATTTTCTTCGTCGACAACGGGATTATTTCCATCTGTTCCTAGTCTTTCTTCGGCAACCTGAGCTTTCAAAAATCACGATTTCTATCATCTAGTGTGCGCACTCCTCGTTTTTGTTTCTTAGATGTTTTTTTGTTGGACATTGGGTTAAGTAAAAAGTTTACCATTTTTGAAGTAGGCATTTAACCCTTGATCATTTGCTTCTTTTATTCGTTCGCGCTGGCTTACACTTAGATCATTTGAGATTCTGATGTTCTTTGCCCTCAATTGATCGCGAAAATTAAACAATTCTAGTTTATCCTCGAGTTTATCGAACTTTACTATCATCATTCTAGGGACTCCAGACCGTTGTTTACCTACACGTATCGCCGACACTATGTTTATTGCCGTATGATCTTTAGAATCAATAACAGAAAGTACTTCATCCTTTACGACATTAACTGAGGATTTTACATCAGATTCAAGCTCTGACAGACCAAATATTCTTAAAGAACAGTTTAGTTTGTCAGATTCAAATCGGTTTAACTGCTCCTCTACCCTTTCTAAACGTCTTTGATACTCATCGTTCTGTGCAGTACAATCACTATAGAAGCCATCCAAATTGCGTTCAAAGTTTTCCATGGATTCTTCTACTTCTGTAACACGTTTATCAACGATTTCATTACTTTCATCAATACGTTTCACTTTAGTTTTAAGCCATGACAACTCATCTTTCACAGTTTTAAGCTCACTTTTAAATTCATTTCTCGCGGCCGTTAGTTCCAAAGTCATTCTAGTGCTAGACTCGGCAATTGCATTTAGTATCATAGCAGTCTCTGCAGATGGGTGAAATTCGGAACCAGGACCAGGGTTGGTCTCTATATCGCCAGCTAAAAGTAACAGTTGTTTTGAATAAGTCCCAAAAAGAGCACCATACATTGTACTAGTGGATGACCAATTTAGATTATAGTATTTGCATTCATAACATGTATCCAATAACGTCATTCCATTATTTTGTAAGAGACACCTATACATTGCGCTATGTGCTGCCAAGGTGATATAGGCCAATATGAGTATGAAAATTGAATAGCCACCAGTTACAAAAGTTCTGAAGTGGACGTCAGATCCATGCGTTTGAGGATTATATTTTGAAGTTTTAGAATTATGTTTCGGCCTCGCTGATCGAAAATTAAAAACTCCAATTCTACAGCGATAAACTTCTAATGTGACTCCCATTCTGTCTTTTAAATACCTTGATATTGAGAAGTAACATCCAATATTTCAACTCCAATAGGTACAAATAGTCAATAATGGTACGAACAGCTCACCATAGGCAGTTAAGGGGTTGAAAAATAGTTATTCCATTCACCGTTTTATCACAGGTAACTGACGATAATTCACCATGTACACTTAATTAACGGTACAAATCCCAGTCGTTCGAAAACTTTGTTCACTTGACCGTGACCTTATATGGCATTATATAGCTTTGATATTTAAAAGCCACGACAAATTTTGACTCACAAAAGCACAAAAACGTGATTCCTTAACCAACTTCAAAATCCAGGTCCCTTTAGCTGATGACAAAAGTAGTATATAGTGTCAATTTCTATACAATTTGATGCTTATTTATTCCATATAAACCGTATATAACCAGAGCGACGGAACACGTCTTATCACCACACCTTCACTATTCACACAGTGTACATGTGTACATGTTAAGTGATTTAGGAACGTTTAATATTAAATTGAGTGAGTATTTGGCATGACTGGAACGTTGAGTGAGCGACTTAGAATGGATTTGCTTGGAACGAGATTCAATTTTACGGTGAAACTAAATGTTTTTTTATTAGAAATGTGAGTGTAGATAAGATGGATCGTTATGCAGAGCTTATTAAAAAAATGAGGTAAGTATGTCATACAATGTACACAGCATACAATTCTTCCTTTTGATTTATTACAAAAGTGTTTTTGGAATTCATACGACAAAATACCAGCCCATAGTGAAAACGGTCAAAATTATACAAGCTATATTCTTTACAAACCCATCGACTACCAAGGAAAAAAAGCCTATCTTGAAAGCCAGTGTATTTTATGTAGGAGACACTTAGCTAGTAAATTACGTGACACTTTATTACGATCGAATTCTAGCCAGGACGTTGATAACGAGGAAAACACATGAATTATAAATGCACCTTGGCACTTCCCCTAATGCCATCCTTAAGTTAATTTTCTGCAGGAGATTGTTATAAATTTCTCCAAATTTCGAACACATCCACGAGCAATTTCATAAAAATGTGGAGTATAGATAGTGAATGCGTAATCGAAATGCAACTCCTGTCCTCGAGGCCTAGCCTCGGTCTTTTGTTAGGTCAACATTTCTCGACGTTTACTAATCATTTTACATGTAATACTCATTTTTTTACATCGAGTTATGGAACTAAAAGCAAGCGTATACAAACTGAATGGTCAGGCTTTTAGTTTTATACCCAAATAAAAACAAACCTAAACTACGAATAAAGTTAAACGTGTATAAAGTGACCACTTTCGAAAACAACACTACTACCACCAACAAAAAAGCGGTCGTTAAAGAGAATGGTCGCTTAGCACATGTTTTGTTTGCAAATAAGAAACGTATTGATTTGAAAATGTATATAATAGATAATTTCTAAAATTCTATATTGTACAAACTCATTAGAATCGTCTCACTGAGACGATTCTTTTGGGTTTTAACGTAATAGGATTAATTTAGGATAATATTTACACCAATAGTATTTACCTAATAAGATATTTTGAAATACAAAAGGGAATTTTGAAATCGGTCTCATTATAAAATCAGTCGCTTAAAAGACGTGGTCGCTCGAGCAAGATCGACTGTACTTGCAGTAGTTTCATGTTCGAAAGGATTTTACCGCTAGTATTTTATAATCAAAATAGCGCCGATGTAGTGCTTCTAAAGGTAGTAGACCCGTAATAGTTCCGCAATGTTTTGGAAGTAATGAACTTTAACAGTGTTAACCGAGGTTTCCTAATGATTTTCATTAGGAAACCTCAGTCAACATTGTGAAAGTTCATGTGTGCTGAAATGTTGCGGATCTATTACGGTTCCACTACCTTAAACTGTTGCTAAAACAAATTCACAAGGCATAGTAGGCGGGTAGACGAAACATAAATTATTGTTACCGTCTTAATGGTCGTATAGGCCCTATTAAAGTAGGTGTAATCACATGTTAAGAAATAAAACAGGGGTTTCACTTAGTTTAAAGGCAATAAGTTTACACATATACCCCTCGTTCAGAAACTATTTTGTTCATTAAGTACGGATTCAACACAGTTTGAAAACCTAAACCTACAATTATTGCCTGAAGAACGCCTTTATTCAGGAGTACTTGTCGGGCGTTTACAAGCTATCTATGAAAGTGGATGTCTTATTTCCTTTGAAATAACGATGTAGGATAAATGTGAACCTTTTTAGGGAAATCTACGACTAAAATCGGATGTATCTATTGAGACTATTTTACAAATAAATACTACTTAAATAAGAGTATTAAGAAAACGTAAATATCCTATGTTACATCCGACGAGTATTTTAATTAGTTTGGCAACGATATGCGTTTCTGCATCCTTCTAGAGGGTATATAACTCGAATACGCTATTGTGACTTGTGATTACAGTACATTTGTAGACAATCGACCAGCCAAAATAGCGAATTCTACTTAAACCAGTATTTTTTAAATACATGTACCTTTCGATGTTTTGTCGAGGAAAAACGGTAGATTATCATTTTGATAAACTCATCGCTTTACCAGTGTAATTATCTAAAACATTCCCCGCTTTCGTTCATTTCATACTATCTGACGTCATTTAAGCGTAGCCCAAAAATCGCCTCACCATGAACGTTACCTAGCAAGCGCGTGCAAAATGAAGCGCTTTAGGAAAAGTGTCCTATATCTTTTACACTTTGTCTCATTTTTGCATAAAAGAAATAAAAAAAAAATCGTTTGTTTTTTCTAGTATGATCGATCGATATTTCTTTTCATGAACACCAAAAGCTATACTTTCACGAGTGGTGGTGCCACTTGTGAAACCACAACTCGTGAAAATGTAGCTTTTGTTGTGTGTGTATTTCCGTTTATTTATCGTCGCTACAGTACCACATGCCCCAGAAGACGGTTAGTTGTTACGGGGGTTAGTGCAAGGATACATGACGAAACTAGTGCTGAGATCCGCCATGGTTCTTTAACGTGCTCGGTGTTAAGCACCGTCTCACGGGGCCTCGGTATAACGTCTCATCCGAAAGACAATTAGTTTTGTTAGTGTACCAGCCCGGGAATCGAACCCATAGCTTGTGTTGTTCACTCATTCAAAAATAAATCGATCTTACACTGAAACAAACGATTATCATAAAAATATATACTTTCGGCGAACAAAAAAGATGAACGTTGATACATATGCATACACCCAATACATCTGAGGTATGCTGCAGGGATCTGCAATAGGCGGGTGACGTTCCAAATGACTAACGATTATATTCAGGGGTAATTTTTTAAGTGGGAAAGAGGAAAACTGCTGACATTAGAATACATGTAAGAATTCGCATCATCTAGTAGTTCCCTTACATCGTAAAATGGTTTCCAAAATATTGCCCGCGGAAGAGAAACATATCAAACCAACTATACAAACATTAGCAAAGTGGTTGTATCAAATAATTGAAATATAACTGACGTGTAACGTTTGTAATTTGTGTAAAAAGAAGCCATTGGTTTCTCATATCACGGACACACATCAAATTATAAGATTCTAGATAGAGTAATGATTAATATTTTTGTATAAATCAATTGACAACTAATTTGACTTTCGATCTGATATGACATTAATGAAGCAAATTTCCATTTAACTAGAAATTGCTTCTTAAGTTTTGGTACACGTAAGACAAACCCAATAACGTGATAAATCTGAATTTCTCGAAGCTTTAAAGACTCATTTGAACACATGGTTTGGTTCAGAACTCTACCTTTTTTACTTAAATTGTATGAGTCCATGCGTGTTGACATTTCCAACAATTTCAAAAGTGTGCCAACCAAAGACTCTGGCAATTATGCATCCGCACAGTCTGACCATAGTCTTCATTATGCGCTTTTCAGATAGGTAGGGTTGCAAAGTGTGTTTAGGCAGTCAGATAGTCTTCAAAATGCACCATGTAACGTCTACGCCGCTCAATGTTTCTATTCCACGCATATGTCAATATTGAATCGAGTAAAAAAAATTGATCAAGAATAGGATTTATGTAAAATACGCCTCAAAGTTTAATTGGAACTTTTAAGAGATGAAGAGAGTATGAATAAGTGTGCTAAGTTTTAATTTTATACCTACATGAAATCAATTAAATCTCTCTTCATATGTTATAATTTGATATTACGAAGGAAAACTATGAAGATTTGGCAATATTGATACATATTTCTTACGGGAATACTTTTTGAGGAAGCTTACAAAAAAGACGCCCATTGACCATTCATGTTATAGATTTGAATAAAAGAATATATATATCAAACCATTTAATCCTTATGTATATATCCTTTGGCTTTAGTAGATATTAGTAAGAAAGATTTGGTATTCGACCTAAAGCTATAGATAATAGAAAAGTTGTTTCTCTCCCAGCTTCCTCTGACTTCTAGACCGAACAGCCATTTGTGATATCATTGTCTTACACATGCATGTGATCGCATTCTAAATGACGACACCGCGACGTCATCTAACGCACGTTTTCGCAACACTTTTATCATCTTGGACTTCAAGAAATGGGATGCTTAACGTACTGTTGTTAATATGAAAAAACTATGTAGACTCGATTTTGGTGAATACAAGCTGATATTGATATCGTTTTTGGAACTTTCATATAGATTGTCAAGGCTCTTTTAAAAACATTCCATTCTAATTCCAGTTACATTGCAAGATCAGCTTGTCTCAAACAAAATTTCATCACATATCCTTTATTTCTTTCGTGAGTTATCGGATTTTTTTGAAATCGAAGTAGCTAGATTATCAGTACAAATATCAAGCATTCATACCACTAAACCTTTAGTAGGGTGAAGCACCATTTCTTTATACTATCATTTAGTACATTTTAAAAAAAATGTGATTGCTCTATGCAGAGTTAACAAACGGGTTGTGAAAATTCTGTAGAAATAAAGTATAATTTGGCTTAGCCTACTGGGAATAAATGGAAGAAAACATTTTCAAGTTTCGATAGCGCCTATATTGGAATGATAATATAACAATGAGTTGTAGAATTACGTGGATTACTATAGGCTGTTCCATACTTGCATTAGGTAAGATTTATTTAGTAACAGTCTTTAAGTATACTACTCCAAATTTGATAGGGACCACTTCAAATGCGCTTAGTGTTTTCCTAAGAATGAAAGGTACGGACATTTTTTCTAATCATGGTAAAAGTGTTCTAAAAAGCGGATATTTAACAAACAATGGAAGCGGAACATTGGTTTAACCTTAGAGTGAAAAAAGTGCGTACAGCTAACAACATCGTGAAATTGACAAGGTGAATGATTTTGGAATGATTAGGAATGAAATTGAATGAATGTATGGAGCGAACTTTGAGTAAATTGAATCGGAGGTAATCCTAATGAGCGATTAAGAATGGTATTGATGGAGGTGAATGTCAATTTTACGATTTAACTAACTGTAGGTAAGATTTATTTAGTAAAAGTCTATAAGTATACTACCCTAAATTTGATACATGTACACTTATACAAATACGCTTAGTGTTTACCTGAGAATGAAAGGTACGAACATATTTCTTTTAATTATGACTAAAGTGTGTTAAAAACTTTTAGCTGATAGTTTAGCAAAATGTGGAAGCGGAACATTTGTTTAAACTTAGAGTAGCAATTATTGCGGATAACAAGGGACGAAGGGTGAAGAGGTCTTTTATGAAAATCGAGACATTCGATTTTATTCTGCTATAAATATTTTTGTTTAAGTAATATGGTGCATTTGATACATGTATACAACGGATTCCTATTATTTCTCATACCAGTATAACCATTACAATCTTTCCTGGCCTCCAGCTGCTATCCAACATAGGTCTTCGATTATCCACCCATTGGTGAGAGACAAATAGTCGGAAAGGATGAGTGTCGCCGTCGGGGATCGAACCCGGGACCTCCATATTTAGAGTCAGGCGCGCTACCAACTGCGCTATTAGGGGGCGTTATTAGAAATTTTGAAATCTGCTTCATTTTAACCAAACATTTCCGTTTATACGTAAAGGGTACTTTCGACTTTTCAAAACATAGGTCATCAATTACGAAATCGTTACGTAATTATCTTCTACTAACAATCTACAATTGAAAAAAAGACAGCTTCCGAGAAAACACGAGTCATGCCGATTTCAACATTTATCATCGGGGGTGGACTCCATTAAGGTAGTGGAACCGTAATAGGTCCATAGCGTTTCGGGAGTCATTAACCTTAACAGTATTAACCGAGGGTTCCTAATGATTTTCATTAAGAAACCTCGGTTAACACTGCTACAGGGCATTTCTTCCAAAACATTGCAGAACGTTACGGTTCACCTACCTTAATGTCATTTCTTAAACAAAAATAAGATTTAGATTCCTTTTTCATATCAACAGTAGTTTTGTGTTCTTAGACACACTTTTAACATGTCCTGCCATCATCGCGTTTACGTCCGTTTAGATGACACCATCATGACGTCATATGAAGAGTTTTAAAGCTACTCTTTCACAGATTGGGTTAATGCAGTTTTTTATTTTTTTTTTTATTATTATTTTGTAAACTAGATATTCCTGAATTTAGCGGAGTTCCATTCCGAAGAAAAGCAACTACTAACGCCTAGAAGAATTTTCCTAAAATTTTGAGCCAATCATTTAGGCCCTACGTATGCAATTCCGCTTGTCTGTCCCATTTTATCAAAGGTCAAGGTCGAAGTATATGTCAATTTGGAAACTTCATATCCATTCATGCGAAAAATGAAACATTATACTGAAAAAAACAACAATTTCATAATTTATAGACTGGTTATAAATAGACTAGTTCCGTAACTGACATTGCCGCTTCGAACATTCAAGCTGCAATTATTTTTTAATTTAGTGCCATACCCATGTGCGAATCTTAAACATCGGAAAATGCACAAATTTCCGTATCTAAGAACCAGTTTTTTATTTTTTCAATGAAAAACTGTGAAAGAGCAGGAAACTCTCTGGTGGTTTGTAGTTATAGAAAACAAGGTTAGGTATTTTAGGAACTAATGATTTTTGTATTTTATAAGTTGTACTATTCATGGATTTTGCGATAAAACAAGGGCGGAAAATTATAAATCGTCAGTTGAAAGACATACGACGCAGGAAAAGTAATCCCATATAATTAACGGTACTAAAATGTAAAAGACTTATAATGAGCATGGTTTCCCTTAAAAGAGTTTTTATATATAGGACCTAAGCTTGCAAGCATTTTTTTCTTTGTTGTTTGTTTTCAAAACTGTCTCACATCTAAAAGCATCAGACACGTTTGTGAAATTTCATTTCGTCAGTTTTATTCTCAAGCGTCACAAATTACAGGATTCACTCGATTAAACCTCTAAATTCCGTGCGAATGGAATAAATTACAATTAATGTGATTTTGAGAGAAAACAGACAACGTTATCAACTGTTTCATTTAATGTGTTGTGGAAAATTTAATTGTCTGCTGAGTTATGATGGAAAAGTGTTGGAATTAAAACTTTGGGAAAAAATAAGGAGAGACTTGCTCAGAAGCGTCAAAATCTCTGGGACCCGAAAAGGGCGTTTACTTTTTATTCTCCTTGACACTGATCTTTTCAGATGGTATTGACTTAGACTTGACCTATAAATGCGACTCATTTGAATCTTATACCAAAATTTAATACGAGCCTTGCATACTTGCTATGCTTGTTTGATGTTACCAAAAATATTAAGCCCTTTACTAAAGGACAACGAGGTATCAGAGCAGGAAAGTAAATGCTAAACAACATGTTATCCCGAGGACCAATTCCGCCTTACTACTGATACCATGCGACTGGCTGATTTTTATGTGTGTACGTATGTCTGTGTGTGTTTTTTGTGCAATACTTTGAGATGTACAGCAGCCTACACAAGATGACCCAAATATGCATGTACGAATGTATTACAAACATATATGCTTGAAACTTATTTATCCAAATACACGCTATTGTACATTTCAGCTGTTTATTAAGAGCATTATTTTTCGTAAATACGTTTTTATATGCATATGAAAACGTGTTTATATGAGAAACCAAGGTCTCCATAATGAGCACTTACTCTTCCTTAGCACCTTTTTTTCAGTATTGTTTAATATCGAACTATTTTGCCTCACATGTTTCCAAGTGTCTTTTATAATAATCATCTATCAGAGATATCATTGTCTAACACATATGTAAGATCAAAATCAAACTGCCTTCATCGCGGTGTTTTCGCGGTATTTCATTAATCAGAGCGTTTCAAAAAATGTTTTCAACGTACAATATGTGAGAAAAAAAGCTGTTACTTGAGTTTTTAAGGACAGGCTAGCGCGGTCTATTGTTTTCTATTTTTTATTACCTCTTGTTGATTCATAGCATGTGATTTATCTGTGGAGACATACAAAAGTACGCATAGTTTATTAAAGGGAGGTCACATATCGCTGATTTCGACAAAAAATTCAATAATCGAACTTATTCAATTTCGTGTTAAAATAACTAATAAAAAGAATAACCATGTCAATTTCACAATGTACCTACCTGATTGAGTGTTTGAGACATTGGATGTTCTCTTGTACCTCGTTGTCCTGGCAAGCAAAATGTAACTAGCTCCATTTTGGATACCGCGCCGGGTATTTCTGTCTTTAGTGTAATATTTAGAACTCACTCAGCCTACAATGACAGACCACAATGTCGATCGTCATTTTTTTCATTGACAATGGCGAAAGAGATCTTAAAAGAGAGTTTGATAAAAAGGGGAGATTTGTCGTACAATTTGAAAATTAAAACTACAATACTCACCTTTAAAAGAACGAAGAACATTTATTTTCCCGAGAAGTTTTCCAATGTTTTTGTTTCCCGACTAGAAGTTGTGTTATTTCCTTAAATAACAAACAATATAAAATATATTAAATATATAAGGCATAAATGAACATTCTTTTGTTGTAATGTCACATCGATTTCTTTAATGAGTGAACTACAAAACAATATTTTCAAAATGTGATTTCACCAAGGGTGAAAATATAGCTTTTTCTTGATCAAGATTTAGTCGATCTGACATTACAAACAAATAAATATGTTACTTTCCAGTAATATTTAAATGAGCCAAAATTAGAATATCTCTGAACAGATTTTCTGAACACGTGTCAATTTTGGGCGTTATAACTAAGCAAAGTTATGACGCCATTTCTTTTTTGGATCCACTTTGACGATGAGACTACAGTTAACAAAGTCGTGAAATTGACAAACTGAATTATTCTGAAATGATTTCGGAATGAAATTGATTGAGTGTGTGGAGCGAGTTTTGAATGAAATTAAAGGGAGGTAATCCAATGTCGCTTATTTTGTTCATGATGAACAAAATTAGTGATATGTATTACCTCCGTTTAATAAAATATGCATGAAAGTTCTATAAAGAAAAAACCTTCCTCTTGCTTCAAGACACTTTAAATTCCAATTATGTCAGTGAAATCGCGATTTGGTTCTATCTTTACTCATTTAGAAGGTAGTTGTTAATCTGTATCTTTTACTAATTTTGAACGTTTTTGAATGGCTGAAATGAGTGATTTGAATGAATTGAGCGTTGTGTGAGCGATTTGGAATGGTTTTGATTGGGATGAATGTCAATTTCACGTTGTAACTAACTATATCAAGTGATATCCTTCCATTATCTCTCGATAAACTACCGGAAAGCATTGAAATCGAAATCCGCAATTCTTTCTACATGTTACAGAAACTGACAATTCGACACTTCAAATGTAAGTGAAAAATATAAGAATCTGAAAAAAAAGCATTTCATTACCCTTGAAATCGTAACATCATTATATCTTAAGCTCCAGTTAAGATCTTTTGACGCTTACATATAATCGTTCTTGTGTCTCGAGCGACAGAACTAATTCAGTTAGTCGTAACAAAAACTGACATATGTATTTATGTCCGCGCATGTTTTGTCTAAATGTTCTAACATGTTCCTCAAATGTCAAATTATAAAAGCAAAAGTCTAGAAATACCTAGAAGATTTACGAACTTGGTCGATATTTTGCTGTCCAACCTAATGGGATAAATGTCAATTAGAAAAAAAAGAAGAAAAGATCCTTTGAAGTTCTTCAAAAAGTTAAAGTTTATATGCATATGATAACGTGTTTATATGAGAAACCAAGGTCTCCATAATGAGCACTTACTCTTCCTTAGCACCTTTTTTTCAGTATTGTTTAATATCGAACTATTTTGCCTCACATGTTTCCAAGTGTCTTTTATAATAATCATCTATCAGAGATATCATTGTCTAACACATATGTAAGATCAAAATCAAACTGCCTTCATCGCGGTGTTTTCGCGGTATTTCATTAATCAGAGCGTTTCAAAAAATGTTTTCAACGTACAATATGTGAGAAAAAAAGCTGTTACTTGAGTTTTTAAGGACAGGCTAGCGCGGTCTATTGTTTTCTATTTTTTATTACCTCTTGTTGATTCATAGCATGTGATTTATCTGTGGAGACATACAAAAGTACGCATAGTTTATTAAAGGGAGGTCACATATCGCTGATTTCGACAAAAAATTCAATAATCGAACTTATTCAATTTCGTGTTAAAATAACTAATAAAAAGAATAACCATGTCAATTTCACAATGTACCTACCTGATTGAGTGTTTGAGACATTGGATGTTCTCTTGTACCTCGTTGTCCTGGCAAGCAAAATGTAACTAGCTCCATTTTGGATACCGCGCCGGGTATTTCTGTCTTTAGTGTAATATTTAGAACTCACTCAGCCTACAATGACAGACCACAATGTCGATCGTCATTTTTTTCATTGACAATGGCGAAAGAGATCTTAAAAGAGAGTTTGATAAAAAGGGGAGATTTGTCGTACAATTTGAAAATTAAAACTACAATACTCACCTTTAAAAGAACGAAGAACATTTATTTTCCCGAGAAGTTTTCCAATGTTTTTGTTTCCCGACTAGAAGTTGTGTTATTTCCTTAAATAACAAACAATATAAAATATATTAAATATATAAGGCATAAATGAACATTCTTTTGTTGTAATGTCACATCGATTTCTTTAATGAGTGAACTACAAAACAATATTTTCAAAATGTGATTTCACCAAGGGTGAAAATATAGCTTTTTCTTGATCAAGATTTAGTCGATCTGACATTACAAACAAATAAATATGTTACTTTCCAGTAATATTTAAATGAGCCAAAATTAGAATATCTCTGAACAGATTTTCTGAACACGTGTCAATTTTGGGCGTTATAACTAAGCAACGTTATGACGCCATTTCTTTTTTGGATCCACTTTGACGATGAGACTACAGTTAACAAAGTCGTGAAATTGACAAACTGAATTATTCTGAAATGATTTCGGAATGAAATTGATTGAGTGTGTGGAGCGAGTTTTGAATGAAATTAAAGGGAGGTAATCCAATGTCGCTTATTTTGTTCATGATGAACAAAATTAGTGATATGTATTACCTCCGTTTAATAAAATATGCATGAAAGTTCTATAAAGAAAAAACCTTCCTCTTGCTTCAAGACACTTTAAATTCCAATTATGTCAGTGAAATCGCGATTTGGTTCTATCTTTACTCATTTAGAAGGTAGTTGTTAATCTGTATCTTTTACTAATTTTGAACGTTTTTGAATGGCTGAAATGAGTGATTTGAATGAATTGAGCGTTGTGTGAGCGATTTGGAATGGTTTTGATTGGGATGAATGTCAATTTCACGTTGTAACTAACTATATCAAGTGATATCCTTCCATTATCTCTCGATAAACTACCGGAAAGCATTGAAATCGAAATCCGCAATTCTTTCTACATGTTACAGAAACTGACAATTCGACACTTCAAATGTAAGTGAAAAATATAAGAATCTGAAAAAAAAGCATTTCATTACCCTTGAAATCGTAACATCATTATATCTTAAGCTCCAGTTAAGATCTTTTGACGCTTACATATAATCGTTCTTGTGTCTCGAGCGACAGAACTAATTCAGTTAGTCGTAACAAAAACTGACATATGTATTTATGTCCGCGCATGTTTTGTCTAAATGTTCTAACATGTTCCTCAAATGTCAAATTATAAAAGCAAAAGTCTAGAAATACCTAGAAGATTTACGAACTTGGTCGATATTTTGCTGTCCAACCTAATGGGATAAATGTCAATTAGAAAAAAAAGAAGAAAAGATCCTTTGAAGTTCTTCAAAAAGTTAAAGAAAAGTGTAACATCCGAGCCGGGGATAAGATTTTCACCAATTTCAAATACATGTATGCGCAAAGTATCTCGGGGACTGCAGTAGCATGAACATGTAAGTCATTGAGCGAGATATTTTAGAGTAAAGTCGTAGGCTTAAACATAATGTTACAGAATCCAGTTAATTTACTTTGCCGTGATTTAATTGAAAAATTGTTTTGAGCGATTAATATGTATTCAAACTTTGTCCCTTGTATGAAAAAAAAATCTAGGGAGGCTGGGAGAAGAGCCTCGACAATTATCAATTCCCACAAACGAGATGGATATTTTTTCATACAACACATTAGGTACGTATTGAATTTATCTAATAACATCTAATCGTTTAAATCAATGTTTCTAAAAGAAATGCAAGTTTCAAAATATAACCGCATTATGTCATTGTTCTAAAAATATCAACGATGACATGTGATATATGTAATATCATAAATAAGATCATATGGAGTGTAATCACATGGATATTTGTATAGTTATAAGATAAAACAATACACAAATCTTCTGATCAATAAATGAAATTCGACTAAGTAGTTTATCTGAAACATCAGATGATATTTAGCTCGTAGTTTGTCATTATCATTGATTAATTAACCGATATTGAAAATATCACAGAAAATAACATCTTGAAATTGACAAGCTGAAAATAGGAATGAGTTTGGAATGAAATCGAATGAGGAGTGCATTTTGAATGTTTGAATAAAATTAAAGGGGGAGGGGGTAACAATATCGCTAATATTGTTAAACATGAACAAAATTAGCGATAATTATTACTTCCCTTCATTAGAATATGCATGCACGCACATGCACTATAAATAGATATTTGTGCTTTTTCGAACCAATCAAACGAGCCAAAAATCAACAATATTCATGCAATCGCGGGTTTCTTCTAACAATATTTAATTTGCATTTACTTTTTGATCAAGTACATGTTTACGTTTAGTGGTTTTTGAACGTTTTAGAATGAATTGTGAGTGAGTGTTTGGAATGAATGGAACATTGAGTGAGCGACTTAAAATGGTTTTGATCGGTAATGGAGTCAATTTCACGGTGAAACTAACTGCGATTTATTGGAAATGTGAGTGTAGATAAGATAGGTCATTAAGCAGATAATTAAAAAGGGAGGTAAGTATGTCATACAATGTGCAGAGCATACAATTCCTTTTCCTTTTGATTTGTTACAAAAAATGTATTTGGAATACATACGACAAAATGAATCACCAGCCCATCGTGAAAACGTTAAAAATTATACAACCTTCATTCTGTACAAACCGATCGACTACCAAGGCAAAAAAGCCTATCATGAAAGCCAGTGTATTTTATGTAGGAGACACTTAGCTAGTAAATTTCGTGACACTTTATTACGATCGAACTCTAGCCAGGATGTTGATAACGAGGAAAACACATGAATTATAAATGCACCTTGGCACTTCCCCTAATGCCATTCTTAAGTTAATTTTCTGCAGGAGATTGTAATATTTCTCCAAATTTCTAACACGCTTACGAGCTTATTCATAAAAATGTGGAGTATGGATAACGGATGCGTAATCAAAATGCAACTCCTGCCCTCGGGTCAACATTTCCCGACGTTTACTAATCATTGTAATATTTTTTTTTTTATTTATTTTAATTTTTTTCATCGAGTTATGGAACTAAAAGCAAGCGTATACAAACTGAGTGGTCAGGCTTTTAGTTTTATACCCAAATAAAAACAAAACTAAAATACGAATAAAGTTAAACGTGACGACTTTCGAAAACAACACTACTACCACCAACAAAAAAGCGGTTGTTAAAGAGAATGGTCGCTTAATACACGTTTTGTTTGCAAAGAAGAAACATATTGATTTGAAAAGGTATATTAAAGAGCATTTCTAAAATTCTACGTTGTATAAACTCATTAGAATCGTCTAATTGAGACGATTTTAGGGGGGGGGGGGGTACATGTAACGTAATAGGATTATTTAAGGATAATATTTAGACCAATAATATCTACTTTGTAAGATATTTTGAAGTACAAAAGGGGATTTTGAAATGAGTCTCATAATAAAATTGGTCGCTTAAAAGACGTGGTCGCTCGAGCAAGATTGACTGTACTTAGTTTATACTTATTTATTTAAGTTCGATTGCGACGAAAGCCTAAGCTTATAGAATCGCTCTCGAACACTCAATCCTGATGTTTTCACGTCCCTGAGAGAGAGGCATTGGTTTAAACCCATTGTTACCCAATTTTACAACTGGGCGAACTGGGGTTGGCTATTAAGTGTTTTGCCCATAAACACACCCCGGCGACAGTGGGGCTCGAACCACGGACCTTCTTGACTGTACTTGCAGTTTCATCATGTTCTAAACGAATTTACCACTGGCATTTTATAATCAAAATAGCGCTGATGTAGTGCTTCTGTAACTGTTGCTAAAACAAATCCTCAAAGCATATTAGGAGGGTAGACGTTACATTTATTATCGTTACCGTCTTAATGGCCGTATAGGCCCTATTAAAGTAGGTGTAATCACATGTTAAGAAATAAAACAGGGGTTTCGCTTAGTTTAAAGGCAATAAGTTTACACATATATCCCTCGTTCAGAAACTATTTTGTTCATTAAGTACGAATTCAACACAGTTTGAAAACCCAAACCTACAATTATTGCCTGAAGAATGCCTTTATTCAGGAGTACTTGTCGGGCGTTTACAAGCTGTCTATGAAAATGGATGTCTTATTCCCTTTGAAATAACGATGTAGGATAAATCTGAACCTCTTTAGGGAAATCTACAACACATCGGATGTATCTATTGTGACTATTTTTACAAATAAATACTACTTTAATAGTAGTATTTTAATTACGTAAATACCCGATGTCACATTCGACGAGTACTTTAATTTCAATTCTCAGTGTTTAGTTTGGCAACGATAGGCATTTCTGCATCCTTCTGGAGGGGATATAACTCGAATACGCTATTGTGACCTGTGTTTATAGTACATTTGTATACAATCGACCAACAAAAAAGCGAATTCTACTTTTACTAGTATTTCTAAAATACATGAACCTTTCGATGTTTTGTCATATAAGGCAACTACTAGATGATGTGAATTCATACATGTACCCTAAAGTCAGCAGATTTCCTCTTCCCACTTAAAAAGTTACCCCTGAAGCAAGTATTTGAATATTTTTATTTAAAATTCATTATTAGTATAATCGTTAGTCATTTGGAACGACACCCGCCTATTTCCGATCCCTGCAGCATACCTCAGATGTATTGGGTGTATGCATATGCATCAACGTTCATTTTTTTATTATTTTTTTTTATTTGTTCGCAGGAATTATATATTGATGATTATCGTTTGTTTCAGTGTAAGATCGTTTTATATTTGATTGAGTGAACAACAAAAGCTATATTTCCAAAATATTGCCCACGGAAGAGAAACATATCAAACCAACTATACAAACATTAGCAAAGTGGTTGTATCAAATAATTGAAATATAACTGACGTGTAACGTTTGTAATTTGTGTAAAAAGAAGCCATTGGTTTCTCATATCATGGACACATATCAAATTATAAGATTCTAGATAGAGTAATGATTAATATTTTTATATAAATCAACTGACAACTAATTTGACTTTCGATCTGATATGACATTAATGAAGCTATTCCCATTTAACTAGAAAATGCTCTTTAACTTTCGGTACACGAAACACAAATCAAATAACCGGAGGAATATGAAAGTGCTGAGGATCTCAAGACTCAATGTAGCACATGGTTTTGGTACAGAACTTAAGCTTTTGGACATAAGTTACATGACAACTTGTCTGTAGATTATGCAAGAACATTTTCCTGTTTTCTTTTTTTCATATCAATATTTTTCGCCATGAAATCTGAATTATCAATGAGGTTATATTGACACTTAATTTTCATAGCTTTATACATGAGCGAAGTGTCAAAGTGATCTGAGTGTCTTTGGATATTTTTCCTATTTTTCTTTTATTATTACCTTTTTTCTAATCGAAACAAGAATTCTAGCATTTTGCTTTAGCAAATAGAAATGCTATAACTCATTAATTCCTTTCAAACTTGATCTGTTTTTTAGAAACAAAATCAAACAATTGAGTGAAAATTGGCGGAACATTATTTTGTAAAAAGAATAAATGCATTTTAAATATATGTACGAGTAAGCACATAAATCAAAGACTAAATGAAAATAAACTGTTTCAACGCAGTTTTTTGCTTTTTTTGAAAATTCAATGACTAAATGAAAATAAACTGTTTCAACGCATTTTTTTTCTTTTAAAGGTACCGTATTTCTTGCAGGTTTGCAGGGATGTATAAGCGCTGTAACATATTTGTAAAAAGGGGTAAAGTCCAAAACTCTCTTAATATCATGATATTTATATGTTTGTTTGATAGTCTGTCAAAAACTTTTTGTTTCTAGTTTTAGTTCTTCTTGTCGTTGTTAATATTTGCATTTTGTTTATACATGTATGTATTTAAAATATGTTTCACTCTTCCTAAATGGAGGAAATAAAGGTATCTATCTATCTCTGAATATCAAGATATTTTCTTATGTTAACATTTCTCATTGTGTGAATCTCAATGTGTGTATTCCTGTTTATTTATCGTCGCTACCGTAGCACATGCGCTTATGAGCGACGCCCCCAGAAGACGGTTACAGTTAGTAACACCATGAAATTGACATTCACCTCAATCAAAACCATTACAAATTGCTCACTAAGCGCTCCATTCTATCATTCCAAACACTCACTCAACACATTCAAAAACGCTCAAACCCATTGAGAAAAATAGAATCAATAAAGTCATTCAAAATATATTTTGATAGAGAAAAATCGCGATTTCACTGACATAATTGTACTTGTTAGCGTCTTATAGGTTCTTAAAGAAATTAGAAGCTATGAATAGAACTTGTGTGCATTTTTTATTAAAGGGAGATAATCAATATTGCTAATTTTGTTCATCCTGGACAAAATTTGCGATAGAAGATTACCTCCCATTAAATTCAATCAAAACTCGCTCCACACACTCATTCAATTTCATTCCTTAATCATTCCATAATCATTCACTCAGTCATTTTCACGATGTTGTTAACTGTAGTTGTACTCGGTGTGAAGCACCGTCTCACGGGGCCTCGGTCTAACGTCTCATCCGAAAGACAATGTATTTGTTAGTGTGCCTGCCCGGGTTTGAACCCACGCCGTCGAACTCCAATGGTTATGAAGTCCGGTGCTCAACTAACTGAGCTAATCGGGCTGACTTGAATCTTGGTATACATGTATACCTTTTTATATCTATATAAAGTCTCTTTTGTATGTATCAGTGCCTAAGAAAATAAGATCAAAGCGGCTCAATCACGATCGATATTACTACAGACAACAATTTTGGATCAATAAAACGACCAGTATTTGGTATCGCCCAAAAATGGACGCTAATTCTGTGTAATAAACAATGCTTATAACTCTTTTGTTATGTTTTAATTAGCGCTGTCCAATTTTTTATGAGCAATATTTGTATGCCTGTGGAACGCAAGACAATATTGAATACAATGTAAAGTCAAATCTGTCTTAGGTAAGCACCTACGGGACATTCAAAAACTTATTGCGTAAGATAGGCGCTTGCTTTACACAGGTTAATGTCAGGGTAAGTGCTCCATACTTGCTTAATATAAGTTGCTTGCTGAATACACTTGGTCATAAAGACAGGTTTTACCGAATTTACTTTCAAATGTGATTAGACCGCTTCTAGCGCATTCTTATGAGTACATCTCGAAACTATTTTAATTTTGTTGTATACCATAAGTAGGTCTGCAGCTTGTTAAAATGGACATGTAAATGTCAAAGTTCCATATATTTCATACCTACTTTTGCGTAAATGTATATGTAACACTATCAGATTCTGTAGAGCGGAGTAATAGTTCAATCTAGTACCTAAGGTCAAGGTTGGAATTGAATGCATTGGCCATTAGGCCATTTTTTTTCAAAACACTTGCTTGTGATTTATCCGTAAAGTTGTACATCTAGCAAACCCATATAAATTTGCAAACGTCTAGCAATGATACTCAGCTTTGCAAGTGGGTACACTTGCAAAGCAGAGTACCATTTCATAAACGTTCGTGAACGGTTAGTCCTGAACACAGGGCAAATGTATTTAAATCTATATATCAGAGACTATAAAAGCAAAAGCGCAACATCTCCAGCACAATCCTGATTATCGTTTTTATCACGGTATCGAAGAGGAACAAACTAGCCGATAGAAAACTCGAGTCATTATTTGCTTTGGGCTGCTCATTGACGGATTAGCTGAACAATGCACGCTTGCTAATGGGATTATTTTCCAATAAACATGAATGAGGCCGAACTTTAATTAGTGATATTCAAGTTTTACTCGTCAACGTTTTGAGAACCGTTTTTAAAAAAAAGGTTTTTCTTTGTAATTGTATTCTGGAAAACGTATGAGTCAATATTTCTCGCCTGCTGAACATTGTTTTAAGTACAACAGACTTTGTTACTTTATTATCATTGTTGAAGAGTTGTATGGTTTTTTCGGATAAAAACATTTTGCATTTTATTGTGTGTTAGACTTTTATCAAATTATTTGCAAAATGTTTAAAACGATGAAAGTTGAATAGCGATGATAAGCAAGAAGCCTTATCTGGTGTGACATAATTCCGAGTAGATCGATCATACCATCATACAACAGTATTGTCAGTGATAATTCTGACCAAATCTTAAACATCGACTATGTGCTCTGGATATACATCGATTCCATTTCTTTGTGCTATTCTACTAGTTGGTAAGTCTAGTTTAATTTTTTCAAGAGGGTTTTTTTCTAATATTTTGAGGGTTTTTTATGTTCTTATGTACACCTTAGGACAACAATCTTATTAAGAGTAAGTAAAAAATTTCGTCCGCCGACTTTATTGTTAAAGACTGGACAGTTCCACGGTATGTTACTTTTTTAACCTGAAGGCATAAACCAGGACTCGTTTATTTATATTTTTATGTTTTTACCTCAAATCCCGATTATTATGGTAATAATGTCATTTTTTAGACTTATTTAAAGCAATAATCGTAACCGTGTTTTTATTTGAGATTTGAGGTAAAGGCACGAATCCATCAATGAAATAATGTCAAATAACGAATTAAGACATGATTGCATTCAAACCACAGGTTTTTTATATTTCGATATAATTACCCTAGAAATTTACACTGAAAATAATTCTATACTATTTCTTTAAACTGTTTTGAATTCAGAGGCATGAAAATGTATAGAGTGTACAAAATCATATCTTAAACTCTTTGTTATTCCTTACGCTTCATTAAGAACGTATATTTGACACATTTTTAATGTCATTTTACACTCATTTTAATCAACAAAAACTATCAGATATGTATTTACAAAAATAAGATATATAGTCCAAATATGAGATCACTGAATTATTAAAAAATACATATTTTCTAGTTATACTACGTTTGGTCTATTGTTTCATCATAGTTTGATGTCAGAAAAAAATAATCTAACATATTAGTAACAGTTTTTGACAACTACGTGCAGTTGTAGAGTAAAAATAGAAGTGTATCTGGCTATTAATGTTCTACAATGAATAAATTGGTATTAATATTTGTTATGATTGTATAGATGCTTAAGCTATCAAAAAGAGCACTACATATTGTGTACATTATTTTTTTCAAGTGATATCTATTAGTAATGCTTATACATTTTTTACATTACAATGTAGCTAAACGTAAACATTTCTAAATATATATCAAATATAGAAAAAAGCCGTTTAATAAAAAGTAAGTACAGACCTTAACAATGACCGCCTTAAATATTCTATTTTTTGAAGCAAAATTTTTCTTGTTTCACTTTCTCTATTTCGTCATAGAAGAAGGTATTAAAGAATATGAGTAATGACCCGATAATTTTTGTTTAATTACACAATCTTGCACATAAAGTTCAATGGCTATGTTGGATTAACAAATAAAAAACAAACACAATTCCCGGGGAAAATTCTGGCCTCGAAGGACTAATAAATCTTTTAAAAGTTTCAGGTTAACTTGGTTTAAGGATATTTTGGAGAATGTTAAGAGCAGAAAACGTTTATCGGTAGGGCCAATCAAATGTCATATGTTCAAAGCTTTTTTTTCTAAGTAAAAGTTAGTACATTCTAGGTTAATAGAACTAACCGGCTTTAAGGGATGGATTTCGATAGTGTCCCTTTTGTGATACGACCAGGGTCCTTTTACACATAATAACTCTGGGTTCAAAATCAAATGACTAAAATGGACAACCGTTTAGGTTTTGAAGCGTTTTGAAGCAATAACTATCTTCTTTTAATAGATAGTCTTTTTCCAAAACTGGTACAGCTTAATATTCACACATTGATATGCATGAACATATCTTCGATTAGGTCGATCCAAAATCTATCTGGGAGTCTTTTCAACAATCAGTGGGATTTGACCAGAGTAAAAACTGTTCGCATTCATTAGAAATACTATTTCCACAAGGAGGGTCCGGGTTTTAAAAGTACATTTAAGACGCAACCGGGAACCCTCTGCGATTCTAAGGAATAGACCTCGGGAATAATACGGACGCAGCCATGAAAGCGCGCCATTTCGCGCGTAGGATTATTTGACGTCACAAACATCAACGATCTCGCTAAAGGCCCGGTCACACAGCCTTCCACGAGTCGATCACGTGTAATTTCGCCAAATTTTTCAATTTTTTTTCTTAACGCGGTGAAGAATCAGCAAAATTGTCTCAAACGTGCTAAACACGCGAATGACAAGTGGACCAATCGCGCTTGTGTGCTCCGCCTGCCCATCGCGTGTCCCCCCACGAGTCCTTCGTGTGTGAGCGCTTGTGGTCAGAAAATGGGGTCACAAGTGATCACACGCAGCGCTTGTGTATCACTTGTGCTTCGCGTGTGGTGCGTGTGCTCCACGTGTGTACCGCGTGTGCTTCGCGTGTGAGTCACGTGCCGATCACTTGTGCTCCGCTTGCCGCCCGCGTGCATTAAAGACGCCGCACCCGGTGTTCTGAGACAGAGAGCCAGTCAGGCAATGTGCTCGAAGACCTCGAGAGGGAGGCAGCAGAGCAGGGATTAGCCAACTATAGTTCCCAGCACAGGAAGAGGAGGAGGAAGGAGGGCGAGGAGGAGAGTTGGATGCCCGAACTTCTTAAATATCTTCAGACCAACCAAACACTCTTTGAAATGCAGATGGAAAAAATGAACGAGGACAAACACTTGTTCACACTGTCACTTCCACAAGAACTAGTCAAGTAGCATGTTGTCTTGCCATGCAACACTCCCAGCAGGGGCTGAACACCATTCCACCATTGCTCTTGACAATCTGTAGTTGAAGATTCATTGTTTTCTTGATAGCTGTCTGTCTCCAAAGGGCTTCATCGTATAGCTTCTCAATCCAAATGCATCGTCACCCACCAGGAAGTAAGGTAGATCTTCTGTGTCTCTTGGGAGGGGAGTAGGCTGAGGGAATCCAAGAATATCACCGTTCTGTAAGCCCTCTTTAAATTCACTTGCATTGTAGACATGCGCGTCTGATGAAGCCCCCTTGCCACTCACGTCCACCCATAAGAACTTGTAATCACTGGTGACCACAAGCCAAGAGAATAATGCTGAAAACCCCCTTTTAGTTGTAGAGTTCAGAGCCGGAGTTGGGAGGGGCCTTGCATGCTATGTGTTTGCCGTCTGTAGCTCCAACCACGTGAGGAAAATTCCACCTGTTCAGCCAATCGTCTGTAATTTGTTGCCACTTTGGGGGTTTCTGGAGGTGCCAACATCTCCTCATAATATACACGCACAATTGCCTCGCAAACTTCACGAACAATGAGGCTTATGGTGTTGTGTGGGACACGCCAGCCGTACTGCATCTCCCTGTATTTCGAGCCTGATGCAAGGTGCCTCAAAGTGATGGCCACCTTTAAGCCTGTGTCCAAAAGAGCTCGCCAATTGTTTGTCTCCTTCGTCAGTGTTGGTGTCAGCCTTTCCACCAGTTCATCATACATCACCGGAGGCATTCTCATAAAGTTCTTGAATGCACGGAGGTCCTCGTTTCCCAGCTCCACAATCAGCCTGTCATACAGCCCCAGCTGTGGCCTGCGGTTGATCAATTGGCGCACCCATGTGGCTCTGACTCTTCTTCGTCTTATCATAACTCTTCTTCTGGCATCAAGGGCTTGCTGAACCAGAAGTAGCTGGTTCTGATGTTGCTGCAGCAGCATAACCATAGTATTACGATGCGCCGGATCCATGTTGCCTCTTCAACGTCTTGATTACAACTAATGAAAACTGGCCCTAACGCGATCTTTTTATAGCAGAAATTACTTATAGTACGAACGTGATTGGGACGTGGACAACACGCGAATCAGTCGTGGTTAAATCGCGATTCAACGCGAAAACACGCGAATATCCCGCGGATGACTCGTTACACAAAACCTTAGAAAGCCTTTTACACGCGGAGCACACGCTATCACAGGTGTAGACAAGCGGATCAAAAGTGGATGACAAGTGCTACACACGCAATCACGCGAAGAAATTTTACGGTATGCCCGCGAGTGACCACTTTTTGTCCACTTGTGATCCGCGAGTGTACCGTGTGTAATCGCGTTTGGTCCGCGTATGTACCGCGTTTACACCACTTATGCGACACGCGATGACCGTCCCGCCTAATTTTTGTGCTGCTCAAAAATAAAATCGGGCTCCGAGCGCGTGTAAAGTTTTTCGCGCGTGAGCGCACTTGTTATTCGCGAGTCCTTCACGTTTCTTTCACGTGTCAGTCACTAGTGATCGCGTTTTCTTCGCGTTTGTCAGTTTTTCCTCGCGATACACTCGTGATCAACTCGCGGAAGGCTGTGTGACCGGGCCTTAAGGATGACGTTGCAAAAAATAAAATCAACGAAAGAATAAAAGTGGGCATATAATAATTTGATAACAAAACGCAGTGGTTTACTGCGTTTTGTCATCAAATTATAGTATGCCCAAAAGATCTCAAAAGATGATCGGAGAGAATTAATAAAATGTGATTTTCTACAAGCGTATTAACCGAAGTACCACCGGAGCCGAATAATCTAAAAAATGACCCGCAATTACTACACTCCGAGGTACTTTTCAGTTTACGGAAAAGTCCGAGCGATGTTCCGAATGAAGTAAGACGCCGTTGCATGTACTGTATACCACAAGATATCGATCAGGCGCTGATCTAATGAATTGTGTCAGTTTAATTACTGTCTTCCGTAAAACAAAGGCCCTGTTCAATCATTTCGATTGCCAATGTTGTAACGAGTTTTATTTCATGTACTTTTGTAAATAGTAGTATGCTGTTCAACTTTATATACAGCATGTGTTTTGCCGTAATAGAAGTCCATTAACAAATTTTAGAAAAAAAAGTCTGACAGACCAGCGCTTTCTGAAATTATAGTTATATATTATATATTACACCGACGGGAGCGCAAAATACCGCAGAAAATGTTACAAGAGGTTTTGCCTATCAGCCGTATGGTACAGTTAAAAACAACGTGAAATTGAAACTCATTTTGATCAATATCATTTCAAATTATTCACTCTGAGCTCCATTCATTCATTCCAAACACTCACTAAAAACGATCAAAAATGCTCCGAAATCTTTAGAAAACGTATCAGAATCGTTCAAGACAATCAACTTTTGATTCAAATTGTTCAAGGTCTTCTACGATTTTATTGCCCGGTGTTGATTTCAAAAGCTTCTGATTTGTCCACGAAGACATGCAAACAGGAAAATACGTATATATTATTTAAAGGATAATAAATATCGCCAATTTTGTTCACTTTGAACAAAATTTGCGATATTGGTTTACATCTGTTTATTTCACTCAATACTCGCTCCACACACTCATTCAAATTCAATAAAAAATCATTCTAAATCCATCACCTAGTCAATTTCACTATGTTGTTTACTGTATGTTCTCTCTGAAGAGGCTTTTCACAAGCTTATTAGAGAGTGTGATTCGCTATCTCAGCTAGAGGCTATATACGCTATCTCAGCTAGAGGCTTTATAATCAACAACGTCATTCAAAATGAATTTTGATAGAGAAAAATCGCGATTTCACTTGCATGATTTAAAATGTTAGCGTCTCAAAGATTCTTGAAGAAATAGGAAGCTATGTATGGAACTTATATACATTTTTTATTAAAGAGAGGTTTACCAATATCGCCAATTTTGTTCATCCTGAACAAAATTTGAGATATAGGATTACCCCCTATTAAATTTACTCAAAACTCATTCAATTTCATTCAAAAATCATTACAAAATCATTCAGCTCGTCAATTTCACGATGTTGTTAACTGTACCAAGGGCATAACAACCATTATGCAACATTAAGCAAGCGCGTAAAACAATTTAAGCCTCTTTCGAAAAAATATCTCTGATGAATAATCTACTTGGTTCTAGCTGTAGTTACGATGTTTTGATTATTCACTAACACTCAAATCGAGGAAAAAGGGAGGGTTGGCGAATGGTGGGCATTTATCTTTTGTTACTGTCTACATATCGCCTTTTTTCTATTTATTCTTTGGTGGTCGCCTTCAGAGTGCGTAAAAATATTAAAATCCTCGGTACGCCTATTGCTACGTTATAAAACTAACAACAATAAACAATTCAATATAGATGTAAAAATCTCTTGATTAGCAATTAATTTTGAAAAATTAATGAAAAGAAGTTTGATAAACGTATATCGTAATTTCAAATCAGATAACTGGTTATTTGTTGAGGATGACCTTAATGTAATTTAGTTTTGTAGGGAATTTAATAGCGTATTTATTTTCATTAAAGTTTTTTGACAAACTAACATATATCAATAATTTCTTTTTTTATTTGTGGTAGTTAAGAGTTTGTGAAATTTGAAAACGGAAGGGCGTTTTTTATTACAGGATACCTTAGAACATGTTCTTCTTAATTTCTCGATACTTGAACATATTAAGACAATATGATACCAATCATCTATATCAAAACTATTCAAGGTAGTAGCGGAATGAGACTAGGTTCTCGTCATTTACGTTACGTGGTATATAGAACTGGAATTACAAAAACGCTCTAAATATAAAAAGCTTATAATACAATTGACATATATATTATACGTAACGAGGTTGGGAAGTTGATAATGGTCGAGGCTCTGCCGAGACAAGTATCAGTTCCTACAACCGATCTAGATATTTTTTTAAAAAAAATACACTAAGTACGTATTATATTTATCTTATAACCTCTTTTGCCTTGTTTTCGTCGATGTTTCTGACAGAAATGCTAGTTTCTAAAAAGAACCGCATTATGTCATTGTTCTTAAAATATCCATTTGATGTCATCAAAAATATCATATGGGATGTTATCACACGGATATTTCTATAGTTATAAGATATAATTTCAAAGCTTATAAAAGGTACGAAAATATAGAGAAAATATCATGCTACATTTAGTAACATCGTTAAATTGACATTTGCCTCAATCAAAACCATGCTAAATCATTCACTCGGCGCTCCATTCATTCATTCCAAACGCTCACTCAAACCATTCAAAAACGCTGAAACCCATTGAAAAATATAGAATGAACAACGTAATTAAAAATAAATTTTGATAGAGAAAAATCACGATTTCACTGACATAATTCAAATCGTAAGCGTCTAATAGGTTCTCGAAGAATAAGGAAGCTTTCTATAGAAAATGTATGCATATCTTCTTAAAGGGTAGTAATCAATTTCGCTAGTTTTGTTCATCTTGAACAAAATTTGCGATGTCGGATTACCTCCCATTAAATTTACTCAAAATTCGCTCCACACACTCATTCAATTTCATTCCTAATTCATTCAAAAACCATTCACCTAGTCAATTTCACGATGTTGTTAACTGTAGATAGCAGCAAAGTATAGTGCGGTTTTATTGACTTGAATCTGACCCCTGCTATTTAGATGAATAAAATTCTGATTATTCCTACTCGGCTCTGCACGTGCTTTCATAGGAATGAATAACAAACGATATTGAATTTATTATACATTTTGTTAATTGATAAAATATGTCGGTACTTGTTATTTTAGCATTTTTTCCACAGAGGTCAAATTCGGGTCAAATTAACCAGGCTATAATAGCGTCTCTATTATCAATGGTTACATGTACTCGCATCAAGAAACACGAATGTTGGCCCTTCAATGTATTAATTATTCTAAAACCCAGATTCCTTCCAAGTAACTGCCCCACAATGCATGCTAAAAGACAATTTGCCAATTAAATGCGCATTAAAACAGGTCATTGGTCACATGTGGCAAAATTATTTCAAGTGAAAAAGCAATTACTTTAAGTTTTTTTACTGACAGGACCAACGTGAAGTGGGGTAATAAAAGATTGACCTCCATTTTTTACAGACAATATCATAATGAAATTGACTTAATAGTAATCGAAAACGCACTAAGAAGGATCACGTTATTTAGTCACCGTCATAGCTCAGTTGGTAGTCAATCTTTAGATGGCAGCTGGGAGCTAGGAAAAGATGTGGTGGTAGTACCGGTGTGAGAAATACCAGGAATCCATTGTTAGGAGCTCAAGCCACCGCGATATGACTGTAACAATGTTAAAAGTGGCGTAAAACCCCATTAAAACAAACAAATCAGGTCATTTATAGCTCGCCTCATCATATTACTATAAACGTAATTTTAAATGACAAGTATATTTTGCTCAATACTGCATGTATGTGTATGAGTTTATATGTGACCCGTCACGTAAAAAGAACCAATCAGGAACATCGTAAACAAAATATTTGGAAAAAGAAATCAGCAAAATATAGGTCAACCTGGTGGCGTATTTCGGAAATAATTAAAAAGGAATCATGTAAAAATAATTGTTCTAGAAACAGAAAATCTTAATTTGTGAGAAGTTTCTACCCTTGCCAATCTGCGAAGATCGCACAGTCTGACCAGGGTCGAAACTTGTCGAACTTACCAGATGATCCCTTATCGCGTGACGGGTCACATGGGTTACTCATGTAAAAGGAAGACAATTAAAACAAAGTCCGTTGTTTTCACCTATAGAATTTGATTGAAAATAAAGGGAGGTAACCAATATTGCTAACTTTGTTTTAGATGAACAAAATTAGCTACACCAATTCTCCCCTCCCTTTCAATAAATTATACGTACTTTTTTGTTTGTAAGTCTTCGTGGACCAATCAGAAACTTGAAAGTCCACGCAAGCTAATAAAATCGAAGAATAAATAGATCGATTTGAATTTATTGTTGAAAGTCTCGAACGATTTTTAAATGTTTTCTAATGATTTCGGAGCGATTTTGATCGATTTGAGTGAGTGCTCGGAATGAATTAATGGATCGCTGAGTGAATAACTGAGAAGATTTTGATAGGAATGGGTGTCAATTTCACGATCTTTTTAACTGTAATTCTGGAAGTATTTTTGTAAGAGTTATACCCCTTTTCGACTTAATTGTTGTCTTATCAATTTCAAGAAAAATATATAAAGTGTATGGTAGACGTCTTGCATGGTGCTTTATTTAATTTTCTCTCGTTTTTTTTTTTTTTTTTTTAAACATGAATACAAAAATTGCAAATCTTCTCGATAATGCAATTGAGTCAAAGCATTGATTCTTTTTAATCAAATAGTTTTTAAATTCCACCAGCTTTCGAATTATAATCGGAAATAAATTAGTGGATTTTTACTTTGAATATTTACCCTGAAAGAATTGCATTTACCTGTTTCCCAAAGAGTATATTTATAGATGAGATCATGTTTAAACTTATTAAACAAAATATAAGTTCATTTTTCAAACGAAGTACAGTAAAGAGCATCGTGAAATTTACAAGATGAATGATTTTGGAAAAATTTGGAATGAAATTGAATGAGTTCGTGGAGTGAGATTTGAGTGAAAATAAAGGAGATAATCCGATATCGCTAATTTTGTTCAAGAGGAACAAAATAAGCGATATCGGATTACCTTCCTTTAATAAAATATGCATCCGTATTCAATTTATAGCTTTCCATATCCTCACAAACGCGAATTACGCTTACATAATTCCATTTCGAGGGTTTTTTCTACCGACTTTTATTTGGAATGTAGTTATTGATCTTATCAATTTCATTGATTTTGGAGCGTTTTTAGGTGGTTTGAAAGACTGGTTGAAATGGATGAATGGAGCTCCGAATGATTTATTTAGAATTGTTTTCATCGAGATGAATGTTAATTTCACGATGTCACTTACTGTAGAATAACAATGTGAATCTGTTCTATTGTATATAATCGTGAATTAATTTATTAGTTCATGATTATATTTCAAACGAAGTAGAATAACAGTTGACATCCATCTCAATTAAAACCATTCTAAAACACTCGCTCAGCGCTCCACTCATTCTTTCCAAACACTCGCTCAAACCATTCAAAAACGCTAAAGAATACTAAAAGATATAAGATCAACAACTACCTTCAAAATGAATAAAGGAAGAATCAAATCGCGATTCCGCTGACATTATTGACATTTTAAGCGTCTGATTGGTTCTTGAAGAAATTAGAAGCTATTCATAGAATTTTTCTGCATTTCTATCAAAGGGAGGTAATACCTATTGCTGATTTTGTTCACCCTCAACAACATTAGCAATATGGGACTACCACCCTTTAATTTCACTCAAAACTCGCTCCTCTCACTCATTCAACATTATTCCGAAATCATTTCAAAATCGTTCATCTTGTTAATATCGCGATGGTTTTTACTGTATCTGTTCTGTTGCATATAATCATGAATCATGAACCAAACCCTACAAGTCCCCAGTGAGAAAGTGTATTCAGAATTAACCACGATTGTAGAGAGATCATGCGCTGAGATATTGATGTTAATTAATCATTGTTTACAGCTCTGTGACGTTTTTTTTTTCTGGTCTTGAAAATACAATTTGTAAACAGGAAGCATCATGATTAGACACGTGATTATCGAGACGAGCATACAATTAGAAACATCGTGAAATTGACATTCATCTCGATCAGCACCATTCCAAATCGCTCGCTCAGCGTTCCATTCATTCACTCCAAACACTCACTCAGGCCATTCAAAAACGCTCCAAATCCACTAAAAAAGCTAGAATCACAACGTTATTCAAAATAAGTAATGCTAGGACAGAACCGCGAGTTCACTGACATAATTTAAATTGCAAGCGTCTTACAGGTTCTTGAAGAAATGAGAAGTTAATTGTAGAACTTAATTGCATATTTTATTAAAGGGAGGTAATGTTTATCGCTAATTTTGTTCATCCTGAACAAAATGTGTGATACTGAATTACCTACCATTAAATTCACTCAAAACTAGCTCCACACACTAATTCAATTTCATTTCAAAATCATTTCAAATCATTCACCTTGTCAATTTTACGATGTTGTTAACTGTAATGTGTCATATTTCATACTCATTTATATGGTTATTGTGAAATGTTGCAACACAAAAGTTTCCTTTTCGAGTATGCAACATTTTACAGGTAAAGACATCGTGCAATTGACACTCAATCCGACCAAAATCTAAATCGCTCACTCAGCAACTCCATTCATTCATTCCAATCACTCACATAAACCATTTAAAAACGCTCCAATACCACTTGAATTGTTAAGTCAACAACCACATTCAAAATAAAAATCGCTAGAAAAATCCACGATCTCAACGACTCAATTAAGTTCTGTAAGCTTACGATGAGTCTTTAAAGACACAGAAAGGTAATTGTAGAACCTGTATGCATGTTTTATAAAAGGGAGGATATGCTTTTGCGAACCAATAAGAAGCCTCGAAAAATATTAAGTCGATGAAATCATTTTTTCTAGCATTTTTTAATTTGAACTTAGCTGTTGATTTTGAAATGTTTTGAAATAATTTGAGTGAATGATTGGAATGAATGACATGAGTGCTGAGTAAGCGACTTAGAATGTTTTCGATCGGAATGAGAGTCAATTTCTCGACGTTATTAAATAAACTACGCACTTAAATGCTCCTTTATCAAAATAATCTTAAAAAATTACATGGGTTAATTGGCTTATAAATTGATTAATTAAGGTAACATTAGATACGTTTGTTGAATCTGTAAAGACACACAAAACTGCAGACGGGAGCCACGTAATTCTCAATTGTATCATGTTTACCGACTTAAAACAGACATTATACGATGCTGCAACTAAAATAAATACATGTATATACTTCATGTCTTTTTCGCCCGAAGATAAGCTAATATTTTTATTTACCAACAAGGAACTTATTCGAGTTTGCGCCAAAACCTGTAACGATATTTTAAAACGTAGGACTTTTTACCTCCAAAAATAAGCGTTTGTGTTATTACTCATTATAATGTCTCATTTGTGTTTTTATATACTAAACATGTTTATTTTTATTATCTTAGGTGCAGATATTAATTTCCATGTATTTGGAATTTTATATTCTAAATGAATGTGGAATTATGATGAATGTTTTCGTATATTTTTATGTGCGTGTGTGTGTATGTTCCTGTGGTGTGTGTGCTCTTACAGATATGCATGGTTATGTAATTACGTTTTAGTCTCTTATAATTCTTACTAAGAATGGTCATATGCTATGTTTGTATGTTTTAACTGTTTGTATTGTAAATATGCTTTGTATATGAATGAGACTCTAATAAACTTTAAACCACAAAACTGCATGTATTCATAGGACAATACGTATATATTGAATAAAATTATTCAATGTCAGTCATTTCGTTAAACAGTCAATCTTGTTCGAGCGACCACGTTTATAAAGTGAAAATTTTTATCAAGTGACCGTTTTCAAAATCCTCTTCTCTAAATCGAAATATCTGAAAAAGTAGATAGCACTGGCATGAAAATTATTGTAAATGAATCCCATGTTGTTAAGATTCACCAGAATCGTATCAATGAGAGGATTCTATTAAGTTTAAATAGCATAGGATAAATGAAATCTTGGCTTTTTGGTGGTCACGTTTGTGGTTGTTTGATACAAGTTTTACTGTACATGTATTTGATGGAATGACTAATATTGAATTACCCCCCTCCCCCTATATCATTCGTTATTGACACTATTGATTTCATTTCGAAATAATTATACAGTCATTCAGATTAGCAACTACATGTTTAGGCAATTATAAAATACGAAATAATAGCCATCTTCAGAACGATTGGTGAACACTCTGATCAGCCAATTCAGAAACAGACGATTATCCGAGTCTCTAATACATATATCAAAGGGCCGCTTGTAAAAAACAACACCGCGTACGGTTGCAACGATCGGCTACAGGTGCTGGATAATGCAAACATTCTAAGTCGAAATAGAGGCATACTTCAAGAGTCATCCCCCTTCATAGTTTTGGTAGCTCTTTTGGTGATAAACACTCATTTCAAATTTCGTGAAGATATCTTCAATTACAACAGAGATATGTCCAAGGTTAAATTTCAATAAAATGTTGATCGTTTTGATCGATTTAGAATTATTATTAACTATTTCGGGGTGTTTTAGAGTGAAATGAGTGAGCGTTTAAAATAAATGATTGGAGCGCTAAGCGAGAGATTTAGAGTTGTTTTGATTGAGGTAAATATCAATTTCACGATATACAATTAATAACATCGTGAAATTGCATTCACCTCAATCAAAATCATTCTAAATCGCTCACTCAGCGCCCCGTTCTTCATTTTCTAAACACTCACTCACACAATTCAAAAACGCTTAAAAATCACTAAAACATAAAAACAACAACTATATTAAAAAAATGAATAAGACAAATCTCGATTTCGCTAACATACATGTAATTGAAATTATAAGCGTCTAATTGGTTCTTGAAGAAAAAGAAAACTATTTATAGATCTTGGATGCACATTTTATTAAAGGGAGGTAATAAATATCGCTAGTTTTGTTCAGGATGAACAAAATTAGCGATATTGAATTACCTCCCGTAAATTCTTTCAAAACTCACTCATCGCACTCACTCACTTTCATTCCCAAATCATTAAAAAAAACATTCACCTTGTCAATTTCACGCTGTTTTTAACTGTAACTTTCTGTAAGTGTATTAATGCTTGATTATCATGTAAACAAGACATAGCATTATAACCTGACAATATTGTCTCTAGAATCGGCTAGCGGGGGGTTAATTGTCTGTACATACTTTTTCTGTGATTGCATAGATTTCTTTTTTTTACCTCAAACGATTTGAAAATTGAATATCACTACAGTTAGTTACACCGTAAAATGGCATTCACCTCAATCAAAACCTAAATCTAAATCGCTCATTCAGCGCTCCATTCATTTATTCCAAACACTCATTCAAAATCGCTTAAACCTTTTGAAAAATATAGAGTAAACAACGTCATTCAAAATTAATTTGGAAAAGAAAAATAGTGATTTCAGTGATATAATTCAAAGAGTAAGCGTCTAATAGGTTCGTGAAGAAATAGGGAGCTATCCACAGAACTTGTTTGCATATTCTGTTTAATGGAGGTAATCAACATCACTAATTTAGTTTATCCTGAAAAAAATGCGATATTGGATAACCTCCCTTTGAAATAACTCAGAACAGCTCCACACACTCATTCAATTCTAAATCAATGCTAAATCATTCCAAAATCATTCGTCTTTCACGATCTTTTTTACTGTACCAACAAAATAGAAGGAAAAGGTGGTCCTTCGGATTAAAAGAATCATCTGGGTACTTGCAAAAAGTTTCAATTCTGGTCGCAGTCTGACAAGGATAAAACTATTCTTATTCTTTGAATATAGAAAAATAAATCTATCTGCCTCCATAATTATTTTACAAAACGTGTGAGGGTGACTATGGCTTAAACAGATTTACTTTCGAACTTTTGAATATTCATTGTGCGGTGTTCCAAAATGGTATTGTTTTAAGAGTCCCATTAACAATAATAAACAAACAAGATTCTATTTTTGATTTTAATACCAACACTAAATAAAGAAGCAGTTACCTTTCCAAATGAACATTTCTTGACAAGCCAATTATGATTATACTTACGCATAAATCCAATGTTTCTAGTATATAGAAGGCATTTCATACTTTTATTTGCCTTTATTCTCATATTAAGCAAAAAAGAATTCACACAATATTGTATATACTGTTAACAGCATCGCGAAATTGACAAAATGAATGATTTTGGAATGATATTCGAATGAAATCGAAATGACTGGTGAGAGCGATTTTTGAGCTAAATGGGAGGAAGATAAATCAGTATCGCTATTTCAATCCCATTGGACAGAATTATTGATATCTTATTGCCTACCTTTATTTAAATCCACGTCTTTTTGTGCCTGTGTGTCTTTACTAACAAATAAGACACTTAACAATCCACACAGAAAGCAAAGTCATGGAAAGATTTTATTAATACGAATGACATGTCGCTCGTTTCGAACGATTTCGAAGAGTTTTTGTCGATTGTTGACTTTTTTTATGGTTTCAGGGGGTGTTTGTTATGAATGAACTGAACGCTGAGCGAGTGATTAGGAATTATTTTGATCGAAGTAAATGTCATGTTCACGATGTTATTAACTGTAGACAGGAAGCAGTCCAATTCCCGCAGTGGGCGGTTAAGCATATACGGTTACGAACATCGTAAAATTTACAAGGTGAATAATATTGGAATGATTTTCGAATGCAATCAAATGAGCGAGAAGAGTGAGTTTTGACTGAAATCATTGGAAGGTAATCCAATATAGCTAATTTTGTCCAAAATCAACGATATTTACTCCTCCCTTTGATAAAACATGCATACATATATAGCTTTATATTTCTATCCTAACCAATTAGACGCTTCCAAAAGCAATGATATCATTATTTTTCCTAGCAATTTTTATCTTGAATTTAGATGTTGATCTAGTTTTTTAAAATGATTTTGAATGGTTGAGTGAGTGTTTTGAATGGATATGGAACGTTGAATAAGCGACTCGATTGCTTTTGATTGGATTGAGAGTCAATTACATGTATACGATGTTATTAACTGTATCCCTCTTCCAAGAAAACAACAACAACGAAGCATTTTTTTTAATCAAGCTACTGAAAGCATAGCATAAAGAAGCGTATAACTTTTCAATGGTCGACTGTTTAGTGCTCTTAAGCCAGAGTCAAAACCTAAACGAAAATATGGCAGAGAATTAAGAGTTTGTAAATAACCTATATCTTTTGAAGAACCAAATTTCTTGGCGGCCATTTAAGCGTAGAAGAGGTGAATATATCTCCGGGTTCTTTAATATAATTGCTCAAAATTATTAAGCATGGATGATTTAACTCCGAATTCTCATATTCAATCTAAATGCTATATTAGCTCTCACAAAGCCAGTTATAAGATGAAAGTATCGTTACGCCCTAATTATTGAATTGTACGGACGATTCAGTTTACTCATAATTTGTTAGAACTGTCAACATATTAATCAGATCTAACGGTGCAACAATTGGTTTAATCAATATGTTGAACAATAAAAATATTCTTGTAATATGATATTAAGAGACCCTTATGAGATCAAACGTAGGCTGCCTACAGGTGAAACATGAAATAAAAAATGAATTAAAAGTTACCAGAATGGTGTATTTGATTGGAGATACTTGTAAAATGACTTGAATCTAATTTTTTGCCCGCCATGAAATGGCGACTGGCACATAGATTGACCTCTGTCCTTGTGTGAGTTCATGTGTGTGTCCTATTCTTTTGCAGATCATATAAAACTTCTGTTTTACGGAAGAATATCAAATTAACCCGGAAATTTTTTTCCTGGGTGAGTACAAGTGTCTTCCGGATTCGCCTAAGGTCAAGGTCACGACTGAAGGTCAAATTAGTAATATCTAAAATTGCAGTATTTCCTGGGACATTTGTGTCTGTGACAGATTTCTACTTTCATAGCTGTGTCCAATCTTTTTTACAATAATAAATGAATGTAATATATATAATAAATCGCAAAATAAATAACAGTTTATAAAATCATGAAATCGACACGTATCACACTAAAAAAAGTCGAATTCCCTCGGTCGGCGCTCCATTCATAGCAAGTTTACAACTCACTGACATAATTGAAATTATAGGCGTCTGATTAGTTCTTGAAAAAAGAGGAAGCTATCTATAGAACTTCGATGCATATTTTATTAAAGGGGGTAATAAACATCGCTAATTTTGTTCATCCTGAACTAAATTAGCGATATTGGATTACATCCCGTAAATTTCACTCAAAACTCACTCATGGCATTCATTCAATTTTATTCCAAAATCTTTCCAAAACCATTCACATTGTCAATTTCACGATGTCCTTATCTGTAGCAATGTCAAGATTATGGGATTCATTAAATGCATATTGAACGTCTCAGTTGAAATTCTTTATATGTCGATTATGGTGGTTCTTAATATCTTTTTATATTTCCTGTGGAGAATCGTTCAACTGGAAGTAATAGCCAAGGTCAACACGTTTCGCCATCAACGAGAAAATGGCTATTCAATCAACCTTCTCTCTGAGAGCATTATTCTAGCTTATCTTAGATACGTATTTGGTATCAGGTCTATAAAATAGTTTTCGGTCGATCAACGTTCTAATTTCCCGTTAGAGAGTATATTCTATGATTCGGAACATTACTCGGTAATTTCCGAAAACTGCAAAAGACCTCGGATGTACATAAGGCGGATGGTAAGGTAACATTAAAGCACTGAAAGAACTGATGGTGAGAGATTCTGATGACATTCTAGATTCTAGAGTGATATATTGAATTCGTTGAGAAAAAAGAAATTATATATGTAAAAATAATTAAGACAAAGTGTCTTGACACTGCAATTCTCACTGTAAATTCAAATGTTTGCATGTCGAATTTATTCGCAAATATTACAATAAAAAAAATAGAAGAACACTTAAAAGGAAAGAAAGTGTAATTTTGTTTGGTTTTTCTTGTTGTTGTTGTTGTTTTAATCTACATTTTGGTTCATAATACAGATGGAAATTGATATCATTTACTGGATATTTGAGTTTTTTTTCCCCAAATATTATATGCTATGAGTGGCAGCATGATGCTTTTTTATGTCGTAACATCATTTCTTTCCCAACCCGAAAAAAGCAGTCAGAAAGATAATTCAATTTCAACATGTGGAGCCATATTTTACCAGATCCAACAGCAGTCTTTCTGCATTTCGACTATGAAGCGTAATCCTTTAGGACTCTGGAACTTTAATGACATGAACGGGGTCCTCCACCCCCATAATTCAAATTCCGCTGTTTTATCTTCAACCAAAACGCTGTTATTACATTGTTTTGGTCTCTTTCGGTATTATACAGAGTTTTGTGAAAGAATAATTATCTGATGCTTTGTGTAAAAAAGAATAAAAGAAACACAATAAGATTAATGTAGGTAGGTATTTTGTACAGATAATGGATTGTCCTAATATATACATGTACGTAGTTTAAATTCTGTTGCTCCAACAAATTAGTGGACAATCGTTAAACTTATAGGGTAGAAGGCGAAGGCTAGTTGAGGATGTAGGCTTATTACAGATCTGGTCCGAGAAATACCAGCAATTCATGTTTAGGTACTTCAGTCCACAGGCGATTGATTCACAATCAAAATTTCGTCTTATAGGTTATCAAATATTAACATGTATGGCAAAACTCGGATTATGAAAAATTGCCTGTGCTTCAGCCACCGCGATTTTACAGAGAAAATGTTCATAGCGGCGTTCATCCCTATTCAAACAAAATGCACAAGAAAGGTCGTACATTTAAAACACATGTCGAATTATTATTGAAACCCTTCTCGAGACTCACTGTCGAATGTTGAAAAGTTTTGTAAAACCCGATTGCATAAACCACAGATATCACTAAACTGGTAACCATATCTAATGCCATCTTCGCGAGTCAAGGGGTATCGAATCGATAGCTTCTTCTCGAATACCAGATAAGTAAAACATCCGTAACCCTTGGTTCGACAAGATGCTCTAATGCTAACTACGCATATAGGTATGTACGGTGTAAACAAGTCTAGCAGGTCACGACCTAGAAACACGTATTCTCGGCAAATTACTACAAGTTGCAATAGCGAGGGCTTAGATTGAAAACATAGCATGTGTCTATACAGTGTATAAACACAAACTTTGTTTTTGCTCTAAACTCTCGATGAGCTTACGCGGATCAACCATTCGCTCGATTAAAATATCTATATTTTAAAAGTGATTTTTGCATTATCTTCACATGTTAAAGAATTTTAGTGTCACGCAATAAACGAAATAAACAGTGATGTTGAGAAGAGAAGTCTTGAGAAATAATAAACTAAATCTAAAAGGGCATTACTATATTTCGAAGCTATTAAGAACCTACAGGGTGTTCTTTACGTAGTAACACTGGTGAACGAAAAATTCACCAAAATCTTCCGCTAGCATTCTTATAGGAGAAAGGAACCGTCCAAGATAGGACGAGAATTGACGATTTCAAACTTTTTGATAAGTAGTGTGGATAACCTTATATCAAATGACGCTCTTAACATTTGAGAAAAGTGAACTTGCACCCTAATCTCATTGTTATTTACGGACCGTACAACATCCATGTCTATTGTGGGGTGTGAAGCGAAATCTGACATGACACACCGTGATTTATAACGGGTCCATACTATCTAATTTTGTCTCGTGAAACGTCGCAGATGTGCCGCCATCACAAATACTCTAGAGTAATGTGATTGTACGTCTCGGATAGCAATCTTCTGTTAAATAAATGTCCGCCGGAGATATATATGTGTGCGCTTAATGAAGACATTTTGCATGCACAAATAGTCTACAGAGTGGCACGAAATTGAAACAAAGCAGAAACCTTGTTTTTGTTCGCTTTGTGATTATAAGTTATTGTCTGGCGTTGAAACGTAAATAATATTGATTTGCGACAACATTGATTAAAGAAGAATTAATCCATGTTGTTTACTTATTTCACATGACTATACTCTATGTTGGGTGCTAACTTTCTAATCATGCAAAGTACATATACGTATACCGGTAATGTATAGTGAATACAAATAATATTGCACTTGATTAAATTGCAACGTTATACAATGGGTTTTTAAAATCATAATAAATTAAACAACAACAGCAGCAAATTGAAAGTCACATTTGGCAAAACACCCAAATGACAACAAGCTGAAGCTTAAAAATTCAGCTTGTAAAGATAGTTCAATTCGATATCAACTACATGTACATGTTTGTCTCTGAGATATCTATATAATTGTATAATAAGCAGAAATATTTGTAAACATACCATAGTTCCAATGTGTAAAAAATACACATTATTTACATGTACATATACATGTACATATGTTGTTGAAATTTATACTTAGGGTAGTCTTCTTCCCTTCCTTAATGTATGCCTATGTAAGTCAAATGCCCAAATGAAGTCGCATGTATTTGAGTAAGAGAAGGATAATTTCTTCTTGGTTTGGATGGACGTTAGTCTGTGGTATTGTGAAAGTAAATGTTTTTAAAGGGAAAAGGTTACAGACTGCCAGACGAAATATTTACTATCACAATGACCAAAAAGCTTTAATTCTTTAAATAGGTTGAAACTTTTTCTTATCGACATTAAAGTCATATCGTGAAGGCCAGTGAAACTTAATTTTTAAGTGACATTCTTTTGAAATAAATCAAAACCACCACTGGTACAAAATGGACCTTACCAAATTGTTTATACGACTTTACTTTTAAGAACATGTGCTGATAAATTTAGCCTTGTTCATCATCATAATAAGCATAATACCAAGTACATAGAGTTAGTTACATCGTTAAATTGACATTCGCCTCAATCAACACCATTCTAAATCGCTCACCCAGCACTCCATTCATTCATTCTACTCACTCACTCAGACAATTCAAAAACGCTCAAATCTATAAAAAATATAGAATCAACATCGTCATTCAAAATAAATTTTGATAGAGAATAATCGCGATTTCAATGACATACTTCAAATTGTTAGTGTCTCATGGGTTCTTTAGAAAATAGGAAGCTAGGTAAAGAACTTGTATCCATTTTTTTTATTAAAGGGAGGTAATCAATATCGCTAAGTTTGTTCTTCTGAACAAAATTTGCGATGTAGGATTACCTTCCATTAAACTCACTCAAAACTCGCTCCTCGTACTCCTTCAATTTCATTCCTATATCATTCCTAAATCATTCACTTTGTCGACTTCACGATGTTGTTAACTGTTTTCATATTGCATCTGCATCTTTATTTGTTAATCTACAAAATGCTGATTCCCTGAATGCTTGATATCTTAAATACTGTATCAGTTTCTATGATTTACCATTTTATACCCTTTTTGGTATCAGTAAATACTATAGGATTATCACTATTTACAATTGTGCAAAATAACTTTTCGGCTTGCAAACAAAAATCCCCATCATTTCAAAGTATGGCCAAATTATTATCTTACATGTGATTACATGTAACATAAAAAGTGTTGGTTTTCATTTGATTTTCTTGATTTTTAAAGGCTCATATATGAGGGTATACAAGCTCATAAGTATGTTATCCGAAAATATAATCTTTGTTGATTAGATTCTGTTAAAGGTGTGCCCTATCGGTGAAAAAGAAATCTGTTTTTTGATTGATATAAAAAAAACTTTGGGATACACAGTTATTAGAAGAATATTGCTTTTTTTTAGGGTTGAATAATTAGACCGTTTACACTTCTATGTATAACTTGCATTCGTTTTACAGGACAACTGATTTAAATGCATTCGTATTCCTCCAGAAAAGAGGGTTCCGCTTATTTGCAAATTCTTTGATGGATTCAGTGTGACTTTTTTTCATACATCAAGGAAAAAATGAAGGAAAATAGTTCCCCATCTTGTATTTGATAGCAAAAGTACTGGACTCTTGATACTGGATACCATATTATATGTTCTGTCTGTAATGCTGGTACCGAAATCTCGATACATTAATTCATGGACACGAGCTTATTGTTTATTTCGGACAATCCCACGGGAATATCCTATACTGTTATTATCATTTTACCCACAAGTTTGTATCCGTTATTAACAGTTACACTATGGTGTGTCTTGGTTTCCCAATACCAAGGGAGTCTAGCACACACTCTCTTGTCTCTCTATCAAAACATTAATACCCAACCCCATTCGAAAGACATTGCTCGCATTTTCCATTAACTGGAAAGTGTTTCGGATATATGTTATAATTTTGGATAGTTGTTTATAATAGGTTATACGGCTTCTTAGAACATTGGCCTGGGGTATTGTGAAAGTAAATGTTTTTAAAAATAAAAGGTTTACAGACGAACGAACCCTACAATAACAATAGGCTTTTAGCTCCTTGAATTTGTTAAAAACTTTTGTTATCTACATAAAATCATTTCGCAAATACAAGTGGACTTTAATTTTTAAGTGACAGTCTTTTGAAATAAATCAAAATCACAACTGGTACAAAAAAGACCTTACTATATTTGTCATACGACTTTACGTTTCTATAACCAGCGCTGATAGATTTAGCATTGTTTATCATTTTATTCCTGGATTTAAAAAGGCTCCTGCATATGAGGGTATTCAAACATATATACTAATATTATCCAAAAATAATTAACTTTGTTGATGAGATTCTGTTAAAGGTGTACCCTATCGATTAAAAAGTAATCTGTTTTTTTCGATTGATATACAAGTACTCTAGGATACACTCTTCTAAAAAGAATAACTCTATTGTTTTAGGTTTTAATCTTTAAACAGTTTACACTTCAATTGGGCATTCGTTAACTGGTGAGATTGTTTAAATGCATTCGTATGTACACCACCTTTCAGAAAAGAGAGTTCCTGTTATATACCTATTCATTCAAGATTAAGTGTGACAGTTTTTTTTATTATCATACGTCAAGGAAAATGAAGGAAAATAATTTCCAATCTTGTATTTGTTAGCAAAAGGACTGGACTCATGATACTGGATATCATATTATATATTCTGTCTGTAATGCTGGTACCGAAATCTCGATACATTAATTCACGGACACGAGCTTATTGTTTATTTCGGACAATCCCATGGGAATATCCTATACTTTTATTATCAATTTACTCACAAGTTTGTATCCGTTATTTACAGTTTCACTATGGTTTGTCTTGGTTTCCCAATACCAAGGGAGTCTAGCACCTACTTACTTGTCTCTCTATCAAAATATTAATACTCGGCCCCATTCGAAAAACATTGCTCGGATTTTTACGTTAACTGGGAAGTATCTTGGATGTAAATGTAATTTTTGATACATGTAGTTATTTATAAAGGGTAATTCGGCTTCTGACGGTACTACGGTCGATAGGCGTGAAAAAAATCTCTTTATTGTTTTCCAATCGTCTATGGGGATCTTTTGAGCAAATTGTAAAATTATAATGTGATTACAAAACGCAGTAAACCACTGCGTTTCGTTACCAAATTTTATCATGCCTATTTTCGATCTTTCGTTGATTTTAATTTTGTCAAAGACACATTGATGTTTATGACGTCATGTAAACCAACGCGCGAAACGATGCGCCTGAATGGGTCTTTAACATTCCCGAGGTCTATTTCGTAGAATCGCCGAAAGTTTACGATTGACTCCTACTCTACATTCAAGATTACGAAGTACAAACGAACTCTATTAGTTTGAAACGAGCATTAGGTAAGGTTCACTTGGTGATGTAGGTTACCATTCTTTGCCTGTCCCCCTTTTCTGTACCCTGAATACAAGGTCGGTGTACGATATTTTTTACATGGCTTGAAATAAAAATGTATTAAAAGGGACGTTGGAAAAGAGGCCCCAATGGGATGATCAAAAAACAGAAACGATATTGTTTGTGGACAAATATATTTCCATTTTTTCCAACTTCTTTTCAAATGCAAAAAATAATTTTAAGGTAAACACTTATTTGAAAATACATAATGTTAAGCATTGGAATGCAAAGTAATACGAGCGATCTGGTGTCATCTTGAACCTCTTATTCTAATTTAGTTTAAATATTGAATAATTCCATAACTGAGTTTTCAGACGACAGAAAATAGTTTATTTTCTCTGGACTACTTAGACAATTTAAAATTGTTTTGCAATTGAATATAATTCATGTAAAAACTGTCTCTACCGGAACCATAAATATCGAGGAAGCGTTTGATCGTCTTCATAATGATACAGTTGCATGCAAACATTGTTTATTACTCCGGGACACGATATCTTTCTGTGACATAAATATTCTACCTAACGATGTAATTAACAATTTCCTTGTTTCTAAACAGAAAGCCCCTTCATCCGAATTTGATTTCAATTTCCTTTTTCTTTTTTGTTTTTGTTTTGCAAAATGACGATCACGTAATATGTTTAGTTGAAGCTATGAAGGAGCTAATTCCTTAATTAATTGAGAAGGCATTTTGCTGCCACGAGATACAAAATTGTAGTTAAAAACTATAACGCTAACAATTACCTTATACAGCTAGTTACATCGTGAAATTGACAATCACCTCAATTAAACCATTCTAATTCGCTCACTCAGCGCTTCATTCATTCATTCCAAACACTCACTCAAACCTTTCAAAGACGCCCAAACCCATTGAAAAAACAGAATCAACAACGTCATTCAAAAAAGATATCGATAGAGAAAAATCGCGATTTCAATTACATAATTCAAATCTTTAGCGTCTCACAGGTTCTTGAAGAAAAAGAAGCTACTTATAGGACTTATGTGCATATTTTATAAAGGGGGCGGGGGTTTAATCAATATCGCATATTTTGTTCAGCCTGAATAAAATTTGCGATATAGGATTACCACCCATTATATTCACTCAAAGCTCGCTCCACACACTCATTCAATTTGATTCCTAAATCATTCCAAAATCATTTACCTTGTCAATTTCACAATGTTGTTAACTGTAAATGTTAGTGAGTTCAAATCATTATAATATCGCTGACTAGTGACAGAACTATGCAACTATGACTTCTGATTTAGCTGTTGACAACAATAACGTACTCTCAACGTCTAATATAGATTTATCCGAATGCGGTATTTGTATAAAGCAATCAGAGTTCCACCCCGATATAAGTTTACAGTTAATTACATCGTGACATTGACATTCACCTCAATCAAAAGAGTTCACTCAGCGCTCCATTCATTCATTCCAAACACTCACTCCTACCATTCAAAAACGCTCAAACCCATTGAAAAATATAGAATCAACAACGTCGTTCAAAAACAAATTGACAGAGAAAAATCGCGATTTCATTGACATAACTAAAATTGCTAGCGCCTCACAGATTCTTGAAGTAATTGGACGCTATGTAAAGAACTTTTATGAATTTTTTATTCAAGGGAGGTCATCAATATCTCTAATTTTGTTCAGCTTGAGTAAAATTTGCGATAAAGGATTACCTCCCATTAAATTCACTCAAAACTTGCTCCTCACACTCATTCAATTCATTCCTAAATCATTCAAAAATCATTCACCTTGTTATTTTCACGATGTTGTTAACTGTATGCACATGTATTTTCCTATTATCCTTAAGTTAGTTCTCATTCGAAAGATGCTATTATTTAACGACAGTCAGAAAGTTGAAGACACAATAATATTTTCTGGTATAAACTTTTATACATGTGCAGCATCAACCTCAAGAGTGAACAACGATAATAGGAGTCTGTTTAGTATAGATTTAACGAAATACAGAGTATACGAGCGTTAATTTGGTTTTTCATCGAGTTTTAAACTTTAAAATCTAATCAAACTATTTGGTCAAGTATAAAATCGGAGGGACTTAAAATCTAATGACTTAACGAGGACAAAGTTAAATCAAGTTAACATGTTGTTGTTGTTTGTTTTTTCTCTCCGAAGCTAAAAGGAGGTTCGCTCGTCTGGTTTTGGATTTTCCACCATTAAAATATTTTCTTATGTGTGATCGTAATAAAACTTTGAAACAAAATTTGAACTATGATTTTTGAATACAACTGCATATAAGGTTGAAAAACACGCAGAAACTTGTATAAATTCAATAATTTATTTTTCACATTTTTTAAAACTTTTCTGTGGGGTCGGGGGGGACATTTTCGCCATTTTTGAGTATTCAGATAAAAAAAACACGACAAGCAAGTATTCAACATTACCCCTTGCCAGTTTTTCGGAGAGAACCGAATAAAACTTATAAAAAGTGCTTAAAAGAACACCTACCTTGTCTCATCGGACCAAATTATCCACAACTTTGTTACAGTATTGAAATACTTGTATGGAAATTTGAACGATTTTTTGTGAATTACTTTTCCTTTTTTAACAAATATGTCAATATATTTAAAAAGGTAAGACTGTGACTCCCATTTTTTCAGATCGAAATATTCTTCATAATAGCACAAATTTATATTTACAGTATATAAAAAAGTTTAATAGTAGAACTATATCTATTTCACCATGCAGCATAGGTCTCAATGTTGAAGAAAAAACTTTCACTAAGGACTGAATAAAGAGGTAATTTTTTTCTTTTGCTTTATTAAATATCCATATTTTTTCAATAGTTTAGTGGAATTGGTTTGTCGTTTTTAAACAAAATCAATGGGAAATCAATGGCTATCTGCACATTAATTTGTGCAGGATGAAATGTGCCGTATTGACTGGATTTAGATGTACGAATAAAAAACACAAAGTCATGATATGTTTGGCGGCACGAGCTATTAAAATCGAAAAGAAATAATGTTTTAGTCACGTAGTTCATTTTTCAAAATATTCCAAAGAATAGATTACCCATATGCCAATATCATATTGTTACACGAATTCTTTGACCCCCTCCCCCCTTAAGATTAAAATGATATTCAAATACTTGAATATGGTTTATATCGTACATTTAACTTTCATCTTTAAAGCGACAAATGGTATTTAAAAAATGCAATGCATATTTTCTGTCCATAAATTGCAACCTATCACGTCAAACACAATCTCTCAATGAACAAGCTTACCGTAAATAATTATTTCCTAGAAAATCGGCAGTAAATTTACAAACTGTTGATAGTAATCAGTAACTGGTGCAACTTCCTAAGTTATCATATCGAAGATTCGTGATCTTTGAAACACAATAAAACTCCAAATAGCACATGGTTTATTTGGAAGGTCACAATTTCTTACTCATTGAGAAAGTATACTTCCGGGTAATTGCTGGGAATTCGAATTTATGCGGGCCTATACAAAACAAAGCAAAAATGACTACAGAGATGCAGCATTATCTCCGATTTTATACTTTCGTCGAAGACGGAATGTTCAGTACATGTATTATGGGATCACCCATAGCATTCGTTGTCTTGGGTCCAGGCGCCGAGCGGCCGGCGTCCACTTCTTGTTCGGGAGCATTACTCTTTCATCTTTTATATATTTTTTTAAACTTAACAGTTATATACAGTTAACAACATCGTGGAATTGAGAATAATTCCGATCAAAATAATTCAAAAATCACTTACTCAGAGCTCCAATTATTCATACCAAACACTCACTGAACACCCCCCCCCCCCCCCCTCCCCCCCAAAAAAGCTCGAAAATCGTTAAAATTATTTCGAAATCGACCAAAACAATCAACATTTCGTTCGATCCAATCGTTTCACTATTTCTTTGCCAGTTGTAGATTTTTAAATGTCTGGTTGGTACACAAACATTAAACAATTGGAAAAACGGATAAACTTTAAGGGGGGTAATAATGAATTATTTATAATTTCGTCGAGCTTGTACATTGTATTATATCCCTTAAATTTCATCCAAATCTCGCTACACACATTCATTCAATTTCGTTTCTTATTCAATCCAAAATAAATCATCTTTTCACGATGTTGTTCACTGTACTTATCGTGATTACGGCGTGCAGTGCACAAAACCCCCAACTCTACCTGGCTTATTTTGTGAGGTATAGTCATTTGTTGCTCTTCATTCTTGGATTGTGTTTGGAACATATCTGTAAAAGTAAACTAGCTATAATCATACAACTTCATTGGGGGATAGATCTCATCAGTGCACAAGAACAATAACTCCACTAGCTTATTTTTAGGACAATGCCCGTGTTTCTCAAGCCCGACTTTGTCCGGAGTATATCTCTTAAAAATGTTATGTATGTTTTAGTTGACAAATACAAATGTATACGATAGCTATGACTCAAAGGGGTCCTATCTTTTTCAATATGTCTACACCCAAAAAGCGAACATCTGTAGATATTTCAGTATTGAAAAAATATAAATAAATAAAAAAAATGTTCAGAATACACAACTGGACCCGAGGTTATAAAACTTTTCTCTTTCTCAACTCATTTTCTTCTCAATTTCAACTTGAGATTAAAGTTTGTAGTAGAGCTGTAATACTTATATAAATGAATGGACATAAAAGATAAAAGTAACAAGTTGTTATTAAATAACAACTATTGTAATTGATATTCAGAAAATTCTCAGTTGGGAACGAAAAATCTTTTATAGCCCCGGGCCCGGATGTGCACAAAAATTGCAACTCTTTTATATCTTCGCAGTGAACGCAAGACGACCGACAATAACCGACGACATAAGTTAATTTCGAACTTTTAATTTAAAAAGCGTAATTTTAACTATTAACATTGGTTGTGTCAAAACGCTAAATATCCTCAAAGTTTGGCTAGAAAACAGACTGACAGTGTATCAATTCCGACAAAATTGAAGCGATGTCATTGGCAAATTAAATAAGGAAAACTCATTAATTACAGTTTCCTAATACATCCGTTAATACGCCGATTCTAGGAGGAGACGGTCTCTTGCCATAGGTCGAATCGAATTTTCGTTCGCTACTACATTTAAAAACGTCATAAAATTGACTCTAATTCCGATCAAAAGCATTCAAAGTCTCTCACTCAATGCCCTTTTCATCCATTACAAACACTCACTCAAACCATTTGAAATAACGTTTTAAAAACACTAAAAAAATAGAAAAAAATGATTTCGTTGACTATATTTTTGGCCTGGTTTAGCAGGCCATAGGAAATAAATACTTGGTGTCATGATATAGGAACTCGCTTTTTTGATTTTGTGATAAGTAGATAGCTTTTGGGATTTGGAATCTTTTCTTAGGAAAAGGCTTTTGCATAGCAGATTTAACACTAGTGTAAAATTCCCCATGAAATGTGAATATAGTCGACGGGTTGAGAGTCTTATTGAGAACAGCTTTCTGAAAATGATGGAAATTGCCTATACAAATGAAAGGGTCCTTTGTCCTGAAACTTGTCAAAATACGAAATGGGTGTATTGCATGATTTGTGCTATACTGTTATCATGTCTTTCATTAACCTTTTGTAGTCCTTTTTGTTCTTTCAAGGCTAGAACGAAATGCCTCCCCAAGGAAAACACTTTAACATTGGTGTCAGGGAAAAACAGAAAATCGTATGTAATGCATACTAACCATACATGTATCAATGTAAGTTGTTTAGAATTCGGAGTTAATGCCAACAACGAAATTATTTCTTTCAAAGGTGAGATATAGATGTGCTACACCTAAACCCTCTTCTGTCAAAAAGAAGTACCATATAGGCATGGATCCTTTATACGCCACCTTTGGTTGTTATATATTAGAATCTTCTTTACCGTCAGCCCTTTTTATAAACGCAACTCCTCCCTCAATTATCAAAGAATTGGGATGACTATTTTGAATGTTCCTTATCACGAAGCAATGCGCATATTTTCGAGGTTTGTTGATATTGGATCATACACTTACGTTGTGACTTTTATGTAATTTCGGCACTCTTTCTCATTTTATGAAAAAAATAATGTCCTAACTGTATTTTTAAAGTGATCACAAATAGGGGAAAATAGTATACTTAACGTCATTAGAAAGTTACCACCAAATATACCATTAGATCTTTCGAAAAGTTTTGTCCTGTGCAAACTACTATGTACGATACTAAAGATATGTATAAATGTGTACGCACAAATTAAATATTTTGTTCATGGAGTGTTTTCATCATTGACACAATACGTCACGTGCAAAATGTGTAATTCTTACGTTGTTGACGTGTGTGCAAAATTTATCGCAAATTGTTTATTGATTATACCAGCCAAAGGTCATAGAAAATAAAGACACTACAAGTCTTGGAGGTTTTGCACAAATGAGACGTTTGATTTAAAAACAACGTCATTGGGTTTCCAGTATGGTCGAAGCAGGTTTGTGTTCAAACAGTAGGCCTAATGGGCTTCCCTCACCAAAAATTTAATGAAACGTGCCCGCAGCAATAGAAAAAAAAATTGGTCTGAGATGATAGGCCACAGTTGGGACGCCAAAGTGTGACGTAAACACAAACTGATGGTCAAATCATCCAATGCTATATTCGTGACGGGTTCCGATCGGCTTCATAAACGGCACGGGACACAGGAAGCCTCAAAGGGGATGGATGTGCGCATCTACTATACGTCATCGTTTTAAACAGGTCGTGCTATATAAACCTTCCGGGATAACGCTGCAACACTAGATTGTCAACAACATCATGTTAATTGGTGTACGCTGTATCGGAAATAAGGTAATCGACATTGACATAGTGGGGTTTTTTTACAGAAGAATCGGGACTCTATCTCGATATGGTCGACGGTGTCAAAGAGAACGTCATTCGGTGTGTTGTGGTAGACAGGATCTGCGTTTGGTGGTGGGAGTATAACGGCATGTCACGGAGACATAAAGCAAAAATCTCGTTTAGCCGATTGTAGTTTACAACAACGTTATGTTGAAAACATCTTGACATAATTTTTGTCCGTTCTCAATGAAACACGTTAATATTGACGTATTCCTAAAAATCAGCGCTCGGCCGCATTTTGCAATGATGATTAAGGTTTTCTTAGAGTCAATTATGTTAATCTGCTTCCTTGTATTGCCTTCTCTTCCGTTCAAAATTCTACAGTGCATGTGTTGGCCAATTAAGACGTACGTTGTTTGACAATTGACGTCATATCGGGAACCGGCAGCAGCTCATCGCCGCTCTTTCGGACGAATGACAGCTCGTTCTCTGATAACGTATACAGCGTGCGATTAGAATTTCTTTCGCAAAATCACTACAGTTCTCCATGAAAACGAATGACTTACTTGTTATTAGTGTTAGTGACTTTTTTTTTTAAATTTAGGTAGGTTTCTTCAAGCCAGAAAAATAAGGCATTTAAGACACTGACTAAAGGCCATTGTTTATGATTACCCAGCACTCCAATGTCAATGAATTAAATAACTTTTTTACTACAAATGAAATATTGTAGGGGTGCTATTGCAAGTGGTAACTTTTATCGACGCTGAGTATATATTTGAGTGAAATACTTCTCTGAATATTCCAAGAAAAGACGTGAAGGCTGTTCGAATAGTTTAAATGTTATTTATACATCCCACACGAATAATTTGTGACCCGTCACGCTAAAATGGGGACCGTCTTGATAGTGCGTAAAGTGTCGACCCCAGTCAGACTTCACAAACTGACTAGGGTCGAAACATTTCACACTTCACGAATTTTCTAAATCTGGAATTATCAACATACCGTCTTTTGAAAGAATTCTTAAAATGCGACCTCTTCTTGTTCTGTACAAGAATCAATCTCTGAATCCAATGAAACTGCTAAAAATTTTCGCCTTATCAAAATCGTTCATTTGAAGAAATGTGTAGTAGTGGTTTAAAGCGATCATGTAAGTTTTACTTTTTGTTTAATATCATAGCAAATTGTAGGTCTACATCATTTGAAATCAGAAAATTAAATGAATCATTTAAACCAAGATGTTAGTTTACTACGAACAGTTAACAATACCGTGGAATTGACAAGATTAATTATTTTGGAATGATTTTGTAATGAAATCGAATGAATAAGTTGAGTAAGTTTTTGAGTGCAATTTAAGGATTGTAATCCAATATCGCTCATTTTGTTCAGGTTGAACAAAATAAGCGATATTTATTGCTTCCCTTTAATAAAATAAATAACTCCCTTCCTTTTCAAAGGCCACTCAGACGCTTGTTGTTTCGATTATGTAAGTGAAATCGCGATTTTTCTCTTGCTGTATTGTAGTGTGTTGTAGCTTCCCATTTTAGTGATTTTCGAGCGTTTTGCATGATTTGAGTGAATTTAAGGATTAACTATGGCTAAGTGAGCGATTAAGAATTGTTTCGATTGAGATGATATTCAATAATACGATGTTACTTACTGTATCAAAGACTTCGGTTTATGATTACATATATTTGTAGCTCAATTACTTAAATCTACTCCAAGGTTTATTGTAGGACAAAAAATGTATATTAACAATTCCATCAACAAAATTACGTAGTTCTCACGTGGCCAGTCAATTGACAATAACTTGTCACATCAATGAACATACACTGTGAAAAACACGTCATTTGAGGGCGGTAATTGACATAGTACTTGGTGTTTCCCGTAAAGACACAGTAGGTTTCTCGATGGGAAATCTGCTATAGATATATTAGTTTCATACTCAATATAAAACCCTTCTATTTTCTGTATCCTGTATTTGTAGATTTTGATTCATCTTATAACTATACAAAAATCCGTGTAATAATATCCTATAATGATAATTCTAATGATATCACATGGATATTTAAGGACATAGACGTAATGTGGATTATTTTTAGAAACATGAATTTCTGCTACGAACATCGACGAAAACAAGGCAAATAGTGATTATAAGATAAATATAATACGTACTAAGTGCATTGTATGAAAAAAAAATATTAACTCGACAATTATCAATTCCCCCAATCTCGTTAGATATTTTTCCATACAAAACACTAAGAACGTATTATATATTTACCACATATCTCTCTTTACTTTTAGTTGTTACGTGCGAATATAATACGTACATTTTCTTAACTTCCTGATCTTAATGAGCTCGCTCTTAGGTTGTTGAAATCCGTTAGGTTGGGATGAAAACAAGAAGCCATGAGGTCTCGGGCCGCTCTACTGACCCTTTAAAAAGCCAATGATTTGATAGTGCTGTACAAGATTTAACAAAACAATTTGTGATTGTTACTGCTCCCTTGATATAACGCCACTTTCATTGCAGAAATTTTCCCTCCTTGTGGATTTCATTTGAAAATAATTTAAGTCTAGTTTTGTTTACCAAGTTTCGTGCATTCTGATTGTCTCAAAAATTGGTTCCATTAACAATTTTGATTACGCAGCTTTTTGCAAGCTTCCGCCGACAGTAGTCCCATAAACAATTCATGTATTAAGGGGTAAATCTTTACATTTTTCTTCAAGAAATTAAATAAAGTTTATCAGATGAGACTGAGCGGATGTCCTAATCTTTTTTTTTTCTTTTATATTAGGTAAGTTGCTTATATTTTCAACCGTTTTAAGAGATGAAGAGAGTTTTTGTTGATTTGATGGAGGCATAAAACTAAAAACCTTAATATACTCATGTATGAATCCACTTTGCGTATTCATACAGTGTGATTAGGTTTTTAGCCTCATTCCCCAATTAAATTAACAAATACTCTCTCAATCACTTAAGTAGGTTGAAAGTAAAAGCAACATACTTGATATCTGATTCCAAGGTTGTAGAACTTTTCTCAGGCTCAACTGAGAATTTTCTCAAATTTTGAATTTAAATAAATATATGAAAATAAAATATAATATTAATAAGTTGTTATTTATAACAACTTATTGATATTGTCTTTTATGTTAATACATTAGAATGAGTGTTAAAAATGAATTAAGGCTTTAATATCAAATAGAAATTAGAGGACATTTTAAATTGAGAAAAAGAAAAGTTTTATAACCTCAGGCCCTGATAAACGTAGTTACTGTGAATCAGTGTTCCAGACGAGAAATGCACAGTTTTTTTTGTACCATGTATAGTCAGAAAAAGAACTAAATTGTTAAACAGGAAGTAGATCTGACCAACCTAAATTTGATAAGAAATACTTATACATAAACGTATTAGCATATGTTACTACTAATGTTCGGCCATATTAAATGATCCTTAAACTCAATAGTATTATACATTAACTGCAGCGTCCTTGTTCGGAAGTAACCTTAGGGTTTAGAACACCAACAAGGTATTAATCATTCTACCTAGAGATTCATTGTGGGTATATTGGCATTGGATTCCTCGAATCTCATGGTGGAGTCACACTTCAGAACCATTCGGAACATCACTCGGCCATTTCCGTAGACTGCAACATACCTCGGATGTATGTAAGGCGGATGGGTATGTAACGAAATTGTGTAAGAAATACTAGCGAACCGGCGCCATCTTTAGATTGATATTTTTTACAGTAAATGACGGCTGAATAATCTTAATTTTTGAGAATGACAAACATTCTCAAAAATTTAGATTTTTAGCCGTTATTTAAGAATCTAAAGTTATTTATATAAGGATACGATGGTTCACGTCAGTGACTTCAAATGAGTAGCGTTGTCGCCGTCGAACGTTTTCACTCAAAGTTTCGAGGGCTAACGCCATTTTAACTGACGTCATCGAGTTTTTCCAAGGTTTTCCCGAAATATTTAAAAATAGTCCGTCTATGTACATCCGAGGTTGATCGTGAGATAAGCCGAGTGGTGTTCCAAATGACTTTAGAACAAGAAATTTTCACCATACCGATGAAAACATGCCATGTTCAGATGTTGAAGAACATTAAGAGAAAGTTCCGTGAACTTGTGTGTTGAAATGAAGGGGGAGTTGTGCTATCAAAGAAATTTACATTAAGGCCCCTTTTCCCTGAAGACGCATAATATCACAAAACTTAGATGGAAGAACCTGTCAGTTGCGACGTTTGACAGACTCATTTAGAAAGGCAGATCCTTGTAATGGTACAATCATTCTGATTAAGTTTGAAGAAAATCGGTTTAGAACTTTGAGTTATAGCAAGAAAAAGCTAACAGACGGACAGACGGACGCAAGCCAGACAAGAAAAAAAACCTGTAGCTATTATTGGGTCAGTAGCGCTAAAGGCGCGCGTAATTGTTACAGATTATAGAGGATAGAAGTCGGCCCTAAAATGTCGCAACTATCCCGATTATTTTGATTATTATTCATGGTATTTTTATAGAACAGATTTAAATTGACTTTGTTATTTTATGTTCTCCATGATCTTGTCTTGCACTGTGTAATAATGTTATTACTTTAGAACATCTTGGCCGGAATGTTTATTTATGAAAACTGTCCCACCGTCAAGTAAACAGCTTTTGTTATATAAGTCATGGTTTAGATTGGATTTTAGTCATATCCGGAAGTATACTGGTTCGGATTGGAATTCTAATTTTGCAAAATCTGGGGCCTCTTTCAAGAAAAATATCGTACGATTTATCTAATAATCACCGTACGATTATATTTAAGACGGTCGAAAACGGCTTATACAAAAATATCGATAAAAATCGCAGACTTTACGTGCTCATAAGATTATCGTAAAGTTGATCTTTCACATCAGCACGTGCTGATCATATAATATAAACTTCTGCGTTAGTGGGTAAAATGTCCGCTTTTTACAAGACCAAAAAGGGTAAATCAGCAAACTGACCGTAGAGAAGCCATTTACTTGTATATCTATGCATACTTAGAGATGAATTTTAAAAAGTAAGTAATTTATGTATGTGTAAAAAAATCTACTGATTTGGTATTTCCCACTTTCTGTGTTAATAGGAAGGGTAAGCAAACATTTTCAGTCATGATCATGAGAGGGTCGATTCTTACGGTAGAAAATTAACTTATACTCACTATCTAAACATTCTGCGACAATCGTACGATTATCGCAGAGTAAAATCAAGCATCGAAATGATGGTGTATCAATTGTTTTCAATCTATCTCGTTTATTACACTTTTTTGTACTGGGAAATTTGGCATGTGCATAGCTAAATAATTGTTCTAAAATCCGCGAGAGCTAGAAAGAAATCCGAGAAAAGTTTAGGCTCATAGAGACAAAATCGTAAAATTTACGACTGGTCTGAAGGTGTCGTATATTTTATCGTAGATTTCACGATACGACACCTTTCTTGAAAGCCAAAAAGTTTCTTGACAGCGAATTTTAATCGTACGATTGCGATCGTAGGACTTTTCTTGGAAGAGGCCTCTGGACTAGTTCGATTCTGGATTTGGCTACATTCCCAATATATGAAAAGCTACGTGAGTTGACTTCCGGTTCAAATGTAACGTGTCGATGCATAGACACTAATCAAATAACGTATAAATGCACAGTTTTTCGACGTTAGATTTGGTAAAAGGTGAAAGATATATACCATTATGTTCGGATTATATTGAAAACATGAGCTCCGACAACGGGTGCTAAAGCTCGGCGGCTGGTGCTTGGTAATGCAAATATTATAAGTAAAAAGAGGGACATAACTCATGCAAAATGCTTTCAGGGTAGCCCTCCTGATAGTCTTGGTAGCTCTTGTGATAGCGAACCCACATGCCAAGTTTTATGAAGATATCTTTGTCAACAGAGATATAACCAAGGTTTAACCATTTTCACGCCAACACCAACGCTTACAACAACGCCAGCCGATTAAATGGAAGGATTTTTAAGGATGAACTCGTTAGACTGCGTCATTTCGTCGCGACAAATAACTTAATAATGACAAACTAATAGACAAAAACCTGCAGTCTAGAATATTGTTTTTCAAAAGCTAGCTTTAGAAATCTGCCGCTAATCACTAGCCACTAGTTTATTTACGAGGGTGAAGAAATCTGTAACTTAAATGGGCATTTAACAAGTAATGAATAATATGTCCCATATTTTTTTCTGAAATTTGTGAATTAAGACGGCGGTGAAGCGGTCTTTAAACCAACTTCATGGAAATACCCAGCCTTTAAATGTTTCATTACTTCACAACTGTTCCACGTTATTGAAGACGGCAGACTAAGTAATAGGAGTTGACATTTGCCGATAATGTTTATTGAACAAGTTTAAGTGTGTCTACTGCAATTATTCCTTCAACGCAATGTGCAGGATGGTTATGCAAGTCCAATGTCAGGGACAATTATAGAAGATTTTAATTTGAATTTATTCCGTCTCGGAGTAAATTGTATTTCGATATTTTGTGCCAAATCAATGTTATGCCTCGATCCCCTATTTTTTTTCTTTTTCGTTTCTATGAATGCTTATTCAAAAAGAGGATAATCGTTCGTTTTCATTTTGTGAACAAGAAAAAAGTATTTTAGAAATATATCATTTGTTATTTACGAAATGATAATAAATCGATCGTACTCGAATATGAATGGTTCTATTTGCTAAATGAAGAAAATGAAACAATATGTTGAAACTTTTGAGACAGATTTCCTTATAGCGCCTCATTTTGCACGTAATTGGTATGCAACGTCATGACGTCATTTGTTTATTTGACTCCCCTTCGATAAAGCGAGAAATGATAAAAAACGGGTTTTCTTTAATGTTTTTCGGTGGTTTATCGAGAAATAACGGTAGATTATCACTTGATAATCTCACCGCAAAAGCAGTGAAATTATCAAAATTTTATACCCTGCTTTTATGCATTCCACCCTATCTGACGTCATCTATGCGGGGCGAAATAAGTGACGTCACAATGAACGTTGCATAGCAATCACGTGTAAAATGACGCGCTTTACGAAAATATCTCCTAGAAATATCACATTTTGTTCATTTTTGCATTAAAGAAATAGAATAATCGTTTCTTTTTCGAGTAAGATCGATAAATATTTCATTTCGTGAACGGCAAAAGATATATTTCACTCGTGGCTCTGCCACTCGTTAAAATAAAACTTTTGTTGTTCACTCAATCAAATATAAATCGATCTTACACTTAAACAAACGTTTATCCTCTATATATTTTTTCGAAATTTTATTGGTTTCGCGGTGGGTTTATCAAAAGAAAATTTCTCGATAATCCACAAAAATCATTATAGCATTGTGATGTTTTCTTTACGTTTGTCGTAATTATTATGACATACGGTTGCGAGTTTAATTAAGATAGATATATATAGATGTTGCATTGAAATAACATAAACTATATAGGGCTGTCACACCTTTACGTTTTCGCCAGCGTGTGCGGAACGTGTTGGATTATTTATAACACGTAGGGTGCGCTATGGACACGTTCCGCACACGCTATCGGCACGCTGTAACATGTGGCACGAACTTTCCTTTTTATGCTGCGACAAAAAAGGCTCACGATTGATAACCTAAACGAAAAGGGACTAACTCTGTAGTTGCGCAGGCTGACTAGGATCAAAACTTTTCGCACTGAGCTTTTTCTTTAAATCTAGAATTATCAGTCTTCATTCCATTACAAGAATTTCCGAAATGTGATCACCGGTTGACCTCTACTTGAACGAATCGCTTTTCGCGATTTCATTCAACGGAGTTCCGAAATGGTCCCTTTTTGCGCGACGGGTAACAAATATATCTGAAGTCTGACCAGTTGTCCCTTGTGGCTTGGTTAAATACGCTGCATGCTGTTGGAGATTGAAACTTACATGTGTCTGACTTGGTTACAGATAGGCCTCAGTCTAGACGAAACAAATAGATAGGTGTTAATTGTGGGTCCATATTGGAAAATTTTTTATTTAGTTCAAATAGGAAGCGGAAAATTTGACCCACTCTTTCACATGCATAACAATTTCAATGAAACGGAGCGTGTCCCGACCGTTGTGTCACAGTCTTTATTCATTTTGGACAATAAGTCGTTCGATTACACAATCTATTAAGAAATATACTTGTCAAAAAAGTTAGGGATCAAAACTTCAAAATTCGTTTTTCCGGCTGGAAATTATTTGTGAATTTTGTCTGTGTATCTGAGTGTATTTTTGGTGTATCTTCTTTAAATTTAAGATATAAATAAGCACATGCGATTCAACATCATCAAGGACTAAGGATAATTGTAATCTAACCACCTCAAGACGAACCAACCTAAGAAATGCCAGTTTACTTTATGTAATTTGCGAACAGCGATTGATCTGTGCTGAAACAAATCTCTCAATCAAACATTTTTGCATCCCCGCCAAAAAATATTTAACGATGTGGGAGAGAGTGATGTAAAGAGATTTTGTATTACTTTCGTTTGTAAAAACAATAGCTATATGAGAAGTATTAGTTTACGAAAAAAAGAATCAAGTACAGAATGTTTGATATTGAGTATGAGACTTGTATTTCTATAGCATATTCTATAGCAGATTTCCCATCGAGAAACTTGCTGTGACTTTACGGGAGACACCAAGCACTATGTCAATTATCGCCCTCAAATGACGTGTTTTTCACAGTGTATGTTCATTGATGTGACAAGTTATTGTCAATTGACTGGTCACGTGAGAACTACGTAATTTTGTTGATGGAATCGGAAGGACAGCCTGCTTAGCACAATAGCTTTTTACCGAACTCAATGCACTTTATTTCAACACGTGTTTCATCTTCAATAACTTCGCTCTATTTGGAGAGGGAGAACCAGAGGTCTTGAGATCATCTTTGAATCCTTCGCGTTGGCGTTGGTGTTGATGTAGACGTTTGCGTGACAATCTCCAACCTTGGTCATTTCTCTGTTGTTGCTGAAACAGTTCATGAAACTTGAATGTGTTCATTATCACAAGAGCTGTTTACAAGAGTTATGCATTATGCTTTTCGACCAAGAGCTTTTGCATTATCCGGCACCTGCAGCCGAGCGTTGCACCCATAGACGGTGCTCTTGTTACTCAAATATTAAATAATGTATAACGTGTTATTCGTCCGAATTTATTTAGACGCAATGTAAAATCATCCCTATGTGATACTTTCGTTTAAGAAACCGTGTATCTCATGGTAATAACTTCTTTAATTTTCGAGGAATGAAAATATACATTTTCGGAAATTATCATTTCTTAAACTATTACAAAATGGAATCCACAACCCTTTTCGCGGTGTTTATTTTCTAGTTTTTTTTGTTGTTGTTTTTTCACATGAAAGACCATAATATTTCATGTCGTCATCATAGTTAGATGTATAGATGTTGATATATAAATCCTGTATTCTTGTTTGAAATATACAATATTTTTTTTAATAATTCGTACGTGGTGCAACTAATTTTGAATACGCCGTTTATGTTCGTTCGTTCCTTTGATTATCTTGGTTTGTTTCTCGAAGCCATAACAGTGATAAAGCAAGATTACGAATGAGATGTATTCATACTGACACATTATTAGCTTATTTTGTAACGGTTACAATGGTTTCGCAGTTGATTGACAGATGAATTGCGATTAATATCCCTCGAAAATAATGGAGTAAGCGATATATCTAAACCGAACATTGAACAATTCACACTTATATTTTTACACATTATGTGCTCACATCTAACCGTAAAAACAGCAGTAAAGGTGTGAACTTATTGTCTAATATAAAACAAGGATTCAGAAAATAACTGTGAAATCTACGTCAAGGCTGATTTTTTTCCAAAATCAACCAACGGAAAGTTAATCTAAAACGAATGATAAAGACATTGAGATTCAAATAATGTACGTTGTAATTATACAGCGTAATCGTGAATCCAAAACCATCCACATTTGACGTTTTTGCTACCTCTAATACGACATTCATTAGTATTTCAGGACCGATTCCATAATTTCAATTAAGAACACATGACGAAATTACTTAAAGATCAAACTTCTATAATATAATTAGCAAATAGGAAAATAATGAAATAAGTATTGCTCAAAAATAGTGCCCTGCAGAAATTATCCATTTTATATCAAACCTGATAGTACCGTTTGGCTTTCTAAAATCCCTGGGAAAAAGTTACTTCTGAAGAAAAATTGAATTCGATCTCGGAAAAAGACCATCTCCTCCTAGAATCAGCATATTAACGGATGTATTAGGAAGTCGTAATTAATGAGTTTTCCTTATTTAATTTGCCAATGACACCGAATCAATATTGTACGGGTTGGTAGTCTGTCGGCCCGCTCTCTGTCGAGGGTTTCGGGAAATCTTCAACATCATGTTTCGTCAAGCTATATTTACAATATGTTGATCCTTTTTGTTGTGAGCCAAATCCATGGTGCAATTCTCCGATTTTCCAAAGAAAAGTCATCTTGAATTATAGACTTTATTAACTTAATTCAGAAAACCTGATTTAAACCACCTATTCTACTATCATTTATTTTTACTCTTCAACTAGATGTATAAATTATATCAAACTTGTGAACATTGGGATATCCGATTCATCAATATATTTTTAACATGGGGAGAGAGCTAACCCGGGACGTAAAGGTGAAAAAAGAAATTATAATCCATAAAAGTGAAATAGTCTAAAATCGTATTTTTTGAATGAAAAGGAGCGTCACATTTTATTTGTTTGAAAATTATATTACAATGTAAAATAGTTGCACAGTAAGCCCATGACATCAATATTTCAAGTGGAAATTCCTTAACGCGGCATCGTAAATTTTGATTAAGACGCAACCACATGCTTTACGATACAATGTTACTGCTGAATATCGGATACTTTTCGATGAAATTCGGGAATAAGGCATCATTTATCGCTTAGGGAAGACCATCATGAACACAAATCTTTAAAGAAATTCCACATAAAAAACCAACCAATTGTGTGAGCATTTCGTTCGGGCTTTGTCACACACTAAGTTGTAGTTATTTGCCAACAGTTGTACAATTACCAACGTCTTGAAAGTGGCAATCATTCCGATCACAACCATTCACAATCACTCGCTCAGTGTTCCAATCAGCCATTCCAATCGCGTACCCAAATCACCCAAAAACGATCCGAAAAATCAATTCGAAATCGATCAAAACGATCTGCGATTTATTAAAATCGATTCAATTATTCCACGATTTCTTTGCCTGGTGTGGATTTTTACTTGCCTGACATGAACACACAACAGCTGGGGGGTAATAAATCATCGACAACTTCGTCCAGATTGGACGAAATGAGCGATTAGGTATTATCTCCATGAATTTTCATTCAAACTCGCTCCACACACTCGTTCAATTTGTTTTCTTATCCATTACAAAATCATTCAGCTTGTCAATTTCACGATGTTGATAACTGTATACTCTTCCTCGCTAAATGTTCCTTGGTAACTGAGTGTAACACTTCCATACACAATGTACGAACTCGTCAGGGTTCGCATGTAGCCGTAAAAGACATAAGGCCAACTTTTAAATAGTGAATAATTTGACAGGTCAATAGGTTTTTTTTAATTGATTGCCGGATATAACACTTGCTTTTAAAAAATGAATATTACTTCATTGAGTGAAAAACAAAAGCTTTTTTTTGCAGTTGATGGAGCCACGAGTGATAATATAGCTTTTCCTGTTCTCGAAATGAATTTAGGGACAAGTTTTCCCCAAGGGTGTCATTTTAGACGTGGTTGCTGTGCAACGTCAATAATGACGTCACTTATTGGACTCCACTAGAAGTAACGTCACAAAGGTTGAAATGATCGAAAGCCGGATATAAGTTTGTGATACATGTACCTTCATTGGATAGGTGATGAGTCTATCAAATACTTTATCGATAATTAACGGAAAAGTATTAAAGTAATTCAACACTTCAAATTGCCCATGACATTCAACTTGCAATACCATCCAACACTTTCCATTGAAGAAATTATTGTAGTAGACACACTTAAATTTGTTTGAAACGCACTACCGACAAACGTCAATTCCTATTTCTTATTCTTCTGTTTTCAATACAACGAAACACTTGTGAATTGATGAAACAAGTTAAAAGAGGGTACTGTCTTATTACTAGCGTTTAAAGCACTTTTCGTATTCTTTATTTAGAAACATTTAGGACACTTAATTAATACATTTTATCGAAAAATTATACGTTTTGTCTGCCGAATACTTTTTGGTTTAAAAACTTGTAGACAAAACGGGACAACGGAGGAGTCGAGAAAATGTTTTGAAAGAAGTACAGACATGTTGACAGGGCTGAATTATAGTACATTGTTCGTTATGGATTGAAGCAGAGACGGTATACACTCATGTACGAACAAATGATATTTGTTTCTTAAATGGGTATTAAAGTTGCTTTTTCAGTCATATCTCGGCGTCTGGAGCAAATAACATTGGATTTCTGGTGTTTTAGTACTACTGTAACTGCATTTTCTAGCCCATATCTGATATCCCACTTAGGTTACCGATTATTCATTCATTGATAAGATGCAAATACAGGTAACATGCCGGGCTTGTGCTGCGATCGAGGATCGAACATGTGTCGCCAGGTCAAAGAGTGGAAGTCTGTAACGCTAACAACGGCGCTTTAACAGCAACAATGGAGGTTTTAGAGATATGTAGATTGACACAGGAAATAAGGCATGCACAATCAAGATGAAAGGCCAAAGATGGGCCAGTCTTTACATCAAATGGAAATTCTTGCACAGATCCCTAGTGGGCCGGGCTTGAAATAGCCCCCCCCCCCCCTTCTAAAGCATAAGCCATGCTATAACGAAACATGTATATCCCGAGATGATGTTAATTCTGATGGACATCTCATCAAGGTTCATAATCAAGTACATATCGGGGACAGAAGTGCTCGCAAGATTCAATTACTCCTAGTTAATGACTTATATCAACAGTCTTTGTCTTTGCTTCTATCTTTCTTGTCTCTTCTCTTTGCTCGATTAAATATCTTTAAGTTATAACATTTGGAAAATTTGAAATAAAATGTGTATATTTTGCCGTCTGTATGATTTTGTGTTGACAATATAATAAATTACTGCTCATATTCTTCCGAGAAGCTTGAAGTTTATCGGAGTGGTCCAACACAGTGTCGATTTCGACCATCAAATGACATGTCCCCGTCGTGTATGTTCATACACGTGACCAATAATTGTCTTTTGGCTATACACAAGATAACTTTGTTACTACGTTTGCTGAAAAAAAGTATATTGAGAGGGCTTTTAAAGCAGTACCACCAATATTATTGAAGCCTGTCCTCCGTTCAGTTAGACAAAACGGTTCAAACTCTTTTAAAATTATACCCCACTTTGCACACACAAACGCGTGCAAAGCGGGTAATAATTCACGAAATATTGCATCGCTTTGTCATCGCAGGGCTGTACTAGTTTCATTTTATTAAGCCGTCATATTAATTAATATGTAAGACATTATTTAGAATAGTGACACATGCATAAACGATGCCATGGCTTATCTTGTTAATTGTTAAATGTGAAGACGTTTGTCTTTATACCACTTGAAAAAAAAAACTCATTTTTAAGCAACATCGTATTAAATGAAAAGTATAAATGAAAATGTGTCCTTTAAGGGACAAGTTTGTGACAAGAGGACCAAGATCTCGCTTTTTAGTAGATCCATGCAATGCAATTAATTTCTCATTTGACAAAATGTAAGAGTCTCGTACAACTAAGTTTGAATGCTTTTGTTACAGAAGTATGTACCACATAAATTGAAACAGAAAACAAATTACGTTTTTGGTTCAACGGGCACACGGTAACTACAATATTTAAATAGATGTATTAAACATGATACATTGGCCTTAAATACACACTTACATTGATCAATTAACTAAATCTCTGATAATAGATGCCACATGTGTCTCCATGTTCATTCTATTTTGACATAGTCCAAACATGTCTTAATAAGATCCGATGGGAGACATTTTGAAGTATACTCTGGCATAAAAATTAAGGAATGTCAAAGGCCACCTAAAAAAACTGCGACTGCAAAATAATCACACGGACACCTTTTTGAGGCTTTGTTCTAGCTTTGCAGATTATCCAACTTTTTTTAATGAGTTATCGTTCCCTTTTCCGATCAAAGCTACACATTTCAATTATTCCTTTCATAGGGACTACACAAAGGAAAGAAGAGCGAGAAGTAAAGTACACGAAGTATATAGTTTTAATGCAATTATAGACATATCACTAAAGATGTGGAAATAACCACGCATATAAATTCTGAACTGATCTGCATTATGAATAGACTAGCATAGGAGAAAAAATCGAATTGAATAAAAGAACACAACGAAAAACACCTACTGTTAGAACCAAAGCCCTCTCGGACAGACGGCGAAAATTTCTTATTATGTCGCATAGTTTTTGATGGTTTTTATAACCATTCAAAGTCATTTAAATACATATATTCTTATTCTGCATCCTGATCATTCTTTACATCTTGATCTCATGAATTTTTATATGTTACGATGAACTATCGCATATGAGATATTAAATCGTGTTTCTCTAGAATATTTCGTAATGTGGCTCATTCAAATGTGACTTTACCTTTATTTGAATTGCACAGAGTGACCAGCTTCATTATCTTCAAAAGTTTGCTTACCAATAGAAACTGATTCTTAAAAACAAAAACTGAACTTTTAGAAATTGCGTAGATAAACAAGGGAATCATTGTGTTGTGAGTGTATTTAGAAGTTTGTCCGTATATTTAGGCACCTTTGTCTACATAATTTTGAATTTATAGTATTTCAAGACAAATGCAACTAACACGATAATGATACAGCTAAGAACATTGGAATGGTTTTGGAATGAAACTGAATGAGTGTGTGGAGCAAGTTTTGGGTAAAATTCAAGGGAGGTAATCCAATATCGCTAATTTATTCAGGATGAACAAATTTGCGATATTAATTACCTCCCCCCTTTAATAAAACATTTTACAGGTTCTATAAATAGTTTCCTATCCATTCAGGCACCAATTAGGCGCTTTAAAATTCAATTATGTCTGTGAAATCGTGATATTACTATAGCTTTATTCATTTTAATGTAGTAATTCATCTTATCTATTTTAGTGGTTTTTTTAGCTTTTTTGAATGCTTTTAGTGAGTGTTTTGAATGGGTGAATGGAGCGCTGAGTAGGCGATTTAGAATGGTTTTGATTGAGATAAATGTCAATTTCACGATGTAACTAGCTGTACATGTAGCATTGGTAGCACTGGTGGTCAAAATCTGCATTTAAAAAGGGAATAGCACAGATAGTAATACAAGAAACGATCATATTAAATAAGCATAAGTGCTTGTTTCTACAAAATTGATAGCATAAAATCACTTTTCACAAACTTTATTTTTAAACTTTGAAAGTGTTTTGAAAGTTATATTTTACGTGCGAGCCACTTAAACATTTACATTGTTTTACTCTGCATATTCTTCATGACCATCTATGGTCGTAAGGCAAATGATCTAAATCACCCCCTGAAAACGCAAATTTTGCTGGTGTATTACATAGTATTTCATTTTTTTTAGTATTTCACAATTTTAGGACTATTTAGCAAGTTTATACTCTACTTTTGCTTCATTTTGGCAAGGTTATATCACATCCTAAATCAGAGAATGTGTCGTCTGTTGAAATTATTATGAGTTTGACGTCAAACTCTGGTTATATACCAGACTATTATTATCAAGGGAGAACGCTTAAATCTAGACTTTTAATTACTACATCAAGTACTGCATTTGTAATCTAAGTTTAAAACCTTATCTCAAAGACTTGATAACAAACAACCAAACCCAAATGAAGCGCAATTTAAGATCGCAGGACTCTACGGCTGAGCTTTTGCGCATAAAAGGTTTATCGTTTTTAAACAAAGACAAACGATCATGATCTTTCTTAAATGCAGAAATAAGACTAAAATGGATTTTTTTTATGACAAACGCAGAGCGTTATTTTGCATGAAGTAACTGAGCAATGTCATGACGTAGTGTTTTAGTAGGCCCAAACTAGAAATCAAAGTGGTGTATTTATCGAAAGAAGAATACAAATTAAGCTCCGTTGGACGAACCTCTGTCTTTGTCTGTAGCCTGACGTGTGTGCGTGCGTCTGTCCCTCGTGTCTTTACTCTTAGGCTTTAAACTTTTCAGATCTTTTTGGTGAACTATAACGAATTCTTCTTCTCTCAGATAATTGGTAGGAATTAAACCCAAATTTCATAGCAAAGAACCATTAGACCTTTTCTGTGAGATTTCATCCAAGAATTATGATTGACAAAAACATGGGTGTCATCGAGTCATTCATAAATTGTGCCATAAAATACGACTTTATCACGTGAGTATGCACACATTGACGCTGCTTGAAAACATCATTCTTCGTTATGGAAATTGGGGCTTTCAAGTAAGATTGTGTGTTGACATAGGACTTTTTTCATAATAAACATTATACTAACTTGACCTTTACTAATTATCTGCTTACATATAGATTTAATTAGGAGTCGTATGTTTAATTTAAATGAAATGTATTGACGAATTTTCATATTCGTAAGGCATTCAGTTCCATTGGAGCAATACTGGCCATCATGGACCTATTGTTTGGTATTTTCGCTGATTTAATGATGAGATTATTAATCGAAATTCTAACGATATTCAAAAAAAGTCTTTAAAATGCTGAACCCATTTCCTCATAAGAGCCATTCAATAGGAACGGAAACCCTGTTATCTGTATCTACATGCGCTTTCTCTCAATCAAGACCGATCATCTAATTATTTATTCATGGTGCATTTCACGGTGTTTCGACATTTATTGCATATATATATATTCGCTGGCATGATCTTAACTGATGCATATTATACAATTTGTGGAAGAAGGGCCGCTATTTAGTTGTAAGAACTTGTGGTCTAACCCAAATTCAATTTCTAAAATATGATCATTAAACCCAATTCATTTCTATTGATGTCTGCGATCAAGGAACCAATATTATTACATCTTCTTGATAACTTTGTACCAAACTGTATGTAATTGTGGAGTAGATACATACAAACGATTACCGGGGTTATTCGTAAGTTTCGAAACTGCATGAATTCAAAGATACTCCGACATTTCTTATAATTCAATATCATCAAGTAATAAAGATAAGATCTGCTCAGTTTTAGTATTTTTATATCGCAACTACTTGTGCACAATCATAAAGAAGTGTAAACTCCAAACTATAATCGTAGGGGTTAATCAGTCAATCAAAGGGCTTGTCTTTGATTGACGACACTTAAAGTACAGTTTGATAAAATGTACCTATACCACCAGCTTTGGGACAGGATACCAACGAATGTATATTAGATATGTAAGGAACAAACATATGCAAGATGTTTGAATGTTGTCATAAGTTTCATCGTATTATAAGAATCGCATGTAACAATGAAGAACGATGTTTTTCAGGTTATTTAAATGACTGGATTGTGAAGGAATCTTAAACCTTTTGTCCTCTTCAACACAATCTAGTCATTCAATATTCTCAAATGAGCCTGTGCTTGACATTTCCAACAATTTGAAACTTGCCTGGGATTCAATTATTGAGCAGCTTCGACAGTTCCAAAGTATACAAGGAAGATTTGCTTCTGTCTGGAAAACACATCTTCACCTAATGTATCCGTAAAGTGCACAAGGAATACTCTGGTCAGACTGTGCAGATGCACAGGCTGACCAGTGTCTTTTCTAGGCGCTTATTTCAAATTATTCTTAATGTCACGCACAGGCTCAAATACCAACACTAGCAATATTTCCCCCTTTTTCCGGTAGTAGAAGCCTCATATTTTCAAGCTTGAGTTTTCTTGTTAAATAACAAACCTTTATTATTTTCTTCTTTCTTTTTTTTTAACAACAATTCTTGCTCATACATGTAAGAAGCCTAACTTGTAACCTATTTCCTTACAACAGAAATGATAATAAGATATATAGCACGATTCTTGCCATTTTTGCATATAAATTGCTAAGCAAACGTTATTCTTGTTTTTATAAGTACCCTATGGGAATAATCTCGCGTTTATCTTCTAATCTAGCATACGTTTATATTGATCTCACTGTTGCCTTTAAAGGCGAACAATTCCCTCTAGTTCCTATTGTGTTATAAACAAATCAAAGTACAAGATATTTAAGGTTTTGGTTTGTCTCTCGGGGACCTTTCGTTCCTATTTTTGTATATTCTTTAAGTACCAACCACACATTTTGTGGTGTTTTATCTTAATTGTTTATAACTTACATATATTTTAGGCATACATTTGCTTTCGCAACTATGTTTTTTATCTTTATGAATTGTAATCATGGTTTTGTAGGAAACCGAAACGGTTTCAGAAGAAAATATCTCAAAAAAGAAAAATGAGCTAGTGTGTGATATTTCGTACAACTTCACTGTTGTATGAAGTGGAAATATTGAGCAGTTTAGACGACCACAAAGTGCATTTCGAAGGTAGCTTGTCTTTCTTAGAGACTCTGGACAGATTTTGCTGGTCAGTGTCTTTGCCTTACGTAGATTTGAAATTGTTGAAAATGTCACGCACAAGCTCAAATGTCAAGAGAAAACATTCATTACTTTAACATTGGTGTCACTTACGAAAAACGAATTATAAAAATGTCCTTAACTGATCAGCTTATTTGATTTGTTATTAAGATCTATGGAAATAGAATCAAATAAATGGCATTATAGAACTCAGAGATGTCAAGATATTTGCTTAATACACGCGTGCATTTATATAAATCTAAGGAAGTATAAGGAGCAATTCATTGTTATTCACAAAATTGTAATTGCTTCATCTTGGACAAAATTAGTGATATTGGATTACCTATCTTTAATTTCACTCAACACTTGCTCCACTCTCTCATTCAATTCAAGTCCAAAATCATTCATCTTGTCAATTTTACGATGTTGTTACTTGTAATTATCTATCCTTTCTGTCTTTTTTTCTTTCATTTTTTCTTCATTATTTTACTTCTATACTATTAAATACAGGTACTAATAGTTTTTTGGTGTATGAACGTTTCGTTCACCAGTGTTACTACGAAAGGAACACCCTGTAGGTTCTTGATAGCTTCGAAATAAAGTAGTAGCCTTTTAGATTCAATTTATTTCTTCTCAAGACTTCTCGTCTCAAAATCACTGTTTATTTCCCTTAATGGCTTGATTCTAGTATTCTTTGATATGTGAAAATAATGCAAAATTCCCTTTTTTAAAATATAAATTGAGGTTAAAACTTTTAATCACGCGAACGGATGATCTACGTAGGCTTATCGAGACCTTAGAGCAAAAACAAAGTTTTTGTTTATACACTGTATAGACAGATACTACGTTTTTGATCTAGGCCCTCGCTATTGCAACCTGTAATAATTTGCCGTAAATATGTTTCTAGGCCGTGACCTCCTGAACTTGTTTTTACTGTAATATCTAAACACGAAGTTAACATCAGAAACGGTAACCAGTCTAGTGACATTTGTGGTTCATGCAATCGGGTTTTACAAGCTTTTTTCGACATGCGGCAGTCAGTCTCGAGGCGGATTTTAAGAATTATTCGACACGTGTTTTAATTGTACATTAAAGCATTTCGTTTGAACAGGGATGAACGCCGGACTCATTCAGGTCAATAAAGTTCCGGAGCCTTAACGGAGTGCGTTTCTTAGTAAAAATGCAGATAGACTGCTGTTTGATCTGGTAAAATATGGGGTCCGAATGTTGAAACTGAATAACCCTTCTGACCGTCTTTTTTCGAGTTAAGAAAGAAATGATGTTACGTCATTAAAGAAGCACAACGCTGCCACTTGGTGTATACAGTAATTGAGAAAAAACTCAAATATTCGGCAAAATTATATCAAATTCCATGTGTATTATGAACCGAAATGTAGATTAAAACAACAATAACAAAACACAGTGGTCATCCTTTTTTTTCTTTTTCGCTGTGATTACAAATTCGACACGCAAAATTAATTTGAATTTACGGCGAGAATTGCCGAAAATTTGTCGAGACATATACCCTTAATTATTTTTTTACATATACATTTTTTCTTTTTTGATCAGCACAACAGAATTGAATAAAATTGTTGGTCATAGAGTGATAGCGACTATTGAATATAAATCACTTGATTTATATTAAAAGCAGGTTTCAGGAACGTTTTAATAGTAGGTGTGTAGGTCATATTTAACTTAAGCAAAAACCTAGTTGATGATCACGTAGTTGTATGGTTCGAGATGTTCGTTAATAATGATTTATTCTAGTTTGATTGCGACGAAAGCTAAAACTTACAGAGTCGCTCTCGAACACAAAATTCAGATATGTTCGCGTCCATGGGAGAGAATGACAATTGTTTTAATCCACTGCTACTCAATTTTAAAGCTGGGTGAACTTGGGCTGGCTTTTTACCGTTTTGGCTATAATCATACTCGAACCCGCGACCTCGGGGCCAAGAGTCGAACGCCTATGACACTAGGCCTCCAAGGCAGTCGCGGTGATATATTTGTGAACACTGATGAACTATTTACCGTAGTATCACATATATTAACTTTTGGCATATAGTAAAGCATATTTTCTGTGACCTAAATTTCAAGTCTTGGATTGCGGTTAACCATTCAATGCAAAACCTTGAATTCTGATTTTTCGCGACATAAAAGATACGTAGAAGCGTGTGTCTTTCGTAGCCAAGAGTCGCTGAGGAGTCACGTCAATCAACAGGGGGGGGGATAACAAAATATTGACCAGAAATCGAAAGTATCAATTGAATGCTTCGCCAAAATGAATTAATCATGAAGTTAACATTAACGTTGAGGTCTCACTGTAAGTTTTATGATGGGCTTTGGCCACCAGAATGTTGTACTTATAATTATGGAATAAGAGGTCGTCAACAAAAAATAAAAATACGCATTTTCAGAAAGTATTTTATTCAATGTGTCGATTAGTGTTCACAGGAAATAGCTACTTACCTGGCTATAAAAAAACGCATACTTTAAGTTTAGATCTTTATGATAAGTGTCTTTCTGCCTCACATATTTCACTGGTCTTTATATGTGATATTTTTAACTCCATGTCAATAGTATATAGCTCCATTTTAATATTCCATTTTTTACACGTGAAGATTTCGATATTTACGAAATATTTTGAATGGTACTTTATACAAACAAGAGCACCATGTACGGGTGCCTGAGTGCTGGATGGTGAACGAAAGCGACACCAAGGCTATAGCATACCTCTGGTTTTCACCGCACACAGCCGAGCTAATAATGTACTGCTTACATTTAAGGAAGCATCCTTTTATATCGAATAAATATATGACAATCGCAAACGCAAGTCGAGAAAAATGAATTATTTTCAACGTTTGTAAAGGTGAAGTGACATATTGCCTCAAACATGTTCTTACCGATGCCGTTGAAACAGCCGCATCTAGCTATTATACAATTATTAAAATCGTGAAATTGGTAAATTGAATGATTATGGAAAGCGTTTTGAGTGGGGTTGAATGAGTAAGGACGTGTGCATTGTGGATAAGAATAAAGGGAGCTAATATATACAATTGCGATATTTCGTGAGAATCGTACAAAATTACCGATATCTTAATACCTCCCCTTAAAAATGAACGTTTTTTTTCATAGAATGATTTGTCTGCCTGCACGAACACTTCCAAATAAAGACCGAATGGCCGTTTTACAAAACTTCATACGAAACAATAATCGTAGACAAAATCGTAACTTTTTTTTTCACTAATTGTAAGTTTCTGCCTTGCAATATCTCAGTAGAGTCGTCTTTAAAAACTATTCCAATAATGCTCGGCAGAATTCCATTATATTATTAGTTACTACTGTAGAAGCAACTTTAATTTTGACTTATGCAAAAAATATCCTAAGATGGTTGTTAAGTGAAATAGGCCACAGCTAATTCAGAATATGTTCGCATTGACTGAAGTTGTGGGGCATTTTGGAGCGTCTTCAAATGACTTCGGGGCGTTTTTTGATGGCTTGAGAACATGTTAGTTTTTGGAACAAATAAAAATTGAAACATTGAGCAATCGATTAAGAATGATTTAGGGTGGGACGGGTGTCAATTTTACAATATTATTTACTATACTTGTGTACAATTAATTACATCGTGAAATTGACATTTAACTCAATAAAAACCATTCTAAATCGATCACTAACCACTCCATTCGTTCATTCCAGACAATCACTCAAACCATTCAAAAACGCTCCGAACTCACTGAAAAACATATAACAACAACTTCTTTCAAATGATAATAGCTAGGCAAAATATCGGGATTTCACTTATTTAATTGAAATTGTAAGCGTCTGATAGGTTCTTGAAGAAATAGGGAGCTATCTAATGGACTTGTATGCATATTTTATTAAAGGGAGGTAATCAATATTGCTAATTTTGTTCATCCTGAACAAAATTTGCAATAATGGATTACCTCCCATTAAATTCACTCAAAAGTCGCTCCACTAACTCATTCAATTTCATTCCTAAATCATTCCATAATCATTCACCTCGTCAATTTCACGATGTTGTTAACTGTAATATGAGCCCCTGCGTGACATTTCCAACAATTTGAAACGTTTGTGAGGCTCAAACATTGAGAGGTATAGACAGCCACGAACTGTACAAAATAGAGTTATCTGATGGCCTACAGATATAGTTCTTTTAGACCTTATCTATCTATAAAGCGCATAGTTAATACTCTGGTACGACTGTGCAGATGCACAGACTGGCCAGAGTCTTTGCTTTGCGCATATTTGAAATTGTTTGAAAACTCACGCACAGGCTCATATCATCCGGGACAAATCGAATTTTCTTAAGTACACTGGAATAGGTCATCCATAAATGTAATTCAAATCCAAAACGAAGTAATTCTTCTTTCATGGATGTTGCTATACTTTTGGAATAACTAGGCAAATGAACAAAGAACATATAGCAACGTTCTATTTGCTTTGTCAAAATGACGTCATAATGCATCCTCGATTTATCGCAAAAATTCAGGTCATACATGTTTCATAAATAGAATATCAAATTTGTGCTCATAAAGTATAGAATTTATAAAACTCGTCATCTAAAACAGATAATACTCGACACAGCCTCGTTTTTGTCTGTTTATAGATGACTCGTTTTATAAATTCGGTATTTCAATGACCAATCATTAAATATCCTTTAATCAGTAACGGGGAAACATCCATTTTCAAATCCTGGTCGCAGAGCCCCCTTTTAATACGAATCTACTAATTTGGTTTGCGAAATATTTCTAAAGTCTGGCCCATAGTCCCTGGTGGCTTGATTAAATAAGATGTATGGTGTGGGAGATTTAAATTTACATGTATGTGGCTTGGTTACAGATAGGCCTCAGTCTAGACGGAACAAATAGATTCGCGTTAATTAGGGGTCCATAGAGGTGTTTTATATATTTTTCTTATACTCTAAATAGACAAAAATCAGTAGAAATGATCCAGTCACGCTTGTGATCAGGGGCCCGTTTTACTTAACATCCTACGATTTTTTTTGCGTAAGTCAAAAATTTAAATTGCTTCTACAGTAGTAAAATTGAATTCTGCCATGCATAATCTCATTGGAATCGTCTTCTAAAGACGATTCAAATGAGATTTTGCAAGGCAGAATCAAACGATGAATGAAAACACAAGGTAATTGTGATTTTGACTTACGATCATTATTTTCGTAAGAGGTTTTGTAAAACGGGCACCAGGTTTCCATTCGATGAAAATGAAAATAAACTGGTCCATAGTCCCTGGTGGCTTGATTAAATAAGATGAATGAATCTTTATTTCAGACTTATACATATACAGTACATCGTCTTTATAAAATACAAATTATACATAATTATATCATGTGATACAACCTCGCCCTCTCCCGCACACACATACGTTCTCTCTCTCTTCAATCTATCTGCCTTATTCATGTAAATTCGAAAATCTATTAATGAAAGGTATATTTAATTTTGTAAGATAATAAAACTCTCACTCGAAACGAAATTTTGAGAGAGTTCTAAGGAATGTAATATGAGATATGTCTTACATCTGAATTTAGTATATTGCTATGTCGATGCTTTTGTCTATGCTCTCACATAACCAACAGCATCTTCAAAAGCAAGATAATAATATTAAACATGGAGTAATATTACATTTTAAATAATCGTAAAAAGAGATTCACAATCATCGATTCCTTGTTTTTTACCGAGATTAAACATTGATAAGGGAGAAAACCCTTCTGAACGTTTTCTCCATTTCCAATGGTATTACAATTTAATGGATACAATAGATTCACTCTGTAATGTCATTTGTAATAACCGCTTGAATTATTTATACGTGTAAAACGATGTGATAAAGAGAGAAAACATAGTTGGTGTTTTCTCTCCTTTCCACGCCGATTTATATGTTTGACTACTTTAGATGATTGTTGTTATCTGTTGCTATCTGTCTTTTAATGTAATACTTGAATAAATGAAAACATATTATTTTTTCTCCATAAAAGAATCATACGCTCATGTTCACAACTTTTAACTTCTACATTTTATGCTTTCCTTTTCAGATATCTCTAGAATCCCCCTTCTCTCTCTCCACCCTCTCTCTCTCTCTCTCTCTCTCTCTCTCGTTCGCTCACGCTCAATCTCTCTACTAACTGTTTACGCGTAATATGCGTACATCTTATATAAATTGGATTTTTGTCTCAAAGAACAAGTTTTATTTGTTTTTTGAAAAATATGTGAATGATTTGGAGAATATTTGAATTAATTATTAATCGAGAAGAATATCAATTGAGTATGATCATCTTCTACTTCGCTGATAGTTCGTTCCGTTTTTCAAAAGCCTTTTCTAAAAAAATTCCGAGGCCTTTTATTTCATTTTTTCTTTCAGAATTTAAGAGATTGATGAATTTCTGTACACTTGGTTTCTTGTAAAAGTATTTTTTTGATATATTGGATTCTAAGATCATGAAATTTGGAGCATTTGATTACGAAGTGTTACTCGTCTTCTACTTCGCCGCTCTCGCAAGAAGTACATAATCTCTGTTCTCGCGGTATCCTATCTCTTCCGTACCTCAAAGTTTCTACGCTGAGGTTATGTGCGCTAACCCTAATTTTTGTTATAGCTATTCTTGTTTGTAAGATTGAACAGAAGATAAATAATTTTTGAAATATAGGGTTTCGTTAAGAATGCTGTAAAGTGGTTTCAATACACTACTATTCGAAATATCTGCTTGCCACTTTTGTTGAAAGCAATCAATCTGCCGTCGTTTGAATTCTTCAATAAAATATTTTTCGTTTATGTTAAAGTGATCATTGAAAATATACCCAAATCCGAATTCTCCCAGTAATCTTTTGACATTGTAGAGCCAACCTTTCTGTCCCAATTTGAGTCTTTCCTTTGCATTTTCAAAAACCGTTTTCGAAATGATATTTGTGCTTTTTGTTATTTTAAGCCAGTACTTAATTATCGAGACATGCCGTTGGATATACAATGGGTAGCGCCCTAACTCTCCATATACTGCAGCGTTGCTGGTACTAGTTTTAACTCCTAGGATCCATTTACAAAATTTGAGATGTATTTTTTCCAAATCGCTGGATTTACTAAAACCCCATACTGGACTTGCATAGTTAATAATTGAGCCCACAAAGGAATCGAATAACTGAAGAGATAAGTTGGGTTTTATATGATGAGTTTTGATATTATTGTACAATACGTTCATGGCTCTAAGGGCTTTTCCTTTTATACATTGAGTGTTCAAATTAAATGACCCTGTATAGTTAAATGTAACACCTAAATAACTAAAATTGTCAACGATCTCTAGCACCTCGTTTCCATACATCCATTTTTCATCCTTTCTAAGTTTTCTTCTAGATCGAAAAACAACAATTTTACTTTTACTTGCATTTACCTCCAACCCCCAATGAGTGCAATACTCGTGTAATTTATTTAGACTATGTTGTAGGTCTTTAGGTGAATTTCCAACGATTACCATATCGTCGGCAAAAAGCAGTAAAATAAAACATATATCATATAATGTCAAACCACTATTTTGGTCGTTCTGAAGAAACAGTTCTAGATCTTCTATAAATAGAGCAAAGAGTGATGGCGAATTATTTTGTCCCTGAAATAACCCTACCCCTATGTCAAAAATCCAGAAAGTGTGTTATTATATTTTATACATGATTTAACATGCCCATACATTGATCTAAATATATTGAGTATTTTACCATCCATTCCCATCTTGAACAATTTAAACCAAAGTGCATTTCGATATATCGAATCAAAAGCTTTTTTCAAATCTATAAACGCGCAATACAAACGCTTTTTATCAAAAAGAACATTTTCGATTAAATTTTGTAATATGAAAATCGCGTCAACTGTACTTCTATTTTTTCAAAATCCGAATTGTGCGTCTGAGAGAATATCATGTTCGCTGTACCATTTTTCTACACGATCGTTTAGGACGCTTGCAAAAAGTTTACCTAAGTTGCTTAGTAACGTAATCCCTCTATAATTTGACGCATGATGGGTACTATCTTTTTTATGGATTGGGATAATGTATCCCTTAGCCCAACTTTCTGGAAAAATACCAGAATCAAATATTTTGTTAAACAATGTTGTTAGATGCCCACATAGTATGTCACTGGTTTCGATAAAATAATCGTTTAATAGATTATCTATCGGACATGCCGATTTATTGCGTTTCAGCCGCTTGATCGCCGATTCTACTTCCTGATATGTTATAATACTATTTAATTGCGGGTATGTATTGTCTTCAATGTTAAACTGTTCACAATTGTTAAACGATTCGACTTCATCTAAGTTGACCTTTTTGATTTCAGATAAAAGTTCTGAAAAGTAAGTTTTGAATTCATCTACTGTGATATCACATGTCACCTTTTTCTTACTTTTAAAATGATTCCAAAACGCGCGCGGGCTTTTTCGCCTCAGATCAATGAAGCTTTCCGCTTGTTGCGCTTTGTATTTCGACTTTTTGAACTTTATCAATTTCTTGTAGGCCTTTTTGTCTCTACATAGGTCAGTTCTATTTTCGGCATTTTTATAAGCGTTGAACTTCTTTAGCGAATTCAAGTATTTTTTCTTAGCTAAGTAGCATTCCTGGTCAAACCATTTGCATTTATTTGTGTCTGTTTCTCCCAAATTTTTGGTAGTATACTTAAATATCGGATCCGCGGCACAATTAATTGTGTTCGAAAATCTTTCTACTAATCGCTCTACACTTTTCCTATCGTTACAATCCATTTGTATAATTTCGTTGAAGCTGGGAAGTGAACTAATTATTTTTCTTCGAAATTCGTCCTTCAAACGATCATTCCACTTAAACCGATCAAAACTGGCATTATTTTCATGTGTTCGCTTCGCTTGCGTTGATAGGTAAAGATACATATTCAAAGGGGCGTGGTCGCTAAACATAGTAAATTTTTCGACTGAAAATCGCTCAATCAAGTTGAAGCAGTTTTCTTGTAATAATAGATAATCAATAGTACTGCAGGTATTTTTGCAAAAATAGGTATAGCCCTCCGTGTATTGTGGGTTAATGCGACCGTTAGCTATTAAAAGTCCCGTTGATTTGCATAAATCTACTAGTTGTGTACCCCGAGCATTACTAATTTTATCTTGTGAGGCCCTACTACAGGGTGTGTTAGGATAATAGACGTCTTCGTCTATATCGCGTATACACGTATCTCCGACAATAAAGTCGACCTTAGACCCGACCCTGGCATTAAAATCTCCGACAAGTAAGACATGTCCGTTATTATCGTAGTAAAAATGTCTTCTTGCAACACATTGAACAAATCTACATTATAATATTTAGCGGACGGAGATTCGTCGGTCCATGCATAAACCCCGCATATATACACGTCTGTGTCCGTACAAAAGAAATTCTTATCCAGTTTCAACCAAATTAAGGAGTCAAAACGATTTTTAACTATGCTAACACCCTTATTTATTATTGTTCTCACATAAACAACCATCCCTCCACTATTTCTCTTCGCTCTTTTACTTCTAAATTTTCTGAAATAGTTATACGAAACGAAATTTTCCAATTCAAAATCAAATTGTTCATCAGTCCATGATTCAGACAATATAATGATATCACTTGATATCAACGAATTGATAAAGGCACGATCGCTAAATTTATCCTTCGTAAGTCCATTACAGTTCCATATGAGTATTTTCAACACATTCTCCGCTCCGTCATAGTCACTTTTTACCGGTTTTCCATTCACATATAAAGTGTCATATACCAACCACGCTTTCTTGCCATCCTCGATCGCCTTTTTCATTTTGGGTACCAGCTTTCTTCTTTTGGCTATGATCTCAGGTGGAAATTGTTCGTGTATGTAATAGCTGGTGTTGCGAAGATTCTTTTTGGACTTCCTCACTAATTCCCTATCTTTGAAAGATGAGAACTTACATACGATCTTTCTGGATTGCTTGTTTCCATGATCATCTGTTTTATCGACTGGACCCATTCTATGAGCTCGTTCGATTTGTATTCCATCTACAGTATCCTGTGCTATTTTCAACTGATTCACTATAAAGTCTCGCACCAGTGTCTCGGTATCTTCTGATTGTCCTCGATTATCGTCTACATCAATGTTACAAAACACCAAGTTATTACGCATAGACTGTGATTGTACGTAAACAAGCGTTTCTTTGAGCTTTTCGTTTTCTAGAGTTTCTAGCTTGTCGAAGGATTTCACCATTTGAGTGTTCAACTCCGCCCATTCTTTCGTCCATGACTCTCAATTTTTCATCGTATTGTTCTTGGTGTTGTCTGATCGATACCCACATACTAGCTATATCTTTCTCGACACTACTTACTTTATTCTCGACACTTTCTACCTTTTTCTCTAATACCTCAAGTTTTTTTTAGTTTATCATCGACTTCACTTACTTTTTTCTCTATTCTGCTTAAAAATGCCATAATATCAGCGCTTTGGTCAGCGTATTGAATCTGTTTACCCTCTTTATAACTATCGTTCTCATTTTTGCTCAAAACGTCACTACGTTTATCTTTTCCATTAATGGTTTTATATCTTTTTTACTTTGGTCTTTTCCAACAGTGTTTTGGTATTTTTTCTGAGATTTTGATTGTAATTTAGACGGAGAATCTTTATTCGTGTTATCCATTTCTGTTTTTTCTAAAAAAATAATCTCTTCTCTAGAATCTAAGTCTTTATCAGTGACACTCGGGAGATTCAGCCCAGGTCTGATCGGGGTCGATATACTTGACGACGAGCTACAGCTCACAAAACTATCAAAGACTGGATCTTCTTCGTCATATATAATACTATTTGCTAGTCTAATAATATCACTTACATTGCAGTTCTTTTCCTTCTCTTCAAACGATGTTTGATTTTGTTCCCCTCTCCCAGGGCCTCTCTCTTTTGTTACCCTTTGTAATTTCTGGGTGGGGTTATTTTCTTCTGTACCACTGTTATCGCTGCCCGTTTTCTTCCTTTTATTCTTCCTTCCCATTCTATTATTTCACACACAATTGATATTTCAAGTGTTCAACACTTATCTTTGTCATTTTTATCCTCATTCAAACGCTATTATTCGCGATAAAATCCAATTTTTATCAGAGCAAAATATAAACCATGCTCGCCATTGATCACGTGACCAAGTATTATCTAGATGTATGGTGTGCGAGATTTAAATTTACATGTATGTGGCTTGGTTACCGATAGGCCTCGGTCTAGACTGAACAAATAGATTCGCGTTAATTGAGGGTCCATAGAGGTGTTTTATATATTTTCTTATAAACTGAATAGACAAAATCAATAGAATTGCCCCAGTCACGTTCGGAATCATGTTTCCATTCGATGGTAATGAAAATAGGCGGATTTTGTTTAACCTATACTTTTTACATTATCTTGATATTTTACTGAATGAATTTAATGTAAAGGGAACCGAAAACGTACAAACAAACGTTTTATTTTTTTTTTTTTTTATACACTTTGAGTACATATTAATCATTTGCACAAGCCACGAAAGGACTTTGGCCAACGACATGTGAATTTGACATTCTAATTCGGATTCAAAATATCTTACCTTTTCAGCAATCGAAAATTGGGTAGTTTTTATAAATCTACTTGAATGTAACATGTAAATTTCTTATAGAATTTCAAAAAGATAATGAACACGTTTTCGTTTGTAATTTTTTGAAAACAAAAGAAGTCAAAAGAAGAACATTGCAAATCGATCCGATGTTTGTAAGAGAACACTTCTTTATGTGAAATCATAAACTTTGAATAATTCACAATCTCGTGGTATATGAAACAAAGCTTCTTTGGAATATCGGAGAATTAAGGTTAAAAGTCGCAAATAGAGAGTAGTATGATAAGACGCTTGGTGAAATAAATGAAATGATTTCATAAGGAATGCTCGAATGTGAAGTTGACTAAATACGGTATAACATATACTATGCTACATATTACCTCTTCATTAATCTACTCACTACAAGTACGATGAACGATGTACGATGTTCTGTACGCGGCCATTGACCAAATCACACACATTAAAAAAAAAACATTATGAATTTAGAAAGTTCAGCGATTGAATTTAGAATTATATTGAATCGGGGTGTGTGGAGCGAGATTTGAGTGAAATAAAAGGGAAGTAATGCTTAATCGATAATTTAGACCAAAAATGCATTTTCTTTAATGCTTTTCGCATGTTTATCGAGAAATAACGATAGAATATCACTTGATAATCTCACTGCAAAAGCAGTGAAATTATTTAAAACTTATACCCTGCTTTTGTGCATTTCACCCTATCTGACGTCATCTTTGCGAGTCGAAATTAGTGACGTCACAATGAACGTTGCGTAGCAATCACGCGCAAAATGACGCGCTTTATTAAAACATGTCCTTGAAATTTCACATTTTGTCTCATTTATGCAATAAAGAAATAGAATAATCGTTTGTTTTTCGAGTAAGATCGATTATTATTTCATTTCGTGAACAGGAAAAGCTTAATTTTCACTCGTGGCTCTGCCACTCGTGAAAATTTAGCTTTTGTCGTTCACTCAATGAAATATAAATCGATCTTACACTGAAACAAACGATTATCCTCTATATATTACCTCCCTTAAAAATGCGTATTTTTCTGTTTTGGTGTCTTCGCAGTCCAATCAGACGCTTTTAAATCCACACCAGCCATTAAATCATAACATGATTCAATCGATTTGACTAAAAGTTTTTTTTACGATTGCGAAGTACCTTTATACTATTTCGGAACGATGTGAATGGTGGGATTGGGTGTTTGTTATGTTCATATGTTGTATTTGCTTTAAGAATTGTATTCTTTGGATTGAATGAATGAAGCGCTGAGCGAGTGATTAGGGAAGGTTTTGATCGAAATGGGTGTCAATTTCACGACGTTTTTACTGTAAGTTCTTACAGTTGATTTTGCTAAGCTTTTTATATACACTTAATTAGTCCATGCCTTTGATTACAACGACCCGTGCACAAAGTTTTATAATTTAGTTTTCATGAAAATGATCACTTTATGGCTTATTTTTTTTGTTGGAAATTATGTAACAAAGACGATATGCACATTCTGGTCAGTGTAACTTCACAAGATTTGAAAGTTGATATATATTGCGTGCTTGTGCACAAGGTAATTCAATGGAAAATTTGTTCCCAAAGGTGAGATATGTTACCTTTTAAGTTGATACATATAATAATGAACAACGACAAAAGAAGAGGCTATTATCATTAACGTTTTTCACTCTTGTAAATATGTGTGTGTTGGGGGGGGGGATACGTAATTTAAGAGCACCGCAAGCAGATGCATTTGTAAGCTGCTTGTGTTATGACAGCGAAAAAGTAAATAAAAAAGTGAATAAGTCACCATGTAGAATATCGAGAGATCCCGCTTGATATTATGGTATGTTCTTGTGATGGAGAAATCAAATGTCAAGTTTCAGAAAAAGATGATAGTAGCATGGATATCGCAAAGTTAAATATTTATACCGCCTGTGCCAATGCGTTTTAAAACGACGTGATTTAAGAAAACGATAAGTTTCCTTATTCTTAATGAATCTTACATGAACGATATGGAAACTTCTCTTTCAAAATATTTTCCCTATGGTACATGTCACATGGGTCACCGAACTCTTACTAGAACGAAGTTAATGATCATTTTTTTCAACGATGGGCTATCGAAATGTCGTAGCTACAGCTTATCTAAGCTGTAGTTACTTTATTTTGATAACCCATCTTCTATGTGTTCTCATTACAGTAAGGTTTGAAGATCAAGAAGCTTTTCCTCCGTAAGATGGACGTCTTAACGGATATACTAGGAGAGAAATAATTTATTGGTTTGCCTTATTTAATTTTCTCCGACATTGGATCAATGTTTTCTATAATAAGGTACTTCTCATTTAGATAACCCATGTCTATATATGAGCTCTCGCTTTTTCTAAGAAAGGAGCACTTTTTTTTAAAAAAAAAACAAACGTCAATGTCTGAATGTCGTTGTTTAAAAAGAGAATGACCTATTGATTCGTGGACATTTTGACTAACATAGTAAAATTTTATATAATCTAATAACAGTTTTTATCTAAATATATAACTTTAATTCATATTGTGAATGATTAATTATGTAAAGCTTATATACCCATAAAAACATAGGAGTAAACATTGGATCAATAGATCATAAGTTTCCTAAGTTTGATGTTCTTTCCCCAAGCCGCCGCCGTCATAGCGCAGTTGGTAGTGCGTCGGACTGTCAATTCAGAGGTCACGGGTTCGATCCCCGACGGCGGCACTCATTCTTTCCGACTATTTGTCTCTCAACAATGGGTTGATAATCGTAGACCTATGTGAGATAGCGGCTGGAGGCTAGGAAAGAATGTGGTGGTTGTACTGGTGAAAGAAACACCAGGAACCCATTGTTAGGTGCTCCAGCCGCCACGATATAACTGAAATAATGTTGAAAGCGGCGTAAAACCCCATTCAATCAATTGTTACTCATCTCAAAGTTTACTTCTACTCAAAGTTGAACTACCGATTTGAATTTAATTTAGTCTTTACGTTACACAAAATATAAAATCCAACATTTTATGGACAGGATCTTTAGAAACTTTGATATTCTAAAAAGACAGTATATAACTCATTCCAATTTAAATTTTGACTAAATTCTCAGCGGAGTAAAAAAAAAAAAAAAATAAAAAAAATAAGTGAAAATAAAGTAGAAATAATAAAAAAAATATCTTGAATCCTGGTGTTATTTAATTGAACCAGAGGATACCGGTCCATATTTATCTTGTTAGCATATAAATTACTGACATATTCTTTCACGGGAATCTCTTGTTTGTGTAAACATACCCTGGGAATAACATCGCATGCTTTATTGATTGTAACATTAACAGATATAGGAGATCATCTCTCTAGAGTTGTCACGGTGTTAGAGCCAGTCAAGGTGCACGATGCCGTTAATTAACGTCCAAAATCTCGAAACTGCAGCTTATTACAAGCTGCAGTTAAGAGATTTTAGACGCAAATCGACGATATTGTAAATCATTAGGTCCACATAGAATTTAATTTCTTTTGTTCTATTTTCTTGATTTTTTAATGAATTTATTTTTAAATATTTAAGCCCGTATTTTAAACAAGATCATCAGTCAGTTATAGTGTAGCTCAAAGATTTGGTCCCGCGTCGACAAAAGAAATCGCTCTACATAACGTATAGCAATACTGTAGCCTATATATATATATATATATATATAGAGAGAGAGAGAGAGAGAGAGACGTTACTTTCTTAGAAAAAAAAAAGATTAGCCAACGGTAGCTTTACTTTTGTTGTTTGTCCATACAAAGTTACAATCAGAGTCAACATTCGATCAAAGTGTCATTTGACCCATTTTCATAACAAATGAGCGAGGAACTAACCAAATCCGAAAGGAAATGCATTTTCCCGGCTTCAATTATCGCTAATTGGCCAGTATATCCATACATATATACTACTAGAACAAACACACAAGTTGCTGTATGATAAGTTCAATCATATATGTGACCCGTCACGCGAAAGGGGGCCATCCGGGAATTCTGCAAAATTAATCATTGAAAAAGAGATTTAATCTATCATAGGTCAACCAGAAGTCGTATTTCAAAAATTCTTTCAGCTGAAGGTAAATTGGTCATTCTAGATTCAGAAAATAAGCACCGTGTAAGAAGTTTCGACCCTAGTCAGTCTGCGCAGTTCGCGCAATCTGACTAGGGTCTACTCTTTACGCACTACTCAGATGATCATTTTGAGCGTGACGGGTCACACATATATGTAGTGTTTTTGATTGGAGTGAGAGTCAATTCCGCGATATGACTAACTATACGACTAGCCGGTGGATCGATTAAATTGGTGTGGTTTTGCTGATGTGAGAAACGACAGCTACAGTTAATAACCTCGCGAAATTGACATTCATTTCAATCAAAACCACTTTAAAGCGTTCACTATTCGCACATTTTATTCATTCAAAACACTCACTCAAAAGGCTTAAAATGACTTAAACAAGATAAGATCACTAGCTACATTCGAAATAAATATAGCTGGAAAAAATCGCGATTTCACTGACAGAATTGAAATCATAAGCATCTGATTGTTTCTAGAAGAAATAGGAAGCTATTTAGAGAAGTTATAGTTTTAATAGTTTATTTCACAAAAGGACAATAATTGTCCATGATGTACAATAATCAACATAATATACAAATGCATATTTATGAATTTAACAAAATTGGTGATATTGGATAACCTCCCATCGAATACACTCAAAACTCACTCATCTCACTTATTCCAATTCCTTCCAAATCATTCTAACATTTGTTAATTCACAATGCTATCAACTGTTTCCATGGGCATGTACACCAGCCCCCGCGATACAACTGAAATAATATTAAAGGTGGCTTTAAATCCCAATAAACAGAAAAAAGAAAAAAACAGAAAAACAAGATGTGTTTGTTAAACACGAATGCCCCCGCAACTGCATTGTTTTCGGAAAAGTGGTTAGATTGACGGATATGAAATCCTAAATTTAAGCATTTTGATTGTCTCAAACTGTTGCTTCATAACTATTTCACTACTAATCTACTAAACTAGTGACTACTAATCAAAAGTTATACCTTAGGCTAATAGTTAAGGTTTTATGTCATATATGGGGGTATTTAACTAACTGGCATTGACCTTGATCAATGACATTGACTTTGTTATGCATGATCAGGTCTTGTCATTAGCAATGTACATGTGAAATATTAAGGCTCTATGACTTACCAATCTAATGTTATGGCAAACGTAAGTTTTAATTTTACAAAATATGACCTTGAAAATTGACCTTAAGGATTGAGCCTTGCGAAAGGTCTTGTCCGAAGCAATCATCATGTGAAATATGAAGACTTTATCACTTACCAATCAAAAGTTATGACCAATATTTAGGGTTTTATGATGAAAAATGGTGAACATGAAAAAATGACATTGCTCTTGACTGACAACCTTGACTTTTACCTGACCAAAAGGTCTTGTCACAAGCAATGTACATGTGAACAATAAAGGATATATCACTTATAACTCAAAATATATGGCCAATTTAAAGTTATATTTTTTTCCAAATGTGACCTGGAAAAATACCCTGACATTGGCATATGACCTTGACTTTGGAATCAACAGAAAGATCTTGTCCCAAGCAATCACCTTGTAAAATATAAAGGCTTTTACACTTACGATTCAAAAGTTAAGACCAATTTTAAAGTTTTAATGTTGAAAAATAGTGACCTTGAAAATAATGACTTTGATCTTTACAGACAACATTGGCTTAAGTATTCACAGACTGGTCTCGTCATAAGCAGTGTACGTGGAATATCAAGGCTGCATCACTTTCTATTCTATCTTTTTTCACAAATATGACCTTGAAAAAATTACCATGACTTAGGTATCAACAGAAAGGTCTTGTCCAATACAATCATTATTTGAAATGTGAAGGCTCTATCCATATTCAATTCAAAGCTATGGCCAATGTTTAACTTTCTATGTTGAACAAAAGTGACTTTGAAAAAAATACATTGACCTTGACAGACTCTCTTGACTTTTGTATTTACCAAAAGGCCTTTTAACAAGTAATGCACGTGTGAACTATCAAGGCTTTATCAATTACCAATCAAAACATATGGCCAATTTTAAAGTTTTGATTTTTCACAAATGGGACATTTAAAAATGACTCTGACTCAATAGAATAACCTTTCTCAAGCAATCATCATGTGAAATATGAAGGCCCTATCACCTTCCACTCAAAGGTTACGGCCAATGTCAAAGTTTTCTTCGTAGAACCGGACAACCAGAGTAACAGACAAATAGACAAACAGACAGGCCAAAAACAAAATCCCCCCCCCTCGATCTATCGATGCGGGGGTATAAAAACGGACGCAAAAAAGCTATATCAATGCAATAGCAGAACAATCTGCGTCACCTAAAAATTCTTTTCTCTATAACGTTTTTTTATCTTTAAATGACTTAATGTTAGTGTCGCCTAGGCCTGCCCTGCGTTCAGGATGATTAATCAGTGCAAACTGTTTTCCAATTTCACCCCGCTTTGCATGGGTGTAACGCGCAAAGCGGGATAAATTCGGAAAACAGTTTGTGAACGCAGGGCTTGTCTGCAGTTCGCTGTGGTTAGCTCAGATGAATAACTTGAAACTTAAGATATATTTCTTTGTACGCTTAAACACATCATTGTGTCTAGACTAACGGTGTTACATTGCTCTAACTAAATTAGGACGTCTTTAAATAAAACCCAATTTAACTTCTCAGAACTAATGTTATCAAACATAAAAACGTGTCTGTACGAGGCATGCTTAACGATTTCGTTCATTATAATCACAAATCAGCTTCCGCACCAAAATTGTCTTAAGGACGTTAGCTCTCCACCAGAAAGAATAGGTAACAAAGAGACAAGAAAACAAACAATACAACATAACAAAACAAATATAAAGGTATGGAACCGATTACAAACTATGAATTCATATACAAACTACACACGGGTTTGACCAGATGGACAGAAAAATTTATGAATTTGAAATTTGTGTTTCTTATTGTTTTTTTTCCTTCAATTTCTCTAAAGGTATTTTAAACAATTTCGTTTTTTCAGAGAACGTTTTATACTAGTACATAATAGCCTCTCTGTTCTGTTACTCGAACGCTTGACAAATAAAAATGATGTCATTATACAAAAATACCGTAGGCGTATGTGGTAACTGTTTGATACTTTATAATTTTCCCATGACCCAAATTTTAAAGTTTTAAAGGATGCGACAATTTATAAAGTATTTTTAAGATATGAAAATAATAATCTTTTTTCCCCGTTGCTTTTAAAGACGTTCAGATTTTATTCGTATTATTTAAAAAAATAAGTCAGTGTAGCTTATGAAGAAAAAAAGGTGACCGCTGTGTATGTTTTACGTTATCATGTCATTTTAGACCAATCTTGGGTGCAATTTTTCAATAGATGCGAATTCAAAAATCTTAAAAATAACTAATGCATAAGGGGAATTTCTTGGAAAAGTTTTAAGAAAAAGAAAGGTCATTGGCTACCGTTTTTCTTTTAATGACTGGCAAAAGCACATTCATATCTGCGTAAAAATATTATTTTAAGAAAAGTCATGATGTCATTATAAAAAAATACCTGCATTTAACTCTTTTTAACAAAACTATATAAAAAGATAATTCGAATACCATAAGAACATTGAAAGTATAATTTATAAAAAAAAATTAAACCAATTAGCGTTACTATAATGCATTTTGAAATCGAACTATTCTGTTATTATATACGAATATACATGTAGGCCTATGTGCTAACTGTTTGATACTTTATAATTTTCCCATGACCCAAATTTTAAAGTTTTGAAGGATGCGACAATTTTTACAGTATTTTTAAGATAGAAAAAATAATAATCTTTTTTCCCCGTTGCTTTTAAAGACGTTCAGATTTTATCCGTATTATTTAAAAAATAAGTCAGTGTAGCTTATGAAGAAAACAAAGCGACCGCTGTGTATGTTTTAAGTTATCATGTCATTTTAGACCAATCTTGGGTGCAATTTTTCAATAGATGCGAATTCAAAAATCTCAAAAATAACTAATGCATAAGGGGAATTTCTTCGAAAAGTTTTATGAAAAAGAAAGGTCATTGGCTACCATTTTTCTTTTAATGACTGGCAAAAACACATTCATATCTGCGAAAATATCATTTTAAGAAAAGTATACTAGGCCGAGCGCACCTTCTCAATACATTATCAATACATACACGTATTCGTTTTTGTCCAGTGCAGCCAAAAGGCTGCACATACTTTGCGTTTCACAAGGAGGCAAAGTCGTTATATTTGTAACGCATAGACCACGACCTGAAAAATGCATTTTATAAAATCGATTAAAAGTCGTTCATAAATGAGCAACATTAGGAGCTCATACACGTGTATTTGCCATTACTTCACGTCCTTTGGAACATTTAGACGATTTGCTTACTCTAAAGTACAATTGTCTACAACAATGGAATAAGTAGATAAAATATTAAAATTCAATCGTACATTAGCAAAATGTAGAAGAAAAGGCGATTGATTTATTGTTAGAAACTTTCAGCACAGAATAGTCTTTTCGATATGCCTTACTTTAAAATATCTATTTTAGGAGAGAATTATGCCTAAATCTAGGCAAGTTCTATCAAAGTGAAAACGAAACGGCATTTTTTTCGCATCTTCACATTGAATAAAGACTTTTCAGAACCATTTCGCACGAAAGGACCATCGTGAAGATGCCGATCTGCCGGTCAAACGCATCGACGTTCCCGTAAAAGAAAACGTTGGGAACAAAAAAGTCAATGTAAGATTAAAACAGGGGTTACTTTACTTTGATAACAAAACACACCAAATTGTAATGTGCCCAAAAGATATCTATAGGCGATCGGAAAATATATAAGATTTTTTTAGCCTTTTTAACCAAAAAACCGCTAAATTACTAGAAAGATGAGCCAAATGTACTACACTTACGTCCGAGACACTTTCCTTTTTACGGAAATGCCCGAGTGATGATCCGTTTTGAGTTTGCAAAACAAATGTGGCCCGTCACCCGTAAAATGATCACATTTGCATTCGGCAAATACAACGTACCTATTTTTGCCTCTCACAGTAAAAACCAATAGTTCGATCTTTGTCCTTTTCCGCAGCCGGAGTTGTCGGGCCTAGTGAAATTTTATTTCTAAAACGTATGTCCTATAGGTATGCGGTCAAAATGTCAGACGTAAAAAAGCGATAAGTACATGTAAAACTGCCAGAAGAAAAAATGCTATAAGTAATAATGCCAGAGCTAAAATGGTAAAAAATGCCTAAGGGAATAATGCCATAGGTAAAAATGCCATAGGTATATTATATCTTTCATTTTTAGACCTAAGTGAATAGAAAAAACTATATTAAAAAAAACATGTTACAATAACCTTTTACTAATCTTTTCAATATTATTCTTCTTTTTTCAGGACTTTAAAAATGAATTAAGTAAAAGAGTATACAAATTAGTGGCTCATAAATACTGAACAAAAAGTTAGGGATCAACAATTAAAAATTCATTTTTTCGGCTGGAAATTATTTGTGATTTTTGTCTGCGTATCTGAAAGTTCTTTGGTGTATGTTCTTCCAAATTAAGGCATAAACATATGCATATTAAGCATATGCGATTCAACATCGACCAGTACTATGGATAATTTAATCCAAGCGCCTTAAATAAAGTGAATATGGATTTTCCTAACTTGAATATTTTGCTTTAATGTTGATACCATGTGATCGTCTTTTGTTTACTTTTTGCATATTTGAGTTTCTGAACTTTCTATTAGTAAAACACTCAAAAAAGCATCATTTTTATGCATAGCAACCTTAAAAAGTATTTGGCATGTTTTCAGCCGAAACAACTTATAAAAATGTGGTCAGTCAATTAAATATTGCTAATGTGTTGGTTTTAGACCCTAGAATCGCTTCAACCGGACTGACTCTGTGAGCCAAAGGCAGCAATTGTGTGTATAGAGGGCTTTTTCTGCTGATAATGATAATTTGTTTAGTAACTTTGAAAGGTTCAACATATTTCAGACGACTATAAGTCTTCAGACATGTACCTGAAAGGCAAGTGCCGACCCAGACATTCAAGAACATACCCTTGACTTCTCATATGCTCAATAGCAGACTAGCAGTACAGCCAGTTTTGATGAGACGCATAAAATTCCAAGTCTACTCTTATCAAATAACCATGTGGATTTAAAGTTGGGTATCTTACAGAATTTCTTTTCGTAGACTAGTCCAGCTTTTCTAATGTGTTGGTTTTAGACCCTAGAATCGCTTCAACCGGACTGACTCTGTGAGCCAAAGGCAGCAATTGTGTGTATAGAGGGCTTTTTCTGCTGATAATGATAATTTGTTTAGTAACTTTGAAAGGTTCAACATATTTCAGACGACTATAAGTCTTCAGACATGTACCTGAAAGGCAAGTGCCGACCCAGACATTCAAGAACATACCCTTGACTTCTCATATGCTCAATAGCAGACTAGCAGTACAGCCAGTTTTGATGAGACGCATAAAAGTCCAAGTCTACTCTTATCAAATAACCATGTGGATTTAAAGTTGGGTATCTTACAGAATTTCTTTTCGTAGACTAGTCCAGCTTTTCTATGGATTTAAACCTGTTAAGAGAAGAGTGTGTTACATGCCGAGTGTGTGCTTTCTTGAGAAATGGTTTCAATAAATCGGCCAATCTTTCAATTGCATTATTCAAGTTTTTGTTTAGCATCAACACCATTTGTCGTTGTCACCTCTACATCATCGATAGAGTTGCGACAAGAGGTGTGTACTATAGATTTGAAAATTCTCTTCCAATTGTAAGACATTTTGCAACTGCTATTGTGGATGGTTTCTTTTAAATGTATGTAAATGGGCGCACTCATCGGAATTTTGTTGCCAATCAGTACCATGCAACTGTAAATATTGTTGGTCCAGTCTGGACTTGTTGCTTAATACTTTTAGATTCAATAGAGCGTACATAAGGCTTATTGCAAACATAAGATCTTAGACCGAAAACGCATATCTGAATCACAATATGAGCTTGTTCATGCGAAAACAGAAGAATGAAGAGGAATTCCCTAAATGTGCCATAAACAGTGGGCAAGAAGGGCGCAGAGGCACTGTAAAGCGTTTATTCATGCAAGTGGAAGCCACCCTTAGACCTATTAGTCGCTTTACGCACACAGTGCAAGAATTCTTTAAATTCAGAGTTACTGGTGAAACCAATTTACGATTTATTTTTAAGGGCATGTTATGTTTCTTCAAATAAAGACGTATCTTTTGACAAAATTTCGTTACTTTTAATAAAATTATGCTTAGGGAAGGTGGACGAATATAACATAATTAAATTAGTTTTGAAAATGGAGTGTATCCTTTAGAAAAGAATAAATCAAGTTTATCCCTAACTTTTTTGCCCAGTATATATGGACATAAAAAAGAAAATAGATTATAAGAAATAGCAAAAAAATAAAATATGTCTACATATTTATTCACATAATATAGTAAAGCTTAATTATTTTTGATAAGTATAATGTGTGAATAAGGGATGAAATAGTTAAAGGCAAATTTAACACATTTTTTAAAAACAATTTCTGAAATCTCATAACTCATACCAATTGTTTACAACATCTAATTTGTTGTATTTCTTTAAAGTAAAATTCAAATGAAATATGATTCTGATTAAACATCTTATGTATAATTTATTTCTTTTTCATATGATAGAGGTTATCATATATATTTTTTATAATTATGCTATAACATAAATGAAAATAATCATTTTTTTTAAAAAGTCTTTATGACAGTTGAGAAAATTAACTAGATTACCAATGCAGCTATGGCATTATTACCTACGGCATGTTTACCTCTGATATTTTTACCTCTGGCATTTTTACCACTGGCATTTTTAACTACATTCGTCCTATATGTTTCCCTTTACATCATATATGAGGATCTATATGTATTATATGAACCATTATCGTGCTTGATTTGAATTGGGCGGAAACAAATTACCAAATTATGAGACATTCAACCTGTCTCGCTAAAGTGTATACAGTTAACACCAACGTGAAACTGAAATGGTGATTGCATTTGGAATGGTTTTGGAATGAAATTGAAGGAGTGTGAAAGCAGACAGCGTAGGCTACGATTAAACTGTAAAATAGTGCAGATTATTATCTGATCTCCTATATAAATAAACATTAACCATTTCGAACTTTATTTTTTTTTGTTTATTACAATATCCGTCACTTGCCCAGTCAACAGTATGAACTGTTTAATTCATGTGCAGTAAGCATCGAACTGTTGCCCGCTTGCAAAAAAGACGTCAATTTGTTGCACGTTTTAAAAAAAAGCGTTTTTAAAAAAACGTGCTGAGTGGCGCGCTCTTGGAATTTTATCAAAAAATTGGTGTTTCTTCTCAATATATCTTTTCTCAAAACGTTTTTTTTTATTTTTTTATAAAACAAATATACGAAAATAATGAAAAGGTAATAAAACAGTTATTTCGTTGAAATTCGTGTAACAATGAAAAAGTATTGACCTCGGTGCCGAGGGTTACCTTATTGTTGCATGTTTTTTTTTTTTTGTTTTTTTTTTTTTTAAAGAAAAACGTGCTGAGTGGCGCGCTCTTGGAATTTTATCCAAAATTGGTGTTTCTTCTCAATATATCTTTTCTCAAAACGTTTTTTTTTTTTTATTTTTTTTATCAAACAAATATACGAAAATAATGACCAGGTAATAAAACAGTTATTTCGTTAAAATTCGTGTAACAATGAAAAAGTATTGACCTCGGTGCCGAGGGTTACCTTATGAACTGTTGCCCCCTGCCTTCGGTAGGGGGCAACAGCTCAGAAATCCATCCCGTCCACCTCGGGACAAAAGTTTGCAACTGTTAAACGAAACACCATGAAATAACTGTATACTTTGCTGTCTGTCAAAGCTGGAAAGTGCAATGAAAGGCTGCAATATGGTTTAAATTACGAAATTTACAATAGGATTGTGTCATTAAAACATTTGAACAATTCCAGTAATTAAAACCAATATCGTATTACTGTAAAACAAGCCTGGGTAATTAGTTATCTCTAGTGTCATCAGTTATTGTCATGTTATTCCTAATTCTGGCCTTGTGTCGATAATCCGTTAATTCTATGACATTTTGGATATATTTTCATGCGCCTTTGACAAGCTTTGACTTGCAAACAAAATAATGTGTTTAATGAATAGTCCCTTGATTGTTAAACTAATGTCCTGCTATCTTCTGACCCTAACTATTTTTTATTAATCACTGACGATTTTGTAGTAAATTCGATTTCAATACCGTGAATCTGTCTTTATTTATTTCCCCCGATTATACGGAGATTATATTTATGAACAACATATGTATGTACAAAGCATGCTACAAACAACAAGGACATTTACTATCCATACAACACGAATAATGCAAAAGCACTTGCACCTGCTCATATATAGATACAGTGATCCACACGCACGAGTGCAGTTAGGAACTACGTAATGATGTTGGAATTTAAAATGAAATTGATCGGATGTTATGAGTGAGCTTTGGGTGAAATTCATGGGAGGTGATACAACGTCGCTAATTTCGTCAATACCGAAATTTTAGTACATCCTTTAAATAAAATCTATGTTTTTTTTCTATTTGTGTGTCTACACTTGCCAAAAATGTGTTTAAAAATCGACACGAACAAATAAAATCGTAGAATAAATTGATCGGTTTAAAAAAGGGTTGTTGGTCGTTTTTAGCGATTTCAAAGCGTTTTTGAATGATTTCGAAGCGTTTTTAAGTGTTTTGAGTGAGTGATAGGAATGAATTTATGCAGAGCTGCGGGAATGATTTTGAAATGTTTTGATTTAGGCGAATATCAATTTCACGGTCACTGTAGTAGGCAATTAAGAAATATACTTTCGGGTACGATCATCTAAAATTGAATTATCCCGAGTTGGGTAGGGTAATAAAGTACATCAAGTTTGCATTCGATATCTGACAGATAACATTGTAACAAATGTTATTAGCAACGTATGGCCATAGTACCATTTAACAGAAAACCTTTGAAAAAAAGCCTTTAAAAACAAAATGAAGCAAAATAAATGGTTTATTTGTGTTGATTTATGAAATGGTAGTTCCGGGAATAATAAGTAATTTGATTTGTTAATCGATTTTTGTTTGGCATCGGGGATATGTCGATTTCTGTGACATGAAGCAAACATATATTGGATGCGACATTCTATTTTCCTTTCTTTACTTTCAGTGGAGTCAACAATATTATGGGAAGAATGGTGGACATACGATGGTATTTCTGGTAAGTTCAATTCATGATAATGAAAAGCTGCAATGGTCACTCCACGCTCCATTTATTCATTCCACACACCCACTCAAACCATCCAAAAAACGTATTGTAATCACCAAGAAAATATTAAGTCAACAACTAAATACAAGAAAAATATTGCTAGACAAAAGAGCTATTTCACTGAAATATTCTATAAAATGGAAGTAATAAATATGATAATCATTGATTTTGTTTATCCTGAACAAAACCAGCGATATTGGATTACATCCCTTTAGTTTCACTCAAAACTCCACTCAATGCACGTATTCAATTTAATTCGAAAATCCTTCCAAAAACATCCACCTTGTCAATTTCTCGATGGTGTTAGCTGTACTTACAAGCATGGGATGATCGGAGTAAATTAAAATATGTTTTAAGCGTTTTGGGTGATTTTGGAGCGTTTGTAATTATTCGAGGAAGTGTTTGTAATTCAGAAGAAGGTTTTGAGCGATATGAGTGTCAATTCCTATATGTTTACACTTGTGCCAACTTACATCCTGTCACAGGTATCTATTGCATGAATAAGGGCAATGATATACTTCTCGGCTATGCTATATTTTGTCAAGAAAATGTTGAACAGAGACATTTAATATCGCCGAGAGATGTTATTGTCGGGTTTAATCTGTGAAATAAAAGTAAACTATAGCAATAAACCACATGAAAAGTCACAAAAATGTATCGATTCGCTATATTCCACATGGACCCTGTAGTCTCTTTTATTCTCCTAATAAATATATATTGTTAAACAGTTTTATGAATAAGTAAAGGAAGCTATGATAGTTATTACAATTCCAAGTGGTCCCTTTAGAATATGCTTTTGAAATATTGGTTAAACGAATCAGTTTAAAATAAAAGGTCACAAACTCTATGGAATTAAACGTGACATTTCCAACAATTTCACTTGTGGGTAAAGAAAAGCAAGGCTGCCGTTGCGTCCGCACAGTATAACCAGTGTCTTCACTTTTCACTCTGTTGATATATAAGGTATATATTCTCAACTGTATCATTCTGTTCTCTAATTTGCATATCATTAACAAATACGACTATTCCTTATTCTCACAATCAACGGTTGACCGGAGCGAGTAAAAATATGTTTAACGTTTTTGGTTATTTTGGGGCGTTTGTAACTATTTAAGGAAACGTTTGTAATTCTAAGAAGGCTTTCAGCTGTATCTGTGACAATTCTTCGATGTTTATACTTGTGTCAACTTACATCTTGTCATAGGTATATATCGCATGAATAAGGGCAATGATATACTTCTCGAGTATGCTATATTTTGTTAAGAATATTTTGAACAGAGACATTTAATATCGCCGAGAGATGTTATTATCGGGTTTAATCTGTGAAATAAAAGTAAACTATAGCAATAAACCACATGAAAAGTCACAAAAATGTATCGATTCGCTATATTCCACATGGACCCTGTAGTCTCTTCTATAATCCTAATAAATATATATTGTTAAACAGTTTTATGAATAAGTAAAGGAAGCTATGATACTTATTACAATTCCAAGTGGTCTCTTTAGAATATGCTTTTGAAATATAGGTTAAACGAATCAGTTTTAAATGGAAGGTACAAACTATACGGAATTAAACGTGACATTTCCAACAATTTCACTTGTGCGCAAAGCATCTGGCCAGCTTTTGCGTCCGCACAGTATAACCAAAGTCTATGTATTTTCTTATATGTAACGCACACGCCGTACACGCATACGCTGATTGGTATTATTGAATTACATGTTTTTTGGACCATTTCTATTTTCTTTGAAAGATGGTATTCCAGAGATCAAAAAAGCTTCTTTTTTTATTTGATCGAATAAATGCTGGGAACCAAATCCATAGCCACCCTGTAAAGTAAAGAACTTCGTGAAATTGACAAGATGATTGATTTTGGAATGAATTTGAAATTAAATTGAATGAATGTCTGGAGCGAGTTTTGAGGGAAATTAAAAGGGATGTTTTTCAATACCGCTAACTTTGTTCCAGATGAACAAAATTAGCGATATTTCTTACTTCCCTTTAATAAAATATACGTATTTTTTTTCAATTTGTGCGTCCTTGTGGACGAATCTGACACTTTAAAATTCACACCAGACAATAAAATTGCAGAATAATTCGATCGACCTGAGTAAATGTTGATCCTATTAACCGATTTCGAAATGTTTTCAAATAATTTCGGATTTTATTTTTTTTAATCGACTTGATTCCGTACGATGTTTGTAACTGTATGTAGCACTAGTTCGTATGAGTCAAGAGAGTTTTATTAAGGCCATCTTCACCCTTTTGTCATAAAGATTTTTTTTCAAATATATGGACAAAACAAGTACTGTAATCAACTTATATTGGAGGTATAAAAGTGAATTTTTGAACAAATCAGAATACAGGATATTTGATAAGCAATGCGTAATATAGTGGATGAATATCACTGCAAGACAACTAAACGGTAATGCAAAAGCATTTTGAAGCTTTCAGATATAAAGACTAGCTGTCTAGCTTCCACTCAGCCAAAAAAGATTGGAAAAACCTTTTGACACGTGCCACAAAAGGTGCTACATTTAGATCTAAGGTCTCATTTTGACTAAATAGAAGTTGTTTTGTTTTGAAGATAAAACACGTGAGTTTGGGAGAGGGAATTGTAATTAGACGTTCTCGTCACGGCAGAACATTGTTAGACGTATCGATTTGTCTATTTTGACACAATTATTGGATGTAATGGCATTAAATTTTCTCCTCTAGATTGTTAAAGCTGGCATTAATCTAAGCATGTGGGACACACATCTTCTTGAATTGATGACATTGTTTTACATAGCCTTTAACAATATTCAGTTGGCTATAAAACCGAGTGATATATGTCTGTTTTTACCCCTCTTTTCTTGCTAAAAAAATGAAAAAAAAAAGAGATAATATTTGCTTTGAAGTACGCATGAGACTAATAAGTTTGCGGTGTCCGTGGTCTAGAGGTAGGGTGTCTTGAAAAATTTTCCGCGTTCGATTACCGAGAGCAGCTATCGACTTGGTTTATTCCATTGACCAATGCATACGCACGGGGGGTGATGTCCATAATCGGAGCCACCGGCTCCGCTTTCAAAATCATGTGTGGAACTTCCGCTCCACGTGCGGCTCCGATTATGTAGATGTAAACACTTTATATTGTGAATGAAAAATAGGGTAGGAGGTCGGGATTTCCTCATTTATACCATATTTTATTCATTAACCATAAAAAAGTCGAATGCTATTCGACCAGTTATTCATTTTGCAACGTAAACGTACTCAAAAAATGTAAGCACGCTCGTTGGTTTTGGTTAAAAACGATTTCTTCTGGGAGCAGTCTTGAGCCAGGAATGTCAAAACACGTTGATTTTACCTCAAAAATGCAATATTCCGAACAGAATTAATAACGCAGACCATTGTTTTCAGTGTACACGAGTTTAACAAAACAACCACAATAATCATTCCCGATGTATTTTTCTGCAATATGTTATATATCAAAGAAAATTGTTTGGTTCTGATTATGTGGATTGGCTCCGATTATGTTCCCTGGCTCTGAAGTTGTGGAGTGTCTTTTTCTTCTTCCATATGCCCCAACAGCCTTCAATATGAAGTTTTGTTAGTTCCATGGGGCGCTGTTTTCCCGTCATTCTATGGCGCACGTTGTCTATTTGACGTCTCACCTTTCTCGTTTACTTTTATTACATCCAAAATGCAATATTCTGAACAGTATGTGCTGTGGACCCTTATTTTCAGTGTGTACGAATTCCAGAAAATAACCACAATATTCTAGAAAATTGTTCTTTACTAGAATTTTACATAGTTGAAAGAAAATTATTTGTCTCTAATAATGTATCAAAGCTCCGAAGTCGTTGAGTGCCTAGCCTTTAGGGACCGAAACTCATAATCACTTGCCAAAAAACTACATCATGTCCAGGATATCACAAGGGTAAATTGATCTTAAAATCATATTGGTCAAATATTTTGATGTATGTATACTGAACAACAATAATAACGCTTCACCTTTGAATGGAAAATAATTCTGCCCCGAAATCGACCGATTTGCTGATATGACATTATCTTATTTTGGCATGCCATAAGGTTAATAATTGTGATAAAATTTATTGAATTTCGGAACTTCTTCGCACATAATCATATTTAACTCATTTGTTTATGTAATTTAAATCAAGTACATTTGCTCCTGCCATGAGGGGTCTTAACTGGACCATTGTAAAGTTGAAACGCCGATTATTCCAACTACTGGTGCCGATATTTGGATGCTGACAGGATGGAAAGGCCGTATTGTAATGTGTTATGATCGGAAACTCTTTACTCTCTATGTCAAAGTTTCTCAGGTTATAGTGGACTAGTAATGACACTGGACCACAAAGATTAGGTATCTGAGCCGTGAATCAACTGCTTCATTAACGAACGCTATAGGACAACCTCCGTTAGCAAGACAGTGTTATGATCAATTCATCTCATGACTTTTTGGACTTTCTTCGCAAAAGCCTTCTTTAGGTTATACCGATGCCTTCTCTTTCACGCACCAGACTTATCTCAAACTCAACCTTATCAGAAACGAGCTTGCAATAAGAGTCCACAAAAGCGCGTAAAATCGCAAGGTTTTGAGTCAAATTAAGGCAGCATGAAGAGCAATTGGATAGCCATGTTAGGATTTAATCTAGGTAAAATTCTGAAATCCATGTGTCGAACATTAGTTGAGAGCAATGTTGCACATGAATACACGCGCTATTGAATTTTACTGAGAAATGAAAACTGACTTTAATTTCAAAATTTTGATTTTGGGGTTAGTCACCCGCACTATGCAATGCGTATGTCTTCGGTATTGTCCTTTTTGTCACAGATCAATAATTAGTTAACGTTTATTTTGGTACAGCCATTCTTCCAAACTCTAGATTATGGAAAAAGTTGTATCTAAAAATTTAAGTGATGCGTTATTTTTGTTGTTCAGTATATATAATACGTGTTTTCGCCCTTTTATATTGATCCGTTTTGCTAAATGTCAATTTTTGTACTTCTGTTTAATTTTCAACATATTACAAAAATGTATCCCTGTACCGAAAAGCGCTCGGGACATTTTCAGTACTTGATTTTCATTGTCTTAGATAAGTTTTAATTTTATTAAATCTGTTTAATTCCTTTCCAATTGAAAAGTTGACAAATATCAAATCCGGAAATGAAGTTGTAAATTCTGACATAAATCGGAATTTATATAAAAATGCTCAAAACTTTGCAAAATTCGGATCTAAATGTTACGCGGGACTTAAAAACAAAGGACCATTGGCCCTTAAGCGCTAACCTGAGGCCTTTACGTGTATTTGACAAAGGTGGCAAAGTAGTGTAAAAACTACTTATTTGAAATTCATGACTGGCTCATCAAAAGTCCAAGATATCAAAAAGACAATCATTCTGATATCATGTTAAAACAGTTGAGTCAAATATGTTTCCTCTGATGTTCTAAAAGATTTTCAAAGATTTGAAGAGGTGTCGCAGTTTTTGACCCTCTTTCCAACTCGTCAAAGATTTTAAGACAAACATCGTGACAATATGTTAAAACAAATACATGTTTTCTAAATTTTCCTGAATTTGACCCATCAACCTCATTTTTGGTCCCACTTAACAAATTTTTGAACCTAATGAGATTTCGTGGAGGCAAACATTCTGACCAAGTTTCAAGACATTTGAGTAAAGGAAGGGGCCTCTAGATTTCACACAAGGTTTTTCCAAGATTTGACCCATTAACCTGATTTTTTACTTCACTTGACCCAGTTTAGAACTTGACAAAGATCGAATTTGATTGGGACCAACATTCTGACCAAGTGTCATGACATTTGGGTAAAAATTTGCTTCTAAAGTAAACAAAAGTTTTTTCTAAGATATGACCCCTTGACCTCATCTTTGACTCCGATTGACCCAATTTCAAACTTGACCGAGATTTGACGCAGACAAACATTCTGACAAAGTTTCATGATATAAGGGCCATAATAGTGGCCTCTGAAATAAACAGAAGGATTTTATTTGATATGACCCCTTAACATCATTTTACCTCACTTGACATAGTTTAAACTTGACCAAGTTTGGTGGAGACTAACAATCTGACCAAGTTTCATGACATTTGGGACAAAAATGTGGCCTCCAAAGTGAACAGAGAGTTTTCTATGATATGATCCCTAGACGTCAATTTTGTCCCCACTTAACCCAATCTCGAACTTGTCCGAGATTTGATGGAGACAAACATTCTGATGACGTTTAAAGACATTTGGGCCAAAAATGTGGCCTCTAAAGTGCGCACAAAACTTTTGCTAAAATTTGACCCCTTGATCCCATTTTTGATCCCACTTGACCAAATCTCGAACTGGACCGAGATTAGATGGAGACAAACATTCTGACCAAGTTCAAGACATTGGATCCAAAACTGTGGCCTCTAGAGTGCACACAAATTGGTGACGGACGATGGACGCCGGGCACAACTTGATCACAATAGCTCACCATGAGCACTTCGTGCTCAGGTGTTCTAAAATCAAACAAAAAGGCAGTTTTAAGAATCATTGCGTCCTTTTTCAGTAAGATGTATTAATCGGATTTCTTGAAATATGTATCAAATGCACGCGAATTTCGCAACATCTTTTTTTGATACCACTCACTGTATATCTGATAAAATTTCACGGAATTATCGACGTTTAAAGAGTGACAGTAGTGACCTTGTTAAAACAGAAACGCTTAACGTGCGAAGTATGATAAGCAAGAAAAACCATTGACAGGCTCCGAATAAATCTTAATATCTCTTCAAATTTATTCCTGGATTATAATAGTCTTACAATTCTCTCGCACGTACACGTACTAAGAAATATTAATGAAGCTGGCTATCTAGTATCCGGAATTCTGTAATAAAAGTAAACATGAAGAAGTGAAACGTGATATAAACGACTTGCGTCGGTGAATGATGTTAAAAAAAGCGCCCCATGAAACTAGCAGAAATTTCATATTGAATATGTTATATGGTAGAAGATGAAGATACACCACAACTTCAGAGCCAGCGTACATAATCGGAGCTAATCCACATAATCGGAGCCAAACTGTTTTCTTTGATCTATATCATTTTGAAGAAAGGTACATTGGGTTAGAGTATTGTGGTTGTTTTTTTAAACTCGTGTACACTGAAAACAATGGTCTGCACTATCAATTCTGTTTAGACTATTGCATTTTGGAGGTAAAAACCACGTATTTTGACATTCCTGACTCAAGACTGCTCCCAGAAGAAATCATTTTTAACAAAAACCAACGAGCGTGCTTACATTTTTTGAGAACGTTTACGTTGCAAAATGAATAACTGGTCGAATAGCATTCGACTTTTTTATGATTAATGAATAAAATATGATATCAATGAGGAAATCCCGACCTCCTACCCTATTTTTTATTCACAATATGAAGTGTTTACATCTACATAATCGGAGCCGCACGTGGAGCGGAAGTTTCACACATGATTTTGAAAGCGGAGCCGGTGGCTCCGATTATGGACATCACCCCCCGTGATACGGCTCGAGTACTAATGAATGTTAAATAAAGCAGAATCGAATGGGATTAAGCTTAGTGGCGAGATACTGTTTCTCGATAGAAATAAACCAAAGACGAACAAAGAGAAAGATGTCTGTGCCTCTTTTCATTACCTCGCCTTGTTTAAAAATGGTATAAAAATATGACAGATGTATATAGCCAATTTACCCTTGGATATGCAACGTACAATATATGATCCCTCTGTAGAATGGATTATCATCATAGATGTAGAAATACCAAAATGTTTCATTTGTCCATGGACAAATAGACAGATACATTTCACTTGTCCGGGCCGCCACCATAGCGCAGTTGGTGAGACTTCCAATCTGGTAGCCTTAGGTTCGATCCTCGGTGGCGGCAAATATCCTTTCCGACGTTTGTCTCTCACCATTGGTAGATAATCGTATGCCTATGTGAGATAGCAGTCGGAGGCTAGGAAAGGGTGAAATGGTAGTACAGGTGAAAGAAATACCAGGAATTCATTGTTAGGTGCTCCGGCCGCCGCGATACAACTGCGAAATTGTTGAAAGCGGCGTAAAACACATTCAAACAAACAAATTCACATGTCCGACTAGAGGATTTAGTTCTGTAAATTATCTGATGTAATTGTTTACAATAAGGATCATATTACTTTTTAATGCGTTACCTCACAATTACATTTTTTCAAACAGGAGAAAAATAACAAGCAAAATATTACGGTTAAAGTACAAATAGCCCTTTAAAAGTACATTATCATAATAATCCCATAACTGCAATAATAGGGTCTTTAACCAAACTGCCTCGATGAACGATAGGGAAAGCCCTGGACAAGTTGCCTAAAGGTCACTGCGACAAACACACACACTCACACACAAAAACCACACACAACAAACCCCATTCACCTAGCTGTAGGATTGATAGCAGTGCATTTAAGACAGTAGCTTTTTGAAAGTGACTGGCTAAGCCTAGGCATTCGTCACACTGAAAGTAAAATCAATTAGTATAAACTAAAGATATGCAAAAAAAACGCGCAAGTCATGCTCTTTATTTTTCAGGGTCAGCGTTATAAAACGATTTATGGGACAACTAAGAAATTTAATAGCAAGGCTGATAAATGAAATGTGAAAAAATCATTTATTTCAGCTATTCATAAATATACATACCAGCATTTGAAACAAAGAAATGACTTTGGGTCTTCTGTACCCAGCATTTTTCACGGAGAAAGATACATGTACCCGTCTAAAACAGTAACTGGAGACCAATAGTCTAGAGCCGCGTTGACGTAAAACAGATTAGGCAAGTTGATAAGTGTCCTGAAAAATTCAATTTGCACGAAATTTTCTCTGATCATGTAATATAAATTACATCATCCAATCAGCGTGTTGTCAGACAAATTGCGTAACCCATTCATTGTTGCTTTAGCACGGTTCATAAAGTTGTCTTCTGCGACATGACATAAAAGTCGTCAAATGTATGCATGTTTTGAGGCGACATAATAACAATATCGAGTAAAATACTGATATCTATTGGATGAGTACCTTGTAGAATCAATCTTTATTTGACGAGGCGTCAGCCGAGTCAACATATAGACTAGTTCAGCAGGGAACGAACAGATTGACTACCTAACGTCGCTTGAAATGTACATTTTCATGTTGATAAACCTCTATCCTAAAATCAAGAAACAACAACATTTTTGTGTCTGTCATCGTCACTTACATTCTTTTTTTTACTTGCAAAGAAATGTAACAAATGTAGATATCAAGAATCTTCTCAAAATAAACTTATTTCAACACCTCTGAAAAGAGCCACGAAACGTGGTGATATTGATATTCGGGACTGCAGCCTCACTTTCATCGTACAAAATAGCTTGCTTCGCTTTTATCGTTCTATATAGGTTGCCTCGTTTTGGTAAAAAAAGATCCGTTTTGCACAGTAGCCTCGTTCTGGTCGTACAAAATAGATCTAGATATTTCACTTTCACGTCATGCAAAATAAGTGATATCATTGGGCTAAATCGTTTATGTGTGAAATTTATCCTGTCACTAGCTGTAAATATTGCCTGATAAAAGAGGGTATGATAAATGTATTGATATCAGGTCACTTGATCACGTGACAGCTTTATCATGTCACTTTGTCACGTGACCTGCCGGATCTTCTTTTTGCGGCTATTAACTCTAAAAACAGTCCTCTCTACTATTTTTTTTCTTTTGAATCTTAGTGTCTATTTCTAATAAAAAACATTTCACTCGATTCTCATATATTTTTAAAATCAAGTCGCGACCATATCGATGACGTAGGACATGACTGAAAATCACCAGATTAATATCTTCTATATCATTAAAGTTTGAAAGTACAACAGTTTTCTTTTGTTAAATATTTTCTTGCTACAGCATTAGACATCCTTTCAATTATCGAGTTCTTATGCCGTTAGCGATCCTCCTAACTCCCCCACCCATTCACAATTACAGTATATGACGAGGACTCGCCGATATCGAAGTTGTAAATCGGGATCGGATTGTATTTTCGTAAATAAATAACGATTACAGTTTAGAAAAAGATTGTAACAGGATAAATAGAATAGATGATAGGAGACTTGAGATGGAAAAGTTTATCGGGCGCGGCTGCGGAATTTATCCGGTTCGCCTCCGGCTCACCAGATAAATTCCTACGCCTTGCCCGATAAACTTTTCCATATCAAGTCACCAACCATCTATTCTCTATATATATTTTTATTCCGAGCTATCTCAGTCGGTGTCCTTTTTCACAGGAAACAGATACAATACAATTCATTAACAAAAGATCCGCGATAAAGCTAGGAAAGCGACGTCCAGCCGTAAAACAGAGAAGATGGCTCTGAAAAAAAGATGCATCCCAGAACAGTTCAGCGTCCTCCTCAGCGGTGTGCGTGGGACTTCGCATAGTCTATACAAAATAATAGTATATTCTACACAAAATACAAATCTGTGGTATTGAATCCAATTACAATGTAACAATTATGTATCATTTGAGGTGCTCGCTAGAACTGATTTAATCCTGTATTCTTTACCCTCCATGGCATACATGTGCATTCTGATAATAATAAGTCAGAATATCATAACAACTGCATAACAATTTACTTTTAGCTGAGGCGTAACAAGAAGACAACCTTTTTCCGCTAAACTATCGTAACGCGGAAAAATTTACTTCTAAGAAAGCTGACAAACCCTGCGTTCAGGATGTCAAAACTATGTCAATAAATTATACCCCTCTTTGCACGTGCACCTACAGATCGTTATGCCCTGCGTTCAGGAAGAAAACGTTAGTGAAGCGCTTTCGAAAACATACCCGCTTTGCACGTATGTGCACGTGCAAAGCGGGGTATCATCTCAAAGTGCTCGCAACCTGAACACAGGGCTGGTATGAGAGACACTGACGATGGACAAACGCTTTTTGATAAAACTGCCTTTCTATTACTAAAAGGTACAAGTTTCGTGTTTGTTTACGATGATAAGAAAGGGATTCGTTTAAAATGGTCATAAATTAAGAGCAAGTCAGCCATTGACATAAAGAGCTTACTATTTTGACAGGTCATATAAAATGCCTGTAATAACTTTCTTGGAGTTATCATGAATCTGTCAAAGGAACATATTTACTGGATATATTTATGGATCATCAGAGAAAAAATATAAAAAATATATCAAGGTAGGATAGATTAAAGGTCTCTATGTTATTTAAAATGGTTCAATTTGGCATTTGTCATTGTCAAAGTAAACAATAAAGAAATCGTCGCTATTTTAGGAAAAAGAAACAACAACGAGAACAATTAAAAAAAAAAACACTATACCATAGACTATACCAGGGATAATTCTGGGTCAGAATATAATGTGTAAAAATAACTCATTTATCCAAATCTAATGAAAATTTAAGAATATCAGGCGAGAAGGTCTACCAAATCCTTTCAATCTATTTTTGTTTGGAATATTTCTCTCATTTGGCCAGTTCAATGAGATTTCTTGCAGAAAAATGAGAGAATCTCTCAAAATCTCACCCCAACATGATCCTTGCTATACCCCTTCAGTCTGAACAGCCAGTACATTGAGTAGGGAAAGTATTCAGCATCATTGTTTACTTTTTACGCTTGTATTTGAAAATTCAACAGCAACAATTAAAAAGTGAAAAAAGCATAAAGAAATATAAATAAATGAAAACAAATGCTTCGAAAAGAATACTCGCAAATTATTTTGCATCAAAAATCTCGCAAACTTTAATGATACACGCGCGAAATTTCTGTTTCTTCTTGCTTGATTTACCAAATTTGTAAAGTGGCATCCAGCATTCTTTTAGCATGACTCTTTTACGATAGAACGTCTTCTACAAATATCTCACAGAATCGTTACGCATGGAAGTGTGATGCAGATACGAGCATTTTCATATTCATATCAATCCTGCATTTGTGTTACATTTCGAAAAAATCACAAAAAGCACGATGTACTGACTCAAATCAGCCTATACATCCGTACAAGCTGACCAGAGTCTTCATTATGCGCTCAATAGATGGGTTTAAGTTCATAATTTCAATGACATGATTCAAATTATAAGATTCTAATAGGTTCTTGGAGAAAAAGAAGATGTCTATAGAACTTATAAGCATATTTGATTGAAGGGAGGTAATTAATATCGCTAATTTTGTTCATCCTGAACAAAATTTGCGATATTGGATTACATCTCATTAAATTCACTCAAAACTCGCTCCACACAACCGTTCAATATCATTCCTTAATTATTCCAAAAATCATTTACATTGATCATTTCATGGTGTTCTTAGCTGTAATGGTTTAAGCGGTTCTATCAAATATCAAACTATTTGGTATCACCATTAATTTTTAAAGGACATTGTCGACTCTCCTCTGAACATGAAATCTGTCCCAAATTTAAAGATTATCATTTAGAAAAATAAATAAATGTTTGCATAAAGCGACAATTATATATACGTATCTTTCTTAATGTAGTAGATTCTAAATAGGTTTGGACATTCCCTTTTGATTCTTTCGAGATTGCTGTTGTTAACCAATCCCAAGGATGTTAGCAATCAATAGATTACATTGTAGAATAACCCCATGAAGAAGTACAAAACGTTAAAACAAAAGTTATCAATCAAGCACCAAGTTTATTCCTTGAGATTTACATAACTTCATGTTAATATTGTGTTCCATATCTTATTGTCTGTCAGAACATGATAACAATGCGATTTATTTGTGGCCGTGAGCGTATTTGGAAGTCAAATTAAAGTTACGGCGTCGGGGCTCGGCTCGCAGATGTTATTTATTCAGAATTATGACATGTATGGCCAGTGAAAATCTAGAGTAAAATGAATTGATATTTCTGACCGATTCTTTTATGATCTCCTCTGTTTTAGTATAGATTATTTGAGGTCTTTTCGTTGTTATATTATGTTGGTGTTCGGAGAGACAATGGTTTCGTTAGCATATGTTTTTCACATATTAAGGTAGTGGACCCGTAATAGTTCCGCAACATTTCGGAACACATGATCTTTCACAATGTTGACCGAGGTTTCCTAATGAAAATTAATAGGAAATCTCGGTTAAAACTGTCAAAATTCATTACTTTTGAGAAATAGCAAAATTATTACGGGTCCTCTACCTTAATGACAACAAAACAACAATGAGTCGTCTACATAAAACATATATTACATACATAACGAGGGAGACACATGAACTCCTCTATTTTTAGCACATAAAGAGTTGTATGGGTCTTTTTAGTTACTCACCTAAATTTATATATCGATTCAAGTATAGACAATATTACCTTGGATAAACCACACTTAGACCACGCTTGAAGCGAATTGGCCAATCAGAGAACTGTATTTAAAAAGTATATATCACAGATACAACTCCGAGCGTTGTATTTACAGTTATACGATAGAAGTGAGTCGTGCACGTGAATCTCGACAGTTTTTGTGTGCCGAGTCAGGTCAAAAACATGATGAGCAATTTATATGAGCGTTTTTTCTAAAAGACTTTCTATTGTCGAAAAAATGCATAAGATCTGCAATATGAGACGGCAATAGATTAATAAGTTGTTTCAGCGTATTAACACCCAATAACAGTAATATCACAGCGAGTTTTACTCTTCTTTTTAATGTTTAGGGGTTCGGGTAAAGAAATACAGACAATGTTAGAAAAGCGTGGTCTAAGTCAGATAGAAAATCTCGTGCCGCAGTATATGGGAAATAGAAACTCGCTAACGCTCGTGTCTATTTCCCATATACCACGGCTCTCGTTTTCTATCCTATACATGTATGGGATAGAAAACGAGAGCCGTGGTATTTCCCATATACCGCGGCACGAGATTTTCTATCTGACTTTTTTAACACCAAGTTAACAATGAAAGAAAGTAAAACCCGATGAGTTTTAACTGTTAAATGTGTATTTTTTCTGAAATTACTGTCTGTTTCCGTTACTTATTGTAGATCTTTTGAATTGTTGCGACTATAGATGTCTTTTGAAAAACAGCGCCCTTATAATGCTTGACATTTTTTTTGAAATGACGCGACTCACAAAACCTATCGAGATTCACGTGCAAGACATAATACCATCGTATATCGGCTCAGAGTTGTATCTGTGATTTATACTTTTGAAATACTGTTCTCTGATTGGCCAATTCGCTTCAAGCGTGGTCTAACTACAGATAACTCGTTCTTCATAGAGAAAAATAATTCAGTTTTACCTTTGTATACTTGTAGGTCCGGCGTATTGGGGTATAAGAAACAAGAAGGACTGGGCTTTGTGTGCAGAAGGCAAATACCAATCTCCTATAGACATCGACCCACAGAGACTTATATTTGATCCCAATCTTACAACACTCAAATATGACTCAACCAAGGTAAGATTTGAATTTGTTACGCGCCAGGCTAAAAGAGACCTTTCCAAAATGTTCGAAAAGGATCGACCCCAGTCAGGCTTCACGGACTATACAAACAGACTAGGGAATGAAATTGAATTTGTGGGGCAAGTTTTGAATGATGTTGAAGAGAGGTAAACATAATCGATAAATTCGTCAAATGGATTATCCATTTTTTACCTCCCTTTGATAAAATAAACATATTTTTTCGAAGTTTTGTGTCTAAACCGACAGATCAAACGCTTAAAAATCGACACCAGTCAATAAAACCACGCGACTATAGGAACGATTTGATTGAAATCTTGATTATTGCAACGAGTACGGAGCTTTTTTAAACAATTCTGGAGCGTTTTCAGTGATTGTATTGAGTGTTTGGAGTGAATGTTTGGAGCGCTATTAATCTATTAATATACCATATACATGTTTATGTATTTGGGAAGATTGATGCTTAGAAAGTCCCTAAATACAAATAAATATTAGGCAAGAATTATTCCTAGTCACTTACTACCATAAAGTAAATTGTGCAGAGTGGATGAAAGAAGCATTTCCCCACATCCCATTAACAAGAAAAATGCAACGAAATGATTAATTATACGGTTTGGTTATATTTCCTTCCTGCAAATATTTGTGGCATTTCGGCCCACACGCAATCATCCAATATGTCATTACCCATAAAGGTTATAATTACCACGGAGTATATATGTTTTATGAAAGATGAAAAAATGGTACTTATTTTTTTCAAAATCAGAGGTTTCTTATTTATTTCTTTATTTTTTTCTTTTTGTAATGCACAAAGGTGCGACAGAGCGTCAAGTATAAAAATAATTGTTATACCTTTCACTGTATTTAAGGTCTTTTATTACCTAATCTCCGAAATGGATATATATAGGAACCGTCACACAAAAAGGGACCATATAGGAATTTCGTAAAATAAACATTTGAAAAAGAGATTGGGTCCAGCATTGGCCAACCAAAGGTCGCATTTCAAAAATTCGTTCACAGGAAGGTAGATTGAACATTCTAGATTTAGAAAATAAGCACATTGCGAAAAAGTTTCGACCCTAGTCAGTCTGCGAAATCTGACTAGGGTCGACACTTTACGCATCAACCAGACGATCCCTTTTCGCGTGACGGGTCAAATATATTTATCATTTTGAACTCTTTCATTGTTTATCAAATTATCCGAGCCGCCGTCATTGCGTAGTGGAAGCGCGTCGGACTATCATTCATAAGGTTCCGATTTCGATTCCCGCCGCGATACAACTAACAAATTGTTTAAAGCGGCGTAAAACCCCATTCAAACAAACAAATCAAACTATCAACAAACCGGTCAACAATATAAACTGTTTCATCCATGCGCAGTAAGCATCGAACTGTTGCCCGCTTGCGAAAATGACGTCATTGTGTTGCACGTGTAATAAACGTGTGGAGTTACGCGCTCTTTGAATCTTAATCAGAAATCCACATTTCATCTCTGAATGTCTCTTGTTGAGATATGTTTTAAATGATAAAATGAAATTATACAACAATGATCTTGTAATAAAACAGTTATTTCGTTGATATTCGTGTAACAGTGATCAATTATTGCCCTCGGTGTCAGGGTTGACATTATGAACTGTTGCCCTCTGCCTTCGGCATTTGGCAACAGTTCAAAACGTCATCCCTTCCACCTCGGGACATTAGGTTTCACTGTTACACGAAACACCATGAAATAACTATAATTACAACAACAACGACGACGAAATGCCAATAAAATGCAGTTGCTGTTTTACTAAACATCTTACGATCATTTTTTTGCGTAAGTAAAAAATTCAAGTTGCTCCTGCAGTAGTAACTGAATATAGAATTCTGTCTCATCTGCATCACCTCAATGGAATCGTCTGCTAAAGAGAGATTCCATTGAGATATAGCAAGGCAGAATCTAAAAGATGAAAGAACACACCAGGTACGATTTGTAATTTTGACTTACGATTATTTTTTTTCGTAAGAAGTTTTTTTTACGGGTCCTAGGTTACTAAACACGAGCTACCGCAAGTTTTCAGCTGTTTCATCCTAGCAAGACAAAAGGGTTCTACATTCTCTTTGCAATCCTATGTTTCTATCTCGATAATGATTGAAAAAAGTGTTACGGTTAGTAACATAGTGAAATTCATTTTGGAATGCTTACGGAATTTTATTGAATGGGTTTGTGTAACGAGTTTTAAATGAAATTGAGTGGAAATAACACAATGTCGCATATGTCGTCCAAATTGGCCGAAACTTTTGTTATCTCCCTTAAAAAATGACGTTCTTCCTAATATGTGTGCCTCACGTCCCAAACAGACGTTTTAAAATCCACACCAGCCCAAAACATCATTCATTGTGGAAAAAATGATAAATTTCAATTCAATGTCGATTATTCTGAACCTTGTCGAATGGTTTTTAACGATTTCGAAGCGTTTTTTTAATGATTGGAGTAAACGTCTTTAATGAATGAACCTATCCCTGAGTGAACGAATTATATAATCATTCTGATTGAGATGAACGTAAATTTCACTATGTTACTAACTCTAGGACCCCTGGTTTCCGAAGATGTAGCAATATTTCGAAAAGGGTATTTTATTACATGTACCATCTTTCAGTGCAAATGTCACAATGGCAGTACAATCTCTTTTGCATTGATAATCCGATGTCTATTTGTTTAACCAGAGAGGGGGTTCTGTTGTCCATCAAGCTTTCCATCCCACTCATCAATTATTCATATTTGAGAGTGGTAGTGTACAGTGATAGGAGATGGTCATACTTTTTTGCTCTCTACAAATTGGACTTATTTAAATGGAAATAAAAAGTTTATGCTGACAAAAGTTATATGTGACTTTTTGTGAATGTCTGTAGAAAAAGACTTTGGTACTGGTTCAGTTTTTTGAAAAATGAATTTTGACTTATTGAAGTTAATCCAAAATCATAATGTGGAAATTATCAGTTCGCGGTTGATTGAACAGGCTATATTTAACCTCTCCATGCAAATAGTACACATAGTGTACATAGTGTACAGTTATAATCCCTGTCTACCTGGATAGTTACCTACCTATACATTGTTTATCGTGATTTAAACTCATCGGTAAAGCATTGACTGTGAAGTATAGTTTGACTTTGGTGTATGGCGTACAAAAAGTGCCACTTTGTTCATAGCCGATAGAATAGTAGTGTGGCCAGATTTTTCTATAATAGTACACGCTGGATATATTAAACATTCAAACATGGAAGTCAGTATCGCACTATACAGAGCGCGCATTGGTTTATTTAAAGGTGGTCATGGGCAGAAAATTGGACCGAGCGATAAGCATGGGATATACACACCATACACACATTCTGATGACGTCCACTTCAGAACAATGACCCTCTTCGTGATATTGATTCCTATTATACTAATAACCCAGTGCACAGTTCTAGCATGCAACTTATACGTTACCACGGATTTGTCTAGGAATGACGTATTCGTTTGTTCATATACGCCGAGCTTGCATACCAACATCGGCGTAGTTTGTGCTTATAACATTGGACAATTAAAACTTGTATTATCAAATGATATAGAGAGTAATCCCGGTCCTACAGAAACTGAGACACTTCTCAAAGCAATTAAAGATTCTGAACTAAACGTGTTAGCGCAGATTAAATCAATGCAAGATGACATCTCGAATCTAAAAGAAAATATGCATGATATCAAGACTGAACAAACTGGAATCAAAACTGAATTAAACACAATTAGAGAAAAACAGTCATATCTAGAAAAGGGCCTTGAACGAACAGACCGTCTTAGTGAAAATTGGCATGTGGTTACTGAAAGTATACATACCGACTTAGATCAAATGATTAGTATCTCACAAGAGCATGAAGATAAGTTAATGAGCCTAAAATCTGATATGGAAGTACTGCACAAAAAGGCGATTGCTAGTAATATGCGAGTGTTCGGATTAACAATTGACGAAAATCTCAGTAATAATGATAAAAAAGTAGAGGTAATTGAAAAGGTGTTTGTAGTGGCTTGTCCTCAGGAGAAATGGATACCTGATGATATTAAGAACGTTAAAGTAATTCCAAGTAATGATAATTCACCACCACTAGTTATTGTAACATTTCGCTATGAGGATGATAAATTTCGGGTATATTCAGGCAGAGATGCGCTACGCTTACGGTCTATTAGAGTTGGTGATGATATGACATATGAACAGCGACAAACACTGAAAACATTAAAATCGAGAGGACAAACGGGGTATTTCTATAAAGGCAAAGTATTCTTTAGAAATAAGGTTAGCGAAAAAGCCAATGATAAGCCTAGAGTGGCAAGCACAGGTAGCGTAAATGTCGTTGATAAACCAGATACTATTGATACCAACAGTGCAGAACAATACATGGAAACTTTCTAGGGGTGCGGTCGAGGCCACGGTGAAAATAATGGTCAGATTAAGGTGTTGTGTTGGAACATTGATGGTGCGAAAAGTAAATTAGAATTTGACAGTACTTTAAAGTATTTAAAATCATTTCATGTTTTTGGTTTAGTTGAAACCTGGGTATCAGATTTTACTGAATATTCGAATTTGTTTCCAGATCATAAATGTTATTTTAAAAATGCTTATAAATTCAATAATAAGGGAAGATACATGGCAGGACTTTGTTTGTTTGTCCATAAGTCTTTTGAAAACATGTATGATATTTTGGAAACAAATTCGAATCTATGCATCTTTTTGAAGTTTAAGAAACCAGCTATGAAAAGAGATAAGGACTTCTTAATATGTTTAGCCTATCTTCCACCTGACAATTCTCCATCTTATAAAAATGAACCATTTAAAGGTGTTGAATTATTAGAACATTACCTAAACCAGTTGGATATTGATGTTATGAATGTGGATTTGATGATTATGGGAGATCTAAATGCTAGGACAGGTTGTGATAAAGATTATATAGATGAGTCAAAAAGTGTTTTTCATGATGAGATGTCTGAAATGATTTCTACAAATATGTCAGATAGAACTTCATGTGATAAAACTATTAACAATCGAGGTGTTAAACTGTTAGAATTTTGTAAATCATATGGCGTTTGTATTTTAAATGGCAGAAGTGGAAATGACAAAGATATTGGTCATTTCACGTTTGTAAATATGAATGGATCTAGTGTTGTAGATTATGTTTTATTATCTAATGATTGTCATCATAAAATTGAATCTTTCGACGTCGGTCAAAAAACAGAATCGACCCATTTTCCACTTGAAACTGTTATAATTTTTGATAAACATGTAAAAACAGATAAAGTACTCAACGAGGATGTTAAATACAATACACAATTCAAACAGCAAAAGTACATATTTAATGAAACATCGATTGCTGATCTTAGAAACAGCCTTATTAGCATATTAGATAATCGTATGACACAAAGATTAGTAAATATGATTAACAATTATGAAGAAAACATTGATTGCATAACACAAGAAATAGTAACATTGATAGAAAATTCACTCAAAGTCTGTGAAAAAGATAGTCCTAAACATAAAAAGGTTCATAAGATAAACCAACCATGGTTCGATTATGAATGTAAAAATCTAAAAAGGGAAAAAGTGAAAGCACTAAGGAAATACAGATTAACAAGATTTCCACAAGATCTCCAAAATTATTTGAAATTAAAATGTGATTTTAAACAACGATGTCGTTACAAAAAGTCAAATTTAGCTGACAAAAAATTAAATGACCTATTACAAAATGTAAATAACCCAAAAACATTTTGGAAAAAGTTAAAATGTTTTCAAAACACAACAAGTGTTCAAAACGATATCCCTATGGAAAGATGGAAAAAACATTTCGAAACGCTGTTTGAAAGCGTTGATGAAATCAGTGAAGACTATATTTCTCCTGATGATAATTTGACAGAAATTGAACATAGTATATTCAATGCAGAAATTACCGATGAAGAAATTTTGCATAGCATTCAATCCCTTAAAAATTTTAAATCCCCTGGCGAAGACGGCATCCCACCAGAATTTTTCAAAAACACTATTGATATTTTGATGCCTATTATGATACGGTTATTCAACAGATTGTTTGAGAAGGGTGAGTTTCCTATTGCATGGAGCAAAGCTATCATCATTCCAATTTTCAAAAAAGGCGACCAAAATGACCCGTCAAACTATCGGGGTATAGCATTGTTAGACATTTTTGGTAAGATTTACACAAGCATTATTGAAAGGAGACTTTCTTTCTTTGCAAACATATTTGACAAAATTGATGAATCACAATCAGGTTTTCGAACTGGCTATTGTACCATAGACAACGCTTTCATCCTGCAATCTCTTATATCTAAAGTCTTGCGTAAAAAGGGGGGCAAAATGTATGTCGCTTTTATTGATTTTAAAACCGCGTTCGACTCGGTAGTAAGAAAAAAGCTATGGGAAGTTCTAATCAAAGTCGAATTAAAAGGTCATTTATTCGAGTCTATCCAAGCAATGTATAAGCAGGTCAAATCGTGCGTCCGATATAATGGCTATATGACTGATTACTTTGATTGTAAAATAGGTTTAAAGCAAGGATGTATGGCCTCTCCAAAGTTATTTGCGTTATTTATCAATGAATTAGCAGTGAAAATGAGAGAAGATCCTAATCTAAGAGGAATCCAGCCACAGCCAAATAGTCTAATTGAAATTTTAATCCTGTTATTCGCAGATGACGTAGCATTAATCGCAGAAACAGTTAAGGATCTTCAAAGACAATTAAATTTTTTACATGATTTTTGTCAAAGCAGTTGCTTAAAGGTAAATTCACAGAAAAGCAAAATTATGGTTTTTAAGAAGGGTGGTAAATTGTCAAAATTCGAAAAATGGTCTTTTGGAGGCGAAAGATTAGAAATTGTTTCATCCTTTACCTATGTTGGTATAACATTTACATCAGCACTATCATTAAATTACATGGCAAAAGATATGTCAGTCAAAGCTAAAAGAGCACTACTTTCAATTATATCGTCATTAAATTCGTATGGTCAGTTGCCTTACACTGTATTCTTTAAAGTGTTTGACACAAAAGTATTACCAATTTTGATGTATGGCGCCGAAATTTGGGGATTTGTTTCAAGAGAACCATGTGAAAGAGTCCTAAACTATGCATGTAAAAGGTTCCTGAGTGTCAGTATGAATTCAACCAATGTCGCAGTTTTGGGTGATTGTGCCCGCTTCCCTTTATACATAGAAAGTTCTAGACGGTGTATCAAGTATTGGTTGAGGATTTTAAGAATGCCACAGGAACGATTTGTAAAACAATGCTACCTCATGCTCCTAAATGATAATTATCAAAGTAGATCTCATTTTAATTGGGCGAGGGAAGTTGAAAAATTACTATGTCAAAACGGTTTTGGACATGTGTGGCATAGTCAAGTTGTTAACGAGGAAGTACAATTTTTGAATATTTTTACCCAAAGATTGAAAGATCAATACATACAACATTGGCATGAGTCCGTTGAAAACAGTCCAAAGCTGTGTGTTTATAGATATATTAAACCATCTTTTGAGAAAGAATATTATTTTGATGTACTAACTATTAAAAAATTTAGACATGCCTACTCGCAATTCCGCACTGGAGTTCATTCCTTAGAAATAGAAAGAGGCCGATACGACAATATTTCAAGAGAACAACATTTATGTAAAGTTTGCTCGTCTAAATTAGTAGAAGACGAATACCATTTTATTTTCCAATGTAGAATATACGCTGACCTTAGACAAGTTTACATACCGGAAAAATATTACAAAAAGCCAAATAAGCATAAGATGAATATGCTACTTAGTAGCAAAAATGACTTGATTATTAGAAACATTTCCCGTTACATCTATCACTCACTACAGAGAAGAAAATTAATTTTGGAACTGTAATATGCACTTATAAATGTTCATAAGCGAGCGCTGAACGAAAGGGGGAGTGTCTCACACTATTGGGACACGTCCCCTATCGTGCAATGCTGGCCAGGAAAAATTGAAATGTCGAAGAGAATGTTTTATTTTGACAAAAAGAACAAATTTCCATCTTGTAACCATGTCTAAAAACATTATTGTGTTAATTTAACCATCACTGTACACATGTTTATGTAACTTGTTTGTAACACATATGTACAATAGGCTGGAGGCCTGAAATGTATCAATAAACGAATTGAAATTGAATATTTTTCTGTCTCAAATCAAGTTAGTTAATCAGACTTTAAAAGGGAGTTTTTCTTTGAATTAGTTTGACGTAGAGGTCGAAAAAATGCATTCGTGAAATAACAAAATTGTTTCGAACGGGTCAGTCTATTTCGAAACATTTTCTGTGATTGGATGAATTGGTAAATATAGTTATTGTGTATTAATGTTTTAAAATTTATCCATTCTTCAAAAGTATGATGCTCGGGACACGCTCTTTCAGATTTCTTTGTAAACTTCTGATCGGGATGATAGCATGGACTCTTCAGGTTGAACATTGCGCCACACAAAAATAATCCAATATGAATGAATTTGAAAATAAAATCTTCTTCTCTGAATTCAATCAAACTGCACAGAAATTATGCTTTGGACATGCTCTTTCAGGTTTCTTTGTTAAATTATGATCGGGTTGATAACATTAGTTCTATAGGATGTCTTGTCACCGAAAATATTCCCATAAGATGATTATATAAAAAAATGGTCAGAATGATTGTCTCGATGAAATCTCGGACAAGTTTGAAAGCGGGTCAAAGGGAGTCAAAAACTAGGCCACTGGGTCAATTTTTAGAAAAACCTTGTGGACACTCTTGGGGCCACATGTTTAGCACAGTCAATATGAAAAGATCCCCAGGACATGCTCTTTCAGACTCCATCGTTAAATTCTGATGGGGTCGATAGCGCGGGCGCTTCAGACTGACGTGTCACAAAAAATGGGTCCCAAATGGTGAAATATAAAAAAAATCAAATTCTTCTCTGAAACTAATTGTCAGAATTCAACCAGACTTCACAGGAATGATGCCTATGATACAGTTAAAAACATCGTAAAAATGACACTCATTCCGATCAAAATCATTCTAAATCATTCACTCAGCTCATTTATTTAAGACACTCACTCAATTCGATCAAAAACGCTCCGAAAGCATTAGAAAACATTTAAAAATCGTTTGAGGCTTTCAACAGTAAATTGAAATCAATCTATCTATTCTACGATTTTCTAAGCTGGTGTGGACATTTAAGTGTCTGATTGGTCAACAGAAAAGTACACATATTTTATTAAAGGAAGGTAATAAATATCGCTAATTTTGTTCATCTTGAACAAAATTAGCAATTTTGGTTTACCTCACTTAATTTCACTCAAAGATCGCGCCACATTCTCATTCAATTTAATTCCGAAATCTTTCCAAAATCATTCACATGGTCAATTTCACGAAGTTGTTAACTGTATGCATTTTCCGATTGCTTTGTTTATGTTTGATCGGGTTTATGACATTGGCTCTACAGGCGGTCGAGTCTCCTACAATTAGTTACATTGTGAAATTGACATTCACCTCAATCAAAACCATTCTAAATCTATCACTCAGTGCTCCATTCTTTCACTCCAAAAACTCACCCAAACCATTCAAAAAAGATCATTCCGATTGAAAAATGTAGAATCAACAACGTCATTAAAAATATATTTTGTCAGAGAAAAATCGCGATTTCACTGACATAATTCAAATTGTTAACGTCACATAGGTTCTTGAAGAAATAGGAGTCTTTGTATAGAATTTTTATGCATTTTTTTATTAAAGGGAGGTAATCAATATCGCCAATTTTGTTCATCCTGAACAAAATTTGCGATAAAGGATTACCTCCCATTAAATTCTCTCAAAATTGGCTCCTCACACTCATTCAATTTCATTACTTAATCATTCCAAAATCATTCACCTTGTCAGTTTCACGATGTTGTTAACTGTAACTTGTAACTTGGTCTCTTATGATGAAATTAAAAAAAAAATTCTCTTAAACAACTGAAAAGAATTCAAGCAAACTTTACATGAGTTATACTAAGGAAATGCTCATTCAAGTGTCTTTGTTATATTTTGATCTGGTTAATAATTTGGGCTTTTCGGACCATTGAGTCACCGAAAAAAAAGGTGCCATATGATGAAATATATATAACAAAAATCTCTTAATCTACTAGTCAAAGTTCAACCGTCTTGCCAAAGAATGAATCTTAGTACATGCTCTAGCAACTTTTCTCTGGGTGATAGGATGCTGTGTCATGGGAAAGGGGACCTTGGTGTTGCAACATTTCTTGTTATCACAACTTGTACATTTATTGACAGATTTTTGTTGAATAAAATATTGATAATCAATGACTATCGGCACATTAATGCTACTTGGAAAAATATATTCCTATATCATGACAAAAAGGATCTTCTTGTAAAATTGATGATTATCTGCTTATAAAGATATAATCGCAATCCAATAAAATAAAGAATTCTGATTGGTTTAAATCGCATCACGTGGGGAAATCCATTGCACTTTATTTCTGTATAAAATGCAATAGGTCTCTCGGGAAACCCCCGAAATTCGATCTGCAAGTCCTGTGTTGTAGGAACTCGAATTAACCTAGTTCCCGATCATCAACGCAACATTGCTATTCAATCTATTATAAATCAATATATTTTCGAAAGAATTTACGATTACAAGCATGCAGTTCTGATTCTGAGCCGACCTAAACTTAGAAAACAGCGAGTCGACGAAGACCTTCAAGCATCCCTCCCAACTAAGACCGACCACGCCGTTTTCGTTTAAAAATACAGACTTATATGGCAGAAACAAGCTCTTTTGTCATAAGTACCGCTACGAATTTTAATAATGTCTTTTATTTGTGTATCATTTGTTTTACTACATGACATTTCACTTCGATAGCGAGATAAGCAATACACGATCTAAAAATAGATTGGGTAATTTATACGCGCAGAAAGTAGACTTGAATCTTTAAGTTTGGCTGAGTATTTAGTTTCTTCTTTCTAGATGATTGCAATTATAAGGGACGAGTGTCTTCTTCACTGCGTTTATTGGTATATAAAGTGCAATTCCCTTAGCACATGGCTTAATCATAACGCCCTACGGGCGTTATTTGCCATGTGCTAAGGCAATTGCACTTTATACCCCAATAAACGCATTGAAAAAGACACTCATCCCTATAATAATGCGTACTTAGTGTATTATATGAAATAAAATATCCAACGAGGTTGGGAGAATTGAAAATTGTCGAGGCTCTGCCGAGACAATTATCAATTCTCCCAACCGAGTTAGATATTTTTTTCATACAATACACTAAGTACGTATTATATTCATCTTATAAACTCTATTTGTCTTTTTTTCGTCGATGTTTCTAACTGAAATGCAAGTTTCTAAAAATAACCATATAATATCATTGTTCTAAAAATAACTATGAGATATCATGAAAAATATCATACGGGATGTTATCGCACAGATATTTGTATAGTTATAAGATAAAAAGATTATATATGTTCGGTACAAAGAAGGATATTGGTACAAATCAGGCATTGTCCTGCGCAATGTGGAAATTCCTACTTTGTCCGCCAATTCTAGAATTGAACTGGACGATTCTAGAAATGCGCGTGGGGGTTTTATCGACTTTTCTTCTGACAAAGTCCATGCGCAAAGAAGGAATAGTACTAGATAAAGTAAGAATTCATAGGAATATACGGTAAAATGTTTCCTAAATTATTGCTCGTATAATTATTTGAATAAAATAAAAATAATATTTTCTTTTTAAGGCAATGATTTAAATGTATTTGGAATGTTTGAAACCAGGTATTACTTGAAATAAATATTTTTTGCCCACTTGTTCTTTTACGATATTTTTTACTTATTTAAGGTCATTAACAATAACGATTAACCGCAGTAAGCTGTAAAATACAATTAGCAAAGAATGACTATGTCTTGAAACATACAGAAAAGATGAATGTTTTTAAATAAATTAAATCTATATAAAATCTCAACTAAAACGACAACAACAGAACAGTCACGCATAATTACATACTTTTGCAACGGAAATTACAATGTCAAGAAGTCATCGTTTACGATAAAACAATTACAAATATTCTTTCTTTGTCCAGATTCCTACTTTGCGCACGAATACTTCTGTAATCGTACTGCGCAGTGTAAGAAATCTTACAATTCTCGAAAAAGTGAAAAAGTCCTACTTTGCACAGGAAAATTCCGGAATTGTATCGATTCCAACTTCGCGCAGAACATATATTTTAGCTTAGTATCCGTGGGGTGACACTGGCCCTATACTGCCTCTTGTTTTAAAAAAAGAAGGAAGCTGTTTTGATGTAATACCGTTATGAGTTGACGAATTCATATGTACTTTACTTTATGACGAAAATGTAGATGTGATGAGATTGAATTTTGTTTTTCAATAATAATGTTTACAGTTAATAACTTCGTGAAATTGACAAGGTGAATGATTTTGGAATGATATAGGAATGAAATTGAATGAGTGTGAGGAGCGAGTTTTGAGTGAATTTAATGGGAGGTAATCCTATATTGCAAATTTTGTTCGGGATGAACAAAATTTGCGATATTGATTACCTCCCTTTAATAAAAAAAGTGCATACAAGTTCTGTGCACAGCTTCAAATTTCTTCAAGAACCTATGAGGCGCTAACTATTTGAATTATGTCAGTGAAATCGCGATTTTTCTCTGTCAAAATTTATTTTGAATGATGTTGTTGATTCCTTATTTTTCAATAGGTTTGATCGTTTTTGAATGGTTTGAGTGAGTGTTTGGAATGAATGATTGGAGCGCTGAGTGATCGATTTAGAATGGTTTAGATTGAGGTGAATGTCAATTTCACGATGTTATTTACTGTAACAACTAAATTCACAATCTGACGTCTAGCCAAACAGTGTCCTCATACAAGGAACATGGTCTAAAACATGTACATTTGTAATTTAGATTTAGACAAAGATAAAATAAAATCGTCTCTAGGCAATTGAGATTTTTTTTTTCGCTCATAGATATCAATCAATCATTTTAGTGTATTTAAAATCGAGTGAAATTAACGTTTGACAAAGTTTGAGCGTAGATCAATCTACAGTTTCAAACTATCTTTATCAAGAATAACTAGAATAAGAAGTAAAAAGAAAGCCAACATGCCTAGACGAATCGATCCCTGTCGTTTCTTTATAACAGGCAGTCATGACTAACGATCTATGCCCCTGTTTTAATTACAATTACAAAAGATAAATGTTCCAGTCAATAACACTTTCTGTCTTTATTCGTCTGGCCTGTTGAAGACTAGCATGCAATATTTCTATCGACAATTAATGTTTAATGAAACTTGGCTGCAAGATAGTAGAACAAGGAAGTATGGCGAATATTTAATAGATTTTAGTAACAATAATGAAAAATGGACGAAACTTACGAATAAAACTTATTTTAAAAACCGAATACAACGCACGCACTGATGATTGGTTTGTTCGAATGGAGTTTTACGCCGCTTTCAAGAATCTTTCAGTTATATCGCGGCGCCTGGAGCACCTTACAATGGATTCCGGGTATTTCTCTCACCTGTTAAACCATTACATCCTCTGCCTAGCCTCCAGCTGATATCTCACATATGTCTACGATTATCAGCCGATCGGTGATAGACAAATAGTCGGAAAGAATGATTGCCGCTTGTAGTTTGTAGATGAATATGGTTTTGACTTATGGGTACAGTTATAATCATCGTGAAATTAACACTCATTCCGACCACAATCATTCTAAATCATTCACAAAGCGCTGTATTCATTCCTTCAAAACAGTCACTCAAATCGATCAAAAACGCTCCGAAATAATTAGAAAACACTTCAAAATCGTTCAAGACGAACACCATTTAATTCAAATCTATCAAATTATTTTATGATTTTATTGGCTGGCTGGATTTAAAAGTGTCTGGTTGGTACACGAAGACATGCTAATAGACAAGTACGTATATTTTACTAAAGAGAGGTAATAAATACATGTATTGCTAATAGTGTTCCTCTTTTTTTACTCAAAAATCACTCCATACGCTGATTCAATTTCACTCCAAAAATATTCACGTAGTCAATTTAACGATGCTGTTAACTGTAAAAACATGTTCCTTAATTTAAAGCACTGTGGGAAATGAGAAAATTGCACCTTCTTCAAAAGTCGGTTTCCAAACCGTCTCAGAAATTATTGTCGTGTAGAATTGGGTTATCTGTGAGCACGAGTCAGGAGATAAAATCTTGACACATTTAATGTTGGTTTACTCGCGTTATTTGGAACCAGAGATACTTGTATGCCATCTATTGCTACGTGAATCATTAAATATTAACAAGGTCTTGTTTTTCGATAGTGTTAAGAACATTTATTATTACAGCAAAGTATGGTTTACAACCATTAACTCTGAAAATAATCAGCGGAAACTTATGGAATAGTTCCGGATTTGCCTCGAACACTAAAGGTTGATGATTTCTTGGAAAATATATGTTATAATAGAAAACCTTACGAGGAAGAAAAAAATAAATACAATTAAGAACGTCGTGAAATTGATAAGGTGAATGATTTATGAATGAAAATGAATGAGTGCGATGAGTGAGTTTTGTGTGAACTTTGCGGAAGGTAATCTAAAACGCTAATTTTGTTCAGCATGAACAAAAGAAGCAATAATCATTACCCCCCCCCCCCCCGCCCCCCACACACCCACCTCCTTCAATAAAAATTGCAGATAAGTTCTATAAATAACTTCCCATTTCTTCAATTTCCAATCAGACGCTTATAATTTCAATTATGTCAATGAAATCGCGTGTTCGAGCTACATTTTGTTTTGAATGTAGTTGATGATCTTATTTTTGGTGATTTTTGAGCGTTTTTGAATGGGTTGAGTAAGTGTTGGGGAATGAATGAATGGAGCACTGAGAAAGCGATTTAGAATGGTTTTGATTGCAATGAATGTCAATTTCACGATGTTGTTAACTGTATCACTTATTCCTCAACATCCATTTTGTCTACAAATTTTGCTTCTTCACATAGGAACTGGCGATTCTAAGGTGATCTCCAAAATTGCGTTGTCCGTGGCGCGTACATTCGGGACATCCCTCATACACTTGCGTGATCTTGAAAGTACCTCCTTAGTGAAGTAACTTTTGGTCATTTTTGGCCAAACGCTTAAAGAAAATCAAACAAACAAACAAACACATTTGTTTCAAAAATGCTTTTCGATCGGCTACGGAGATCTTTTGAGGGCATATGATTTGATGACAAAAACGAAGTGAAACACTGCATTTTGTGATCGAATCGAATGCCCAGTTACAAACTTTCGTTGGTGTTTGTGACGTCATGTAAACCCACATGCGAAACGACGTGCTTCCGTGAAGCATACTCCCGAGGTACAGTTAATTACATGTGAAATTGACATTCGCCTCAATTAAAACCATTCTTCATCGCTCCTTCGGCGCTCCATCCATTCCTTCTAAACAATCACTCAAAGCATTCAAAAACGCACAATCCCATTTGAACACATAGAATCAACCACGTCTTTCAAAATAAATTTGGATAGAGGAAAATCGCGATTTCCCTGAAGTTATTCAAAATGTAAGCGTCTTATAGGTTCTTGAAGAAATAGGAAGCCATCTATAGAACTTGTATGCATATTTTATTAAAGGGAGGTACTCAATATCGCTAAATTTGTTCAACCTGACCAAATTTTGCGATTTTGCATACCCCCTCCCCAAAATTTAAATTCACTCAAAACTCGCTCCCCACACTCACTCTATATCATTCCTAAATCATCCCAAAAATCGTTCACCTTGTCCTTTTCACTATGTTATTAGCTGTATATCCCGTAGACCTGCGGAGGGTTCCCGAGTGTGGCGCATGGTTGTACGTTTTCGAACATACGCGTCACCCGCCCTCCACATACTGCATGTATTTTACCATCTTTTTGATAAACCAGTTCAGCGAGATTAATCTTATTGTTCCAAATTTTGGACATTTTCAGAGAAATAAGTTCGAAGGTTGGGAAATGAAGAAATGAAGACACAAACCCTAGTTAACATTAACGTTTAGCCCCACGCTTTGGTTAAGAATATTATATAATTTGAGCCTGTGTGTAACATTTCCAACAATTTGAAATGTTCGTGAAGGGTAAACATTGAGCAGCATAGACAGCCACATACTGTAAATATTAAGTAACCTAATTGTCGTCAGATACTTTGAGACCTTATTTATCTACTAAACTCTAGTCGGGTGCACAGGCTGGTCAGAGTCTTTGCTCTTCGCATATTTGAATTTGTTGGAAACATCATGCACAGGCTGATTTATTAATTCAAATTGCAGCTAAGCCCCGAAGCGAGAAAAATAAAACCCAAATGCACCTCGAGACAGATAAGTAAATGTCTAAATGACCCGTAGACCTACAAAAATGAAGTTCCACTTCTGAAAATTTAAAAGTCATTTATTTGGGTGTCAAACGTCGTGTTTAATTTGTTTAAACCAGACATATTCTCTACTCAAGAATCAATCATTGCACTTTTTGAAGACCCTTTTTATAAAATATGCAAGTCGTTAAAGCGCAGAATTATTGCCCTTTGTCAGACTCATCTATTCAAACGTAAGTGACCTGTCAAAAAATATGGATCACTTTGGAATTCAATAAAAATGAATATTTGAAAAAAATATTTGATACACCAGAGTTCAGCCGGAGTGCACATTTCAAACCTTGTCCTACAGGAAGCTTTTGTTTGTTTGAAATGGATTAACGCCGCTTTCAACAATTTCGCAGTTATATCGCGGCGGCCGGAGCACCTAATAAAGGATTACTGGTATTTCTTCCACCTGTATTGCCATTACACCCTTTCCTAGCCTCCGACTGCTATCTCACATAGGCTTACGATCATCTACCCATTGGTGAGAGACAAACGTCGGAAAGGATATTTGCCGCCACCGGGGATCGAACCAACGACTTCCAGATTGGAAGTCTTATGTCTACAGTTAACGAAATCGTGAAATTGACTAGATGAATGATTTTTGAACTATTTGATATGAAATTGAATGAGTGTGTGGAGCGAGTTTTGAGTGAAATTAAATGGGAGGTAATCCAACATCGCAAGTTTTGTTCAGGATGAACAAAATTACCGATATTAATTACCTCCCTTTAATAAAATATGCATGAAAATTAGCTTCCTATTTCTTTAAGTACCTATCAGATATTTACAATTTGAATTATGTAAATGGAATAGCGATTTTTTCTAGCTTTTTTATTTTGAATGCAGTTGTTGATTCTATCTTTTTCAGTGAGTTTGTGGCGTTTTTGAATGGTTTTAGTGAGTGTTTGGAATGAAAGAATGAAGCGCTGAGAGAGTGATTTAGAATGGTTTTGGTCGAGATGAATGTCAATTTCACGATGTTTCTAACAGTAACCAACTGCGCAATGGTGGCGGCCCTACAGGAAGGTACATGTAGAGTAATCATTCCAGATACAGAAAATCAACCGTATGCGTAAAGGCTCGGTCCCGCATCATCCCGATCAAAATCATTCTAAACTATTTGATCAGCGCCTTGTTCGTAGCACGCCTACATCTCACTGAAATCGTTCTTAAGGTTGTGGACCGTAATAGTTTTGCAACGTTTCGAAAGTATTTGAATGAATTTTAACAGTGTAAACGAGGTTCGTAATGATTTTCAACATTGTGAAAGTTCATGAGTTTCGAAATGTTGCGGAACTATTACGGTTCCGCTACCTTAATCCCTCCGAAATTATTTGAAAACTCTCGAAAATTATCAGAATATTCAACAACTTCATTCGAACCTACAAGGTCGCCATTAAAGCGCAGTTTGTATTGCGTTGGACTGTCAATCTAGAAGTCCAGTGTTCGATCCCTCGGCACACATTCTTCCGACTATTCGTCTCCCACCAATTGGTTGATGATCTTTGACCTATGTGGGATAGCAGCTGGATGCTAGGAAATGATGCACAGTCAACAACATCGGGAAATTAACAATGTGAATTATTTTAAAATGAATTTGGAATAGAAATTGCATGAGAGGGGAAAGTGAGTTTTGAGTGCAATTAAAGGGAAGTATTCGTATATCGCTAATTTTGCTCAAGAAATTCAAAATTTGCGGTATTTATTAGACCCATCCCACTTACATACAATATGCATAGAAGATCTATAAATAAAATAATATTGCATTTAAGAAACAAACAGACGCAGATAATTTCAATTATATCAGTGAAATCGAGCATTGTTTCAGCTATATTTATTTTGAATCGAGTTTTTGATCTTATCGTGTTAGTGATTTATGAGCGTATTTTAATGCTTAGAGTGAGTGTTTGAAATGAATAAAAAGAGGACTAATTTATAGATTTAGAACAGTTTTGTTTGCGACGATTGTCAATTTGACACAATGTAATGGTAATACTGGTTTGAGTTATTTCAGAAATCCATCGTTAGATGCCCCAGTCGCCGCGATTTAACTGAAAGATTCTTAACAGCGTTGTAAACCCCCAAACAAACTCAATCTATCATACCATTTATTATTTTTTATTTGCTAGTGTTGCTTTGGATGCGTCTGTAAGACACGATTTGTTATAGAAAAGTATGTAGATTTTTCATTAAGGGAGATAAAAAATAGGTAACTTTTAACAAATCTAGCTTCGTATAGTTATATTGTTTAACCCCTCTTTAATGTCTTACTTATCCAACTCTCTTCTTTTCATTCCAAAATTACCCGTAGCACTGTGATATTCTCCTTCATTTTACCTTCATCGTAAATACTTTCATAAATTATCATTTCCTTGGTTTGTGTTAATTTAATGCAGCGATAGACTGATAATATCTTGCCATGTTTAGGGTTAGTTTAGCCGTGTAACGAGAGACAATAGCTCTTCATGTTTCATCTAAACTTCTATAAGTTATTAGATATTCACGAGACAATGTTTTATCGACCATGGTGTTTTATAGGCCTGTAGACATAATCTTAACTAATTAATTTCAAGGGTTAGATTTTTTAATTGGGCTTATTTCGCTGAGAAGAAAAAAGATACTCAATAATTCAGCAATTTTCTTAATGAATCAAAGAATGTGGGTCCTGTATTACAATCTCAACTTTCTGAGGTCATAGATCGATGAATATTCAAAATCGAATATCTTCTTCGTACCGTTTATAACTAATTACAGCTAAGAAAATCGTGAAATTTACAAGTTGAATGCTTATTGACTGATTTCGGAATTAAATGAATTGAATGAGAGGAGTGGGTTTTGATTGAATTAATGAGAGGTTTTCACATATTGATAATTTTGTTCAGGATGAACAAAATTATCGACATTTATGACTTCCCTTTAATAAAATATGCATCCATGTTCAATAAACAGCTATTTGTGTTTTTTCGAACCAGTCAGACGCTTCACAAATCAGCAAAGTCAATGAAGTTGTAGATTTCTTCTAGCAATTCTCTATTTTGTATTTAGTTGTTATCAAGTACTTTTAGTGATTTTGGAATGTTTTTGAATGTAATTAGTGAATTGTTTGGAATGAATGAATGTAGCGATGAGTGCGCGACTTAGAATTGTTTTGGTCGTACTTAGAGTCAATTTCACGATGTAACTACATGTAACTGCGTCAAAAGAAAAATAAATTTCGCTTTAAAACACTTTGATCAAACTTGTACAATTAAACAAAGAACAGTCCAATAGACATGGTTGAATACAATCAATACTATGAGATTTGCTTGTGAAATACAAATGCCATACCACCTCAGATGATCTTGGCCTTTGTATCAGCAGGTTTGTTATGATGAGGTCTATCAAAATTCCAATATCAAATATCCTGAATAGGCTGTAGATAAATTAGAATGTTGACTACTCGGTTTAATTTTGAAGAAGAATGACCCTAAAGTATAACCTTAACCTTGTCAAATGGCATTGATCTTTACATCAGCAGACGTGTATCAACGAGATTCTTTATCTTACTAGATAATAATATCGCATATTTGATAAGCTCAGAGTAATCGAAAATGTAAAGAGTTCGGTTACGATGAATCCAACTTTAGCTAGAAAATGCAATTAGATTCTAGATCTAATGCTCGTTTCTAGCAATTCAAATAAAATAGATAATGCGTATCTACAAAAATCAAAGAACTGAAGTATACTTTGCCATGGCATGCTGCACATATTGGATAATTTGACTACACTGATATTGTAACTTCAGCAAAAGTAAGCTTTAGTTACAATATTTAAGAAGCCAATCGAAAATTTACTTGTTTTATTTGGTATCCGATAGCGACGCTCCTTAATTGAAGAAATTCACGTAAACTTGAGAACAACTTGATTGCACGCGATGCAGCTGTTTTTCTTTTGTAATAAGTGCTTTTATTGACAAGGCTGTGAAATTTATTATGTTTACATGACCTGCGGAAAATATTTATGTGTCTACCCTACGATTATCTCGTTTATTTGTCCTTAATTGTTTAAGTTCAGCTATTTTCTGGCAGAATTGCTTTGAGCATTTGTTGTAGATTGGTGACCTATGTTAAATAGTCCTTATATAATAAACTTGACAATTTTGGGGTTGCGTAATTTTCTGTTCAATAACCTAAATTCTTGAAACACAATGGAACGAACTTCTAAACGACCACCAAGCTTCTATAGAAACTAGTCAAAGAGTGTCAGAAAAATCATTTTGAAAGAAACTTTAATTAATATTGACCCGAATAAAAATTAGGAAAGCAACGAATTCGAACGGCTTTTAAGGAAACCACTGGTTTTCAAATTAACATTTGTGGGTGGGGTAATTGTATCAGTTTTATCTTGTGTGAGAAGTAATGAATCACAATAATATTTTCTTCAGTAGGTTGATATCGTACATGCAAAAGGCATTCAGATTTATCACTAATGCTTTTACTGTCCGAGTTTTTTTCTAAAAGTGAAATTTTGAACTAAGTCTGAATTGTGCGACTTTTGTGATTTTTGTAAAGTGGGGTTCTCGTGTTTGACCGTTTTCTACAGGTCTCGTTGACAATAAATCGCAAATGAGAATTTTCTCATATTTATAATTCGAATAAATATATGAACAATGAAAAATAATTTTGATAAGTTTTTTTATTCATAACGTCAGTCAAAAGGAAAAAAATGCTTCTACAGTAGTGGCTACAAGTAATTATGGAATTCTACAATGCATCGTCTCATTGGAATGATCCTCAAACGACGATTTCATTGAGATATAGAAAGGCAGAATCTTAAAAAAAGAATATACGCACTAGGTACTATTTGTGATTTATACTTACGATTATTTTTTCGTAAGAAGTTTTGTATACGGGCCCCAGGTTACTTTACACGAGCTACCGCAATTTTTCAGCTGTTACATCCTCACAAGTCATAAGATTTCTACATTCTTTTTGCAATCCCATGTTTCTACATCCATAACTAAATAAAAGTGTTACGGTTGATAAGACAGTGAAATTGACATGTTGAATAACTTTGGAACGCTTACGGAATTATATTAAATAATTGTGCGAAGCGAGTTTTGTATGAAATTGAATGGAAATAATACAATATCGCTAATGTCGTCAAAAATTGGGCGAAATTATTTTATTTTATTAAATCCCTTAAAAAGTTGACGTACTCCCTAATGTGTGTGCCACGAACCAATCAGACGCCTTAAAATACATTGTGGAAAAAAGATAATTTCAATTCAATGTTGAACGTATTGAATGATTTCGATTTGTTTTCAAATGATTTCGGAGCGTTTTTCAATGATTGGAGTGAATGTTTGGAATGAATGAATCAAACCCTGAGTAAACGAATTATAAACATTTTGTTTGAGATGAACGTTTCCAAAAGGGTGTTTTATACGTGTACTATCTTTCAGTGCAAATGTCACAATGACAGTACAATCTCTTTTGCATTGATATTCCGATGTCTATTTGTTTAACCAGTGAGGGGGTTCTGTTGTCCATCAAGCTTTCCATCCCACTCATCAATTATTCATTTTTTTATTTTTCTGTCTCAAATCAAGTTAGTTAATCAGACTTAAAAAGGGAGTTTTCTTTGAATTAGTTTGGCGTAGAGGTCGATAAATTGCATTCGCAAAATAAGAATTGGTTTCAAACGGGTCAGTCATTTTCGAAACATTTTCTGTGAATGGATAAATTGGTAAATATAGTAATTGTCTATTAATGTTTTAGAATTAATCCAATCTTCAAAAGTATGATGCTCGGGACACGCTCTTTCAGATTTCTTTTTATCTTATAACTATACAAATATCAGTGTGATAACATCCCGTATGATATTTTTTATGATATCACATAGTTATTTTTAGAACAATGATATATTGTTATTTATTTTTAGAAACTTGTATTTCAGTTAGAAACACCGACGAAAACAAGACAAATATAGGTTATAAGATAAATATAATACGTAATATATATATATATCTTTAATTCCTCCACTGTAGGAGATTTTCTATACAATTTAAACATATAACATCAGAAAGAAAAGAATACAATACATAATACATACATTGAACAAAGCGAACACACTGAGAATCACACACATATAACATTAATACATAAGTTCATACAGTTAGACGAACGAATATAAGCTCACTGCACACACGCGCACAATCACCCACCCACCTCTACACGCTAAACACCCACACACACATATACAGAGTCATAGGCACATATGTGCGTATGTTCACAGACGCAAATGTCTTTTACACCCATCGGTGGCCGAGCGCAAGACCGTCAAAACTGCCTATAAACATATAGGCAGTACCAACCGCCACACACCGATCCATCGAGCCGTGTAGATTGAGCTCGACATCCCTCACACACAATACGAACAATTTGTTTGAATAGTCTGTGAATGATGCCAAGCAAGAATGCAAGTCTTCAGGGTACAATTAATTGTAATTTTGAATTTATTTTACACCAACACTCTAATTGACCAACCTGGTTATGCTGCCTTGCAAATACAGTGCATTAAACCTGCAAGGTAGAATAGAGGATAGAGCACCGGATTTAAAACAAGTCTGCATTCGAAAGCGAAAGATGGTTGGAACAAACTGTGTTCTATATACAATGACTTCTGTACTTTTTCATGGCTAAATGAAGGTAACGATAGGAAATTCTTTTAAACCTAAGCATTTTATCAACATTAATCCCAAATAAGCTAGAATTGTCATCTAGTAAATAAGATATATATTCAAATGTACTCAAACTATCTAAGGTTACCAATGTGTCATTATCAAAATACTGACTTACGTATCGTTTAAATTGACTGCGTATTATTCCTACGTATTCACAATCAAAAATTACATGAGTCATAAGATCACATCGAATGTCACGGGCATTGCATCTAGCACATTCGGTTACAAAGTAGGCTGAGTAGGCGACAAGCTGAGCGACTGAAAAACAGCATTCAAGCATGTTAGGAAAACTTTTCGCATAACACCATAACGTAGAAGAGCATAAGAGAGGTTGAAAATTACGATATATATCATATTCTGGTGTAAGTATACTGTTTTCCCATTGCTCTGTAAAATAAGTTTTAATTCTAGTTGAATAAAGACGAGACCAGTTAGATTTAGATGGAAAGAAACCGTCTCTCACATATTGTTCAATGAAATTTACTAGGTCGTATTTTTGCAATAAATGTCCGACGGTATTAAAAAAACCGACAGTTTTAAATCCTTGCATGTAAGATGCTAATCGAATCAAAAATAAATTTTTGGTCGCAGAGTCATTTTGTAAATTACATAACTGACCCAGGAAGTTTAACCTACGACTATCTATCTCGGATTCTAACGGAAGACAATTAACAAGACCTAAAGAAATATTAGTACTTGATCTTCTTTGGAGACCTTGAAAGTGTTTGATACAAAGTCGGTGAGATCGTTCTATTATTTCCAAGTTAGAAGGACAAATTAAGGGCAGTAACTCTACTCCGAATAGAGCCTTCGGCAAACATATCGTTTTATAAATTTTCATACTCGTAAGAGGATTTAAGCCATTCAAATAAAGCCCATTTTTACTTAAGGCAAAAAAAGATTTGCGCACTTTTTTACAAATATTGTCTACTAGGAGTCGTTGATTTTTATACTTAGAACATAAAACTCCTAAATGAATTATTTCTTCCTTTTCCATAATGTTTTCGTTTCCGAGTTTCCAAGATCTATTACTTCTGTTATATGCTCGTTTCGATTCATTGAAAACAACTACGGCGCATTTATCGGCGTTATATTGATATCTCCATTTACATGAATATGAATAACAGATTCCTATCATGGATTGAAGAGAATTCGGGGACAGAGATAAAATGGTCATGTCGTCCGCAAAGGACGGTGCACTAAGGTTTACATTCTGCACTTTAAGGCCTAAATTACTGTTTACTAGTTCTTCGATTAAATCATTAATATAACAAAGATATAAGAACGGCGACCACACCCCTCCCTGTCTGGTACCCTGTAGAATGGGGAACCAGTCCGAATAATAACCAGTAAATAACTCGACTGAACATATCAGAGTGCATAGCAATAATATTCTTTAAGAGATCGATATTAATACCATATTGATACAGTTTGTAGAACAGCCCATCGTGCCACACTCTATCGAACGCTTGACGCGCATCTAAAAAACAGGCAAATAGTTTACTTTTTTTCTCAGAACAAAAACTGATACTTCCATTGAGAACAAATGATGTCATCAAGCTTCCCATATTTCGCTGAAAACCACCCTGTAAGGAATTAATAGGTTTAATGGTATTACGTTCAAGTCGTACAAGTAAAAGTTTTTCATACAATTTTAAAATTGACGAAGACAATGTTATCGCGCGGTAATTACCTGGTAGATCTTTACGTTTACCGCCACCTTTGTGTAAGGTTATAATTGAACCCATCTTTAATTTTAAGGGTACGTATGCAGCACTGAACATCAAATTATACAAGAGAGTAAGATAATGGTGTAACATCTCTCCACCAAATATAAAAGCCTCGACAATGATCAATTCTCCCAACCTCGTTAGCTATTTTTTCTCATACAAAACACTAAGTACGTATTATATATGTAAACTTCTGATCGCGTTGATAGCATGGTCTCTTCAGGTTGAACATTGCGCCATCCAAAAATAATCAAATATGAATGAATTTGAAAATAAAAACTTCTTCTTTGAATTAAACCAAACTGCACAGAAATGATGCTTTGGACATGCTCTTTCAGGTTTCTTTGTTAAATTATGTTCGGGTTGATAACATTGGTTCTATGGGATGTCGTGTCACCGAAAAATGTTCCCATAAGATGATTATATAAAAAAAATGTCAGAATGATTGTCTTGATGAAATCTCGGACAAGTTTGAAAGCGGGTCAAATGGAGTCAATAACTAGGCTATGGGGTCAAATTTTAGAAAAAAACCTTGTGGACACTCTTGGGGCCACATGTTTAGCCCAGTCAATATGAAAAGATCCCAAGGACATGCTCTTTCAGATTCCATCGTTAAATTCTGATGGGGTCGATAGCGCGGGCGCTTCAGGCTGACGTGTCACCAAAAATGGGGCCAAAATGTTGAAATATAAAAAAAAAATCAAATTCTTCTCTGAAACTAATTGTCAGAATTCAACCAGACTTCACAGGAATGATGCCTAGGATACAGTTAAAAACATCGTAAAAATGACGCTCATTCCGATCAAAATCATTCTTAATCATTCACTCAGCTCTCAATTCATTTATTTAAAACACTCACTCAATTCGATCCAAAATGCTCCGAAAGCATTAGAAAAATTTTTAAAAATCGTTCGAGGCTTTCAACAATAAATTCAAATCAATCTATCTATTCTACGATTTTCTTAGCTGGTGTGGACTTTTAAGTGTCTGAGTGGTCAACAGAAAAGTACACATATTTTATTAAAGGGAGGTAATTTATATCGCTAATTTTGTTCATCTTGAACAAAATTAGCAATATTGAATTACCTCCCTTAATTTCACTCAAAAATCGCACCACACGCTCATTCAATTTCATTCCGAAATCATTCAAAAATCATTCACCTGGTCAATTCTACGATGCTGTTAACTGTTTGCATTTTCTGATTGCCTTATAATGTCTGATCAGGTTGATAACCTTGGCTCTACAGGATGTCGAGTCTCCTACAGTTAGTTACATCATGAAATTGACATTCACCTCAATCAAAACCATTCTAAATCGCTCAGTCAGCGCCCCATTCATTCATTCCAAACACTCACTCAAACCATTTAAAAAAAGATCAAACCGATTGAAAAATATAGAATCAACAACGTCATTAAAATTATATTTTGTCAGAGAAAAATCGCGATTTCACTGACTTAATTCAAATTGTTAGCGTCCCAAAGGTTCTTGAAGAAATAGGAGTCTTTGTATAGAACTTTTATGCATTTTCTTATTAAAGGGAGGTAATCAATATCGCTAATTTTGTTCATCCTGAACAAAATTTGCGATAAAGGATTACCTCCCATTAAATCCACTCAAAACTGGCTCCTCACACTCATTCAATTTCATTCCTTAATCATTCCAAAATCATTCACCTTGTCAATTTCACGATGTTGTTAACTGTAACTTGGTCTCTTATAATGAAATCTAAAAAAAAAAAAAAAAAAAAAACAATCTCTGAAACAACTGAAAAGAATTCAAGCAAATTTTACATGAGTTATACTAAGGAAATGCTCTTTCAAATTTCTTTGTTAAATTCTGATCTGGCTAATAATATGGGCTTTTCAGAACATTGAGTCACCGAAAAAAGGTGCCATATGATGAAATAAATGTAGCAAAAATCTCTTAATCTACTAGTCAAAGTTCAATCGAATTGCCAAGGAATGATCCTTAGGACATGTAATAGCAACTTTCTTCTGGGTGATATAATGCTGTGTCATGGGAAAGGGGACCTTCGTGGTGAAACATTTCATGTTGTCACAACTTGTACATTTATTGACAGATTTTTGTTACATAGAATGTTTCTAATCATTGACTATCGGCACATTAATGCTTCTTGGAAAAATATATTTTAGCCTGTGCGTGAGATTTCTAACAATTTGAAAAATGCGCAAAGCAAAGACTCTGACAAACCTGTGCAACCGCACAGTCTGACTAGATTCTTCACTATGCGCTTAGTAGATAGATAAGGTCTCAAAGTACTTGTACACCATCAGGTAACTTTATATTTATATATAGTATGAGGCTGTCAACGCTACTCAATGTTTGCACCTAACGCGCGTTTCAAATTGTTGGAAATGTCACGCACAGGTTCATTTCATTTCATGACAAAAAGGATCTTCTTGTAAAATTGATGATTATCTGCTTATAAATAGATTATATATTATGTTCGTTGCATAGAAAGAATCGGTACAATTCCGGCATTGTCCTGCGCAATGAGGAAGTTCCTACTTTTTCCGCCAACTCTAGAATTGTACCGAACGATTCTAGAATTGCGCTTGGGGATCAAAGTTGTAGTTACGAGGTTTTGGATTGATAACGACAAAATTTACTTCGAAAAAATATAACAGGTTATAAACCTACTAACTACTACATGCTCTAATTCATTAATGTATCTTTTTTACATTTATATTTGTTTATTTCGACAAAGGTTTAGCGCAGATCAATCTACAGTTTCAAACTTTGTTTATCAGGAATAACTTAAATAAGAAGAAAAAAGAAAGCCAACATGCCTAGACGAATCGATCTCTGTCGTTCCTTTATAACAGACCGTCATGACTAACGATCTATGCCCCTGTTTTAATTACAATTACAAAAGATAAATGTTCCAGTCAATAACACTTTCTGTCTTTATTCGTCTGGCCTGTTGAAGACTCTCATGCAATATGTCTACCGACAATTAATGTTTAATGAAACTTGGCTTGAACATAAAAGAACAGAGATGTATGTCGAACATTTAATAGATTTTAGTAACAATAATGAAAAATGGACGAAACTTACGAATAAAACTTATTTTAAAAACAGAATACAACGCACGTACTGGTTTGTAGATGATTGGTTTGTTCAAATGGAGTTTTACGCCGCTTTCAAGAATCTTTTAGTTATATCGCGGCGCCTGGAGCACCTTACAGTGAATTCCGGGTATTTCTCTCATCTGTTAAACCATTACATCTTCTTCCTAGTCTCCAGCTGATATCTCAGATAGGTCTACGATTATCAGCCCATCGGTGATAGACAAATAGTCGGAAAGAATGATTGCCGCCGTCTGGGATCGAATCCGGTTCCTCTAGATTGATAGAACTGCGCTATGACGGCGGCTCAGTTTGTAGATGAATATGGTTTTGACTTATGGGTACAGTTATAATCATCGTGAATTTAACACTCATTCCGACCACAATCATTCTAAATCATTCACAAAGCGCTGTTTTCATTCCTTCCAAACAGTCACTCAAATCGATCAAAAACGCTCCGAAATTATAAGAAAGCACTTCGAAATCGTTCAAGACGAACACAATTTAATTCAAATCTATCAAATTATTCTATGCTATTACATGTATTGGCTGGCTGGATTTAAAATTGTCTGATTGGTACACGAAGACACGCTAATAGACAAGTACGTATATTTTACTAAAGAGAGGTAATAAATATTGCTAATTTTTTTCCTCTCTTTTTACTCAAAAATCACTCCACACCCTGATTCAATTTCACTCCAAAAATATTCACCTTGTCAATTTAACGATGCTGTTAACTGTAAAAGCATGTTTTCTTAATTTAAAGCACTGTGGGAAATGGGGGAATTGCACCTTCTTCAAAAGTCGGTTTCTAAACCGTCTCAGAAATTATGATCGTGTAGAATTGGGTTAATTAGACCAAAACTACAGTCATCTATGAGCACGAGTCAGGAGATAAAATCTTGACACATTTAATGTTGGTTTACTCACGTTATTGGGAACCAGAGATACTTGTATGCCATCTATTGCTACGAGAATCATTAAATATTAACAAGGTCTTGTTTTCGATAGTGCTAAGAACATTTATTATTACAGCAAAGTATGTTTTACAACCATTAACCCTGAAAATAATCAGCGAAAACTTAGGGAATAGTTCGCACATTTGCCTCGAACGCTAAAGGTTGATGATTTCTTGCAACATATATGTTATGGATGAAAACCTTAGGAAGAAAAAAATAAATACAGTTAAGAACGTCGTGAAATTGATAAGTTGAATGATTTTTGAATGAAAATGAATGAGTGCGATGAGTGAGTTTTGAGTGAAATTTACGGGAGGTAATCTAAAACGCTAATTTTGTTCAGCATGAACAAAAGAAGCGATATTCATTACCCCCCCCCCCCCCTTCAATAGTATTTGTGGCCAGGTTCTATAAATAGCTTCCTATTTCTTCAAAAAAACAATCAGACGCTTATATTTTCAATTTTTGGCAAAGAAATCGCGTTTTTTTTTCGAGCTACATTTTTTCTTTAAATGTAGTTGATGACCTTTTTTTAAGTGATTTTTAAGCATTTTGAATGGGTTGAGTAAGAGTTGAGGAATGAATGAATGGAGCGCTGAGAGAACGATTTAGTATGGTTTTGATGGCGATGAATGTCAATTTCACGTCTGTTACGTCATGTAGACCCACATGCGAAACGACGTGCTTCAAGTAATGTGCCCGTAGTATTCCCGAGGTATATCCCGTAGACCTGCAGAGGGTTCTCGAGTGAGGTGCATGGTTGTATAGTTAACAACAACGCGAAATTGACAAGGTGAATGATATAGAAATAATTTTGGAATGGAAATAAATGAGCGTGTGGAGCGAGTATTTAGTGAATTTAATGGGAGGTAATCTTATATCTCATGTTGATTACCTCCCTTTTATAAAAATTGCATACAAGTTCTATACATAGTGTCCTACATCTTTCAAGAACCTATGAGACGCTAACAATTTGAATTATGTCATGGAAGTCGCGATTTTTCTCTATCAAAATTTAGTTTGCATGTGTTATTGATTCTATTTTTTCAATGGGTTTGAGCGTTTTTGAATGGTTTTAGTGAGTGTTTGGAATTAATGATTGGAGCACTGAGTATGCGATTTAGAATGTTTTTGATTGGGGTGCATGTCAATTGCTCGATGTAACTAACTGTATATCCCGTAGACATGCTCAGGCTTCCCGATTGTGATGTATGGTTGTACGTTTTCGAATAACGCGTCACCCGCCTCCCACATAATACATTGTACATGTATTTAACCATCTTTTTGATAAACCAGTTCAGCGAAATTAATCTTATTGTTCCAAATTTTGGACATTTTCAGAGAAATAAGTTCGAAGGTTGGGAAATGAAGAAATGACGACACAAACCCTAGTTAACCTTGACGTTTAGCCCCGCGCTTTGGTTAAAAATATTATATAATTTGAGCCTGTGTGTAACATTTCCAACAATTTGAAATGGTCGTAAGAGGTAAACATTGAGCAGCATAGACAGCCACAAACTGTAAATTTTAAGTTACCTTATTGTCTTCAGATACTTTGAGACTTTATCTATCTACTAAAGGCATAGTCAAGACTCTGACCAGACTGTGCGGATGCATAGGCTGGTCAGAGTCTTTGCTCTTCGCATATTTGAATTTGTTGGAAACATCATACACAGGCTGATTTATTAATACTCGCCAAAAGAGAACTGAAAACAAATTCAAATTGCAGCTAAGCTCCTAAGCGAGAAAAAAAAAACCCGAATGCACCTCGAGACAAATAAGTAAATGTCTAAATGACCCGTAGACCTACAAAAATGAAGTTCCACTTCTGAAAATTTAAAAGTCATTTATTTGGGTGTCAAACGTCGTGTTTAATTTGTTTAAACCAGACATATTCTCTACTCAGGAATCAATCATTGCACTTTTTGAAGACCCTTTTTTATAAAATATGCAAGTCGTTAGAGCGCAGAATTATTGCCCTTTTCAGACTCATCTATTCAAATGTAAATGACACGTCATGCAAATTGGGACCACTTTGGAAATACCGGAAAAATGAATATTTGAAAAAGAGATTGGATACAGTAGAGTTCAACCGGAGGGTACATTTCAAACCTTATGCTACCGGAAGGTAGAGCAATCATTCCAGATATAGAAAATCAACCGTGTGCCTCAAGGCTCGGCCCCACATTCATCCCGATCAAAACCATTCTAAACTATTCGATCAGTGCCCCATTCGAAGCACGCCTACTTCTCACTCAATTCGTTCTAAAGGTAGTGGACCTGTAATAGTTTTGCAACGCTTCGGAAGTAATGAATTTTAGCAGTGTAAACTTAGGTAGGTTTCATAATGATTTTCATCATTGTGAAAGTTCATTAGTTCTGAAATGTCGCGGAACTATTACGGTTCCGCTTCCTTAATCCCTCCGAAATTATTTGAAAACTCACGAAAATTATCAGAATATTCAACAACTTCAGTCGAACCTACAAAGTGGCCGTCATAACGCAGTTGGTAGTGCGTCAGACTGTCAATCTAGAGGTCCCGGTTTCGATCCCCGACGGCAGCACTCACCCTTCCGACAATTTGTCTCCCACCAATGGGTCGATAATCCTTGACCAATGTGAGATAGCAGCTGAAGGCTGGGAAAGGATTGGGACAACAACATCGGGAAATTTACAAGGTGAATGATTTTGAAATGATTTTGGAAGACAACTTGTATGAGCGGGAAGAGTGAGTTTTTAGTGCAATTGAAGGGGGGTATTCGTATATCGCTAATTTTGTTCAAGAAATTCAAAATTTGCGGTATTTATTAGACCTACCCCATTTACATAAAATATGCATAGAAGATCTATAAATAAAATCCTATTTAATGTAAGAAATAATCAAACGCGTATAATTTCAATTATATCGGTGAAATGGATCATTGTTTAAGCTATACATGTTGTATTTTTTTAATCGAGTTTTTGATCTTATCGTTCTAGTGATTTTGGAGCGTATAATTTTAATGCTAAGAGTGTGTGTTTGGAATAAATAAATGGATTGCTGAATGAGCAATTTAGAATGGGTTTGTTTGAGATTAATGACAATTTCACGATGTTACTAACTGTATTGGTAGTACTGGTGTGAATAATTCCAAGATTACATTGTAAGATGCTCCAGTCGCCGCGATATAACTGAAAGATTGTTAAAAGCGGTGTTAACTCCCAAACAAACTGAATCTTTCTAACCATTCCTTGTTTTTATATTTTACTAGAATTGATTTGGAAGCGTCTGTAAGACACGATTTTTGATAAAAAGTATGTAGGTTTTTATCAAGGAAAATAAAAAAAAATATGAAACTTCTTTAACAAATTTAGCTTCATTAATATTGTATTACCCCATTTTAATGTCGTACTTATTCCACTCTCTTATTTCAATTCCAAAATTACATGTAGCACTGTGATATTCTCCTTCATTTTGCCTCTACTGTAAAGATTTCATGTGTTGGTAAAATATTGTTTCCTTGGTTTGTGTTAATTTGATACTACTGTACACTGATAATATCTTGCCATGTTTAGGGTTAGTTTAGCCGTGTAACGAGAGACAATACATGTAGCTCTTCATGTTTCATCTAAACTTCTATAAGTTATTTAATATTCATGAAACAATGTTTTATCGACCATGGTGTTTTATAGGCCTGTAGACATAATCTTAACTAATTAATTTCAAGGGTTAGATTTTTTAAATGGGCTTATTTCGCTTTGGAGAAAAAAGATACTCAATAATTCAGCAATTTTCTTAATGAATCAAAGAATGTGGGTCCTGTAATACAATCTCAATTTTCTGATGTCTAAGATCGATGAATATTAAAAATTGAATATATTCGTACCTTTTATAACTAATTACAGTTAAGAACAACGTGAAATTGACAAGGGGGATTTATTGGAATGGTTTTCGAATTAAATTGAATGAAAAGAGTGGGGTTCGAGAGAAATTGAAGGGAGGTAATCACATTTTGATAATTTTGTTTATGATGAAATTTATTAGTTCCCTTTTATGAAATAGGCTTACACGTTCTATTAATAGCTATTTGTGTTTTATCGAACCAATCAGACGGTTCCAAAATCAACAAAGTCATTGAAATCAGAAATTTCTTCTTGCGATTTTTGTTTTGTATTTAGTTCATGATCCAGTACTCTTAGTGATTTTGTAAAGGTTTTGAATGTTTTTGAGTGAGTTGTTGGAATGAATGAAATGGCGACTTAGAATTGTTTTGATCGGAATGAGCGCCAATTTCCAAAAAATACATGTATTCTGTCGCTTTAACTTGATGAATGACCTTAACTATCTCAGATGATCTTGGCCTTTGTATCAACAGGTTTCTTATGACGAGGTCTATCAAAATCCCAGTCGATTAAGTTTTGAAGAAGATTGACTGTAAAGGATAACCTTTACCTTTTTAAATGACCTTCACCTTGCATCAGCAGATGCGTATCAACGAGATTCTTTATATTTTATTCTCGATAGCGAGATAAACAATACACACTCTAAAAATAGATTGTGTAATTTATACGCGCAGAAAGTAGACTTGAAGCTTTAATGTTTGGCTGAGTATTTTAATAGATTCTTCGATCTAGATGATTGCAATTATAAGGGACGAGTGTCTTTTTCACTGCGTTTATTGGGGGTATAAAGTTCAATTACCTTAGCACATGGCTTAAACATAACGTCCTACGGGCGTTATTTGCCGTGTGCTAAGGCAATGACACTTAATACCCCAATAAACGCAGTGAAAAATAGGCCATTCATTCATACATAACTTTATTTGCATAGAATACAAACCTATTCATAGCACATGTCAAATAATACCAAATTCATACATATTCAAAGTGGATAGGATATAGTTAAATACGTTCAGGTTAACAGAGAAGGTAAGTGCGGGATCGAAAGAATGTAGATGACAACGAGATACTGCTTTTTAATGTGAGTTATTCATTATCAAAAGAATATGATTAAAGAGAAAAATCAAATGGATAATTCAGAGATGCCTGGTGACCGTTTGTCAAAACGTCGTATATGCATTCCCAAAAGGATATTATTACGAGGTTTTCACAATCGATCTTTACATTATGTATTTGAAACATTGAAGATAAAAATTTGATTCGAAGTCTAAGTATATTTTTCGCATATTTTTCAATAGGCTTTGATAATTTCATAATTAGTTTGCTCTTTGCTACTATCGGAATAGTGATTCCGTGTTAATATAGTGAGATATATAGACTATTATATATATAAACTAAATCAAACAAACTGGAATCAACATCAACAATTATGGTTTGTATGTTCACGTTTTCTAAATGCAATGAATAGGTATTTGGATAAATTTATGAGTGTTCCAGAATTTTCCGTACTCAGAAGTTTATCGAATTCTTGGATGGTTGGCCCGCAATAATAGTATTTTTTAAGATATTTTTGTCTTAAAGTTGTGTATTTAGGACAGACAAGTAAAAAGTGATATTCGTTTTCTATTACCCCCATATTTCAGTTATTACATATTCTGTTTTGTCTGGATACATTCTCATATCTCCCCGATTCAATTCTTAAATCATGAGCCGAAATTCTAAATTTCGCGAGTGCTACCCTATATTTATTTATTCTTATTTTGTATAGATAAGATTCTAGTATGAATTCATGTTTAAATAAACTATATGTAGAAAGTTTGCTTGAATTATTTATATTTGAGTACCACGTTTGTTTATATATATCTAAAATCCTTTGCTTGATTGTATGTATATTGATGTTACGATAATTTTGATTTTGCCAAAAGTAATTTAATCCCATTTCGTTTAGAGATGTTTTTATTTGATATGCCCAATTTCTATTGTTGTATTAAGTCTGCGTCCTGTTTCATTAGATTATATAGTTTTTTAATTATTGAATTTTCTTCCTGGTTAAGAATTTTTATCCAAAAAAAAGGCACTCATCCCTATATTGGGAGGCGGAACAAGCGGGCAACGGATAAAAAAATATGTTCCCGATCTATCGGTTTGGGAACATATAGAATTATTAAATGTTTTCGAAGCCGTATTTGAATATGCTTTCTGATAAAAGTCGCATTAGAACTCATCAAACATTTTCTTGTAATCATTTGTCGGCGAAAGAGGGAAAAAAGAAATTTGAACGTTAGAATACGGTGAACCCAAATTTATCTAGAAAATGCTATTGGATTCTAGATCTAACGCTCGTTTCTAGCAATTCGAATAAAATAGATAATGCATATCTACAAAAATCAAAGAACTGAAGTATACTTTGCCATGGCATGCTGCAAATATTCGATAAGTTGACTACACAAATATCGTAACTACAGCTTAAATAAGCTGTAGTTACGATATCTAAGTAGCCAATTGATAATTTACTTGTTTTATTTGGTATCCGATAGCGACGTTCCTTAATTGAAGAAATTCACGTGAACTTGAGAACAACTTGATTGCACGCGATGCAGCTGTTTTTCTTTTGTAATAAGTGCTTTATTGACAAGGCTGTGAAATTTATTATGTTTACATGACCTGCGGAAAATATTTATGTGTCTACACTGTACCCTACGATTATCTCGTTTATTTGTATTTAATCGTTTTAGTTCAGATATTTTCTGGCAGAATAGCTGTGAGGATTTTTTTAGATTTTGTATTGTATTCCTCAAATGAATTAGCTCAAAGTATGCGTAATTTTTTGTTCAATAATGATAATTTTGGCAAGATGCAGATTTTGGTACAGTTGCTTACTTTTAGAATTTTCTTCGTTAATGATATAAGAGAACCTTTGAATTTTGAAAATTTGAGTCAGAGTGAAATTGATTAGCTTTCAATATTTGACTTATGCTTGCTGACGACATGGTACTGTTTACAACAGATAAAAATAGCCTTCAAAAGCAACTTACTGACATATCTAACTACGCAAAGAAATGGGTTCTTTAAATCAACGTTAAAAAGAGTAAAATTTGCATCTAAAAAAGGAAAAGAAATCGAAATTGTTCTTGGTCAATAGACAACGAGGACCGAGAAATAGTAGAGAATCTTTGTAATCTAGGGATATTTTTTTCTAGAAATGGATTATTTAAACAAGTAATTTCTTCTTTATACGATCAAGCAAAAAGAGCGCTAATGAATCTTTATCAATTATTTGGTAAAATAAAGTTTGGTATGAGAACCAAATTACTTCTTTATGATACACCGATATCACCAGTCTTGCTGTATCTTGCCGAGGTCTGGGGGAATATATGATTTAAATCAAATGGACAAATTACACATTTTTTGCAAGAGGATCCTAGGTTTCGAGAACAGACCCAAACCTTGCAGTATATGGTGAAATCGGTAGTATCCTATCTCTTAACTACCTAAGAACGAGCATTAAAGTATTGGAATAAGGTAAAATGTAGCAGAGATAGCCAGATGTACAGAATATTGAACGAAAAGAACTTGATATCACATCAGTTTCACTATGGGTAAATAAGATAAAACAAACACTGGATCTGAATGGTATTATTTATCAGAGAAAAATGATTTGAATTATAGAGATTTTATTACAATTAAGTTACGATTAAGGGACACTTTCGCGCAAGAAATGAATAGCTATATAAAGAATTCTCCTGAATTGGAATATTATTGCAAATTGAAAGACAATTTTGGGTTTGAATCTTACTTTAGTAATTTGACAAATGAATCCTTAAGAATAAAACTTACACGATTCCGACTGTCATCTCATAAACTACAAATAGACATTCGTCGAATTAATAATATAGAAGGAAATAACAGAATTTGTAAGGTATGTGATCGCTCTTGTATTGAATCAGAATAACATTTTCTATGTGTATGTAATATATAGATTTACTGATCTTAGGTACAGGTACATTCCTTGTACGTGACCTAATATCAATAATTTTATTAATACCATGTCATCTGAAATAAAAGAACACAAATCAATACTGCAAAACATATTGAGGAAGCCTTTCGATTTAAGGTTCATTTAAAGTGGTTGAGACTAATTTTAAAAGCACTCATTAGTCGAGAGTATGTCCATGTATATTATATACCAAAATAAAGCTATTCATGAGCACAAGCAGTTAAGCACCATAAGACCACCATGGCTATAGCGTAATAGCCAAAACATTGTGGATAAGGGTCATTTTGTACAGATCGAGCAACTGCATGACGGTTTGGTGAAATTGCCCAATATTTTAACAAAGTACAGTCTAAAGTACTATCCAGGTAGTACTACAACTGTTCATATAAAACTCAGTCTCAAAAGGCTCTTTTGAAACAATCAATTTCCATCTATTTTGACAAAATACATGTCAAACCGGTTTGGTCTGTTTTTAAAAAAGATGTTAGGTATGGTGCAACATCACACCTTAATATTGTGAATTATTTTCTGCGATTTATTTCAAATTATAGTTTTTAATTCAATGATCTATAATAAATTACTGAATATTAATCATTCCGTGAAATAGAAAATGATATATTACTAAACAACCTTTCATGTATAGAAACTATTCATGTCCATTTATGTTGTGATAACACACCATACCTTACACAGAACTGCACGTTTACATAATTAGAATGACATATATGACAAATGTGTTTATAAAATGAGTCAAAATTAATTGCTTGCATAACTACGTTTTGGACCCGAATTTTATACCAACGGTTGTAATACTACCTGGATAGTACTTTAGACTGTACTTTGTTAAAATTTGAGCCAATTTTTTACAACAGTCATGCATTTGCTTGTTCTCTACAAAATGACCCTTATCCACAATGTTTTGGCTGAAACTATTGCTATGACGGCCTTATGTTGCTCAACAGCTTGTGCTCACAAATAGCTTTATTTTGGTATATGATATACCTGGACATAGTGCTTTTTGTCAAATGAAGTGCTCTCAGAATTTGGTTTCAAAAACTTTACATGAATCTTAAGGGAATCTTATCTTGAAAGGTCAAAATAACTAATAAGACATTTATTTATCTAAAATGCAATTTTCTTTGATAACATCTTTTCTGCCATAGCCATATTTCCATGTATAAATTTTGTAAATGGCCAATTACAGATATGTCTGTCGAATGGCAGATAAAGTTGAGTTGAGTTAATTTAAGTTGAGCTAACATCTTGAAATTGGCGTTCACCTCGATCAAAACCATTCTTAATCGCTCATTCGGTGCTCCAATCAATCATACCAACTCTCTCAAACCGTAAGAAACGATTCAAATTAATTTAAAAATACTTCGAACTTCTTCAAAACAGCTTTCTTTTACATATAATCGAATAAATCATTCTACTATTTCACAGGAATGATGCCTAGGACATGTTCTTTCCGATTGCCTTGTTAATGACTGATCAGGTTGATGACATTGGCTCTACAGGCTGTCGAGTCTCGTACATGTAACTTGGATTCTTATGATGTAATTAAAAAAAATATTCTCCGAAACAACTGATAAGAATTCAACCAACATTTTAATTGAGTTTTACCAAGGAAATGCTCTTTCAAATAGCTCGTTAAATTCTAATCTGATTAATAATATGGGCTTTTCGGACCATTGAGTCACCGAAAGGTGCCATATGATGAAATATATGTAACAAAAATATCTTGATCTACTAGTCAAAGTTCAACCAACTTGCCAAACAATGATCCTTGGGACATGTAATAGCAGCTTTCTTCTGGGTGATATGCTGCTGTGTTATGGGAAAGGGGACCTTCGTGGTGCAACATTTCTTGTTATTACAACTTGTTCATTCACAACGTTATATATTTATTAACAATTGTTTTGTTAAATAAAATGTTGCAAATCAATGACTATGGGCACCCTAATTCTACTTGGAAAAATATATTTCATTTCATGACAAAAAGGATCTTCTTGTAATATTGATGATTATCTTATAACTATACAAATTTCCATGTGATAATATCCCGTATGATATTTTTTATGATATCACATAGTTATTTTTAGAACAAAAATATCATGCAGCTATTTTTAGAAACTTGCATTTCAGTTAGAAACATCGACGAAAACAAGACAAAAGAGGTTATAAGATAAATATAATACGTACTAAGTGTATTGTATGAAAACATATCAAACCTTTTTGATGCAATGATTTTGGAATGCTTGACACCAGGTATTACTCGAAATAAATAGTGTATTTTTTTCACTCGTTCTTTCGCGTAATTTCTTTCTCTTTAACGCTTATTAACAATTACGATTAACCGCAGTAAGCCGTAAAATACATTTAGCAAAGAATGACTTGAAACATACAGAAAAGATGAATGTTTTAAAATAAATAAAATCTATATAAAATCTCAAGTAAAACGACAACAACAGAATAGTCACGCATAATTACATACTTTTGAAACGGAAATTACAATGTCAAGAAGTCATCGTTTACGATGAAACAATTACAAATATTCTTTTTTTGTCCTGATTCCTACATTGCGCACTAACAATTTTGGAATCGTACTGCACAAAGTAAGATTTCTTTCAATGCCGAAAGGAAAAGTTCTACTTTGCGCAGGAAAATTCCGGAATTGTAGCGATTCCTTCTTCGCGCAGAATATAAATATTAGCTTAGTGCCAAACAATCAGCGGAAACATATGGAATAGTTCGCACATGTTTGCCTCGAACGCTAAAGGTGGATGATTTCTTGCAACATACATGTTATGGACGAAAACCTTACAAGGTAGAAAGAAATGAATAGTATTAAATACAGTTACAGAACACCGTGGAATTGATAAGGTGAATGATTTATGAATGAAAATGAATGAGTGCGATGAGTGAGTTTTGAGTAAAATTTACGGGAGGTATTCTGAAACGCTAATTTTGTTCAGCACGATCAAAAGGAGCGATATTCATTACCCCCTTTCAATAAAATTTGCAGCCAAGTTCTATAAATAGCTACCTATTTCTTCAAGAAACACTCAGACGCTTATAATTTCAATTATTTCAATGAAATCGATTTTTTTATTTCGAGCTACACTTTGTTTTTAGGTGCTTTATGATCTTATTTTTAGTAATTTTTGAGCGTTTTTGAATTGGTTGAGTAAGTGTTTAGGAATGGATTTATGGAGCGCTTAGAGAGCGATTTAGAATGGTTTTGTTTAAGGTAACTGCGGACAGATAATATTGTCAAATTTTCGACTTTCTTAAAATCTCACAATAATTGCAGATATTTATATTTGAAATACGGACATACGCTAACACGCAATGAAAAGGGTCCGACGCCCGCTCATTTGACGTCGTGACGTCATTAAGGGGCCAACCCCTTTTTGACCCGCCAAAATCAGCATTTGCAAATATTTTCTGAATTAATTGGCCGATTTTTACGAAAAAAGTTTCATTTAGAAAGTCCAAGAACGCCCGAGCTAGTGGTTTTATTTATGTGCCCATTCAAATAAAAAAAACAGGCCCGAAACGCTATCTACTTCGCGAATTTTAAGATTTGACGTTTCTTTTTTCATTTTATTTTTTCTTAATAAATAGGAATTTCTCAAAATTTTGCCCGGTAACCTTTGTTAATATTTTGTTATTTTGAAGCTAAAATAATATGCATTGCTTTAATCAAATAAAAATGATATGCCTTCGGGTTAGAATTTTTATCAAATTCGATTTTATGAAGTTGTTGCAACATTATTCGTCGAATTCGACGTCGCACCAAAACCATCGGTACTATGCTTATTTGAAGCCAATCTTCGTGCAATAAGGTATCTTGAAATATTTTAAATTAAGGTTTATTTTAAAATATAGGCTTCATTAGTATTAAAACTGAATGTGATTTTAAAAAATACAAAAATTCACTTAATTTTTCATCCGTTTAAAAAGACAGCTTTTGTGAACATTTGACGCGACGTTGAAATATCCTATGATTTGCGATATCTTCGCGGAATCGAATTTAACAAAAAATCTATCCCGAAGACACATGGTTTTTATTTCAAAAATCTTCAGCGGAATGGTTTAGCAGCAACATATCTAAATTTCAGCATAGGTCACCGAGCAAATTTTCGAGTAAAAAGGCAATATTTTCAGTAATTGTACTCGAAAACAGCAACGCAGAAGGCATTGATATTTAATACGTAACACTTAATTGTATTTCTTACAAATATATATTCATATCAATCAAAACATAACATTAGACGTCTTTATACGAAGCAAATGGCGTTTTCGGGATAGAAATCGGTTCATTGTTTCCGAAAAAAATGAACAATTACTAAATTTGGTCCCTATAAAAGGGGTCGGCCCCTTGATGACGTCATGACGTCAACTCTACGTCATGTAACCCCTTTTATGACCGAAATGTGAAAGCGAGTACTTCAAAGTTACGCTTTATCGCATATGGCATGATTTGCAGACAAGTTAAAATTTGGACCTAAAATGGCCCTCTATGTGTCCGCAGTTACCTTAAGATGAATATCAATGTCACGATGTTGTTAATTGTATCACCTATTTCTGGTCATCCATTTTGTTTGCAACTTTTGCTTCTTTCAAGACATCACTATAAAAGATTGGAATTGGCGATTGTAAGGCAGTCTCTGATCGCCAAATGTCCGTTATACCTAGCGCGTACTTTCCGTAATTTAGCTCGTAAACTTGCATCGGACGTAAGTGTGGTAGTTTTGGGTCGTTTCGGTCAACGCGCTTACAGAAAAACAAACAAACAAACTAATTTCTTTTATGCTTGCTTATAGATCGTCTATGGAGATCTCTTCGGGCATATTATCGATTCATAAAATGCCAAGTTTCAGACTTTCGTTGATGTTTGTGACGCCAGGTAAAGCCACGTGCGAAACGACGCCATTAGTAACCCGAGGTCTTTTCCGTAGAATCGCCGAGCGTTTCCGATTGTGGTCATGGTCCGATGTTCCTTTTCGAAAAACGCGCCACCCGCCATGGACATACTACAGTTAAGAACATCGTGAAATTGACAAGGTGAAAGATTTTTGAATGAAATTGAATGAGTGCGCTTAGTGAGTTTTCAGTGAAATTTACGCGAGGTAGTCAAAAATAGCTTATTTTGTTTGGGATGATCAAAATTAGCGGTATTTATTACCTCTCTGTATTAGAATAAGCTTCCAAATTTAATAAATAGCTTCTTATTTCTTCAAAAACCAATTGGACTTTTATAATTTCAATTATGTCAGTGAATCGCGGTTTTTTCGAGCTATACTTATTTTGAATATATAGTCCGTGGGCCAGGAGGGGTCACCATGCACCCCCCTAAGGGCTCTCCAAGAGTGGTATGAAAATGTTCATAGGACCTCCCTGAATAAGAATCAAGATGTTAACAGGTGGTAATTTGGGTCCCGACTGCCATTCCGAGTGGTTTTCTAGATGGCAGCCAAGAATAAATTCATTTTACCTTTGGTACACTATAGAGGGATTTTTTCCATTTTGAATATTTATTGAGAGTCTGAAACATGTATATTTTTCGTTCTGGTGAAACCCTTAATTACTTAAAATGATTTTGAAGATCCTAACTTCGGAAATGGGAGATGGCAGCCAGTTCGAGGTAAGATTTTGCTATTTTTTTCGATGAAAGCAATGAGATAAAAGTGTTCACCATGAACTACACCATAGATCATATTGCAAAGTGCTATAATATTGTTGATTTGACCTTCTCAAATTCAAATCAAGTTGTTAACAGTCGATATTTGGGGTCCTGACTGCCTTTCTCGGTGTTTTTCTAAATGGCAGCCACTAAAAGTGCCAATTAATCAGGAGGTACTACAAGGACATCACTTGATTTAAAATCATATTTAAAGACCAAAACAATTATACTTTACGTTCTTAGAACGATATCTATTAGTTAAAGATAATTTGGATATCCAAACATGCTTTATGAGAGATGGCAGCCAGTTTCATTCTATGAAAGATGAAGGGTTACCATGTACTTTGCCAAAGATCCTCTCTGATTGCGAAATGAAATTGTTAATACAAATTCCCTAAGGTTTAATCAAGTTGTTTCTAGTCGATATTTTGGGTCCCGACAGCCTTTGGAGGGTCTGAATGGCAGCCAGTGCATATACAATTAAATAAATTGAAACAAATTGTATAAGAGCAACCTTCATTTTTTATCTTTTAGGGCCCAAAACGTATATATTTTGTGTTCTAGCTACAAACTGAAAAAAAACTAAAGTCTATTTGAATATCAAACATCCCGAATGGTAGGTGGTAGCTAATCTTGAATATGAAATTAGCCTTTTTTGTTGCAGATCATAAGAAAAGAGGAGACGAACCATCCTAAAACCCTTTTCTGAGAGGACAAAGGAATGTTTAACCAACCTCACTGAGTGAGAATCAAAAAACCTTTAATCGATATTCAGTGTCCGGCCTGCTCTTATGGGCATTTTCTAGATGGCAGCCAAAAAGATGCTTGAATTACATTAGAATCCGTATGCAAACGTTGCTTCACATTTAAACTCATTTTAAGGACAAGACATCTATATTTAGCGTTTTAGCTACCATTCTATCATTTAATGTTGAAATTGAATTCCCAAAATACGGAATTTTTTAATTTGAATTTCATTCGGGGAGGGGGGACTCTGAAAAAGGTTTATCAAATTAATTGTTCACTAGACCCTCCGAGTCTAGAAATAGAATCATGTATTAATGTAAAAATTCGGTGTCTTTCTTTTCACCTCCTAATAAACGTTTTCAAGCAGAAAGGGAAAAATATTTGATTTTTTTAAATGTTCTTCTCGGTTATCTAGGGCTAATTTGATGTTCCCGAAATTCTAAAAGCGAGATGGCAGCCATATATTTAAATGAATATTCCATATTTATTTAGTTTTATGTAGGAATACTTTCAAAACGCGACCGAAAATGTCCACCAAATTAAGTGTAAAAGAATCCGAAATAAATCCACCATTTTTGCTTATTTCAATATCTTAGATTTGCTTAAATCTGTTTTATTCATATTCCTCTTGAAGGGGTCAGCAGTGCTAATTCCTACGTAGCTGATACATTTAGAAATTCATATATGAATTTTTTAGGACGTTTCACCTAGCATTAATTATTTAATTTTTCAAAAACTTATAGCCATTTTACCATATGGACGTTTTCCTATATTGAATAATTCCAAAATATAACTTTATTTTTGTATGGCAATGTAAATCTGGATTTATTTGCTTAAAAAAAAACATGAGTCCTGTTTTACAAAATAAACGCCTCAATTAAACATTCTTAGAACGAATGAATGCTTTTTGTGACGCAGCATTATATATGGACAAACGCTGAATATATGCTTGTATTTATATCATGAAGTATACTTAAGAGTTACGTTTACAAGGCGATTGATAAAAATGCAATTTTTACGTGATTTGGAATAGTATCATCAAACGGAGTTGATAAGCACACATAGTCAATGATGAGGAACATTCTGTGAAAGGTTCATGCAAACCCATCCTTAAATGCAAGACGAATGTGTTGAAAAGAAATTTTACATCAAGCCCCCCTGTTCCGTTACTCGACATTATATCAGCAATGATCAACTAAATGAGTTTTTTTCTTATTCTGTGAAAGTTTCATGAAATTAGGTCTATAAATGAAGGAAATGTTTTGCGGTCAAAAAACACCGTGTACAGACACTAAGTCTGGTCAAAACCATTCTGAATCATTTACTAAGCGTTCCATTCATAACATTTTTGAAACACTGGGCCAACTTATTTCTGACCCTGGGAGGGTATTGTTGCCCGCAACATCAGAGTATCTCTCAGAGCGCGGGCTACCAGCTCAAGGCTGGTCCAAATATCGACTATCAGAATAGCCTAGAATATGCTATTCTAATAGTCGACAGTAAGACCAGTCTATACCCGACCCGAAAGCGGGTGAGAAATAAGTTGGCCCACTAACTCAAAATGCCCCCAAATCATTCAAACAGCATTCAATCGACCAAATCCACTCCAAAATCATTCAAAATTTTCCAATCATTCAATAATTCCATTAGCTGGAGCGGATTTGGAAGCTTCTGATTGGTCCTTGAAGGCATACGTGTCTTCTTATAGAACAATACGACATTAAAGTTATAATTATGCTCTAGTTCGATATAAAACAAAACATTCAAATCATTCAAAAGTTGCTTATACTACTGACCCTTGTCAATTTAACGATGTTCTGAATCGAACACGAAATTAACTAGCCTATGTATAAACACACGGACTGACAGATGGAGAAAATGATACAAATTTGCATCCATATTTGACAGAAACATGTACACATAAAGATATTTTTTACAGAAATAAGATGAATTCAAATTATGACCTGACTGACATCTCATATTTCAAGTTTCGTTTTATCATGTATTTTCTCGGAGACCATTTAAAACTACCCTTATCCTTCAGGTTAAACGAAAGAGACAGAATATTGATACATGTATCTGGAATGTATGGTGAACAACTTGACTGCCATCTTCATTTCAGTATGTTTGGTTTTAAAATTAGGCACTAAATTAAAGAAATAAATAAGAGATTCGCTAAACTTGGGTGATTTTTTCCTAAAAATAAGATGAAAATTGACCATTGTTTGCAAAGCGATTCTTATGTAATCTATTCTTTTTTTGGCTGCCATCTAGAAAAAAATCCAGAAAAGCAGAACACCAAAAATATCGATTGATCCTTTTTTGATTCTCATCAAGTAGTATCGGTTAACTTTTCCTTTGTCTTATCAGTGATGGATTTTATGATGATGATGGACTGAAATAAAGGCAAATTTCATATTTAAAACTGGCTGCCATCTACCATTCAGGATGTTTGATCTTCAAAAAGACATTAGTTATTTCAGCATGTACAAATGTAGCAGGAACACTTAATATTTATGTTTTTGGTCATTAAATGTTATTAAAAACAAAGGTTGCTCATATACAAGTTGTTACAATTGGCTGCCATTTAGAAAAACACACCAAAAAGGCAGTCCGGACTCAAAACATCTACTGTAAACAACTTAATTCAACCTTTGGAATGTTGAATTAACAATTCGGTGGTACAATCAGAGAGAATAGTTTGGCAAAGTACATGGTGACCCCTCGTCTTTCACAGATTGCATTAAAAATAACAAAATTCCTATCCTAAACTGGCTGCCATCTCTAATAGAGGATGTTTGGATATCCAAATTAACATTAACTGATAGATTCTGTACCAAGAACGTAAAATATACACGTTTTTGTCTTTAAATATGATTTAATATCTGTACTGTGTCTCCTGGTAAATTTGTATTTTTAGTGGCTGCCATTTAGAAAAACACCGAGACACGCTGCCAGGACCCAAAATATCGACTGTTAAGAACTTGAATTGAACTTGAGAAGGTCAAGTCAACAATATCATTGCACTTTGCAGTATGATCTATGGTGTGTAGTACATGGTGAACACTTTTATCTCATGGCATTCATCGAAAAATAGCAAAATTCTTATCTCGAACTGGCTGCCATCTCCCATTTCCGAAGTTAGGATCTTCAAAATCATTTTAAGTAATTAAGGGTTTTACCAGAACACAAAATATACATGTTTTAGACTCTCAAAAGTATTTAAAATGGAAAAAATCCCTCTATAGTGTAATCAAGGTAAAATGAATTTATTCTTGGCTGCCATCTAGAAAACCACTCGGAATAGCAGTCGGGACCCAAATTACCACCTGTTAACATCTTGATTCTCACTCAGGGAGGTCCTTTGAACATTTTCATACCACTCTCGGAGAGACCTTAGGGGGGTGCACGGTGATCCCTCCTGGCCCACGGACTAATAAGTTGTAGATCTTATGTTTTAGTGATTTTTGAGCATTTTTAAATGGGTTGAGTGAGTGTTTAGGAAAGAATGAATAGAGCGCTGAGTGAATGATTTAAGATGGTTTTGATTGAGTTGAATGTCAATTCCACGATGTTGTTAACTGTATTTTACCATCTTCTTGTAAAACGAGTTGAGAAAATTTGATCTTTTTGTTCTAAATTTTGGGCATTGTCAGGGAAATAAGTTTTAATGATGGGAAATGAAGAAATGAAGAGACAAACTCTAGTTAACATTGACGTTTGGCCCCGCGCTTTGGTTATCAATTTAATATATTTTGAGCCTCTGCGTAACATTTCCAACAATTTGAAATGTTCGTGAGAGGTCAACATTTAGCAGCATAGACAGCCACATACTGTATATATAAAGTTATCCGATTGTCTTCAGATACTTTTAGACGTTATGTATCTACTAAATACATAGTGAAGACTCTGACCAGATTGTGCGCAGGCTGGTCAGAGTCTTTGCTCTGCGCATATTTGAATCTGTTGGAAATCTTATGCACAGGTTCATTATTAATTACTCGCCAAAAGAGAAGCGACACAAACTAAAATTGCAGCTAAGCTCTAAAGCGAGAAGAATAAAACCTCAATGCATTTCGAGAAAGATAAGTAAATGCCTAAATGACCCGTAGACCTACAAAAATGAAGTTCCACTTCTAAAAATTTGAAGGTCATTTATTTGGGTGTTAAACGTCGTGTTTAATTTGTTTAAACCAGACATATTCTCTACTCGAGAATCAATCATTGCACTTTTTGAAGACCCTTTTTATAAAATATGCAAGTCGTTAAAGCGCAGAATTATTGCCCTTTTCAGACTCATCTATTCAAACGTAAGTGACCTGTCACAAAAAATGGATCACCTTGGCATTCCATAAAAATGAATATTTGAAAAAGATATTTGATACAGTAGAGTTCAGCCGGAGTGCACATTTCAAACCTTGTCCTACAGGAAGGTTTTGTTTGTTTGAATGGGTTTTACGCCGCTTTCAACAATTTTGCAGTTATATCGCGGCGGCCGGAGCACCTAACAATGAATTCCAGGTATTTCTTTCACCTGTATTACCATTACACCCTTTCCTAGCCTCCGACTGCTATCTCACATAGGTTTACGATTATCTACCCATTGGTGAGAGACAAACGTCGGAAAGGATATTTGCCGCCACCGGGGATCGAACCAACGACTTCCAGATTGGAAGTCTTATGCCTACAGTTAACGAAATCGTGAAATTGACTAGATGAATGAGTTTGGAATTATTTTGGAATGAAATTGAATGAGTGTGTGGAGCGAGTTTTGAGTGAAATTAATCGGAGGTAATCCAACATCGCAAGTTGTGTCCAGAATGAACAAAAATAGCGATATTAATTATCTCCCTTTAATAAAATATGCATAAAAATTAGCTTCCTATTTCTTCAAGAACCTATCAGACATTTACAAATTGAATTATGTCAATGGAATAGCGGTTTTTTCTAGCTTTATTTATTTTGAATTTTTCAGTGAGTTTTGGGTGTTTTTGAATGGTCTGAGTGAGTGTTTGGAATGAATGAATGAATGGAGCGCTGAGCGAGTGATTTAGAATGGTTTTGATCGAGATGAATGTCAATTTCACGATGTTTCTAACTGTAACCAACTGCGCAATGGTGGCGGCCCTACAGGAAGGTAGAGTAATCATTCCAGATATAGAAAATCAACCGTATACGTAAAGGCTCGGTCCCGCATTCATGCCGATCAAAACCATTCTAAACTATTCGATCAGCGCCCTAATCGTAGCACGCCTACTCCTCACTCAAATCATTCTTAAGGTAGTGGACCCGTAATAGTTTTGCAACGTTTCGGAAGTAATGAACTTTAACAGTGTTAATCGAGTTTTCCTAATGATCTTCAACATTGTGAAAGTTAATGAGTTTCGAAATGTTGCGGAACTATTACGGTTCCACTACCTTAATCACTCCGAAATTATTTGAAAACTCACGAAAATTATCAGAATATTCAACAACTTCAATCGAACCTACAAAGTCGCCGTCATTATGCAGTTGGTATAGCGTTGGACTGTCAATCTAGAGGTCCAGTGTTCGGTCCCCGGCATACATTCTTCCGACTATTTGTCTCCCACCAATTGGTTGATAATCTTTGACCTATGTGGAATAGCAGTTGGATGCTAGGAAAGGATGCACAGTTAACAACATCGGGAAATTAACAAGGTGAATTATTTTGAAATGATTTTGGAATAGAAATTGTATGAGCGGGGAGAGTGAGTTTTGAGTGCAATTAAAGGGAGGTATTCGTATATCGCTAATTTTGTTCAAGAACTTCAAAATTTGCGGTATTAATTAGACGCATCCCACTTACATACAATATGCATAGAAGATCTATAAATAAAATCACATTTCATTTAAGAAACAAACAGACGCGTATAATTTCAATTACATCAGTGAAATCGAGCATTGTGTCAGCTATATTTATTTTGAATCGAGTTTTTTATCTTATCGTTTTAGTGAATTTGGAGCGTATTTTGATGCTTAGAGTGAGAGTTTGGAATGAATAAAAAAAGGACTGAGTTATAGATTTAGAACAGTTTTGTTTGCGACAAATGTCAATTTGACTAACTGTAATGGTAATACTTGTTTGAGTTATTTTAGAAATACATCGTTAGATGCCCCAGTCGCCGCTATTTAACTGAAAGATTGTTAATTGAGTTGTAAACCTCCAAAAAACTCAATCTATCAAACCATTTATTGTTATATATATATCCTAGTGTTGCTTTAAAGGCGTCTGTAAGTCGCGATTTGTTGCAGTTAAGTATGTAGATTTTTATTAAGGGAGATGAAAAAAAACCGTAACTTTTTAACAAATTAAGCTTCATTTTTATTGTATAAGCCCTCTTTATTGCCTTACTTATCCAACTCTCTTATTTTCATTCCAAAATTACATGTAGGACTATGTTATTCTCCTTCATTCTGCCTGTATCGTAAAGACTTTCATAAATTATTATTTCCTTGGTTTGTGTTAATTTGATACTACGGTTAACTGATAATATCTTCTCATGTTTAGGGTTATTTTAGCCGTGTAACTAGAGACAATAGCTCTTCATGTTTCATCTACACTTCTATAAGTTATTAAATATTCAAGAGACAATGTTTTATCGACCATGGTGTTTTATAGGCCTGTAGACATAATCTGGACTAAATAAAATTCAAGGGTAAGATTTTTTAACTGGGCGTATTTCGCTTTGAAGAAAAAAGATACTCAATAATTCAGCAATTTTCTTAATGAATCAAAGAATGCTGGTCCTGTAATACAATCTCAACTTTTTGAGGTCATAGATCGATTAATATTAATTATTGAATATATTCGTACTTTTTATAACAAATAACAGTTACGAACATCGTGAAATTGACATGGTGAGTCCTATTAGGATGGTTTTGGAATGAACTTGAATTAGTTGGGTTCGAGTGAAATTAAAGGGAGTTAATCACATTTTGATAATTTTGTTCAGAATGGTTATAGTTATTAGTTCCCTTGAATAAAATAGGCTTACACGTTCTATTAACAGCTATTTGTTTTTTTCCCGAACCAATCAGACGGTTCCAAAATCAACAAAGTCAATGGAGTCGTGGATTTCTTCTAGCAATTTTGTTATGGATTTTGTTGTTGATCTAATTTAGTAGCCTACTTTTAGTGATCTAATAAAGTTTTTGAATGGTTTGGGTGAGTTGTTTGGAATGAATGAATGAGCGACTTAGAATTGTTTTGATCGGAGTGAGAGTCAATTTCCAAAATACATGTTTTCTGTCGCTTAAACTTGATGGGTGACCCTCACAATATCAGATTATCTTTGTCTTTGTATCAGCAGGTTTCTTATGAAGAGGTCTATCAAAGTCCAAATATCAAATATCTTGAACAGGCTTTAAGTAAAAACAAAAATAAAGTATGCAGTTAAGTTTTGAAGAAGATTGGCTCTAAAGGATAACATTTACCTTGTCAAATGACCTTGATCTTGACATCAGCAGATACGTTTCAACGACATTCTTTATCATACTAGATAATAAAATCGTATAAGCTCAATGTAAATGTCAATGTAAAGGTTTCGGGGGGGGGGGGGGGTATTTTGCAGTCGCATGCGAGGCGGGACAAGTGGACAACGGAAAAAATAATATGGTCCCGATCCAACGGTTTCGGGACAAAGAAAACAGTATTTTCATTCGCAGCAATATTTGAAAATGACTTTCTGATAAAAGTCGCATTAGAATTCAGCAATCATTTTCTAGTAAAAAAAATGTCAGTGAAGTGGGGTGAAAAAGAAATTTGAACGTTAGTATACGATGAATCCAACTTTAGCTAGAAAATGCAATTAGACTCTAGATCTAATGCTTGTTTCTAGCAATTCAAATAAAATAGATAATGCATATCTACAAAAATCAAAGAACTGAAGTATACTTTGCCATGGCATGCTGAACATACTTGATTAGTTGACTTCACTAATATTGTAACTGCGGCAAAAATTAAGTGTAGCTACGATATTTAAGTAGCCTATCGAAAATTTACTTGTTTTATTTGGTATCCGATAGCGACGCTCCTTAATTGAAGAAATTCACGTAAACTTCAGAACAACTTGATTGCACGCGATGCAGCTGTTTTTCTTTTGTAATAAGTGCTTTATTGACAAGGCTGTGAAATTTATTATGTTAACATGACCTGCGGAAAATATTTATTTGTCTACACTGTACCCTACGATTATCTCGTTTATTTGTCTGTAATTGTTTTAGTTATCTATTTTCTGGCAGAATAGCTGTGAGGATTTGTTTTAGATTTGGTAATCTAGGCTCAACATTCCTCAAATGAATTAGTTCTGAGTATACGTAGTTTTCTTGTAAATAACGTTGATTCTAGCAGGATGCAGTTTCTTGTACAGTTGCTGGTACAGACATTTTGAAATTGACGTTCACCTCGAACAAAAACATTCTATATCGCTCACTCAGCGCTCCAATTAATCATTCCAACCACTCTCTCAAACCATTAAAAACGATTCAAATTAATTCTTCGGAATCCTTCAAAACGGTTTCTTTTTTATTTTAATCGAATAAATCATTCTAAGATTTGAATTTATTGGTTCGTGTGGATTTTAAGTCGTCTGATGTGTCAGTGAATACAGCCAGAAAAGTACGTACATTTTATTAAATGGAGATGAAAAAATGGCTAATTTCGTCCAATTTCGTTCAATTTGCGATATTGTTTTACCTTCCATGAATTTCACTCAAACCTCATTCAGTTTCATTCCTTATTCATTCCAAAATCATTCATCTAGTCAATTTCAAGGTGACTGTATTTCACGTTCACGTCTATCTGATCAAATTATAAGCGTTCCGTAACAAGAAAAATATTTTGCTTGTTTAGAATCTACATTGAAAGTACTTGTATAAGAGAAACAAAATTAGGGTTCCCTTTGAAAATGGTTTTTATATTTAAAAATAAATCTATACATGAATCAATATTTTCTGTCAAGAGACGAAAGGCGGGGAGCCAATATTTGTTAATCCGTGAAATAAACAGCATGGAAACTTCTTGCAACAAGACTTAAACTAACTAACCCAGAATAGTTCCCCGAAGATAATCATGTATTCTTATAGAAATCAAAGCACTGAAAGAACTGATGGTGGACGATTTTATTGGTATACTAGAGTGATAATTCCATTCGTTGTGAAAAGAGACATTGTACGTGTAAAATTTACGATAGAAGGAAAATGTCTCGACCAAAGTTTGCAAGTTCCCAAACTGTTTTGCCTGTACAAATTGTTCTAAAATATACCATTATAGAAGACAAACATATTTGTAAGAATACTCTGCGGAAATTATATCTTTTATCAATAATATTTTTATTGCTCATTTTACAAATTAAATTTGATATTATTAGCAGATTCCTTGAATCATATTCATTCATTATTAATATATGCACCGAATTTCATCGTCATGCTACATGTACTAAAAAAGTTTAAGAGTGATTGTTTGATTCCATTGTGTATAAACTGAAAGAAAAGACAATTAGATTATCTAGGTATTATTCTTATTTTGTAACGCTAATCAACTCTCCGTTGTCACAATTAATATTTGGTTGTTATCTGCTTGAAGATTCTATAGAAGGATATTAATCAATTGTTCCGCGATTATCATTCTCAAATGAAAGTTCGTGTTTATATAAACACGTACAAAAATTGTAGACACTCCTTTCCAGATTGATTGTCGTGTGTTGAAAATTTATGTAAAACCCAAATGCATGAACCTGTATCGTTGACCTTACTGATTTACATTATCTGCTCGCGTACACATCGGTTTTCATGTGCTTTCCGGTATTTTCATCAAATGGCAATTGTTTTATATACCGATTACCTATACACGTAGTAGTATCATGGGTGGTACCATCCTATTAATTCCATTCTTCAAGTTTTCATGAGTGACCTCCAATGGAACATTGGACTACGTAAGATCCACGTAAAAATAGTCTTATTTAATTTTCAGATCGGTGGACAGTTGATGAACACTAGGCGTGATATAACCCTGGAGATATTTAAAGAACCTACGGACCCCCATTTTGTGTTTACTGGCGGACCATTGTCTTATAGATACAGAGCAACACAGATCAAACTACATTTTGGGACCACTGATGACACAGGGTCGGAGCACATGATTGCTGGTCGGAGGTTCCCACTTGAGGTAATATATATACCAGACTTTTGAGTTAAGAACATCGTGTAATTGACAAGATGAATGATTTTGAAATGATTTCGGAGTGAAATTGAATGAGTGTTTGGAGCGAGTTTTGAGTGAAATCAAGCGAAGTAATCAACTATCTCTACATTTGGTCAAGATGAATCCTTTGTATTTCAAAATTTAATTTTCTATGATTTCAATTGAGGGCAAATCGCTGATACAAATGATTTTATTGTCTTAACGGATAAAAAAGACAAAATGAATCGAAACACTACTGAGAATGTATTTCAATTAGAGGAAAGTTTCAACTTTTCCACTTGGATTTTAGTCTATATTTCGGACATTCCATGGCACTTTTTATACGCCTGTCGAAAAGCAGGGCGTGTTTTTGACCGACCGTGGCGTCTGGTGTCCGGGTGTCCAGCGTCCGACGGATGGACGACGTAAATTTCTTTGTCCGGAGCATGTCATCTGCCACTGTCTCATTGACTTGAAACTTTGCAGTTTTTTTCCTCTCATGTTAACGAAATGCAGTACAAAAGAACCTTACTGCTACCTACCTAAATTTCGGAGTTATTTCCCTTTGTTATTTTGTCATACGTGGACATCTAGCAGTTTAACGGGTGTATCTCTTGACAATTTGCCACCATCCACATTAAGTACATTTGCAAAAGTTGCAATATAAAAGTACTCGAGACAAAAGGAAGATAAAACATAAACATTATCAATTCTAATGTAGTCGTTGGCTCATTGGGTTGAGACATAGGCCAATAGAAATACAAATACGTCATGTAAACAAGTAGCCGAAGTACCTGGATGTCATTCGTTTCCTGTTTTATTTGACAGTTCAATTGATTTCGTCTAGACCAGGGGCTAAGTCATATACTCCAGGAACTAATTTGAAATTAGAATTACTCAGGCTCAGATCGATGGATTTTGTTTCTTGTTTATCAAATGGGATCTAGTTCATCACAATAACCGTTTATAATAAATATATACTTCGTGGTCCTACTTGATATCAAAGCCGCTTTTTCTGTTGTTAATCATATACAGTTAACAACCATCGTGAAATTGACAAGATGAATGTAGTTGTTGATCTTATCTTTTTAGTGATTTTGAAGCGTTTTTGATTGGCTGATTGGCTTGAGTGAGTGTTTGGAATGAACAAAAAAAGAACGCTGAGTAAGCGTATGAGAATGGTTTTGATTGAGATGAATGTCAATATCACGATGTAACTTACTGTATTGATATAAATGTATGAACATATATTTGAATTTTAAACTTAAAGAAATCCTTTTATAAACTCGTGCGCATGAATTATAAACTCGAGCGCATGAACTAATTGGAAAAAAAGAATTGTCCAGGCTCATCGATGTTTTTCTTTTGTCCATTAAATGGAATCTATTACATCACAATTACTGTTTGGATAAACTTTTGATGTGATATTCAAAGAGGGGCTATGAATGATACCAATTGTGACAATACAAAGCAAATATGAGTTCATCTACGTGAGGATTTGTTAGAACGATCTCTTTCTTCTTGACGAGCTCAAAGCCTTGTTTTTGAATATTGCCCCGTGAATAAGGCCGAATCTGTACAATCAAGCGTGGTAGAAATTACATACAGTATATAACATCGTGGAATTGACTCTCAGTACAATTCAATCCACTATTAATCGTTCAATCAACGCGCTATTTGTCCATTCTAAACAGTCGCTCAAACCATTCAAAAACGTTCCAAAATCATTAAAAATGCTATTTTCAACAACTAAGTACAAAATTAAAAATTGCCTAAAAAAGGAAATCCATGATTTCATTCATTTTATTGTTTTTTGAATTTCTGATTGCTTGGAAAATACAAAAAAATATTAATAGTTCTTGCTGCATATTTTTTTAAGGGGAGGTAATAAATATCGCTATTTTTGTTCACCTTTAACAAATTCAGCCATATTGGATTACCTCTATTTAATTTCAAACAAAACTCTCTCGTTGCACTCATTCTATTTCATTCCAAAATTATTCACAATCATTCACCTTGTCATCTTCACGATGTTATTAACTGTATCAGCCTATAAGTACCATCGATTGGATGACTGATACATGTACAAATTACGAAGTATTATTACTGTTTTTCTCTAATATAGTTATTTGCAAGAAACCTATTAAAATAACGTCGTTTACCCGTAGATTGCTCTGCTTTGATAGCAAATAGACAAATATTTAATTGGACTCAAACCATTTCCAGCTGTATTGAAGAGAGCTCCATGATAAAAAAAATAGTAAAAAACACAACAACAACAATAAAACATACAGCTATTTATCAACGTCCAACACCAGCCTTGCATTCAGGCAAAACGTTTTCGAAATGACAATTACGTGCAAAGCGGGAAAACATCTCAAAACGTTCGCATAACGTTTTTTACATCCTGAATGCAGGGCTTTAATCACCAAAACTCATACTGCCAAAGCTCGTATTATTGACCATAGATTTACGCACGTAAACAATTTCAATAATGATACATTCAAACCAGCATTTAACGATCTTTCATAGAAGTAAAGTGGTCTTTTAAAATAAGTAACCTATCACGCAAAAAGGGACCATCTTGGAACTCTGTAAAAAGACTATTTGAAAAGGAGATTGGGCCAACATTGGTCATGTCAACCAACGGTCGCATTTCAAACATTCTTTCACTGGAAGGTAGATTGATTATTCTAGATTCTGAAAATAAGCACATTGCTAATAGTTTCGACCCTAGTAAAGACTGCGCTTACACGATAAGTGAGAAATGAATTTCTTGTCGCTGAACTACATATAGTCATATTCTATAATAATTTAATGTTTTTGACGTTTACGAACGAATTACTTTCAAATGAAATATTGACTAGACGTTCTCGTTAAATCAGATGACTTTATCAATTTAAAGAAACGACAAAACATCCATTTAATTTCTCTAAATGTAATTTGTTAGAAAGCCATACAACTAATAAGCTTCCAATAATTTAATTTTCGTTATCAAGAAAGGCTCGTTTAAAAGATGATATCAAATTATACAATTATAAAAGATGTTTCATTGATAATTGTTCTTTTAGATTTTCTGTAGTTAATTTTCGCTAACCGGGATAATGTTTTAAACAGTTTTGGTTCAACATTTAATAATATCAACAAATTGACCTTAATTAAAAAAAAAAAAACGTCTTTTTTTCATTTATGGAAAAAGAACTTTCCTCTTCTCTTCCGTAATTTCTGCAGCTCAATGAAGCATAAGCATTTGTGATATAGTGATTTAAACATAGGCACAGATAAGATAGATAACTAAATGTCAGACTATAATCTTTATATCCCATTGAAAAATTATGTTGTGGAAATTCATTTAAATCGTCTCGAAAGATGATTCCAATGGATACAGGTAAGTAACATCGTGATACTGACAAGGTGAAAGAATGAGAGGCGCGAGATTTGAATGAATCTAAGGGAGGTAATACAAGATCGACAATTGCGTTCGCAATTAGCGATATTTCTACCCCCCTTTGGAATATTTGCTACTTGAACATAGTTGTTGAGTTTTGGTTGATGTTGGAACGATTTTTAGTGTTTTGGGTGTGTGTGTTCGGAATGAATGAATGGAGCACACTGAGTGAATTTTAAGAATGATTTTGATCGAGAAGAGTGTCAATTGCATTGAATTGCCTCCCCTCAATTTCCCTCAAAACCCACTCATCTTACTCATTCAATTTCATTCAAAAATCATTCCAAAATCATGAACCTTGTTGATATGACAATGTTGTTAACTGTAGCTTTAGTGTTTTGACGGTAACACCGCGACTAAAGGTACCATTTCGAAAGTTAATTTAGCGATTATAATGATTATAGAAGATTTTATCTATTTCAATTAAATATACATATATATTGGATGCAAATTTGATAGATATGATATCATAAATTCATACCTTGAATTTGAATTTTGTAAGCTTATAGTGATGTTTATAATACTGAAGAAACAATGATTATTGTTTACGTAATTAAGGAATGTTGACATAAAAAAACTTGATTTTTAACTAACGATGTCACGGTGAGGCATTTTTAATAACATACGGGCACAGCAAATTATTCATTCAAAGACGATTCTGGCGGGTTCAAAAAGTAAATTTTAAAGGGTTGTACTTCACTTTTCAACACGCGACAGCCAATCTCGAGACGAGTGTCTGCAATTTTTTACGTGTTTATATAAACACTTACCCTTTCTTTCTTTATTTGAAAATGATAATCGCGGAACAATTAATTAATATCCTTTTATAGAATTTTTAAGCAAATAACACCATAATTTTAATTATGACATTACGGAGAATCGATTAGCATTACAAAATAAGGTAAATAACCTAGATCATTTCTTTCCTTTTATACCCAATGGATCAGACAATCACTCATTTAACTACACCCGGCATAATGCCGAAAGTTATCGAAACCTCGTAATTTCAGGATTTTGGTTGACGATCGATAATATATGTTGAGAAATGTATATCTGAAGCAAGATGCGAACTTGGGTCAGGTCATTTTCCTTTTATCGTAATTTTACGTGCAAAATTTCTCTTTTCTCAACAAATAGAAGAATCACTCTAGTATGCCAACAGAAACGTCCACCATCAGTACTTTTAGTGCTTTGATTTACTCAGTTATTTGCGATGTAGCCCTGAGGTATTATCTAATCCATGGCGTCCTCGATCTCGACTTCGTCTCTATTATCGACGTCCTTGTCTAGGAAACACGTAATCATTTTGAAATGTGACCCGTCACGCGCAATTGGACCATCTGGGAACACATTTTAATTAGTATTTGAAAAATAGATTCGGTCCAGCATAGGTCATCCAGAGGTCGCATTTCAAAAATTCTTTCACAGGAAAGTAGATCGATCATTCTAGATTCAGAAAATAAGCAAAATGCAAAATGTTTCGAGCCTAGTCAGTCTGCGCAATCCGCGCAGTCTGACTAGGGTCGACACTTCACGCACCACCCAGGTTGTCCCTTTGCGCGTGACGGGTCACAAATGTCTTTGTCACCACTGTCAGTAGCAAATGAGTAATTCCTCTGTAAAAGCGACTAATCATATTTGTGTAAAAAGTTATGCCCCTTTCTCGGTTTTACTAGCACCTTTGTTCTGCCTCTATCAGTCAAGCATAAGTCATCGGAACGTCTTTCCCTCGAGGTTTCAATATTTTTCATTGACAAAAAAAGTGATAGCTCAAGGATTAAGTCGTTATATTTTATATCTGTATACAATTTCATTAAAGAACAACTAGTTATATCACTAAATTGACTTTTACAAAAGAGTTTGGATAAATTGTTTACATTAATTGATTTTCAGTAATAGACTTAAATAGATGTAATATTAGATTTTGGTTTAATAAAGCAAGATTGAACTTTAATTTCCATTTTCCAATCTCCAACGGAATGACTGTTTAGTTAATTTATCTCAACCAAAAATGAGATTAAGATATGATTTGATGATTAGAATTACACAAATCTAATTTATTTCAATTTCAAAACTTCGTATTCAATAAATACGGAATTAACTTTCATATAATTATCAAAAACTTCGAAAATACCATGACTATCTACCTAATCATATCTTGGGGGAAATTCCTAGTCTTTTATGATCCATCCATTTTACAGTTATTAACCTTGGCATTCATCTCAAGCAAAATCATTCTAAATCGCTCATTTAGCGCTCCTTTTATTCATTCCTGAACACTCACCCAAACCATTCAAAATCGCGATTTACTGACATGATTGAAAATAAAGCGCCTGATTGGTTCTTGAAGAACTAGGGAGCTACAATAGAACTTGGATGCATATTTCATTAAAGGGAGGTAATCAATATTGCTAATTTTGTCCATCTTGAAGTAACTAATCGATATTGGAATATCTCCCTTTAACTTCACTCAAAACTTGCTCCCCACACTAATCAATTTTATTTCAAAATCATTCATCTTGTAAATTTAACGATGTTGTTAACTGTACAAATTAATTTACTAAACATTCTTTTCATCCATGTATATTTGTATGAGTACTATGACTACCTCCCGTAATTTTACTCAAAATGCATTCCTCGCACTCATTCACTTTCATTCTAAAATCATTTCAAAATCATTCAACTTGTTAATTTCACGAAGTTCTTAGCTGTGCAATGATCTTGCAGAGGTACATTGTATTGGCAATTCTTTAAATGTTTATTAAATCAACGGAAATACGCACATTTTTCTATGCATTTTTAATAGGTGCAATAACATTGGTTATAACATATTATAAAGTTATAAATCCCTGCTTTCAGGATAACAAAACAGGGCAAACCGTTCGCGAATATACCCCTCTTTGAACGCAAGTGCTCGTGCAAAGCGGGATATAATAGTTAAACACTATGCAGGAATTGATCTTTCCGATACAAACCACGATTCCGTCTACCTTAAATTTAATCAAATTCATACACAAAAGGCTTTGCAACATTATTATAACATTGCCTTTAGGGGAGGGAATGCAATTATATAAAAGAAAGAAAGTTATTGCAACACATCTATTTCGCCGTATCGATGTTCCTTTAATGAATCCGTCAAGCCGCCGGGAGAGTTTTGTGTACGGTTTATTAGAGAGCTGACAAACGTCTGTCAGCAACCATATATAACAGCGCTCCCTACTGACTAAAACATCGTTAAAACTATGGAAACCCTAATATGTTCTGACATCATTATTTCTCATTTAATTCCCGAAAACAGGAAAAACCAGGGAGATGAAGTTTTGTTTAATCTCTCTGAGTATTTTCTCTTGTTTTTATTACGTTACAAATCGGTGTTTCGTTTAATTTAGGTGTAGTTTTTTGTGTCAAAGATTCGCTCTAATCTTCTATTTAGTTTTGAAAATATCCTGAGGCTTCTTGATAAAATGTTGAAACAAAATGTCTTGGTATTTCAATCCTCCTAACACCGATCACAGCATATTCCTGTTTAATGCAGAGTTTTGGGAGACAGCACAGGCTAAGATCAGCCTGCACAGACGAGCAGTCTGATCTTAGCCTATGCTGACAACTTTCCTTTTGGTTATTGTTGCGGAAATCTTTAGAGGGCTGGTTGAAATATTTTTACCTGGCAATTTGTTTGCAAAAAGCAGAATAAGGGTCAAACACAAATTCAATGTAGCCAATGCATGATATTCCGAATGGTCTCACAAGAGTGAGAAGCGCGGTACATGTATTGTGCAACCTGTATGGTCACATATTGAATTAACTAAATTTCATTATCGTTTCAAAAAACTTTCAAACAAAATATGTTGCTTGAGACAAATTGATACATCAGAATGTGCGTGATATCTGATCTCCAATAAGTTTCGCTAGTGCGCATAGCAAGACTCTGTCAAGTCTGTACATCCGCAAAGTCAGACCAAAGTCTTAAATTGCACATTGTAGATGGTACGTACAGGATCGCAAAACGCTGTTAAATGTTTGCAGTTTGTTCCTCGATTTGCACGTGCACCTGCGTGCAGGGCGAGGTATAATTTGTAAACAGTTTTGTCATCCTGAGCACAGGGCTGGTATCAACCCATCTTCAAGCTGTCAGGGATAATCCTTCTTGCATTGTCTTATTTTCTAGGCTGCTCAGTGTTTCTGTCTCTCTCACCTGTAAAACTTTTAGATATGTTACGCACAGCCTCATCATTTTTCACATGCTTTGTATAGTAAGTAACTTTGAGAAATTGACACTTGTCTCGGTCAAAACTATTCATTATCTCTCGCTCACGGTTCCAATTAATCATTCAAAATACTCACTCATACATGTATCAAAAATTGCTCAAAATCGCTTCGAAATCATTTCAAATGCTCATTAGTTCAATCTAACCGAGCAAGTTTAATCGTGTTATTTGCCCATGTAGAAACAAAATTAGAAAAGTATGTAGATTTTATCTAAGGCAGGTAAAAAATCATCGCTAATTTCGTCCAGTAAGACGAAATTATCTATTATGTTTTACCTCCATTGAAATTCATTCAAAACCCGCTCCTCCGACTCATTCAATTTCATTTCGAAATCAATCAAGACTAGACTCATTCATGTTGTCAATTTCACGATGTTACTAATTAAAAACCATTTACAAGTGACTGATCCCAATCTTATTTCAGGTACAGATTATCGGCTACAACGAAGATTTATACAAGAACTTTTCACAAGCTGTCCGATCAACACACGGATTAGCCATTATTTCCATATTAGGAGTAGTAAGTATACTGGGGTCCAGATGAGAGGGGTTGCCAGTCTAAATTTTTAAGTTCCAAATGAGGCCCAATGTTGTGGTGTACTTATTTGAATCGTCTCGATGAGACGTTTCAAATTAGTACCAACAACATAGGATTTAATTTAGGCATATTGAAAATAATGAATAACCGAATCCGGTTAAGACCATCGTAAAATTGACAAGCTGAATGAAAATGATATGGTTTTGGAACGAAAATTAGCAATTCTATCAACCCCCAACCCCCTTTAATATATTATGTATAAAAGTTCTAAAAAATGTTGTTTGCGTTTTCGCAAACCAACCATTCGCTTACAAACTTCATTATAGTCAGGTAAGTAGTGGATTTTTTTCTGCCTATTTTGATTTAGATAGCTGCTGTTGATCTCATCTTGAATTTGGAGCGTTTTTAAGTGTTTTGAGTGCGTATTTGAGATGAATGAATAGAACGCTAAGTGAGCGATTGAGAATGGTTTTGATCGGAATGAGGGTCAATTTGTCGTTGTTATAAACTGTACTTGCTCTACCTTTAGCTCTGTGACCGAGGTTATCAAACTTTTCTCAGAATCACCTGAGAATTTTCTCAAATTTTAGATTTAAAAAAATGTATTAAATAAAAGATAATACTAATAGGTTATTATTTATAATAACTTACTAATATTAACTTTTATATTGATACATTAAAATGAGTATTAAAACAGTATTACGGCTTTAACCTCAATTTGAAATTTGAGAGGATTTGAATTGGGAATGAGAAAAGTTTTATTACATTGGCCCCGATATATGCGTTTTCTAGCTTTAGAATTGTTTAAAACCTACCAGTTATCTCAAGTAAGATTAATTCCACTCGATTCTACTTCCTAGGCCACTAGTTCCAAATATATTTTCTACGTCACGGGATACAAAGAGTCCCCGTTAAATGAAATGTTGATTATAAATGGACGACATGGCGTAGTTGTCATTACTGCAAATGAATGAGCGTATACTAGAAGTAAAGTTTCTTACAATTTATGTAAGGCCTATTTGTTGACGTCATTTATTTTTTGAATGCCGTCAATAAAACCTGCCATGTTTAATAGATAAAATCCATTTAACAAAATCGGTACTTCATCACAACTCATATAATACAGTACATGTATTCATAATAAGACTTTTTCTCTTTAAGAAATAAGTATAACTTCCCTTCAAATGCATATCTTAAAATTGGCCTGTCCCATTTGAAATATACATCTTTTTGGTTTTCTTTTTCAGATTGACAACACGATAAATTTAGAATTCGATAGAATTATAGCATTAGGAAAATTTATTAAATATATGGGTAAGTACAAGTACGTTTTCCTAAATAAGATATTCTTAAGTTAACAATCTATAGAATCAATAAATTCTTAATACATTGTAATTGTAATAAGAAAATCGAAAGTAAGCATTCGTATATAAGTATATTTAAATATCTGTGATTCGAAAAGACACCAGTCCTGCTTTTAGGATTTAAACGCTGGCGAAGCGTTTTCGAAATTATACCTCGCTTTGCATGTATGTGTACATGCAAAGCAAGGTATAGTCTTAAAAAGTTCGCAAAACGTTAAAACATCCTGGACGCAGAGCTGGTTACATGAAGAACACGGGTATGCCCTATAAGTATATGCATGAATTAACGATGGTATTGAAATCGGCCTTTTTTTATTTGTTTTAAAGCAATTCCATGATCCGCTAGTATTAAGTATCAATCCGTCAAAACCATCAGACTAATACACGTACAGTTAAAAACATCGCGAAATTGACACTCATTCCGATCAAAATCATTCTTAATCATTCACTCAGCGCTCCAATCATTCATTCCAACCACTCACTCAAATCGATCAAAAACGCTCCGAAATCATTAGAAAACATTTAAAAATCGTTCAAGACTTTCATCAATGAATTCAAATAAATCTATTTATTCTCCGATTTTATTAGCTGATGTGGACTTATTGTCCCACGGAGACGTACAAACAGAAAAGAAGGTATATTTTATTAAAAGGAGGTAATTCATATCACTAATTTTGTGCGTGTTGAACAAAATTAGCGATAATGAATTACCTCCCTTTAATAACACTCAAAACTCGCTCCACACACTCATTCAATTTCATTCTGAAATCATTCCAAAATCGTTCATTTTGTCAATTTCACGATGTTGTTAACTGTATCTTGGTTGATTTTAGCATAGACTATCAAAACATGACTGTCGTGAAATTTTAGAAATGTAATTATACTTTCATTTGAGTTTTCTACAAGACTTATTTACATGGCAAAATGAGCATTGTGTGACATTTCCATTTATTTCACATGTAATATATTTATACGGTTAATCAGAGAGTGAAATTGACACTCATCTCGATAAAAACGGTTCAAAAACAGTCTTTCAGCGCCCCAATCATTCATTTCAAAACCCCACTCCAAACGTTGCGAAATTGTTAAAAAATGCCTTGGAATCGTCTCAAAAGATCAACATTTCAATCAAATACATTTTTAAGGATTCTACAGCGTACACATACAGATACAGACAGAAAGAAATAGATCAAACAATTGCATGATTTTATTGGCTTGTATTAATTTTTCAAAATACTCAGTCATATCAAAATTGTTCATAAACGCTTCGAAATCCTTTTAATGATCGTTAGTTCAATCTAATCGAGCAAGTTTAATCGTGTTAGTTGTGCGTGAAGACACAAAATCAGAAAAGTACATAGATTTTATTAAAGGGAGGTAAAACAAATATAGCTGATTTCATCGAATTAGACGAAATTATCGATTATGATTTATCTCCCATGAAAAACATTCAAAGCTTACTCCTCCCACTCATTCAATATCATTCAATAATAATTCAAAATCATTCAACTTGTCAATTTCACGATGTTTCTAACTGTATACAGCTATATTGGTTAATCTCGATAGTTCTGTGCATCTTTAAGACTTTTTACATGTTGTCTTTGAGACATTTGATCATTAGCTATATACAGAGGACAAAGTGAAGATTCAGACTGTGTTGATGATGATCAGGAGCTTGTCCAAACGTTAACTTATTGAACACATAATGTCCAAACTCATTTACATTTGATCGTTACTTACAGTTAGTTACATCGTGAAATTGACATTCATCTCAATCAAAACCATTCTAAATCACTTACTCAGCGTTCCATTCATTCCCACCAAACACTCACTCAAACCATTCAAAAACACCCAAACCCATTGAAAAAAAAAATAGAATGAACAACGTCATTCAAAATAGATTTTGATAGAGAAAAATCGCGATTTCACTGACATATTTCAAATTGTTAGCGTCTCATAGGTTCTTAAAAAAATATTAAGCTAAGTATAGAACTTGTATGCATTTTTATAGAAGGGAGGTAATCAATATCGCTATTTTTTCCTCCTGAACAAAATATGCGATAAAGGATTACCTCCCATTAAATTCACTCAAAGCTCGCTCCACACACTCATTGAATTTCATTCTTATATCATTCCATGATCATTCACCTTGTAAATTTCACGATGTTGGTCACTACATCAATAGACTACATTGGAATATATTGCATGAAATAATTTCATATATTGCAGGTTTTACCAAAGATATAAACGATTTTTCCATTATGGGTATCATCCCACCCTCTGAATACTATTTAACGTATGAGGGATCAACGACGTATCCCGGATGTGAAGAAACGGTCACATGGTTAATTATAAATAAACCCCTCCATATAACCAAAGATCAGGTAAATATTTATTTTTCGATTGTAATAACTTCATTTTTCTGACAAAGGTATGTTATTTTCAAACAAATAAGTCACATAATTTCACCATTAATTTATTAATCTAATACTGGTGTAGTTCAATGCCATATTTTATAAATCAGTCTCGTTATAAGCGACGTATTGTTCCAAAGTGGAGTGCCATGTCAATATCAGAACAACTCTTATCTTATAATGTTTATGTATGTTTGTCGAATTGCAAAAGAACTATGTGAATAGGGTATTAAAAATGTAAATAGTTTGTGCAATATTTTCGACAGTTCCTTCTAGATTAATCAGAATTATGTTCGCTTAAATAATCTGGTAGCTAAACCCTGGCGTATTTTGGCGATTATCAATTCTCACAACCGAGTTAGATAATTTTTCATACAATACACTTAGTATGTATTATATTTATCTAATAATCTATATTTGTCTTGCTTTCATCGATGTTTCTAACAGAAATGCAAGTTTCTAAAAATAACCACATTATATTATTGTTCTAAAAACAACTATGTGATATTATTAAAAATATCATATGGGATGTTATCACGCGGATATTTGTATAGTTATAAGATAATATTCAATATCTCTAATTTTGTTCAAGATTTATATGTCTTTCCTAGCCAATCAAAGCCTTTCAAAAACAATAAAGTGTGTGAAATCATGAATTTCTTCAATTTTTATTTTGTATTAAGTTGTTGATCTAGTATTTTTAATGATTGTGGAACGTTTTAAATGGTTTGAGTGAGTAATGGAATGAACGAATTAAATGTAGCTGTAGCATATAACAAAAAGCAGTAAGATATGTATGTACAGTTAGTTACATCGTGAAATTGACATTCACTTCAATCAAAACCATTCTTAATCGCTCCTTCAGCGTTCCATCCATTCATTCAAACACTCACTCAAACAATTCAAAAAATGCTCAGCCCCATTGAAAAATGCCGAATCAACAACGCCATTCAAAATAAATTTGGAAAGAGAAAAATCGCGATTTCACTGAAATAATTCAAATAGTAATCGTCTAATAGGTTCTTGGTGAAATAGGAAGCTATCTATAGAACTTGTATGCATATTTAATTAAAGGGAGGTAATCAATATCGCTAATTTTGTTCAACATGAACAAAATCTGCGATATTGAATTTACCTTCCATTAAAATCTCTCGCTCCACACACTCATTCATTTTCATTGCTCAATCATTCCAAAATCATTCACCTTGTCAATTTCAAAATGTTCTTAACTGTAACAAAAAACAAACAAAAGTAATCGTCCGATGAATAAAACTCATAGCTTCATCTTACCCGATCCCAGGTAACAAGCCCGGTAAGTTCAATGTACAATTAGTACAGTTACTAACATCGAGAAAGTGACATTCATCTCAATCAAAACCATTCTAAATCGCTCACTCAGTGTTCCAATCCTTCATTCCAAACACTCACTCAGACCATTCAAAAACGCTCAAACCCATTGAAAAATATAAAGAATCAACAACGTCATTCAAAATAAATTTTGACAGAGGAAAATCGCGATTTCACTGACATAATTCAAATTGTAAGCGTCCCATAGGTTCTTGAAGAAATAGGAAGCTTTGTATAGAACTTTTATGCATTTTTTAATAAAGGGAGATAATCAATATCGCTAATTTTGTTCAACATTAACAAAATTTGCGATATTGATTTTATCTTCCATTAAAATCTCTCGCTCCACACACTCATTCATTTTCATTGCTCAATCATTCCAAAATCATTCACCTTGTCAATTTCACGATGTTGTTAACTGTAACAAAAAACGAACAAAAGTAATCGTCCGATGAATAAAACTCATAGCTTCATCTTACCCGATCCCAGGTAACAAGCCCGGTAAGTTCAATGTACAATTAGTACAGTTACTAAATCGAGAAATTGACATTCACCTCAATCAAAAGCATTCTAAATCGCTCTCTCAGTGTTCCAATCCTTCATTCCAAACACTCATTCAGACCATTCAAAAACGCTCAAACCCATTGAAAAATAAAAAAAAATCAACAACGTCTTTCAAAATAAATTTTGACAGAGAAAAATCGCGATTTCATTGACATAATTCAAATTGTAGGCGTCCCATAGGTTCTTGAAGAAATAGGAAGCTTTGTATAGAACTTTTATGCATTTTTTATTAAAGGGAGGTAATCAATATCGCTAATTTTGTTCATCCTGAACAAAATTTGCGGTATAGGATTACCTCCCATTAAATTCACTCAAAACTCACTCCTCACACTCATTCAATTTTATTCCATAATCATTCCAAAATCGTTCATCTTATCAATTTCACGATGTTGTTAACTGCAACAACATGAAATTGAGTTTATACATTATTTTGGAGGGATTGTTGATTTACTTGAATCAGTATAAGAAGCAAGTTTGATTGAAGCTGATGGGAAGTAAAACAAAAGGCACAACTGGACGAAATTAGCGATAATTTATTATCTCCCTTAAATACAGGCTACGCTCTTTTCTTGCGGTGTGTCTTCAGGGTGAGGCGTTTTTGGGTAATTTGGAATACATTGAGTGCTTTGAGTGAGTGTTTTAAATGCATGGAAGGAACGGCCAGCGAGCAGTTTAGAACGGCGTTGATCGAGATGAATGTCAATTTCATTATGTTACTGACTGTCGATGTGGCTATGTTGACATTGTATGATTAGAGGGTAAATTTCAAATTTTAGCCAAAGGACCAACTTACCTCAATCTAAATTTCAATGATATCGTAACGAAGAATGGGTCAGGATTTTTTTTTTATTTTTCATATGTTGTTAAAAATATGAAAGCATAGATTTGTGGTAGCTAAGCCAAGCTTCATTTTAGTAAATAAAGCAGTTCTCAATGGTGGTTAACCGCATCTGTTTAAGACAAATTCTGTATGTGTTATTATCATTTTATTGCGTACAAATTCTTCTCTATAATTATTGTCCTCTGTTGACTTCCATGGAAACTTTTGAAAGACTAAAAAGACAAGTTTGACTGATATTTTGTCATAAATAGATAGTAAAGGACGAGATCATCGACAGTATCGTTTTACACCGTTACCATAACGTTTTATAAGGGCACAATTGCATTAAGAACAAGACGGTCTGTGGTCCACAATCGCTCATCCGATTTCTGATTGTACAGTGGATGTCACACAAGTAACATTCTAGCAAAAAATCGTTGAAATCCGTCAGCAATGCTTGAGGAGATCACTTTCAAAGAATATTTATGGCCCAATCAGAATTTTGCAAACAATTTTGAAAGGGGTCACCCAAGGAACATTCTGGGAAAGTTTCATTGAAATTGGTCCGGTGGTTTAGGAGATGTTGTTTGAAAGATTTCAAAGTGAAAAAATGTCACACCCTTCCTCGCCAATATTTATGGGCCAATCAGATATTCACAAAAAAAAAAACAAAGAACATTCTGGCAAAGTATCCTTCAAGTTGACACAGTAGTTTAGGATTTTCCCCATATTTATGGCAAATCAGTATTTCACGAGTAATTTATGTAAAGAGTCACCCAAGGAACAATCTGGTAAAATGTCAATAGAATTCGTCGAGCGGTTTAGGAGATAATGTTAAAAGAACTCATTGTGAAAAGATTTCACGCCTTGCTACGCCAATATTCATGGCCCACCAGAAATTCGCGAACACTTTTCGAAACGTGTAACCCATTCTGGCAAAGTTTCATTGAAATTGGCCGAGAGGCTTTGGGGGTTATTTAAACAAAATTAAAAAAAAAATGACGTCGCTCGACACACGACATACACGACACGCGACGGACGAGACGGACTCAGGGTGATCCTTAAAACTACCCTTGAACACGTTGTGCTAAGAGGAGTGAAATACAATGTAATTCAATCCTCTTTATTCATTTTCCGCTTTTCAAAACTATAACTTTATTATTTAATTATGTCCATCAAGATAAAAGCATTCTTATTGGCTAGAAATTAGTTTATTTCGACGTTGAGAACAATTTTGTAGTATTCTGCTGTTTTGCAGCACGCGTGTAAAAGTAGTCCTGAAGAAATCTGTCTCATTTGGGGGAATTTTTTACATCTTTGATTCATGTTATTCATTTGCAAGACATGGAGAAATTAAGCTTAAACCTAATCACTCTTATATACAAACCCGCTTCACTTATTCATACATTTTGGATAGGTCTTTTAATTTACACCTCCATGAAATAAAGAAATGATGTATCAAATATTCAATGATTGAAGATGAGGTAACATAACCGATGTGTCATCATAAATAAAACATTTTATGACATTTTCTGTTTTTAATGATAGGACATGTTAAGCACATCTGTGTTTTCGAAATTTTATATCTTATTCATTGCGAGTTTTAAGTATTCATGTAATTAATGACCATTGTAGATATTGTTTTTGATTTTTGTTTTTTTTACAAAGACAAAGACGATTTAAAATACCATGCTGAGATATGGAGTAAGCAATCTCTAATACTGCGATAGAAATATTGACCACTTCTTCTTCTTCTTCTTCTTATTCCTCTCTTCTTCTTCTTCTTCTTCTTCTTCTTCTTCTTCTTCTTCTTCTTCTTCTTCTTCTTCTTCTTCTTCTTCTTCTTCTTCTTCTTCTTCTTCTTCTTCTTCTTCTTCTTCTTCTCCTTCGGTGAAGTTACGAGGTTTTGGGAACTCGACTAGTATTCAAATTTGTTTGTATATATGGCTATCTATAAAAAATATTATTAATAAGAATAAAAAAAGCTGATTTATTATGACCTCAAATGCGGTGGACCATTTTCTAGTCTGAAAAGATTTGAGTTTATAACAATCCCAAACGCTTATACTTTTTGACATTATCAACGGGAAGAAGCAACCTGTACATGTCATTTCAACACTCATATAAACACACTGTGTGCATATTTTAATATTATACCTGAAATTTTCATCCTTTTTCAGATATCTAGTTTAAGAGAGCTGAATCGATGGAATTCAGAGAATACGACCCATTTATATCCTTTAGAAGAGAATAATTTCCGACCAGTCCAGTCTTTATATAGACGTCCTATACGAACAAATATTAGTCCTTATAAAGAGGTAAGTTCATGTATCAAAATTTCTACTTTAAGTAAATAAGTGTACTTTAATTTGCATTCATGCTCCTTTATCTTAATGATATCTATAGTTATTTATCCGGCCTCTATTTTAATGAGGTAGGATACTCTCTTCAGTTCTAATTCATAAATTGATGAAAACAAAGATCATTCACTTCTTTTCTTTAAAAAAAAGTTCAATATCACAAAGCAGAAGATTATTGTTTTTACAATTTCCTTATTTCATAAAAGATAATGTGGGAATATTTATGATACAAACATATCATTATGTTTGGTTATCTTTCAATTATAAATGTTAAATACATTAAGAATGGGTAAATTTTAAATATATAGAAATCGCACGTTACATGTAAAGAATTCTTTATTTTCCCTTTAATTAAAGTATTAAAAACGTCACACTTTAAAATACTCTCCATAAATGAATGCCTCTTTTCTTGTTCTCGATCAAGTTAAGATCGGAATGATCGAGTAGACATCTGATTAGAGGTCGGATTTCGAGCGCGACAGGGACGTCTAGGGGCCGGGTTTGATCCATTAAAGATACAGAGTTAATCGTGTATATGCATTTTGATCGAGCTTGGTCGGGTTTGATTGGGGAATTTAGGCGACAGACTTGATCGGATCGGCAGTTGGAACAAAACATTAAGAAAGTTTTTCATGCAATCTTGCATTATATTGAAAAATTACTGCCCTTTCGGGCTCTTTGCTCATGGCCAAGCAAAACATTCGCGAATGTTTGAAATGGTGTACCGTTTTGTTTCACTTGCAAATATACCGTTTTTGCAAAGTTTCTCTTTGGGCAACATGCTTAACTTGATTTATTCTTTTCAAACAGTTGTTAATAGAAATCCTCTGCTTACAGATCAACAAGTCAACAAAATAAGACAATTACTTCGAACAAGTTGTCAGAGTTTATTCTAAGATTTCATAATTGTTGGGGATTTCAGCACAATATTGAAGCAATTGAGAAATAACTGGTATTCCATACTCCTTGTTCATAGTCAAAATTCCCCCAAAGATCTAGAAAATATGGGGGATCTATGAAAAAAATGGAGCAATTCCCCAATCCCCCTGTCTATAATCAAAACTGAGTTGTTGACAAAAATTTTACCTAAATGATTGGTTTTGCTGTTCAGTAAATAGAGGATATTGAATGAGTGGTCATTGAATACTGAATTTATTAAACGAGTCATCTATAAACAGATAAAAACGAGGCTGCGCCGAGTTTTTATCTGTTTTTGATGACGAGTAATAAATTCTGTATTGTATGAGCACAAATTTTATATTCTGTCTATAATATGACTTATAACGCCGTTTAAAGATGACGTCACAAAACATAGATTACATTGTATGACGTCATTTCGCGGTTACAAATTAGCGTTGCTATTCTCTCTGAGCTCATTTGCATAGTTATTCCACTAGTGTAATAACACCCGTGTAATATCAAAAATATTCAACCGGGTTATTTCACTCCGGCGACGTAGGTCATATTATAAGAATAGGTTTTGCTAGTAAGTAAGAAATTTCAAATTGTTAATGCATCAATCGGTTATTTCTAAGAAACATGACACACTGGTTACAAGAAAAGAGAAATAAATATGCAAATCGACAACGGAAATAACTTAATTATCTTAGAAAACAAGCCACCATCGACTTAGACCTTTCTGAAATATTCTGTAAAAGAACGCTGGCAATAGCGTATATTTAAATGGTCCTCAATGAAAGATCAAAGTGAAAAAATTCTCATGACATTCCATAAACAAATTTTGAAAATGACAGGGCCAAGGCTAAATTAACTAGTCTTAGATGACAAATTTCAAAACAGAACTTTTCTTTAATCTTCTATTTATTTACATGTATGACCATATTAGTTCGATAAGTAACAAAATGATGCAATATGATAAAAGCAGAATAATAGTATCATGTTGCTTGATTGGTACTTTAACGCTCCATACATGTATAAATTTTGATAACTATCGCTTATCAAATAAAATCTTCTCGTAGTTAATGAACAAAGTGCGTTTTCAAACGTCAAGAAAGGTCCATTGATATTTCTTTTGTTAGCCTTACATCAAAGGCATTCGCTATTTATTCATTCATAAGAAATGTGTGCTGTTATACCTAATGATACGTAACTCTATTATTAATCCAATAACTGAATCAATAAAACACTAGTCAACTGCGTGAATGCATACAATCCACATAATTTTACGGCTGGGCTAATTCTTTAAGAGAATCGTTTTAGGAAATTTGGAATTTTATTTAACATATTTATATAATGTGTGCATTCTAGTTTACAATGATGTTACGAGAAAATGCACTTGTTATAACTTTATTAACCCTGTTTGCCTTTATCCCCAGGTTTTATATATATAAACTATAATTTTTTTTTTATCCGAGGTATGGTATCCGATAGCAAATTTGAATGGATAACCACTACTATAAAACAAACGAGATGTATAAAATATACACAAAAATATATTATTGTACAACGAAACTGAATTTACAACTATGTATTTTTCTACAATTGTAGAGGCATAATGCCAATTTGTCCTTTGATTGTGAATTGATTGGGTCTTTCTTGATATTTTAAATCATGTTTACGACATCAAGAAAACAAAGCAAAACGCCTTCAAAATCCTAATCAATGAGCACTGAACGAAGTCAAAGGAGCTGTTGTCATGGTCTATCGTTCAGCATGTTTCCGTGCATCCGTCGTTCCGTCTGACCTCACATAAGCTTTTCATTTACAACTGAATTTTCCTGTCACGATGCGAACAAATTTGAGGACAGAGGGTCTTATTTTAACTATAAATCTTTAAAAATACACGCACGCAAACTATTGGACCGATTGCAATGAAACTTGGAATGAATATTTCTTGGATGTCCCCCTACTTTAATTGATTAAGAAATTTTGATTGGCCCCCAAATCTTTGGCGTGATAGGGCGAGGCTTATTTTTTATGAAATCTTTAAAACTATGTATGTTCTGAACAATTTTCAATGAAATTTTGCATGAATCTTCCTTGAGTGACTCATTCATTAATTTTTCAAGAAATGTTGATTGACCCCTGAAAAAAGGCGTGACAGGATTGGGTTTATTTTCACTATAAAATCTTCGAAAATCTTCTTCTCCCAAACAATTGCACCAATTTAAATGAAACATGGCATGGTTGTTTCTTGTGTGATCCTGTTCTCAAGATTTTCTAGAAATTTTTGAAATTTTGATTGACCAAATAAGGGCGTTGCATGGCGGCGCTTATTATCACTTTAGAAATGTTCTCCTACCAAACCATTTGACCAATTTCAACCAAACGTTGCAGGATAATGTAACTTTGGTAAATCTCCTCATAACAGAGTTTTGATTGGCCCATATGTGGGTGTGCATAATGTTTCTCACATATTATCTTACACAAAAAGATTTTTCCTATTTAGATTCAACAAATATATATTGAAAAAAAAATGGCTTTCCATATAAGGTTAAGCCTATATTTTTTGTCCATATTTTGGCCTCTTCACAAATGTCCTTGTAAACTTCCATATCTGAATGAGTTTCTCATTGATAGATATTTGAAAGCCAGTAGGCAATAAGGTCCTCTTTAGATCGACCTCTTTCAGATCTATTTGGTTTTTGGTGATTTGGTGCTGCGTCATGAAAAAAAGGCGCACTTGTGATGCAAAATTTGATAAAACCTCGAACATTGATTGTGAGGGGGGGGGGGGAGGGGGGGGGATTTCATTAAACTTTCAAAAAGGATGCTTACTTTGTGACCATGCACATTTTGTAGTTGGCGATAATATTTTACGTCGTTGAATAGTGGGCCTTCATGTCTAATTTCTTATGGAAATTTAGGACTAAATGTGCATAATTTATTGGTTTTCCTGAGATTTTAACAGAATATCCCTGACCAAGTAAACGTTTTGGTTGTTTGACCTTATGACAATGCGCCATGAATTAATGTATACTGATATCTACTTGAACAAAATCAGCGAGATTGGATTACCTCCCTTTAATTTCATTCAAAACTTACTCTTCTAGTTCATCAATTTATTTCCAAAACGAGTCCAAAATTATTCATCTTGTCAATTTCACGATGTTGTTACCTGTTTAACACAAAAGTCAAGATCAGGGTTCAAGGACAATTATTGAAACAACCTTTTTTTCAGAGCATCACTATTTGTGGTTGTATTGTTAAATAAATTTACTCGTTTATTCAACTTAATGAGACAGTAAGGAGAGCGGGAGATTTAATCCCCTATATATAAGCTTTTTCTAACATTTCTAAGGTCAAATAACCAAATTGAGTCTTTTGCAAGTCTTGCATAAGAGGGTTGATCAAACTATATTCAATGCGATGTTTTGAATTAAGTTCATTTTACAATTAGTTACATCGTGAAATTCACATTCATCTCAATCAAAAGCATTCTCAATATCTCACTCAGCGCTCCATTTATTCATTCTAAACACTCTCTGAAACCATTAAAAACCGCTCAAAATGACTAGGCCTAAATGATGTAAGATCGACAACTTTAAAAGGAAAAAAAAACAAAAACAAAAAAACAAAAAACAAGAACCAAATCGCGATTTCACTTACATAATTGGAGTCTTAAGCGTCTGGTTGATTCTTATAGAAAAGGGAGCTATATAGAGAGCTTTAATGCATATTGTTTTAAAGGGAGGTAATAAGTATCGCAAATTCTGTTCAATCTGAACAAAATATGAAATATTGGATTACCTCCCATTAGATTCACTCAAAATTCGCTCCACACACTCATTCCATTTCATTCCAAAATCATTCCCAAGTTATTCTTCTAGATTCTTCACGACGTTGTTAACTGTTACATCGTGTTTACAGGTTACAGGTGAAAAGATAGTTCTTCTCAAATGTCAGTTGCAGGTGATTTTGACGTGCTTGTTTAAAATTAAAAACTTTGGACTTGCTAAGACAGTTGAGTGATATAGGACCATTATGATCCTTGTGTCTCATTTAATCTCAAGTATCATTTTTTCTTTCTTTCAGAATGAAGAGTGTGCCGTTAAACTCAACAAGTCCTATAAAGGTAAGATGTTACATTTAGCTACATCGTGAAATTGACATTCACTTCAATCAAAACCATTCTAAATCGCCCACTCAGCGCTACAATCTTTCATTCCAAACACTCACTCAAACCATTCAAAAACGATCAAACCTATTGAAAAATATAGAATCAACAACGTTATTCAAAACAAATTTTGACAGAGAAAATCGCGATTTCACTGCCATAATTCAAATTGTTAGCGCCTGATATGTTCTTGAAGAAATTTTGAGCTAAGTTTAGAACTTGTATGCATTTTTTTATTAAAGGGAGGTGATCAATATCGCTATTTTTTTTTCACCCTGAACAAAACTTGCGATATAGGATTACCACCCATTAATTTCACTGAAAACTCGCTCCTCACACTCATTCAATTCTTTCCATAGTCATTCAAAATCATTCGCCTTTTCAATTTCACGATGTTGTTAACTGTAGAAATAATGCAAAACTAAGCAATGAATTATAATACTTCGTTTTTCGAGATATCTAATATTTCTTGTTTGCATATTTTGGCTTGCGATGCATTACCATAAATTCGAACACACAAATATTATATTTCGGTGGGAAAAGTCAGAAAGTAAATAAAGTCTTAAATTTAAAGAAAAACTTGATTTTGATTGGTAGAAAGTTTTAAGTTGAATTTGACAGTCATTCCCGTCAGCAATTTGCTTCTTTTCCCTCGATATCCCTAATCATCACGTCACATAAAATATACATGTACATAGTATACACCAACATTTTTGGAAAAATCTTTCTGGACATGAAAACACCCCCCCCCCCCTTTCATAAAATTTTGTGACTCGTCACGCGAAAAGGGACCATCATCTCGGAAAACCGTAAAGTGAAATCGCGAAAAAAATATTTGATCCAGGGAGGTCAACCGGAGATCGCATTTCAAAAATTCTTTCACGTGAAGATTTATTAATCCTTCTTGATCCAGAAATTCAGAAAAGTGTAAAAAAGTTTCGATCCTAGTCTGCCTGCGCAACCCACGCAGTCTGACTAGGGTCGACACTTTACGCACATCCCAGATGGTCCCTTTTATTCTGTTTCTACTTATTTTTAGCAACAGCCTCAAATGCTCCCATAGGTCAAAATATAACATATAAATGGTCATTTAAATACTAAAGCTTATATAGGCTGTACCAAATTGTGAACCATGTATCTTGAGAAGGCGATCAAAACTTCATAACTAAAGCTTGTATAAAGGTGTATTTACGAGGTTTGTGTCGCCCATAGGTGATATCGAACGTTTCATATTTAGATTTGTGATTGATGGATGACTTTGTAAATACATGTACCCTACAAATTTCATTAATTTATTTAATTCTTCATTTTCAGTGAATGAAAGACTGATAGATTTATGACAAAAACGCATGTATATAGCCGAGCTTTAAGTATTAGAAGTGGAGGTACGTAAGGTTTTCAGTTCTTTTTACTTGATATATTTTCAATTTCATTGCAAAAAAAAAAAAAAAACTGTGTGGAAATTTGGGTTTCTACAATGTTTCATAAGGTTTGACCTCAGAACCTATTTTCAAGTAGGTATAGCCTGGTTAATATGACCCGATTTTGACCTCTGTGGAAAAATGCTTAAATAACAATTACCCACATATTTCATCAATTAACAAAATGTATAATACATTCGATATCTCTTGTTATTCATTCTTATGAAAGCACGTGCAAAGCCGAGTAGGAATAATCAGATTTTTATTAATCTAAATAGCAGGGGTCAGATTCAAGTCAGTAAAATCGCACTATAAATGTTGACACCGCTCGATACACGACGGACGACGCAAATCAAACAAACGCAAAAGCTCACTTTGGTCATTCGTGTTCAGGTGAGATAAAAATAGTAATCAAATATGATCCGATCACTCCTTGCGTTCTTGAAGTCAACAAGATGCAAACTGTAAATAAAAGATACACAGATATGCACGTCATTTCTCGTGCGTGGAGAGGTAAAAGGATCGGGGGTCTGTTTTACTTAACTTCTAACCATCATTTTTTTGTGTAAGTCAAAAAATAAAGTTGTTTCTATAGAAGTAACTAGATATGGAATTTGCCATGCAACATCTCATTGGAATCGTCTTCTAAAGACGATTCCAATGGGATATTGCGTGTCAGAATCTAGAAATGAATGAAAACAGCGGATACGATTTGTGACTTTGACTTAGGGTTATTTTTTCGAAAGAAGGTTATTAAAACAGGCCCTGGGTTATCTCACGATGAGCTGATTATGAACCGGAAAGCTTTCTGCGAAGTTTTATTCTATGCTTCTATATTTCAAATGTTTATTTTTTATGTACATGATAACTTTGGGACATTCACGATAAAATAAGCTCTGTTGAATTTACTCTAGATTTTGAAAGGATTCTGCGACTCGATATTTTTATTGTCAATTAAAAAAAATATGTGCGTCCTATAGGCCCTATTTTTGTGAAATCAACCTGAAAATTGGATAGAATGATTGTATTTATGCCATCTTGAACAGTATTAAAACTCTGACATATCCTAAAGTTAAAATATAAGGAAAGTTAAAGAAATTTATTGAAGGTTTGCGCTCAATTTGTGTTTGAATTACAAAATCAGGTAGATGATTTAGGACCACTGTGGCCTACTTGTTAGGACATTTGCATTCACCTGAACATGTATACATCTAAGACCTATTTGAGAGTTTCAGAAACTACATGTATAGTATACATACTTGTTAGGTGATTTTAATCTCAGGTTGCTACATGAAAAGTCGTTTCATAACGTCGCTGTCGGCGTCGTGCTTAAACCTTGAAATGTTTTGATATACATGTATCGTGTATTACTCACTGCATTCACTTCAATATAAGTTTTGTTTTCACTTGCAAAAAGAGCAATCTATATTACAGTTAAGAACATCGTAAAATTGACAAGATGAATGATCTTGGAATGATTTTGGAATGAAATTGATTGAGTGTTTGGAATGATTTTTTGAATGAAATTGATTGAGTGTGTGGAGCGAGTTTTGAGTGAATTAAAGGGAGGTAATCCATTTTTGCTAATTTTGTTCAAGATGAACAAAATTAGCAATATTTATTACCTCCCTTTAATTAAATATGCGTAATTTTCTGTTTATGTGTATTCGTTGACCAATCAGCCACTTTGAAATATAAACAGCCAACAAAAATCGTACAATAATTTTATTTCATCTGAATTAGATATATAAATCCTATTGAACGATTTCGAAATGTTTTCAAATGATAAGGGAACGATTTTGATCGATTTGAGTGAATGTTTGGAATGAGTGCTTGGAGTGATGAGCAAGCGATTTATAATGATTATGATCGGAATGAGTGTCAATTTCATAGTCTTTTAACTGTAATCCATCAGTGTAGTATATCTGAACGAATTATGCTCCTACAATCGAAGAACATTTTTGTTATATTTTTTTAAAAACACGTAGCAACCTTGTTTTGTCTCACGCAAACGATGCTCTTGATTAAAATCCATCAATGCAGTTTTGAAATCCCGTAACAACATATTTCTTCAAGTTGTAATTACGAGATTTTGAAACTGCAAATACGAATCGAATCATTAATTTTTTTCCAGAATGTATTAAGATGGTGCTATTGCTTTAACAAGGAACCTTCCGCGCCAACTCAAACAGGAAACTAAGCCAGTGTCCGGAATATGCAATATTTTTGGCACTGGAAGCACAGGGTATAACGTACCACGCCGACACCAGAAGGTTCGTGGACACCTGATCGATTTTTACGATACGGAACTAGCGGTGGTGCAAGTTTTTGACTGATTTATTAACCTAAATAATCGTTTTCATTTCAAATTTTAGTATCGCTGTCGAGATAAATGGTTCTCCTTTTAGGAAATAAAAGTAGAGGGTAACAACTAAGCAAAATGAGCGAGTTCTAGCTCTAGGAGAGAGTGACTTTGCTTGTTTTTTAGGTTTGTCACTATTTTTTTGCCAAACAACCTGACTATTCTTCATTGTTTGTGCTTGTCTAAGAGCATTTATGTCTCCTCTACACGCATACCAAATTTCTCTGCGAAAGATCCACATTAAGCGAAGATATACGTACTTTTATGGGTCTGGGTAGAGGAAAATATGATAACAATACACCCCCTGAATTTTTAGCGATTGGAAATCGACACCAGAGTTTAAAGAAGTTGTGATAACTCGACACCTTCCTTTAAATCATCTATAATCCTCCCTAAACGCTTGTGTACTGACCGTATACGGAGCAGTTTCTGTACATTTCAGCTTATAAAGGCTCGGTGATTAATTTGGGAGCAAATTCAAACCAATCCCGTTACCTATAGCACATATTTTTACCGTTCTTCCCATCTTACATTTCACCAAGTTGGCCAACTCTGTTTGAATATTTGTATTCGTAAATGCGATCTGTCAAACGCCATAGGACATTGAATATCGTGAAATCGTATTTCCTTCTTAAACTATATCGGTTTTGTATCGCTTTTATTTGTTCTGTTACTGTTACATTTATATTCATCTGTGTCTAAATTATAGCACTTATTTTCACCGTTCTGCCTATGATACACTGAACTAAGGTGGCACACTCTTTTTCAATAATCGTATCATAAATGCGATCTATGAAAGGTTCATTTGACGTTGAATCTCGTGAAATCATATTTCTGTTACTGTTACGAGTATATTCGTTTGCGTCTGAACGAGGAAAAAATGTAAGCGGTTGACCTAGATACCAAATATACAACTTCCTACGTGTATGAAATGTTGGTCTTACAACGTCATTATAGAATAAATTTCATTAGATTTTAATCGCATTACGTCGATTTGTTTGCAGTCAGGTGACATTTTCAAATATTTTAGGTGACTCTTAGAACTTAGAAAATATCGTGTTTTTTTTCTTTTTTTTTTCTGTTTTTTTTTTTTTTTTATTATTATTTTTTTCAAAGAAAAACAGAAAAGTTTCTTGGGTGACCTTCTTCTGAAAATGTTAAAGAAATTTGGATTGACCCTTAATAAGGGAGTGTTTTCACTATGAAATGTTTTAAAAATATTCCGTTCTCCCAACCCAATGGCCAAATTTCAATGAAATTTTGCATGATTGTTCCTTGAACGGACCCTCTTCTTAAGTTGTTCTAGAAATTTTTATTTGCCCCTAAATATAGGAATGGCAGTGCGGGGCATTTTTTATTCAAAATCTTTTTAATTCTTCTCCTCCCAAATCGTTGGACGCATTTCAATGTAGCTTGACAGAAATGAACCTTGTGTGACCCTGCTCTAAAGTTGTTTTTATTGAAGCAGATCAAAACGATGGTTTATTATCGAAGACCTATGTGAGATAGCAGCTGATGGCTAGGAAAGGATGAAGTGATAGTAATGGAGCCCGTTTCACTAACCTTCGTTTGCGTACGCAAAATATTTACGTACGTACTCAATTAACGCTAAACGTACGTTTTAGCGTACGCCGTTTCACTAACACTTGCGTAAACGGGCAATTGCGTACGCATTTCGTAAGTTGAAATAATCTCGTAGCAAAACATTTTTCACGCTAATTCTTCGGATTTACGCAAGCCCTCTCGCTTGCGCTTGCGTACATTTACACAAGATTTACGAAAAATCGTAAACTTTCGATGGTTAATGAAACGGGTGTACGCAAATTCTCGTTGCGTACGCAAATATTTACGAAAAATCCTTGCGTACGCTGTTTAGTGAAACGTCCTCCTGGTGTGGGAAACACCATGAGTCGATATTAAGGTATTCCAGCTGCCGAAATATGACTTCTAGATTTCTAAAAGCGGCGTTAAACCCCAAACAAACAAACACATGAAAACGAGGATGGAAAGTCATAAACGTGCTGTTTGAATTCCAAGAAGTATGATAACAACGCCATACAATGAGACGAATATCTGTGTATATTGGTCTTTCAATATAAAACGAACCATTAATCTTTTTTCTGTAATGGATAATATAAGACGATAAGTGAATACTTTAGGATTGATTGGCTTGGATAGTCTCTTTCGCGCATGATATCATGGTATGGGATAACACCAACGGTATGATGTTACCCGATTTAATGATGTCTCATACCTCTTTATCTTTCAAACTGGATTCAAATTGGTAATTGCACTGATTTGTGGCGTAAAAACCTAGTGGTAGTACACCTAGAAATCTTGTTAACACACTAGAAACGAGCTTTGGTGGACACGTGACATTTGACGGGAAATATGCCGTCTTTACTCCAATAAACTACATGGTTTTCTATATCTTCAAGCACCAATCAGACGCTTATAATCTCAATTATGTAAGTGAAATCGCGCTTTTGTCTATCTATATTAATTTTGCATGCAGTTGTTGATCTAATCTCTTTGGAGCGTTTCTGGATGGTGTGAGTGACTGTTAGGAATGAATGATTGGAGCGCTGAGGGAGAGATTTCGAAGTGTTTTGTTCGCGATGGATGTCAATTTCACGATGTAATTAACTGTTTTCGTACTGATTAAAGAAGAAAAATCAATCCACGCGGATAATCCCATATATAGCATATACGTACTAACTAAGCAATATGAGACCTATTTGTATGATTACTTTACTAAACATTTACACTGACTTAAGAAGAAAAATCAGAAAAAAACAACAACTGAACAGTCCCATCGTTCTAAAACAATGACGTTACAAAAAATGACGTTAATCTTTTCGAAGCGAGACCTACAAAGACATTCGCCAAAACTCGGCTCTTTCAACACGAACCTAGATATAGGTAGATTTTGTGCGGTGAGCCATGAAATCGACTTTTTACTGTTAGATTCTCGTGCCATTTGTTCGAAATAGATAAACCATGTTTAAATAATGTATTAAGAAAGTTTTAAATTTACCTTTTAAACCAAATTTATTGCTTGTCCTAAAACTTTAAGTTCACCCAAACATGTACTTTCACGATTTCAGTGAAGGGACAAGAGTAAGTTCCTATCATTTGCTTTTTAACCATACCCGATTTACCTTTGGTTATGGACTCGGCTACTACGTCACAGCTCAGTTTTGAAAAAAAAAAACACCTATAGTCTCGCCCAAATATGGGTCAAATGATTTACAGTTCAAAAACATTTTCGCTCATAAATAAATTCCAAGAAAAAATAAAAAAAAATATCAAGCTGATAAGTGTCTATGAACACGAAATGTCACTACCTTCTCCATCTGGCTCTTACAACGTATTGCCCTACAACCTGTAACCCCTCAACCTGGAAGAACCTATTTGGATTTTGAATTTAATAATAGCTCTATGAATAACCATTTGCACGAAGGAATTAGACGAGTTTGTGTTTTTAGAAAAGGTAACGCCTAGAAAATGAAGACAATAATTAATTTACTTGAATTTTGTCTACATAGGTTTATGTTCTATGTACAGAGTGTAAGAAAAAAAATAAAATAAGAAATGGGGAAATAATTCGCGTCACTCTCTATTTCTGACAGACTCCAAAAATACATTTTAAGACACCGAAAATGTCATCTGATTGTTAACCAACCGACGTAAAGCGATTAAACTCCGAAACTACGGCTAAAATCAGCCCTGCGTTCAGGTAAGCAAAGCGCTTGCAAACATTTACGAGCACTTTCTTGCTTTCCTATTCTGAACGGTATGCTTGCTTGGAGCGCTTGAAATAATCGGCTATCAGCGCCACAAGGTGACCAGCATAGCAAACGGATAGCTTAACCATTATCGATCTTTTTCGTAAATCTCGCGATTTTCGTTTTGTTTGGATATTTTACCATCGGGAGGACTAAATCTATGAATAACAAATGTTTTTTTTAGTTCATTTTATAAATCTAAAAGTGTTTTCTTTGATTATGCTTTGAGCTGAGTCACTTTGGTTGCCTAGGAACCGGGTCATTTTTGGAAAGCGTTTGCGGTGTGGTGCGCTCAAGATAGACTGCTCGCTATTAAAACTGTTCGCGGCCAGCGCTTTCGTATCCTGAACACAAGGCAGCTATTTATCCTCTGAAGAAATGTGATCTATCAGTCAGTGTGACCAACATGTCAACACGTAGACAAGCTGAAATTATGCCCTTTAGGTCAACCGCTTACATTTTACCTCGTTCAGACGCAAAGGAATATACTCGTAACAGTAACAGGACACATGAAAACGATTTACCCGATATTTGTAGAAAAGAGGAAATATGATTTCACGAGATTCAACGTTCTATGAACATTTCATAGATCGCATTTATGATACAAATATTGAAAAGAGTGTGCCACCTTAGTTCAATGTATCATGGGAAGAACGGTGAAAATAAGTGCTATAAATTACGGGATTGGTTTGAATTTGCCCCTAAATTAATCATCGAGCCTTTATAAGCTGAAATGTACAGAAACCGCTCCGTATACGGTCAGTACACGAGCGTTTAGGGAGGAATATAGATGATTTAAAGGAGGTGTCGAGTTATCACAACTTCTTTAAACTCTGGTGTCGATTTCCAATCGCTAAAAATTCAGGGGGTGTATTGTTATCATATTTTCCTCTACCCAGACCCATAAAAGTACGTATATCTTCGCTTAATGTGGATCTTTCGCGGAGAAATTTGGTATGCGTGTAGAAGATACATAAATGGTTTTATTTAAACGCAATAAATGACGAATAGTCAGGTTGTTTGACAAAAAATTAGTGACAAACCTAAAAAACAAGCAAAGTCACTCACTCCTAGAGCTAGAACTCGCTCATTTTGCTTAGATGTTACCCTCTACTTTTATTTCCTAAAAGAAGAACCATTTATCTCGACAGCGATACTAAAATTTGAAATGAAAACGATTATTTAGGTTAACAAATCAGTCAAAAACTTGCACCACCGTTAGTTCCGTATCGAAAAAATCGATCAGGTGTCCACGAACCATCTGGTGTCAGCGTGGCACGTTATACCCTGTGGGAAGGATACAACTTGCCTGAACACCCAGTCTTATACGTATCCGACCTCTACCAGAAGATAACGGATGATACCATGAACTCCAGAAGAAAACAGTTTTACATGTTGCTGAATATATAAACATGACGAAGTACTCTATTAAAGGGAAATAATGAGAAGAGCGAAAAGTGACGACACAGATCAGCCTGAGCTGAATACACAGACTGACATGGATTGAAATTTTCTGGTTTTGAATTTGTTTTCGTATATATCGAACTAAAGGTCTGGTACAACTAATCACATCATGAAATTGACAATCATTCTGCTCAAAATCTTTCAAAATCACTCCATCAGAGCTCCAAACATTCACTCCAATCGCACTAAAACACTCAAAGATTGTTGAAAAAATTGTTTATTTGACTGCACACTTTCATGATATTATTGGCTGGTTTTGAAGCCTCTGTTAGCCTCTGCTTTGTCCATGAAGACACAAATGAAACAAAGTACGTACATTTTATAAAAGGGAGGTACAAAATAATCGTTTTTTTTCGTCCTATTTGATGAAATAATCGATAATGTTTTACATTCATTGAAAATTATTTAAAATTCGCTACACACACTCATTCAATTTGATTCCTTATTCATTCAAAAATCATTTATATTGCTAATTTCACGATGTTTTAACTGTACCGCTATTCTTATGAATACATTTGGGATTAAAAACGTATAAAATCTTTACTTCGTCTAAAAAGATGCAAATCGTCTGTTGTGAATCGTGTGTACAGTCAACAACATCATGAAATTGACAAGGTGAATGATTTTGGAATGATTTAGGAATGAAATTGATCGAGTGTGTGGAGCGAGTTTTGAGTGAATTTAATGGGAGGTAATCCTATATCGCAAATTTTGTTCAGGATGAACAAAATTAGCAATATTGATTACCTCCCTTTTATTACAAATGCATACAAGTTCTTTTCATAGCTTCCTATTTCTTCAAGTACCTATGAGACGCCAACAATTACAATTATGTCAGTGAAATTGCGATTTTTCTCTATCAAAATCTATCTTGAATGACTTTATTGATTCTATATTTTTTAATGCGTTTGAGCGTTTTTGAATGGTTTGAGTGAGTGTTTGAAATGAATGAATGGAGCGCTGGGTGAGCGATTTTGAATGGTTTTGATTGAGATGAATGTCGATTTCATGATGCTACTAACTGTAGATGCTTTACAAGATTTTTTACAAGACATTCCGTGTTTTGAGAAAAAAAAATCACGAACGGTGCATCTTGATCCAGAAATCACATCAACTGTTCTGAGGTACACACTGTTTGCATATAGTACTCCGCTTGGCATGCATGTTTAAGTGCAAACCGTGTGCACTGTTTTGTTATCCTGAACGCAGGGCAAGAAAATACATGTATCATTATGTGCTTGGTTAAATGGTATTATGGAAGCAGTATCTTCTGTAATAATTTGTCTTTAAAACAGCAACAATAATTCTTTCCGCGAACCTTTTCCGCTTTACAGTTAGTTACATCAAGAATCTAAATTGCTCACTCAGCGCTCCATTGACTCGAATCACTAACTCAAACCATTGATAAACGTTCTAAATTCATTAATCATTCTAGATCAACACCTAAATTCAAAATAATAAAATGCGTATAGAATTCCACGAATCCATTTACTTTATTGATTTTGGAAGCGTTTAATTGGTCCAGAAAGTCATTAAAAGTCGTTTATAGACCTTGTATGCATATTTCATTAAAGAGAGGTAATAAATACCGCTAATATTGTTCATCAAATTTAGCGATATTGAATTACACCCCTTTAATATCATTCAAACCTTACTCCTCACCCTTATTCAATTATCATTCATCTTGTCAATTTCATGATGTACTTAACTGTACACCAAGTGTTGTAGAATCCCTTAATTTAAATGGTTACATATTTGCTATGTACTGATACCACTTTTTTTAAAGCATTTGTGAAGATTCTTTTCGACTGATGCGCATTGTATCCGTGTTATTTAAATTCATATAAATAGCTTAAATATATGAGGTTTCTGGGGGTATATGATCTCCTCGAGCGACGGGGTATCGAATCGATAGCTCTCCAACAAGTATTTCGTTCGAAATCCTTCGTACGTCACGATGGGATTATATTTGCGCTAATCCGCATACTGTATACAGTCCACACGAGTACAAGTGCTTTTCACATAAACGAGTACTGTTCATGAACATACAGTTAACAACATCGTGTAATTGACAAGGTGAATGATTTTGGAATGATCTAGGAATGAAATTGAATGAGTGTGTCGAACGAGTTTTGAGTGAATTTAAAGGGAGGAAATCCTATATCACAAATTTTGTTCAGAATGAACAAAATTAGCGACATTGATCACCTCTCTTTAATAAAATATGCATACACGTTCTATTGATAGTTTTCTATTCATTCAAGAAACTATTACACGCTTACAATTTGAATTATATAAGGTAAAATCGCGATTTTTCTCTATCCAAATTCGAATGACGTTGTTGATGCTATATTTTTCAGTGGTTTGAGCGTTTTTGAATGGTTTGAGTGAGTGTTTTGAATGAATGAATGGAGCGCTGAGTGAGCGATTTAGAATGGTTGTGATTTAGGCGAATGTTAATTTCACGATGTAACTAACTGTAATTACAACGAACAATAAAATAAAGAAAAAAAGGAAAGTCTTTCAATATTATGAATTTGGCTTTTTGAGAAAAGTGAACCCTACCAAACTTCCGTATCTTGTAATCAAAATCAGATCAGTATACCTGTATGGCCACTTTTAAACGAATTAACATATGTGTGTCAAGATTCATGTAAAGACGTATTGACCCTATTTCAAACACGTAATATTTACCAGTAAGAAGTAGTATGGCCAGCTAAATCAGATATTAAATTGGAGTTATTGATGAGCACGAGAAGTAACACAGCATAAAACACACCATAGTATACCTGTCTAGCTATTTTTTTTCAAAAGTGAAAAAGTTTTCTCAAACCCAAACATTCATTGATAGGTGAGTAAAACTGGTCCATGTGTGAACAGAAACTAGACTAAATTACAGTTAGTTACATCGTGAAATTGACATTCATCTCAATCAAAACCTTTCTAAATTGCTCACTCAGCGCCCCATTCATTCATTCATTCCAAACACTCACTCAAAACATCAAAAATCGCTCAAAATAACTTAGAAATGTAAGATTAACTACCTTCCAAACTATCTACCAAACTTCAGTATCTTGTAATCAAAATCAGATCTTATACCTGTATGGTCACTTTTAAACGAATTAACATATGTGTGTCATGAACCCTAAACAAATAAAAACCGATTGGTGGTGTAAATGTTAAATGCTTTCCATAAAAGCACCAAAAGCTTGCTTGAAATAGACTATGCAATTCAGTGTTGTTATAGAGAGCAAAGTAGATTTCTCGAAACTTTTTGTTTATTCGACGAATCCATTTGAAAATGTTTATAAAATACTGAGAAAATGTGCATGATTTTTTCTCAACTAATCTGAATATTGTCAGAACTTTTTTTTTTGAAACTTACCGAATTTAGATTGTTTTCTACCTTTCTATAACATTTATATTTAAAGAGCGACCTCTGGATGGCCTTCTTGCTCTTATTCATTCTGAAATAAATTTACTATAAAATGGTGCCATAAAGGAAGGAGTAAGATCGCCGTCGAAAAGTCGTTGATACAAAATCGTCTTCCACAAATCTGAACGACGGGCGCCGGCGATATCAGCGCAAAATATGTTTTGCAGTCATATCAAACTGCCGACGTAACAATGTCCTATTTCTTTGCAAGTGATGCTACGGATAGATGATCCTAAACGTAGCTTTCTGATGATATGCCGGCGAGTTGTCATCGACTACAGTTAAAGACATCGTGAAATTGACAATATGAATACTTTTGGAATAGTTTTGGAAAGAAATTGATTTAGTGTGGGAAGCGAGTTTTGACTCTAAATAAAGAGAGGTAATCCAATATCGCGAGAAAAATCGCGATTTCACTAACATAATTCAAATCGTAATCGTTCGCATAGGTTCTTGAAGAAATAGGAAGCTTTGTATAGAACTTTATGCATTTTTATTAAAGGGAGGTAATCAATATCGCTAATTTTGTTCATTCTGAACATAATTTGCGATAAAGGATTACCTCCCATTTAACTCACTCAAAACTCACTCCTCACACTCATTCAATTTCATTCCTAAATCATTCCAAAATCATTCACCTTGTCAATTTCACCTTGTAGTTAACTGTATTGTATGAAACAAAGTTAAAATTCTATAGTATAAGGGTTATACAAAAGATTATCGAGCGATTGCCACTTATGTTACTTGTTTCACCTCAAATAAGATACTACGACAGTTTTATATCAGATTACTACTACGAAAAAGGAATATTGACTTGCGTAATGGATTAACAAAAGCTAGCAAATGGCGCTTTGCTTTGCTTCGTGCATACCTTTTTTCATCTTCAACGTAAGACAGACCTGATCTTGATGTATTTTTCTAAAACGTATCAAGTAAAACTTGTATGTTGTTTACCCTTGTTTCTATCAGTAACTTCTAACAACGTTCTTTCTTTTAAGGTTATCCGTTCATTTACTGTGGTACATTTCATTTGTAGATTTACATGCTCGTGTATATATATACATATTAAGTAAATGCTTTTTGAAAATAAAATTTTTAAAACATAATACACATTATGTATTACTTTTATCATATTCATTATCTTGTTGTACCCTATTTCCCCGAGTGACCATATTTCCGTGAATTGCCGATTAGAGTTACTTACTGTATCTTAAGGAATGTTTTCAATACATTTTGATTAAAGATGTAGAATAATGAATATCTATGAAAGAAATTATTTTAAATTACCAAAGATCACATGAAATCAGCAAAACTCAAAAATCCTTTAAAATTCCTTATTTCTTAGTATTTGTGCTGTGTTGGGAAACTGTAAATCTTAAAATGAAGGCCCATTGTATCTGTTATTTTCATACCTCAATTAGAAATAATTATGTGACCTATGGCGAAAATTTTGAGGCTATACTTTACTCCAGAAGTGTTTAAGGAACACAACTTTAACCAAGGATTCACCGAAATATGAGCACTGTGGGTTTTAATGGGTGTTTTATGAATGTTCAAATTACTTTAAACAAAAGAAAGAATTCACCTTGAATGTTTGAGGCTACTTTAACAATTGCATGATAATTTAAAAAGGACAAGTTTGAAACAAGGTCTCTTGATTTTAAAATTTTGACACTGTTCTAATGAACAATCACGGGAATATGGTACATGTACACCAGGATATAAGTTGTTCAAAAAATAATATTTTTGGACAAAGAACACATACAATTGATAAAATGAATGGTGTTGCCAAGACTTTCTTAAGAAAGAAACTTAATCAATTGTATAAGGTAGTTTTAAATGATATCAAACGTAGATAATGAAATAACGCCAATTTCATTACATTATGGGATATTCTTTTTTCTCCATGTCCAGAATGCAGGAACTTTTATATGAAAAGTGATTCGTGAGTCGCCAAAGACTTGTCTGACGCCCTAAATGTACAGTGTGTGCAAGCAGTAGAAAATGTGGAAAATTTCTGCGAATTTTGGAACGTTTAGAGTTAGTCAAGTTAATTGCTGTAAAGCTTATAAACGAGTACTGAGCGAGAGATTTTATGCGTTTTAAGCTCATTTCATAATCTCAATCTTTTTCAAAACAAATCGATATTTAGAGAACTTATTGACTCACCGGTTAAGTTCACCGTCAACGCAAAAGACAAAAATATAATGAGTACCAATATACATTACCAACCTTACGTTAAGGTTGACAATACGTTGTAAACAGTGTTTTGTAAATTAACTCCCGCTTTGCACGTGCACCTCGGTGCAAAGCGGGATAAAATTTGAAAGAGTTTGCACCGTTTTGTCATCCTGAACGTTTCATTTGCGAAAAGTACAAAACATTTTGTGCAATTATTTTTTTTAATCTGGTCAATTCATTTTTGTGACAGTTTGAAGGGAAAGGCTTATTGAATGTGTATGTTTATCTAGGCGTTACTTTGTTTAAGATGGGATGATGTAGTTTCAGGGGGTATTGGAACACAAAGTTTACCTGTCACTCATTAATTTTCGTTTCCTTTCGGTTATACCCGCGAGGTCACTATCAGAATTTTACATTGAGATCAAATAAAAAATGCAATTGTAAGAATTGGGTCTATAGCGCAGAGGTCTAAACCGTTCGGCAATTAGTATTAATAATCTCACAGACATGGTTCGAACCCGACCAGAGTCGGATGTAGTAAATTCATTCTCCAAATTGGTTTAACTTTAATCTTATAATTGTAAAATAAAAAAAAAAAAAAAAAACAATTTTATTGTCTCTTTAATTTCTTGATTATAATATTTGTATTGACAGTTTTTTATTCTTTATCAAATGTCTCTCTTCTTTAATTCCATGGAACTAACAAGCTGTTGTGGCCTTTTTCAAGCTGAGGTCTCGAGGTTTTAGATCGTCAAGTTTGTTTTTTTTCTCTGAAGTAGCGACTGAATTGAATTATTTTCTTTCGTTCATAAGATTAAATGCTAATTATGTTATTATTTTTTTTATACATTTCATTGCTTGTCGTTTCTTCTGTTAATTATTTTCTAAAAAAATGAGTAAACTGTGCCCTGTCTTTTATATTATATTTTTCATAAGATCTAAAAGGTCTTAAAAGTACCATCGTATTAAAAGAAGAAAAGAAAAGAAAAGAAAAGGACGGGAGGGAGTTTCGATCCCGGACCCTTACATTTCTAGTCATTTCAAGTCTCTGACCTTACACCTATAGCTATATCTAGTCATTTAAAACAACAGGGTTGAATTTCTCATTTTAGAGTAACTTTTATTTATTTTTAATCTATATGAGGAAGTGGGTTCCGAATATCAATGAAGGTCAACAGGAATAATAAATGAGCGACAAGTCAATACTGTTTCAAAATATCCAAATATCCGCGAAAAAAAGTGTATGTTTTAAACCATACACATGCAAACATATTGTGAAAAATTCAACAAAGCTTTCCACGCATATTTTGGAAATATGAACATTTTTCCGAAGGTGGTTTATGTTTTCGAAGAAATAAAAAAAACTGATTATTACGCCGACCATTAACAACATTGATGTGCTAAATTAACAAGTAATCATAGTTTTAGATATGCAGAACATCAATATGTAATATAATTTCTAGTAAGAGCAAAACTAACTGACCGATCGAGGTTTTATTTTAAATGCTCCTCGATGAACTTTTTTCTTTGGAGGCAAGGATGTATATTTAGGTGGCAAAGAACAGCCGCCTCCCGAACCGGAAGTGGGTTTTCGTTTATTTTACGGCTCTTTTTGCGCGTTGTTTAAAAAGACCGGTTTTCGTAAGGTTCTGCTTATGGAAATAACGTAGAAAAATGATGGTAAAATTTCATAATTTAGCTTCTTTTCAACATTTGATATCAACTGAATGACTGGATCATTAAATTTAACAATAAAAATGCCTTACAAGCCTCATTCAATTAAGAGAGGTCACTGTAAAATAACGAAAAACTTTCTTATTTGCATGGAAAGGTATGCTGATTTTTTTACCAAATAAAGGAAAAATATGGAGTTTAAACATATCGGAAAACAAGAAAAATTCATTGGGTAATTTTTTTAAAAAATAGATTTTGGTGGCATTTTTACCCTGTAAAATTACAAAAATTATTGCATTTTTAACTTATGAAGGCAAATTGTGCAAATGCAATTGATCAAAGAGAAATTTTCTTGGCAACAGTCATTATGTACTTGTATAAATGTCTATCAAAATGTATTTGTTTATAGCTATAAGCTAGTGCTTAGTTTATACCGGACCTAAAACGAATATATAAACGTTTTACTGAAAATGGCCAATACCACTCAAGGGCAGATAACTCTAGCATGAAAACGAGCATGGAAAGGCACCTTCAAATTTTGATTTAATGACTAGACAATGTTAATCTACAACATATGTGAACAAGAAAAAAATTCATTGGGTGGAAAAAATTGACGCCATGTGTCCATTGCTACCTTAAATGAAATTGAAATTTATTTTCAGTACAGTTAGTTACATCGTGAAATTGACATTCACCTCAATCAAAACCATTCTAAATCGCTCACTCAACACTCCAATCATTCATTCAAAACAATCACTCATACCATTCAAAAACGCTCAAACCCATTGAAAAATATAGAATCAACAAGGTCATTCAAAGAAAATTTTGATAGATAAAAATCGCGATTTCACTGACATAATTCAAATTACAAACGTCTCATAGGTTCTTGAAGAAATAGGAAGCTATGTATAAAACTTGTTTGTATTTTTTTTATTAAAGGGAGGTAATCATTATCGCAAATTTTGTTCATCCTGAACAAAATTTTCGATATAGGATTACCTCCCATTAAATTCACTCAAAACTCGCTCCACACACTCAATCAATTTCATTCCTTAATCATTCCGAAATCATTCACATTGTCAATTTCACGATGTTATTAACTGTATAAGAGATCAACTATAGTACAACTAAAATCAACAAAGAAAAGTGTATGTATCCAAGAATTTTTAGTCAATTTGATTGGTTTGAAATACAGTACCCCCCTTAATTTAATTCAGTCACTCGATTTGGTCAATATATTGTTACTTCCCTTGATATCTTAGGCAACAAGAGAGAAGTCTTTGTAACTCTGATACACAAGGTAACACCAATGGTGGAAGGAGGGTGTCTGTTTCTTGGGTTTAAGCTACAACTCGGGGGTGTCATTTTATACAATTACAAAATTTTGGCCAAATTTCCAGGTGAAAATGAAAAAAAGACTGAACATCTCACGCCCTTTGGATACGTCATTATACAGACAGTTTTCAATTAAAATCACGTTTTTTTTCAAATAACCCATATTTCTATATGCACCATTAAATGTTAATATTATTTTTAACTCTGATTGTCACGGAAGATTAGATGGCTTATTACTTAGTAAAAAGGGCAATTTCCGATTGATTTTGCAGCCTGTAGATTTCTGTGATTATACATAAGATTCGAACCTATTTATTTTCCATTGGTTTGGAAACAATATCCTTAATATTAAATTACCCCCTACAGTACCCAAAAAACATCCCGATCCCTCGATTCTGTAGTTTACCGTAGAATTCACAAGTACTCTCGCCAAATCAATGATAAAACTCTCTGTAACCGAACTCGGGAATTCTTGGCCAAAAAGCAGACACTACAACTCCCGAATACATACAACTCTTCGCATAATAACAGTTATTTGAAACCAGGGAATATTGAAATATTCAATGAGCCTTTGATAACGTAGTTACAATTCTAATTGAATTACGTTTTCGCACGCACCCACGCACACACTCGCGCTCACACACACATTACATTTCGTATAAGGATTAGAAATAAAGAGAGAAGAAATGAATTCTGATAAATTGAAATTCTCCTTCTTCTATATCATTATTTTTTCTAAGTTTCATCAGGTTTTACTAATGTAAAACGAATGGAATCAGAAAAAGAGTAGAGAATTTCTTAACGTTTCTACAATAAAGAGAGAACAGACAACAAACATTGCAGATAGTGAAAGAGAGGGAAACTTGTGAAGGAGAGAAATCGCTTTTTTCCCTATTTCTCTTTTTCGAGCAATGTTCAACTATCGGAATGAAGGCTCCCTTGTTTACCTACAAGGATATAACCCGGGCTCGAAATTTCCTTTTCGTTGATGGGTTATGCCTACCCTGCGTTAGGATAACGATCCAAAAGTGTGCACCTTTAGTTTAGAACACTTATTACATTCGCTTACATCGAAATGCAGGATACCAATTATCCTTCAATCGCTTGAGATTCATAATTCTGAACGCATGGCAAGATTTTACTGCCTCCTTCATGACCATTACCAAACTCTGCGTGCGGGATGCAAACGACGTTTACAAACGTTAAGAAAGTGTATGATCCCGCTAAGCGGTCTTACGTTTCTTAAATGTTTCGCAAACGTTTTTTTGATCTTGCATGGTAACCCTGTGTGCAGGATGGCAAACGTACGATTGTTTGGAGAAATGTCATACCGCTTCGCACGTGCAACTTCATATGACGTTTGTTTTGATAGGAGAATACTCATGTAAGGTTTTGCTTTTTTGACTGCTAGACAGTATAGCGCGTTTTATTGACTTGAATCTGACCCCTGTTATTAAGATGAATAAAAATCTGACTATTCCTACACAGCTTTGCACGTACTTTCATAGGAATGAATGACAAACGGTATTGAATGCAATATATTATTTATCTTAAATGACCTGGCACTCATTAACTTCCGTCAGTGCTCGAGTATATTCGCAGCGTAAAATTATGTTTTACCGATTATTCATTCTTTCTCACATAAAATAAAAAAGTCGCTGTAGAACATTGGTTACAAACGCCTTCCCGTTGCGTGCTAGCTTGTCGGGTCGAGTTCGATACCCGCCAGGATACACATTTTAAATCTTGTGATTATTATTGATTAATATTTTGATTTTGTCATTTATTTCTTACTTAAACATTTTTATTTATTTCTTTGTTATTCGTTTTTGTCAGTTGCAATTATTTTTTGTTTTAATTCTCATATAATGCAATTTTGGTTGTTGCACCAACCAAGACTCATGTATCGCCCGATGAAAAGAGTTTCATACCCCAATGAAAATAACATTTTTTTTAGTAAGCTTGCACTTAAAATTAGTCGCAATAGAAATTTCATTTTCTTTATGATATTGACTTCAGCTTAATGACTTAGCCGGAGATAAGGTTGTTGTTAGTCCTCTTGTAACTGACACACCTAGTGTAGGTCAAACAGATGATCCTATTTTGCAGGAAATACCTGATTTGTACCCTTCATGTGCAGTAACTCGGGGTATGGCTAAAAAGGCTTCCTTTAAAAACTCAAATGATATTGACTTAACTGATACTTTTGTTGGTCAATATTTCAATGACGAGATTAAAAAGTCTTTTAATCTTAGTCTGACTGATACTCAGACAGACTCGTCAAAATTTTGTCAGTCATCTCCAAGGTCAAATGACCAAGGTCATGAAACGCATTCAAAGTCAAAGTTAATCCAGGAACAGCAAAATGATCCTGAGATTTCAAAGTTAATTGATAGGGCATTACCCGAAAAGAAATGTTGCAGAATCCTGTTGGTTACTTTAAAAAGAATGATATTCTGATGAGAAAATGGCGACCATTTGATGTCCCAGCTGATGATGACTGGGCTGTTCATCACCAATTCGTTGTTCCAAAGTCATATCGCCATGAAATACTTAGTATAGCCCATGAAAGTCCAATGTCTGGTCATTTAGGTGTAAACCAGACTTATCACAAGATTATGACTCATTTCTTTTGGCCTGGACTTAAATCGGATGTTTCCAAATATTGTAAAAGTTGCCAAAATGGTAGGGAAACCTAACCAAGCTATTCCAAAAGCAAGGTTACAATCCATTCCAGCTTTCAGTCAGATAATAATAGACTGCGTTGGTCCTTAAACGAAAACTAAGTCAGGTTCTGAATATTTGTTGATATTTATGTGTGCTTCTACTCGCTTTCCAGAAGCAATTCCTTTAAGAAACATTAAGGCAAAGTCAATTATTAAGGCTCTTATCAAATTCTTTACATTTGTTGGCCTTCCAAAATCAGTTCAGTCTGATCAAGGATCAAACTTCATGTCAGGCATATTCCAACAGATTATGCATGAATTAGGTATTAAGCAATATCGGTCATCTGCTTATCACCCTGAAAGTCAAGGTGCTTAAGAAGGATTTCATCCGACCCTAAAAAATATGATAAGGTCATATTGTTTTGATACTGAGAATTGGGATGAAGGTATTTATTTGCTATTATTTGCAGCCAGAGAATCTGTTTGAGAATCTCTTGGCTTTAGTCCCTTTGAGTTAGTTTTTAGTCCTTCTGTTCGTGGGCCATTAACACTATTAAAAGAGAAATTTCTTGCTGATGATGAAACACTCTTGAGCTTGTTACAGTATGTTTCTGACTTTAGAAATAAACTGTCTAGGGCATGTAAGGTTGCAAGGTCAAAATCATCTCAGAGTAAAATGAAGGCAAGATATGACAAGCATAGTGTTGATAGGAAATTTGAACCAGGTGATAAAGTCCTTGCTCTTTTGCCAATACCTGGCCGACCCTTACAGGCAAGATATTATGGCCCATATACTATTGATGAGAAAACCAGTGATTTGAATTATATTATCAATGCTCCTGGAAGGCGTATAAATAAACAAATGTGTCATGTAAACATGTTAAAACAGTATTTTGACAGAGATAGCTCTATTTCAGAACCAGTTACAGTTGTAAACACTGTCCCACAAGAATCAAATGTGATTGAATCAGAAGTTAGTTCAGACTTTAGTGAAAAATCTGTTCCTGGTCCACCTAAACTTGAGAACTCTGAAATACTAAAGAACCTTGACGACAAACTACTAAAAAGCAACTGATGCGATTTCTTGGTATGGCTGGCTACTATAGACATTTTTGTAAAAGATTTTCTATAATAGCTGAACCTGTAACAAACTTATTAAAGAAAAACGTTAAGTTCAAATGAAACGATAATTGTCAAGTTGCCTGTGATCGCTTGAAAGTCATACTAAAGAGCACACCAGTTCTTTTAGCACCTGATTTTGACAACTGTTTCAAAGTAGCTGTTAATGCAAGTGATATGGGTATTGGTGCTGTTCTTTTGCAAGAAGGCGATGACGGTATTGATCATCCAGTTTGTTATTTGCCTAAAAAAATAAACAAACATCAGAAAAACTACTCCACCATTGAAAAAGAATGTCTTGCTCTGATATTAGCAATCCAGCATTTTGAAGTTTATTTAACATCTGCAACTTGTCCTATTGTTGTATTCAGTGATCACAATCCCTTAAGTTTTCTTCACAAACTTAAGAATAAGAACCGGAGATTAATGAGGTGGAGTTTGTCACTTCAAAAATTTGATCTTGATGTAAGACACATTAAAGGAAAAGACAACATTTTACCAGATGCGCTGTCAAGAGTCTTAAATGTTGAATTGTCTTATCTTTAATACTTAAATTGCATTTAACAATAACATTTCACTATTTTTTGTATATATGTATGTATATTCTTTATTTTTCCACCACAGGGGCGAGCTTTGAACAGAAAACAATGAACAAAATAATACAAATAATTAAATCGAACAGTAGCACACATACGTACACACCAACATACGCACGCACGAACGCACCTAAATGCATCCTCACTCACCTACACACACTCACACAGAGATCCATACAAACATATGCATATATAAAGTGAATATAGTGAATAAGCATTCCTCTAGAACGTTCGAAAGTGAATAAAAGGACTGCTTGATCATTCATTCTAGATATAGAAATTGAGTAATATGAAAGCATCTCGAAACAACCTTGCAATGAAATCGAAAATCAAGGATTGATTGCCCAGAAATACGGACGGGTGGATGGGTGGATGGATGGGTGGGTGGATGAATAGAAGAATGGAAGGACTGTAGACGAATTGACCGACTGGTAGAAAAAGGATCACTAATGTTTGGATTTATATCATAAATAAAGTCTGCACATTAGCACAGGTTTGGTATGATATGTATAAATATCTCAAGAGTTCTCATCGATATTTGTGCTAATATTTCTAAAGCTGAAAAACAGGCCCACCAATCTACTATGTAATTCAAACAATAAGTTTCTTATATTTTGGGTCATACAGCATTCGAAAACTACGTGAGAACATATAGACGAAGAGATTTTCGTATTACAGTTTGGACATGACCTGGTGAAGAAATCACTATAAAATCTCACCAAAAATCTTGCGCTTTGTTTACATTGATAAGATAATACAGTAGATGATGAAGATTTACTTATTTCTCAAAGTTCACATTCCATAGAAAGTGTTGGTTTAATAGGTAAAAAACTTTTTATCTGATAGTCATTTTGTACCCTTGTTAACCAATCGCTTTCTGCCCTCGAGGAAATTGCGTGTCGAATTATGGTTTTCCACTGAGTTTTGGCGGTAAAAAATGTGTTTGATATATAGCTCGAAAGGTAAGACTCAAGATTGTATTTTCTCAAAATACTAGTAATATCTTGAATAAAGCCGTATTGCTTTTTTGATTTATATTGATAAAACGCGAGTAATCGATAATTGAATATCTTTTTGTAAATGTAACCAAACGACACATTTGGCCTAAAAAGAGTAGTTTTCTATAATCTATATCAAACTCAATTGGAGTAATTCCAATAAGGCTTAAACAAATATCAGTTCTTGTATAAACAGGAAAATTTTGCATGTATTTGATACAAAATTTGTGTGATTTTTCGATTTGTAATATGTTAGATTTATTCAGCTCTCGGGAGAACTATTGACCTGTATATCTTAACAGACGTGGAAGGTAGTTAACCATTTTCATGTATGCCTACATTGATTAATCCAAGTATAGTACGTTTTAGTTTACGACATGACTTGTCGATATTTACAGAAATATTCATGTATTTGCTACATGTGATGCCCAAGTGAGTGTAGTTATCATCTTCCGCTATAACATTTCCGCCTAAAAGCCAGATTCGATTGACATTCTTTGACTTTGGTTCATTAAAAACAGAAATTGCGCATTTACTCGGGTTATATAAGTATCTCCACTTACACGAATATTCAAAGCATATGTTCAGCATTTTCTCTAAACCTTCCATGCTAAGAGATACTAGGACCATATCGTCTGCTACGCTTAAGGAACTAGTATCGGTCCCGGCTATACAAAGGCCATAACCAGACAATTCTAAACTCTTAATCAAACCATCAATGTATGTATATATGTTTGCATGTATATCTCTTCTTTCAATTCTTTTGGTAAAATTGTTTGTATTTTCATGCTAGATGTGCTGCAATGTTTCAGCGAATCATGATATTATCAATTTGCGAAGTATATTATCATTGTATATGCTAAAGATAATGCAAAAAGAAATATTTATTTCATTAACCTTACTTTTTTCTTTCAAGGGGGAAAGTGTTATGCATGTATGAATGTAAAATTTATAATGGTTATCCTGTGTCTATTTTTAGAATAAGCCTGGGAAATTTCCAATCTCTTGACACTGTTGGGTAAACATGTATGTAGAAGATTTCAGATCTTTCCATAAAGGACTTTTAGAAATTGATTCAGACTCTAGAGTCTTCTTATGTTCTATGTTATTCTAGATTGTTCTATGGTATTACATAGAGGGATTTCTACAGCATTCTTGGTTCACTTGGTTTAGACTAATGGTTCCATTTAGTAGTACTGTGTTAAACTAAAATGGGATTTCTCGTTATCTTAAAATTGTGTTTAAAAGTGTTTAATTTCAAATTCGGATATTATTGGACTTATTATTATTTGTGGACCAGGAACTTAATACAATTGGATCTAAAATTAAAAACTTTAGGATGTAACATTCAAGGTATTGTAATTTGTTTTTTGTATTAATTTCATATTGTCAATAATTCTGGTATTATTGTCAATAAATATATATAATTGTTAATTGTAAAGTTTGTTGCTGGCCTCTTTATTCTTGTTACATTTACACGTAACACTTGTGCGTTACGGGATGTCGCGATACAAAACAAGAGGACCATGATGGTCCTATATCGCTCACCTGAGTCAGTCAACTCATAATATGTAAACCATTTTTTTAAATACCAGAAATTGTTTGATGTACATTTGGGTTGGTTTTGAAAAAAAAAATGCCCTACTGCAATTTGATTTTTTTTATTTGCGTAAATGTTCAACCTATCTGTTACCATGGCAACCAGAGTTGTTGAGGAAATTGAATCCTCTTAGCAACGTTAGTCGTCCAACACCCTAAGAACATCCTTGAAATGTTGAAGTTTGTTTGGCCTAATGGTTAAGAAGATATATCCTTTCTTATATTTAGACAATATTCACCTAATTTTTAGCCTTTCCATTACCATGGAAACCAGAGTTTTTGATGAAATTAAATTATTTCAACAAATTTTGAAAAAAACTCACCCAAGAAACATCTCTGCAAATGTTCAGAATGATTGTAATTGTGGTTAAGAAGGGGAAGAATTTTTTCTTTGAGTTTCGGCCTCTCTGTTACCATGGCAACCAGAGTTTTTGATACATTTAAATTCTTTTAACAACTTTTAAAGGGCTTCACCCAAGGATCACGCCTGCCAAGTTTCAGATTTATTTGCGCAGTGATTAAAGAGATGTTTAAAGAAATTTTTGACTGACGGACAGACGGACGGACGACGAACAGTGAGAGATCACAATAGATCACCTTGAGTACTTTCAGCTCAGGTGAGTTTAAATGGGTGCAAATGGTAAAATATAAACAAGAGCCACTAGAGGACCAGTATCGTTCCACTGGCACTTAATGCCTAACAGATTTATTACAATTTATTAATAAATTGCATAAAAAGTATTTAGCTAAGCCATAATCTATTTCTAAGTGTATAATTGTAAATGCAAGAAATGAATAAATCTATAGTAATAAGTCAACAAACAATCGTACACAAAAGTTCCTATATTCCCTAACAAAGAATATCATTTCAAAGTGGTGCATAGAAACACGTTAAGTTCGATGTAATGAAAGTTGCATGGCATCTGTCTTGCCATGACAAAGTTTCATAAACACCGCAAAATCAAGGAGAGGTCTTTCCAAAGAACAGTCCTGTCATCACACATTTACAGCCAAAATCCTTTTCAAAGAATATTTTTTTTATATTTTATTATTTTATGACTAATTTTGTAGAACCAAGATGATTAAAAGTAAGATTACGAAAGAGAAATTTCCAATTATCACCAGCGCAAACAGGATTTCAAAAAATCTGAGAGAGCATGCCCTATGCATAATTCCTGCAAAACTTGGATGAATTCTGACCGGTAGTTTTGAAGAAGACGATTTTCTTATATTTCACTATAAGGGGCCCTTTTTTGATGACACGAAAGCCCGTATCGCCCAAGAAAATAGCCTGATCAGGATTAAAAGAAGGAATATGAAAGAGCATGTCATAAGCATCATTTTTGTGAATTTGGTTGTATTCTGACAAATAGTTTCAAAGAAGAGGACTTTTCATATTTCCTCATATGAAACCATATTTCAGTGCCGCAGTAGCTCGTAAAACCCATGACACCGCCCGATCAAAATTTAATGAATAAATCGAAAAGAGTATATTCTAACACCATTCCTGTGACGTTTGGTTGAATTTTGAACGATAGTTCGGAGAGAAGATTTTTCTTTGTTTTTTATCATATGGGCGAATTCTTTTCAGTAACGCGGCAGCCAGTATAGCCGAAGTCATAATCCTGATCTGAATTTCACAAGATATATACAAGAGCATGTTCTAAGCATCATTCCTGTGAAGGTTGTTGAATTCTGATCAGTAGATTCAGAGAAAAATAGTTTAATGTTTCATCAAATGAGACCATTCTTCAGTGACGCGGCAGCCCGTAGAATTTTACGATCAATACCGATAGAGCATGTTCTAAGCATCATAATCGTCTCAATGGTAGTTTCTGAAAAGATTGTTTTTACATTTCATCATGTAGGACCATATTTCAGTAACGCAGCAGCACGTGAACTTTGTCAGCAGCCCGATATGAATTTCACGAATAAATCTGACAGACCACGTTCTAAGCATCATTCCTCTGAAGTCTGCTTGAATTCTGGATAGTAGTTTCAGCTAAGTAGATTTTTTTTTTGTATATTTATCAAAGGACTTCCGCGTCATCAAAAATTACCCATCAGAATTCAACTTTATTTTCATAGGAAGCCGCAGTCATAGCGCATGTGGTAGAGCGTCGGACTTTCAAAGTCCAGGGTTCGATCCCTGACGATGGCACTCATTCGTTCCAACTATATGTCTCTCACCAATGGATTTATGATCGTAGACCTTTGTGAGATATTAGTTGGAGGCTAGCTAAGGACTTGTACTGGGGAGAGAAATACCAGTAGTCCATTGTAAGGTGCTCCAGCCGCCGCAATATAGATGAAAAATGTTGAAAGCGACGTGAAACTCCATTCAATCAATCAATCAATTTTCACAGGATGCATTCTTGGGACATGCTTTTTCAGATTTCTTCGTTAAAGTCTGGGTAGAAATCATGCGTGCTATAGGCTACCGTGTCATCCAAAGATATGCCTTTTTGATCTTTTTGTAATTTTTTCAAACATCACTGAAATACTCCCCATGAAATACTGTCTTAGTTTTCTGTGTAAAACCCTTGTTGGAACTTGAGGCTCTCACGTCAGCAAAAAAGGTACTCAAAGGAAGAATAAAAAAAAAAGGAAGCCGTCTAAAACTTGGCAAAGGATATGAATGATTTTATGTAGGACTTTATAATAGTCAATAATTAAGGTTGATAGATGACCATGTATTTGACCCTTGACCATCTTTCTTAAATATTAAATTATTAGGACCAGGACCGTGTTTAGTCATAAATAGTGGTTGTAGTTGGTTGTCTTTGAGTCTGGAATTCTGATGAATCCTTTGCCCCGACCTTGACCTTTTATGATCTTTCTTGAATACAGAACTGTAAGGGCTAGGACTGCGTTAAGTCTATAGCAAAGGTTGGTAGACGATTGTCTTTGATTCTGGAACCATGTTGAACCCTTGACCCTGACCGTGACCTTCGACTCACTTTCGTGTCTTTGATATTGGCATCAATTTGAACCCTATACTCAGACCATAAACATTTATTTTCTTTCATATTTTTTTAATTAAAGGGTCTTAGTCGCTAAACAGGCAATGATAAAGATAGAAAGGTGTTTTAAATATGGCATTATACTGAACCCTTGACCTTTGACCTAATTTCTTGAAAGTTGAATTATAAGAGTTACACAGGATTAAATAAATAATAAAAGTTGCTAGATGATTGTCACTTATTCTTGCATCGATTGAACCCTTGATCCCAAAATTGACCTTTGATCCACCTTCTACATGATTGTGAAAGCGGTTTTATTAATAGGGTATCGAATGTTAAAACTATTCTTGATAATACCGGGTTTACTGATATATATGGAATAATCAATCAAATGTTAATCATAAATCATTCCCTTCGATCTATAAAAGGAGAATTCTAGATATATTCATCCAAAACTGGAGCTGTTCGATTAGAGAAGTCAATTCTACAAAGATTTATAAAAGCATTAAAGATTCATTCTTCATAGAAGAGTATATTACCTTATTACCTAGAAAACTTTTTAAATGTATTGCAAAAATTCGATTATCCTCAAACAATTTAAAAGTAGAAACGGGTCGTTACGGTGCACACCGAATGGAATATAATGAACGTATTTGTCCGTATTGTGACACAGGTGAAGCTGAAGATGAATACCATTTCATCCTCACTTGCTCATTTTGATTTGCGAAAAACCTATATAAAAAATATCTTAGAAACAAACCATCCATGTTTAAGTTAGTTGAGCTACTTAATAGCAATAATAAAATAATATTAATGAATCTAGCGAATTTTTTACAAATAGCCTTTCAACGAAGAATAATGTTCGAAAATGAATAATTCACTCTAATCTAGATGTTTTTTTTCTATTTTATGGAAAGCTAAATATTTGAAAAAAAGATAAATGTCAACAAAAAAAGTAATTTGTCATCAGTTCCTATGCTATAAACTTTATTCGATATATAATTTTCTCTCAAATTAATGTTTCTTTACCATACTTCATACAGATAACCAGGATTCGCTCTTATGAGAAGTGATATTCGTACATTTGTATGCAAACCACTGGTCAAATTAGCGAATTTCGTCTGTACATGCTTCTTATATTATCCTTAGTATTTGAAATGTATTTGTCAAGTTGTTTGTTTGTATATATGTTTGTTTGACCGTGTTGTTTTATTGTTCATCATTGTTGTCTAACAAGAAACTGTATAGTTTACGTTACTTCAATAAAACATCTATCTATCTATCTATCTATCTAAAATATAGAATTATCTAGTCAAGAACTTTAATTTGGTACTAATAATTGTTGAGGGATGATTGTTTTTTATCCTGGCATCCCGTAGGACCCTTAACCTTTCCATGACTTGTGACTACTTGACTAGGGTTAAGGACTGTACTTAATCAATAGTTAGATTTTCAGTTTCACATACCTTAATCTACTTTCTAAAAGCATTATTTACTTAAATTTTACTAAAAGCAAATTAATGTTTCCTCTAGATGTCTTGTGGAAATTTCATTGGGCGATACTTGACCCTCCTGTTTTTATTTTTTGTTGTGTTGTAGCGAAATGAAAATCCTTTTAAATTTATCAAATAAAAATGATATGTCTTCGGGTTATTTTCATTAAATTCGGTTTGTGAGGTTTTTGCAGTAGTTTTCGTCGAATTCGACTTCGCACCAAAATCGTTGTTACTATGGTTATTTGACACTAATTTTCATGCGATAAGGTATTCGTTAATATTTCAAATTAAAGTTCATTGTTTAATATTGATTGCAGAAGCATACAAGCTGAAGAATGTGATTTTAAGGAAAGTATAAGACACTTATTTTTTACCCATTTAAAAAGACAGTTTTCTGGACATTTGACGGGACGTTGATATATCCTTTGATTTGCGATATTTTCGCGGAAACGAAGGTTACAAAAAAATCAAACCCGAAGACATTATCTCAATTTCGGCATATGTAATCGGAAAAGTTTTTGTACAAAAGTCAATATTTTCAGTAACTACACTCGAAAGCAGCAAAGCAGAAGGCATTAACATAATATTATAATAGTTACACCTAATTGCATTTCTTACACTTGTATCTTCATATCAATCCACAACCACATACGTAGTTTTACGATGAAAATTGCATTTTCGGGATAAAACATTTGTAACCTTTATTCGTAAAAAATGAATAAAAATAAATTTTGTCCCTAAAAGGGGATCGGCCCCTTGACGACGTCATGACGTCAACCTTACGCATGAAGTCCCTTTTTTATGTTTGACATATGAAAGCGGACGCTTCAAAGAATTTTTTACAGCATTAGGCCAGACTTGCAAACATTTTGAAATTTGGACCTTGAATGACCCTCTATGTGTCCGTATTTACATTTATCATACTGGTATTGATTTAATACCCCTAAAACCATAAGGTTTCTAGAACTTCATTTTGAAAATTTTTGTTCTTTGTCAAAAGCCGTCGCCAAAGCATTGTTGTCTCCCAATAACAAGATGACAATACACTTAAACGAACTTCTACACGGTCATTTGGTTAGTGCTAAAAGGTTTTATTTTCTTTGGTATCTGAGTGGGAAGTTCTCGAATTGCACCAGAAAAATGATTCGGGGGGAAGCCAGAATTTACATCGACCATAAAATGTGAGGAAAGCAATTAATTTGGAATTCAAGGGTACCACTGATTTGAAAATTAGCATTAATGGGTTGGTATTTTTACGCTTTTATGCTTGTGTGAGAAACAAAATAACCACAAAGTTGTTTTCTTCAATAATTTAATTTCTGACTCACAAAATGTCACTTTTAGTATCAATTTTCGAGTATTTTTACACCGAAAATTTGAATTTCTTTGATGGTCGAAATGTCCAAAGCTGTGAGAGAATTACCAAGTATCCATATATAGAGATTTCAACCGCCGCATTATGACTGAAAACCGTTCAAAGCGACGTTTAATCGAATTCAAACACTCTCTTTATACACAGAATGTATGTTAGTAACTTGAGTGGCGTTGACATAAATTATCCGCTACAGGTACAATGATGGTCCTGTTCTACGATGCAGTATTTTAATTCAACAAGAGCACTACCTTTGGATACTTACGTTCGGCTGTTGAGTGATTGATAGAAAGAAATCTTATTTCCTTGGGGGGGGGGGGGGGGATTTTGAACTCAAGGCATGCCACAGAATACTAACAAATAGCTTAATAAGTTTAATCCGTGTAAAACAATTATAATTGTCGATAAATTTACAGGCACTTACTCTAGTTTTATGCAAAACCCTCGGGTTAAAATTGTCTATGTATCTTAAACACTGCAGAGATTAGTCTTAACGATTGGAAGTATAGCGAGCGCATATTAACTTGAACCTGACCTTTATGCAGAATAAATAATTAGGCACATGAATAAATTCCGAACATACTTCGGCATGTGACGATCAAGCATGGACATTCCGTTATACTGCAAAAATTACAGGTATGCGTGGAGTTAGTAGTTTACCTAAATACGGGGCGCCTAGTCATGTAGCAGACGATTCGATTTCAAAAACAATTATTTCGACTGAGAGAGGGTATTTCATTTCATTTCCATTCAAAACACATAAATTGCATTAAACAAATTTGAAAATATATATTTTTCTCACCCGCATCTAAGATTTTTGAATAAGAAACTCAATTTATGTTTTGATTCACTGGTTCATGAGGGTGACCAAATATCGCCGTTACAGTGAACAGCATGTGCGATAACAGGTTAAAAAAGCTAACACGTGCACTCCAACTTAACGTTTGGATTCCGCAGATGAGTCGTGTTTTGCCGAGGAGAAACGACCGGCCAGGTCTAGGTCAATATGCTTCCACTATACCTATTCATTAATAACAGAAGCTACAGAAGGTTTAAACAAACCTATCAGGTTATAGTTATCTAATACACACAATTCCTAAAGAATGATCAACAGCGATACTGCTAGCATTGAAACGGTATTGGCTGCGACCTGGAGGATCCTTGTGGCGCCCGATGAGTCGTCAAAGGTACAAGCGGGCGATACCTTCTTGGTGATGAGATGCATATTGTCTTTCATGAAGTTCGCCTTATCTACACCACATGTGGCACCAATGTACGTGTCGAGACACTCGGAAAGTATATCGTAGAGCCTGAAATGTAAATATTGCCCTTGCAGGTTTTTCTAATTTTTGTACTAGCCAAAATCAAAGAGATTGCTGACTGCAATAAAACGAGCAGAAGAAAAGAAAAAAGGGTTCTTATCCAATTTCGGCAGATTATTGTGAAATATCGGTAGATAATATGTATCAGCCCGATAAGGATACCCTCCATCAGTCAACAAAATATATTCTGATCGGATGAAAATGTCTTTTGTGGATAAAGTTAATTTCTCTATTTAATATATACTGAGAACTTTGAAAATCATTTCCTAAGTACCTAACGATGAATGTGAACCACATTTTACAATAATGATCCTTTCGATACCCTTTATCAGGTTACAAAATATGAAATCGAATGAAAAGAATGTCTTCAAGTGCCGGAGGTGATATCTCTACATATTTTACAGCGCACTTTGAAAGCATTTTCTCAGAGACTAGCAATCGGATATCAACCAAATTCAAATGGAATGATCCTAAGGTAATCCTTATTAAAGTAGAACAAGAGGACCAAGATGGTCCTAGATCGCTCACCTGAGTCGCTTTGACCCCCGGGACATCACATTAATTAGATAGGCAGATGTCAAAAAGAAGATAATTGCATAAGATCAATACCATGAAACTTTTTCAGCGAAGAGCAAGACAGATATGCCTTTTTGCTCTTTGATTCTATGTAAAAAGGGATGCACCCGGCTGGACCCCAATTGTGACCCCGGGGTCTTGATATGACCAAACTTGGAAGAAATCCATAAGATCATGCTACATACTAAATATAAAAGCTGTCTGCCCACTGGTTTCGGAGAAGAAGATTTTTGAAGGTTTTCCTATTTTCACCCTTCGTGCTCAGATGAGCTGAAAGGGATGCACCCGGGGTGGAGCCAAAATATGACCCAAGGGTCTTGATATGAACAAACTTGGTAGGGGCCTACTTGATGATGCTACATACTAAAAATGAAAGCAGTGTGCCCTCTGGTTCCGATCAAAGAAAATTTTAAAAGATATTCGCTCTTTGATTCTATGTAAAAAGGGTTGCGCCCGGGTGGAGCCCAAATATGACCCCAGGGTCTTGATATGAACAAACTTGGTAGAGGTCTACTAGACGATGCTACATACCAAATATGAAAGCTGTCTGCCTTCTGGTTTCATAGGAAGATTTTTGAAGATTTTCATTTTTTTACCCTTCGTGCTCATAATAGATAAAGGGATGCACCCGTGCAGAGCTCAAATATGATCCAAGGGTCTTGATATGAATAAAATTGGTAGAGGAACACTAGGTGATGCTACATACCAAATATGAAAGCTGTGTGCCATCTGGTTTCAGAGAAGAAATTTCTTTAAAGATTTTCGCTCTTTGATTCTATGTAAAAAGGGTTGGGCCCGGGCAAAGCCCAAATATGACCCCAGGGTCTTGATATGAATAAACTTGGTAGAGGTCCACTAGATGATGCTACATACCAAATATGGAAGCTGTCTGCCTTCTGGTTTCAGAGAAGAAGATTTTTAAAGATTTTCATATTTTCACCCTTTTTGTTAAGGGTGAAGGGAAAGTTAAGGGTGGATTTCATTTATATGAATAACTTTGGTAGAGCTCGACCCAAGGAACATCCCTGCCAAGTTTCATCAAGATTGGCCCACTGGTTTAGGAGGAGAAAATGTTTGAAGAAATTGTGGACGACGCACGACTGACGACGGCCATTCTACGATCACAATAGCTCACCTTGAGCACTTTGTGCTCAGGTGAGCTAAAAATCATTGTGATTGGATGAAAAATACCTATTTTCATGGGCGTTGGTTATTTTCAAATATATGTAGTATAGTGGATGCTTTGAAATCAAATGCTCATATCCTTATTGATGCATATTAACCAAAAGATAGAAACGTTACATTTGAAAACCTGCTCAGTTTCACTTGATTGATTTCTATGGTGATGCAACAAACTTATGATAAAACAAACTTTGATAAACAAATAAATTTCAAAAATAGGTAAACATAATGAAGCCTTTTTGTACCACAAGTATGTGTTATTATTTGCTTTTAATTTATTTCGCATGATGGTGGATTTCAAATAACACTGGTAATAGTGTGGATGCCTGTTACTACTTTTCTTTTCTTAAGAGCATTATCACTCTCTTACGATTATAATCTGAAGATTCTGGTATATGGAGCGAATCATTCGCCAAAGCGTCTCTAGCTTTTGTGACTCCACAACCCCTAGCGACCATTTTATCAGCCCAATCTAAAATGATGGAACCTGAAAGGGGATGTCGCAAGTAATGTTTTTGTTAAGTTGAATTTTGTAGTTAAATATTTTTAGAGTAAAAGTTTACGGACGCAGGGAATAACGAACAGACATATACATGACGGACATCCCGCGAACGCAGCCCCACTGGACTCATCCATTTGAGCTAGAAAAGTCTTATCGTTTCTTTTATTCCTTGACATCAAGTGATAAAAGAAATTATATTTTAAACTTCGGATCCGCCGCAAAGAACGAATTTTCATTATGTATCAATATTATATCGGGAGGGGTTCAAAAGAGGGACTCGTTTTCCAGTCTATTGAATATATTTCCTTAAATTATTTTTGAACAAAAATATTTCATTGGTGTCCGTAGCAATGACGTTGCCTCTGACCTAGTCAATACGCCCTTTAGACGCTGAGGAGACTATGATTAAATATTTCAAGGTCATAATGAGTATCGTCCTTTTTTCGGGTGATCAAACGAACTTTCCCGAAAAAGTTTTCATAAGGGTCACCAATTCATATACCTTCCAAGTCTGGTTGAAATACGCCGTTTATCTACCGAGAAGATATGTTTAGAGTTCAGGGTCGAAATAATTTCCGCCCTGCTACGCCCATATTTGTAAATTAATCAATCTTTATAAAGCTTTCAGAGGAGTAAGCAAAGGAACATTTATGCAAAGTTTTGTTAAAATACGACACACGAATGCGAATATGTTTACATTTCAGCCTCAGGGTACAAAAGCCCACCCGGCAATGCCCTTGTAGATTGGGTCGTTTAAAATTTCACGAAAATATTTTAAAATAGGTCGGCATGAAACTTGTCTACCAAGTAAGGGTGGAATTTGTCTATCGGTGACTCTGGTCAAACGTTTAGGGATTCCAGGGTCACCATAAGCCCCGGCGTCAACCCTAATTTCACAAGTGCATTTTGAGAAGGGTCATACAAGGAACATTTCTGACAAGTCTGGTCGTATTCTGCACAATTGTTACTGATGAAAAGATGTATTTTGGTTCCATTAAAGTAAGGCATCTTAATCGTGTATAAAATGACAGGCTTTAAAAGAACACGTCCTAGATTTTTCACACGACAAATTATCATTTCATGAATAACACAACATACTAGCTTTTTACCATTCACACATTAAAAGATAATTCGATCTGACACTGAAATAAACAATTATCCTACATTTATGCCGCAGAAAATATTGTTGAACGTGATTAATATCTGCTCGGTGGTTTAACCAGATGGGATCCAATGAATCCCCCGTTGAAGCCAACTCTTAAATTTTCATGAGGTAGTCGAGTCAAAAACTGGATTATTTTGAAATTCTTACCCCAACTATGATTCATAAGTTCGAACCAGCTTAATAGAAATCCTGGATACGCCATTGCTGTGAACAACGAACTAATAGTTGTAGACCTATGTGGAATAGGAGCTGGAAGCCAGGAAAAGATGTGATTGTATTAATGTAATGAGAATTCACAGTAACCGATTGTAACGTACTTCAGTTGTCGGGGTATAAATGAAAGACTGTTGAAAGCGGCATTAAGCCTTTTTCATACAAAGAAACAATCAAACAGACACACTATATTTACATAACAAATTATCGAGTTTTCAGCCTTAAACTAAACAATTTGTATTTTCTTTAAAATCGTATCTTAATAGTATTTAAAACGGAATACACCATTAATGTTGTTTTAGAACTCTTATCACAAAAAAGAGCAGTATTGTTGAGATTGTTCAGAGAGCATTAACCCAAGATCAAGGATTTTCTAAGGGCGACTTATTCTAAAAACACAAATTCGTTGAATGCCTTCATACAGATGGTTATTCTTAAAGCTAAAGTAATCTTCATGAACTACACCATTTGAAAATTTCACTGGACTGAAATAGTCTTATTAAAAGTTTATATCGACATCCCGAAATCATTAGATGCGGGCTATATCACCATCCTTGTTCTATTTGACTTGTCGGCGTCATTTGATACATTTGACCATGTTATTCTCCTCCGTCGTCTAAAGCAACTTTTTCAAATTTCCGGTAAACCACTTGTGTGGATGGAATCATACCTGAGCGATCGTACTCAATCAGTAAATATGAACGGCGTTTAGTCAGACCCAGAGATCATGATATACAGCTTTCCGCAGGACTCTGTTCTCGGGCCACAAAATTATATCATATGTGCAAAACCAGTTGGTACTATTTGCAGAAGCCACAAACCTGATTTTCATTTTTAAGTTGATGATTCTCAATTGTATCTTTCCTTTTAACCAAATGACAAACTTTGTCAGAATGAAGCTGCCAATCGCGTTGAATTGTGTGTGCAAGAAATCATACAATAGATGAACAAGAAAATGCTAAGGCTCAACGCTGAAAAGACTGAAATGATCATCTCTCATTTATGATATAGTTCTCTGCTACGGAATAAGGTCGTTTTTAAAGCTATAAAGTAATAAATAACCACCGTGTTATAAACAGGTCCGATGGTCCAGTGGTTCGAAGTCCGATCAATACACTATTTTTTCTGTGTTATAACATTAGGACTGTTCATAGTTATTTTTATGATTTTTTTTCTACTTTAATCAGTATAAATATATAGTAAAGTAATTTAAACAAGAAAACATGTGTCAAATTACTCAGTTCGTTCGTATATGCTCTATACGGTATAATCCGCGTGGATTGATGTAGTTTTTGGATAATATGAGATGAGGTCCCGAGTTGTATTGATCATGGTCTCTAAATATACTGTATATTTAGGGTACTTGTATAGATACACAGGGAATCAGTTGTTATAATAATTGTTAGTTAGATAAAGAATAATCAAATAATTGGAACTTTTAAGATGACTCGTTGCATAATTCGCATTCTGTTTTGGGATAAATAAGTGTTACGTTACTTGCTTTTGAATTTTGCTGACATTTTGCGAACAATTTTGTTTATTGGAGTAAGACGGGATGCTTCCCTCCGATTGTCACGTGTCCGAAATAGTTCGTTGGGTTGCTAAAAAACTCTTTCAAACATCTTATGATTTCTTGATCCAATGAAAAAACAAGACTTAAATTGGCTTCACTTATTTCTATGGAAACGTTTCCTAATGATGATAATTCTTCTAAATACGATTTTATCTTTATGCCGTTAACTCCAACCCGACATTCTACTTAGCTAACAACTGTGTATAATATCACATTTCGTGTTATACTTTTTCTTGTTAAATATTAATATCGTTCACCTGAATCTCTCTTCAGCTTTGATATCATAAGTTTTCCTTTGTGCTCCTTTTCCCTCGGAATTGAAATACATTTTTTTTGCCCAGTCACAAAACAATGGTTGGGCTAAACAGGTAGCATCTACAGGAAGAGCTTAGGTGCTAAAAAAACAAATTACATACCTTTACGATCCAGCAAGTCCCATTTTTAAACATGAATTATGTATAATCAATATCAATTCTCACTTGAAAATGCTGACTGATTATGCTAAAATTGTAGAACCTGAAGCTTAGAAATGACAATCCCGTTGTACTTTAAGACTTGACATGATCCATTCTTGTATCACTCGTATGAATACCATAAAGGTAAAAATTCAGACAAAGTTTGACATTTGCTTAGTTGAAATTGAAACCTCAAGAGTAAAAACGTATTTCCAATATAACGACCTTCATTCTGACCAAGGGTGATAAATGATTGATCTTCGCCTAGAAAATATCAAGACACGTATTCAGACCATTTTTGTTATTAATTGAAAAAAAAAATCGTGAGCTTTAGTGTAAAAGAAAGTGTTAAAGACTGTGTTTCGTTAGCTTTTACCAATTGTCCCCTTTTTGGCCTAAATATCATCAAAATAAAAAGTTTCATTACTCAGTAATTTCTATTGTGATTGAGCCATAATGGTGACTTCTAGAACATAACTACATTTTGTTTAAGATTTTGACCCCCCATCCCCTAAAAAAATAAATTAACATACGTCTAAGAGGGCCCCATCACACCACTGGCTTAAACATCTCAAGATTTGAAATAGAGATTTCGAAAGAAAGAAGGTTATGAAAGTCACAATCATTCATAAGAAATTTGTCTTTCGAAATTGTTATCTATTTACAATCTATCAGAAAGATACACATTTAACTTTTATTAAAATTGCTTGGAAGAAGAATATATATATATTTATATATAAATATATCCATTTAAAAGACATACACTGATTAAACTCAATTGTTAAAGAATTTTTATTCATTCCATTACCTGAAATTTTCGCCTTTTATTTATTTAAATTCCAAAATGTCTTACTTAACTACAAAGAAACAAGAGAGCCAAAATGGTCCTAACCCCTGAATTTCATTGGTCCAGTGGATCTTATCCAAATAACTTTTTTGCAAAGTTTAATTAACATTTGCCTAATTGTTGAAAAGGGGATGTTATTCCAAGTAATAAAAGTGATTTAGACCCTGCCCATCCATTCGTTACTGAGGAGACTTAAAATAAGCCCCGCCCGGCTACAGCCATTTTTATGGGCCAATCACAATTCTGCGAAAATATATTAAAGAGGGTGGTCCAGTGGTTTAGGGGGTGATGTCCTCCACAGCTTTTTGGCTCAAAATTAGCTCCGCCCGCCGCGCCAATATTCGTGAGTCAAACAAAATTTCGCTGACAATGCTTGGAAAGGGTCACCAAAGGAAATACCAGGTAAAGTTTCATTAAAATAGGCAAAACGGTTTTGGAGGAGATGTCGCTAAAACATCGGGTCAAAACAAGCCCCTCCCTGCCATTCTCATATTTATAGGACAAGTAATATTCTACAAACAATTTTGAAAAGGATCCCCCAAGGAACATTCTGATAACATTTTATTGAATTTGGCCATGTGGTTCAGGAGGAGATGTCATTCAAAGATTTCGTGCTCAAAACAAGCCCCACCACGCCACGTACATTTTTAAAGGTCAATCAAGATTTTACGAACATGGTAAAGTTTCATAGAAATTGTCCATGTAGTTCGGAAAGGAGATGTCGTAAAAATATTCCGGGCTAAAAAACCGCTTTTCCACGCACATATTTATGGGCCACTTAAAAAATCGTGAACATTTTTTGAGAAGGGTAACCCAAGGAACAATCTGATAAAGTTTCATTGCAATCGGACCAATGGTTTCAGTGGAGAAGATGTGTAAAGGAAAAGTTAACGAACACACGGACGCACTCACGACTGACACCATGCCACGACAACAGACCCGCTGAACTTTGTCAAGTGGAGATAATGATTATTTATTCCTGGTGTGATACTTTCATAATAATGCGATTGTGATAAATTTTCTGAATTATTGTGATAATGATTGGGTAAAACGTAAGCTTAAAAGCATTTTTTGAAAGATTTAATATAGTGATCAACTATTTTACCACGCATGACCTTTTGTAGGACAGGGCCTTGACACCAGCGAGATAAACATTCTGGCCAAATTTGATTATAATTAACCTAAGATTGAGACTACATGAGCAGATATTTGATTTGACACTTTGATCTTATTTTTTTAAACCGTTTTAACCCCGATTCAAAGTCTGAGATTTTTAAGAAGATGTATGACCTGAGGACCTTTTTAATGAAATTTGAAAGAATTTTGCCAATACTTTGTTTTGTAAGATTTCTAAACGGCCAGACGGACAGACTAACATGTGGATGTACTGGTAGACGTTGGACATTGATATATTATAATAGCTCAATTTCAGAACTTCGTCTCCAATGCTTATTTTAGGAATTTGCAGACAACAATGGTGCAATTCGAAAATTGGGAGAGAAAATATCCTTTGCAGTACAAACTTATTTATTACCAGAGTCGTCTAAAGCTAAAGAAAATAAAAGGAGGAGACGTAAGAAGAGAGTTCTATTGAATGAGATATGTTATTATAATGACCTTCCAGTATTTAATCTTTCAAATGCTGTTATAACATATTTGTGCTGTGCTGTGCCTTAGATCAGCCTGAGTAAAAGAACCTCCAGTTTTGGATTCAGGTCTGAATGAAAAATGGACTGAAAAATTTACGTACTTTTCAAAAAGGTTTCTAAAAAGGAAACCCCATTTGAATACTAATACCGTTTTCCTTTAAATACTTCAATAAATACTGACAACAGAACTGGAATCTGGAGAAGATCATGCGTGCCTGACCAGAAACAGAAACAGTGTTAAAAGGTCATTCAATTCAAAAGCCTTGGAGACTGCATGAGCGTAAACTTCTTGAAAACAGGCACTCATTCGTTGAAAATAAGTTAATGCCAATTTTTACTTGAGTTCAAATATGGTGAGTGTTTTGCAAGATACATAAACTGTGCATATATATGAAGAAGTTTGTTATATCGAGTCGGGTCATTTAAACGCGCTTCCTGTCATAGTGTTTATGTCTTGTGTCACTTTATAGTCGCTAGTGTCGCTCATATGAATGACGCCTAGAGGACAGTTAATGCTAGGACGAATCTACTTCTAGGATTCGGTCAATATTTCGATCATGTAAAGCAAAGACATACTAGGCTTCAGTTCAACCCAATTTATTTATATTGCTTTGAATTGGTCTGGTGCTGGTTTTTCGCATGTTTAATAATGTTTATGCCCCCCTTTGAAGAAGAGCGGTTATATTGATTTGCACTTGTCGGTCGGTCCGTCCGTCGGCCCGTCCGTCCGTAGACCGTTTTTATCCGGAGCATATATCTCAAAAAGTATGCATGGTAGTATCATGAAACTACACAGGTAGACAGATCGCATTTAGGAAAAGTGCATGGCACTGTAGCAACCATTTATGTAATAAAAACGAGAAATGTAATAATTATTATAAAACTCGTTGAGATGGCAAATTTCGTATTACATTTCAGCTAGCAACCAGAAATGTAATGAAATAGAGACATGTAATAAACGTGTTTTTGAATATTTTTTTCTTTTTCAAAAAGTGTCTTCTAATGAATCGAAGTGCAAAAATGTCACAGTTCGGTATTCATTTCTCTAGTTTATTACATTTCTCGTTGACTGATAGCAATGAGTTTTATAACAAAACGAACAAAATAATACATTTTATGTTGATTATTTATTCATTATCTCATTGTTTTGGTTTATGGAGATGATACTTTTCAATACTTAGGGTATTATAATCATGTGGCTGTGGTAAAAATTTTAAAAGTCATAAAACGACTAGACTGATCGTCCTAATGATAAACATGTAACAAAATTAGATATTGCCGTTCGAACAAAACACGACAATATGATTCGATATAATTATCTGAAATGAAGTTTGCTAGTTTATTACATTTCTCGATTTTATTACATTTCTCCTCAGTAGGTAGCAACCAATTTTGTAATAAAAATCGAGAAATGTAATTAACATTTTTATGTACATTTCCGCCGAAGAAAGAAATTTCTTGTACTCAAACTAAAAGCCAAGTGTTTTGGGGTTTACGCCGTTTTCAACTGCTATGGTCATATCGCGGAGGCCAGAGCACGTTACCATAGGTAGATGTTGTTTCTTATACCGGAGCCGCCGTCATAGCGCAGTTGGTAGCGCGTCGGACTGTCAATCTAGAGGTCCCGGGTTCGATCCCCGACGGCGGCACTCATTCTTTCCGACTATTTGTCTTTCACCTATGGGTTGATAATCGTAGACCTATGTGAGAAAGCAGCTGGAGGCTAGGAAAAGATATGGTGGTTGTACTGGCGAGAGAAATACCAGGAAACCATTGTTAGGTGCTCCAGCCGCCGCGATATAACTGAAATAATGTTGAAAGCGGCGTAAAACTCCATTCAATCAATCTATCATGTTTCTTATACCAGTACTACAACAACACCCTTACCGATCCTCCAGATGCTCGCCCACATAGGTTCACGATATCAAACTATTGATGAGGTGATATTTTTGTCAGAAATCAAACAAAAGACTTCAGTTCAGTTCTTAGCGTATACTTAAGTTCAATATAGACACCGAACGTTACCAATTTAAAAAAGACAACAATAATAATTTTCAAACTAGGTCCAATTTTGAAAGCGTGAAAACGACTTTATAAACGTCATAGTGACATTATCTTTCTAATTTCAGTATCAGAATATCAAACAAGGGGTGAATTTTATATAAATAATAAATGTCATAGTTTGGTAGTTTTGTGCACCATACGATCTTGGTGGACGCAACCACGACGCAGACTGCACACAGCAAAGAATGGACCGGGTAATTCTTTAACCTCTGTCACAACCCGTTGTGCGTCTTTATAAATTGTACGTTTTAAAACTCCCCGAAGACGGAATATTTATAAAAACGCTTGACGGGTTGTAAGAGATGCTAAAGTTTATTACACTTCTCGGTTTTATTGCGAAACTGGTTTCTACCTACTGACGAGAATTGTAATAAAATCGAGAAATGTTATATAACTGGCAATCAACTACATTTCAGGTAATTATATCGAACCATATAATCGTATTTGTTTTAGCGGTAAAATCTATTTTTTTTACTATTTTGTCATCAGAACGATCAGTCAAGTCGTTTTTTGCCTTTTCAATTTTTTACCACAGCCTCATGATTATTATGATCCAATTCAAAAATGTAATAAACTCGAGAAATGAATACCAAACTGTGACATTTTTGCACTTCGAATTAGTAGAAGACACTTTTGAAAAAGAGAAACAATAATCAAAAACGCGTTTATTACATGTCTCGATTTTATTACATTTCTGGTTGCTAGCTGAAGTGTATTGCGAAATTTGCCATCTCAACGAGTTTTGTAACATTTATAAGATTTCTCGTTTTTATTACATAAATGGTTGCTACATTGCACAAGAACCATAACTCTACTTTTATGAGGGGGGGTGAATGTTTTGCAAACATCTATTGTTAAATAAGTTTGAAAAGAACATATGATTTGTACATCAAAGAAATTGATCTTGAAAATAACTCATTTTGACCAAGTTTTGAATCTTTTTGGCAAGAAACGCTGTATCGAGAGTGTACATAAGTTCGTTCTAAGATTTGATATCCCTTGACCTTATTCATTTACCCACTTGAGCTTTTTAATTAGGTTTCGAGGCATTTTGGCAATATTAAGGCTTCTTGAGTGCAGACGTTGTTTTCTAAAATGGGACCCTTTAACCTTATTTTGATTACAATTGACAAAATGTTCACGAATTCAGGTAGACAAATACGCTGACCAAGATTCAAAACACATGAGCTAAACATGTTGCCTGTAGAGTTCATACAGGAGTGTTCTTAGGACCGAATTCAAAGCAGTACATAATTCATGTAAACAAACGTTCTATCGAAGTTTCAAGACATTTAAGCCAAAAATGTGGAGTCTGGAACGCAAGAAATATTTTCATACGAGTGTAGCACTTGCTCCGATATGTGAACACCCAATTGCGAAATTGTCCGATTGTCATTTTGACAATCATTCTGACCATTTTTTTTTAGTCACCTGAGTCAGATTGAAAAATGTTGTGTTCAATGTTTTTACCTATTGACCTCACCTTTCCATTCACTTGATTCAATTTTGAACTAGTCAGAGACTATCAGTTATTCTTAAGTCCAGTTAAAATATGGAATCTTTAGTGCATTTGAGGTTTCCAAAAAAATTACCCTTTTAACTTTTTCCACCGACTTGGCTAAATTTCGAACTTGCCTGAAATATCGTGTAATCAAACATTAGGCATATAAATCAGAATATCTAAACCAAAATCCTTGCCTCTAAAGTTCGCAGAAGATTTTTTTTTTCAGATTTCACTCCATGACATTATTTTAGATCCTACTTAACCTACTTTCGAACTCGTCCGAGGTTAAATGTTGACATAAATTCAAGTTTCAGGACATATAAACTAAACATGGGACATCTAGAGTGTCATAAGTTTATTCATTTTTATCATTTAGACCCAAGCCCATGAACTTGACCTCTCTTGACCAAATTTCAAAGCCCCAAGCTGGGCGGGGGTAGAAATAGTCGGCTGCCGCCCATGTAGTCAATGGTAAGACCCCTAACAAATGGGCCCGCCTGTTTGCCGTGGGTGGAGACTCGTAAGGCCGGAAAAGAGGGTCTTGGTAGTTGAGGGAAGCCCAGGGATCTCCAGCTTCTCAACACGCTGCTTTGGCCTCGGCTTCGGCTGAAACGGGAGCCTAGATGGGCCCGGTCTAGGCAATCGGCCGGTCATTTTAGACTGGGGCATCTACTTTTGTCATATGAAATATTTTGTTATATTAAAGATGTTCTGTCGTGATTCTAATGACACATTCCATAACATCTTGCTGTACCATATTTCTTTGAAAATAATTTGGTATAAAGTCATTGTTCTTTTGAAAGTACAAAAGTTACTTTGCCCTTGTCACTCATATTTTATATTTTAATAGTATTTTAGTCCTTGTCTATATAGGCTCATGGGCTAATCGGGTTGAATGAATTTTGTGTTTTGGCATCATTTGCACGACTTGGTTCTTTGTAAGGAAATTTTTCGTGCAATCGCTGTCATTCATTTTGTCGTTTGGCTCGAGTATACTATTCGGGTAGCCCCGGCATGGGGGGGCTGGAAACCCGCCCTTTCATGTCCCCTTGTAGGACTCCATGGAGGGTGGTGGCCCCGGAAAGTGAATGCTAAATAAGATACCATGGATACCCTAAACAAAAAACGAAGAGCTGACGAAATTGATAACGACTCAAGAACTGCATGTACCGGACAACCCTCATTTCCAAGATTTTTACTGATTGAGCAACGAGACCCGAACGAACGCATTTCATTATCACCATTTGTGATTGACAAAGTATTAGTCTCTCATGCTGGACATGTCAAATCAGTTAAGAAATTGAGCTGTGGTGGACTTTTAGTTGAAGTTGACAGACCCCAACAGGCAGATAATCTTTTGAAAATGGACAAATTCTTCAATATTTGGGTTGATGTTAAGCCACACGAAAAATTGAATACGTCAAGAGGAATTATCTGATGTTCAGACCTTCAAGGTGTTTCAGAAGAAGAAATACTCTCTGAACTTTCAAGTCAATATATTTTACACGTGAAGCGGATCAAAATAAGAAGGGATGGGGTTGAAAAGCCAACAAATACATTCATTTTAACCTTTTCTGTCGCTATCCTTCCGAAATCAATCCGTGTTGGATACCTTAATGTTGGAGTGGAAATGTACATCCCAAATCCACTTCAATGCTATCGGTGCTTCAAATATGGACATCATGAAAAGAAATGCAGGAAAACTGATGGTACAGTTTGTAGACGATGCGCAGATTTTGAAGATGACGCCACAAATCACTACGATGATACATGTACAAAACCAATTAAATGTATCAACTGTGGAGGTGAACATTTGCAACATCTAGATCTTGCCACTTTTGGAAAAAAGAAAAAGAAATTGTCACAATTAAATATAAGGAAGGCTTATCATTTACAGAGGCTAGAAAAGTTGTAGAAAATCGGATAAATCTGCCAAATTCTTATGCAAATATTACTAAAAATAACATGGAGAATACAAGGTCCAGTAAAGATGCAAATGAATGCCAGAATTGTAAAGAACTTTTAGGAAAACTGTGCATTCTCTTCCCAGATAAAAAGGAACAAATCACCAAATTATTTTCTTCTAACGCTACATCAACTTCTACAACTTCTCTGCCTGATAAAAATACTACAAACCATACCAACTCTAGTAAAATGACTACTTCCCATTCCAATGCAAAAGATAATACCTCACTTCGACCTGCAAAATCCCCAACAGATACTAACACCACATCATCATCTAGAGTAGACGAAGTAATACAATTAGATTTAGCTCATATGGCAAAACTTAAGAAAGCTTTGATACAGCTGGAGAAGTTACATCCTCCAGTTGGTAAAGTATCCGAAGATAAGGATACAGGCTCATTTGTTAGACCCTCTAGGAGTAGAACTTCGTCTCCTAGGGCGGCAACATCTAATCGCCAGCCAAAGGGATCTGAGGATCCAATTAAACAATATAACCGCTACCATAGTCTTTAAGAAGACATGGTTACGGAAGACCCAGAGGATGCAGATTCTTCCAAAACGAATAAGCAAGTTAAGAATATAATAGATCTTTCACACATAAAGAAATAAAATTCATAATTCCACCACTAATTAGTATACTTTATTCCATTAATATAATTATGGCGAACACAATCATTCAATGGAATTGTCGCAGCATTAAAGCAAATTTTGAAGAAATGAATCTATTAGTTTCTAATGGAAAACCAGTGGCAATCTGTTTGCAAGAAACTTTTTTAAAAGATACAGACAAATTCTCTTTCAAGTATCACTCTTGCTATTTGAAAAATTTTGAAGGGAACGAGAAAGCTTCTGGCGGTGTCGGAATTATTGTAAATAACAATGTCCCTCATCGCAGCATCCCTCTTAAAACTACGCTACAAGCTGTTGCTGTCAGCGTATCTCTCAATAAAACAATAACTCTCTGTTCAATTTATCTTCAACCGAGTTCTCCTTTAAATAGTAGGAAACTAGACGATCTTGTCGGACAATTACCCAAGGCTTTTATTTTAATGGGAGATTTCAACTCCCACCATACGCTTTGGGGATGTTCAAATACAGACGACAAAGGTCGTATTATTGAAGATTTCATTTCAAATCATGATCTTGTTTTATTAAATGATAAATCCTCCACGTATCATCATCCAGCTACTGGTTCATATTCTTCACTGGATTTAACTGTTTGCACTCCAGACATTTTCCCGGCTTTTAGCTGGAAAGTGGACTCTGATCTTCATGGTAGTGACCATTTTCCTATTCATATTTCTGAATTAGGACCATCGGTTCAAGAACGCCAAAGGCGTTGGAAACTCCACAAAGCTAATTAGGAGTTGTTCAAAACTACCTGCGAACAGTCAATAAATCCACAGGCTTTCGAAGATTGTGAAAACTCTACAGAGCTATTCACATCCTTACTATATTCGGCTGCTGAGAAAGCTATTCCAAGAACATCGCCTGACCCTAAACACCCTAACAAACCATGGTTTAATGAAGATTGCAAACAGGCTATAACTGAGCGTAAGTCTGCTCTTAGGACATTTGATATGAGACCATCAAAGGAGAACCTGTACAAATTTAAAATTGCACGAGCAAAAGCTCGTCGTACCATTAAACAAAGTAAGCGTTCGTCTTGGAGACAGTATGTTTCTGGATTAAATTCTAGATCATCTGTCAAAAAGACATGGGATATGGTGCGCAAAATCAGCGGAAAGAACACGTCAATAAGAGTTGGTCATTTAAGAACTGACCTCAGTGACGTTTCTTCCAAGGCTGATATTGCGAATGTATTGGCAGATACGTTTGCCAAGAAGTCATCATCATCCAATTACTCACCTGCATTTCAAAAATTCAAAGGTGATAAAAAAAAGTCAAAACTTAACTTCAGTTCCAGTCGACTGGAACATTATAATAGAGACTTTTCTGTCAAAGAATTGAAGAAGGCTTTAAAGAAGTGTCATGACACTGCTATAGGAAATGATAATATAAATTATCAATTCCTCAAACGTTTGCCTTCTCATTCTTTGCATTGCTTACTTGAAATTTATAACCGGGTATGGAAAACGGGAAGCATTCCAGCCATTTGGTGGGAAATTATCGTTATTCCCATACCTAAACCAGGTAAAGATTCTACCGATCCTTCAAATTATCGTCCTATTGCTTTGACTAGTTGCATTTGTAAAACCATGGAAAGAAAGGTAAATGACCGTCTTGTTTGGTTTCTTGAAAAAAACCACCTAATTACGTCAGTCCAAAGTGGCTTTCGTAAACAAAGAAGCACTCTGAATCATCTTGTTCGCTTCGAGACTTCTATTCGAGAAGCCTTTATAAAGAAAGAACACGTCGTTTCTGTCTTTTTCGATCTTGAAAGTGCTTATGATACCACATGGAAGTATGGGATAATGAATGACCTCTATGATTTCGGCATTCGAGGTCGCCTTGCTTATTTCATCTCTGCTTTTTTGGATGAACGTCAGTTTAGAGTCCGAGTTGGAGATACTTTGTCTGATCCCCATGAACATGAAATGGGCGTTCCACAAGGAAGTATTTTGTCTGTGACTCTTTTTAGTGTCAAAATTAACAACATTGCCAAAACCGTTTCCCCTGGGGTGGAATGTTTTCTCTATGTTGATGACTTTGCATCTGTTACAGATCAAAGCATATGTATACGATTAAAAGACAGCTACAGCAAGTTTTGAAGAATCTTTCAAATTGGTCCAATGAAAACGGCTTCAAGTTTTCAAAGACGAAAACTAAATGTATGCATTTTTGTCAATCTAGGAAAATGCACCCTGATCCAGAATTAAAGCTGGGTGGAGTTCAAATTGAAGTTGTAAAAGAATTTAAATTCTTGGGACTCCTTTTTGATTCTAAACTGACGTTTATACCCCATATTGATAATTTAAAAATAAGTGCTTAAATGCACTTAATCTTTTACGTGTTGTATTGACTGGGGAGCCGATAAAAAGGTCCTATTACGCCTTTACAGGGCACTTGTCAGATCTAAATTAGATTATGGTTGTGTTGTTTACGGTTCTGCACGCCCTTCATATCTTCGTAAACTTGATACCATTCATAATCAAGGATTGCGCCTAGCGCTTGGTGCTTTTAGAACATCACCAGTTAATAGTCTTTTCATTGAAGCCAATGAACCTTCCTTGAACCTGAGAAGAAAAAAGCTCTCAATGCAATACTACTTAAAGCTAAAATCTTATCCTGACAACCAAACGTATAAAGCTGTGTTTGAACCTAAACACAGACGGGATTTTGATAAAAAACCAAGTGCAATACCCCCATTTAGTTTACGTTGTGAAGCAGATGTTCACTCTCTAGACTTTGATCTACAGGACGTGACAGAACATATTGTTCCTGAAGTTCCTTTGTGGCCTTTAAAAGCCCCACATTTCTTTACGATCTTGCTTCTAGAAAAAAGGATACAACCGATCCAACTGTTTTTAAAACAAAGTTTTTAGAATGTAGAGAGAAATACGCATCTTATGAAGAGATTAATACAGATGGTTCAAAGGACGGCGTAAAAGTTGCCTCAGCCACTATTTTAGATGGTGAAAAGTATCAATTCCGTTTGCCGAATAACTCTTCTATATTTTCAGCCGAGCTAAAGGCGATTGACCTCGCACTCGACCATATAATCGAAGAACGCTTCTCTCGCTACATAATTTATACTGACTCTATGTCAAGTATACAAGCGATTGAGAACGAGAAAACCGACAATCCGATTATTGTTCGATTATTAAATTCAATAGCTCAGCTTCATGATGTTGATCTCGTTTTCTGTTGGCTTCCGAGCCACGTTGGTATTCGTGGTAATGAAGAAGCGGATAAGCTGCCATGGAGGCTTTATCATTAGAAATTTTACCTTTTGAAGTACCTTTTACTGATTTTAAGCCTTTAATTCATGGTTTCATTCAGGATGTCTTGAAGAACTGTTGGTCCGATCCAGCGAACCACAGAAATAAATTGTATTCTATTTGTCAAGATCTTGGCGAATGGTTGCATGGTTACAGGTCAAGTCGTCGTGAGGAACTTGTATTGACTCGACTACGCATTGGACATACGCATCTCACTCACTCCTACCTTTTAAAGGGAGAGGAGATGCCAATGTGCATTCCATGCAACACTCCTCTAACTGTCAGTCATATATTTATAGAATGTATAGATTTCTCTTCTATCAGAGACAGTTATTTTAAAGTTGAGAATATGAAGACCCTTTTTGACTGTGTTAAGATTGAGCTTATTTTTGACTTTCTGAAAGCCATTGGTTTGTATAATAAAATGTAATTTTACGTTTATTTGATTTTGAATTTATTCTTAGACTTGATAGCGTTTATCGCGAATTTTAAAAGTTATTTTGAGTGATCTTTTGATCATGATCTTCTTTTAGACTTTAAATTTTTTTTTCTGTAAATTTTTACCATGTATACTGAGTTGTCTTATTCTATTTACCATAATTTGTTTTATAATGATTTCGTCTAGTTTAGTTGTGATGTATACTTGATGTTGTTTATAAAAAGTTATTCATTTTTCAAAATGATTTGCGCCCAACATGACCTAAGTTGTCGACGGGCCATAAAACAACATTCATTCATTCATTCCAAATTTCAAAATGTTCATTATTTCTCGAAGACAATAATTCTGACAAAGTTTCAGAACAATTCAGCAAAAGACCAGGAATCAATACAATCTAAAGAAATATATTTGACAGTATAGGGAGCGTTTCAAGGAATGCAAATTGACATCTTGTCTCTTTTTTAAAATGTTACCAATGCGTAGGGGGGGGGGGTTTCAGGATAAGCTGTACGCGACGGCCCGTCTAATCGGGTAACCCAATCGCCAAGGTCTTATCGAAAAGAAAACAATTCATTATTCTGGTTAGCGCGATCGGACCAACAGCTCTTCCAATTATCATGAATAGAACCATACATTGAATGTTTAAAAGCGTTAAAATATACTTAAAAGGGTATAATTTGAAGTAAAAAATATCATTGGGAGCTTTATCTGCCTCCTCCATATCACGAATACCAATATGCCTTGGAAGCATACAGAAAACGAAATCAACATCGTTAAGCTAAGCTATTTTGTCAAGTTGCCTTACGATAAGGAGATAGTCAGTATATCCGTGCGGAATCGATTGCATGCTTGACAAAGAGTCAGTGTAAATAATATAGCCAGGGAAAATGATCGAGTGCCGTTTCCCGCCATCTGAAATAGTTACTGAAGCAACTGTTCGTCATCTGTGTAACTATCTGTATATATCTCTTCATATGATATGTACTTTTCTTTAACTTCCAAGAACTTTGATTTTAAAAATAGATGGATCTGTTGTATCCTATTGCTTTAATCAATATCATTTAGAAACGTGAAAGTTTCATATACCCACAAAGGAACATAAGAATTAATATGTTCTGCCTCGTCCTCCAGATCAAAATCTAGCGAGTCTATGCTTAGCAATGTTTACTAAATTTGGGTATTTGCACTTTTTATTACAAAGTTGTCTGTTTTAAGATTCAAACACAGCTTTGTATGTCGGATAATCAGAAATAGATTTAAGTTTTAAGCAGTATTGTATATAGAGATTTTTTCTGCGCAAATTTGAGGAGGGCTTTTTTGTTTTGTTATAGAAGCAAGTAATTGAAGCCGTTTTCATTAGACCATTTTGAAAGATTGTTCAGGAGTTGTTGTAACTGACTCTCAATTGTATACATATGTTTTAATCTGCAGCAGATACAACAAGAGGACCATGATGGTCCTAGATCGCTCACCCGAGTCTCTTTGATCACTAGGACATCACATCATTTAAAAAGCCAGATGTCAATAATCTACATAAAACAAAGTTTCACAAAGTTTGGGCCATATTTGTGGCCATTAGGGTTATGTCAAGTAAATTATCATTAAGACTCCTTTTCCTGTGATATAGCATGAATCCTTCCCATTTTCAACAGAGTTCATTCTTTTGACCTGGCAAACATTTTGACCAAGTTTCATGAAGATTGGAACATATTTGTGGCGTCTGGAGCTCTTACAAGAAAATTGTCATTAAGGCCTCTTTTCCCGTGATATGGCATGGATCCTTCCCCTGTTCAAAAAAGGCTTCATCCTTTTGTCCTGTGAAACATTCTGACCAAGTTTCATGATGATTAAGGCATATTTGTGGCTTCTAGAGTGAAAACAAGAAAATTGTCATTAAGGCCCCTTTTCCCGTGATATGGCACAGATCCTTCCAATTTACAATAAGGTTCATCCTTGTGACCTAACAAACATTCTGACCAAGTCTCACCCAGCTGGGCGGGGGGATAGAAATAGTCGGCTGTTGTCCATGTAGTACATGGTATGATCCCAAACAAATGGACCTGCCTGTTTGCCGTGGGCTGCGACCCGTAATGCCTGATGACGGGATCCTGGTGGTTGAGTGAACTCAGGAATTGGCTAGGCTCTGTTTTTGCAACACACCACTTTGGCCCTGAGTTGGGATAAACGGGAGGTCGGGCGGGCCCGACCCGATCAATCGGCTGGTCATGTCTTGCCCTAGGGCGTTTTAATTAACCCCTTTATCAACAAACCGTCGTCTTCATTTGAGTATGTTATTTTTTCACATGCCTTAGAAGGCGGTGGCTCATGGGCCAATCGGGTAAACATGGTGTTTGATCGACAATTATGCTTTCCGTTATTTCTTCATGCTTGGGTGAATTAATTATCGGATGTATATATTGCTTGATCTAGCCATTTTGCACCGAGTATATCAGCGATGTATCCCCGGCACCTCTCCCGAGATGGAATTCCCCAGGTTAGGTGTCCCCATTAGTAGGACTCCGAGGGCGGGTGGTTGGAGCATCGCCGCTGAAATAAACTAAAATTATTATGGCATCAACCAAAAAAACCAAGAGGGTTCTTTCAGACTCAGAGGATGAGAATATTAATCAACCGCCTTTTCCAAAGTTCATAGTGGTCGAAAGTGATGACCCAGATATGGAAATAGCAGACCTTTCACCCTTTATAATAGAAAAGCAGATAAGGGCAATAATTGGAACGCCAAAATCAGTTAAAAATTGCAAAAATGGAAATTTATTTAAGGTTAAACAGTTCTAAGGGTGTCATTCGGTGCAGGGAATTGTCGTCTTGTCTGATATACGAAATTGAGACAAACTTAAAATCGCAGGGTGTAACAGCAGTTAAAAGGGTTGAATTTATGAAGGATGGCAAGAAAACAAAAACAAACACTTATATTCTTACTTTTAATGAGCCCTCTCTACCAAAGGAAATTAAAGTGGGTTTTCAAATTGTTAAAGTAGACGTGTTTGTTCCCAACCCTCTGCGCTGTTTTAACTGCCAGAAGTTTGGGCATCACGAGGATAACTGTAAAAGGACTAAAATCTGTAGAAAATGTGGCTTTGAAGGGGATATTGATGAGCATGACGAGGAGGAATGTGAGAATGATTTTAATTGTATCAATTGTGGAATGGCACACCCTGCTAATTCAAGATCATGCCCTAAATTCCAAAAGGAAAAAGAAATATTAAATGTAAAATTTAGGCAATCTGTTTCCTTTTTTGAAGCAAGGAAAATAGTTGAAACCAGAGATGATGCCAAAAGTTATGCAAGTAAAGCAAAAGCTGTCCCTGAACCGACCCCAACTCAAAAATCAAAAGAATGTACAACCTGTGAACGAATGCTAAAAATACTCACTGAAATGTTTCCAGAAGTGCGTAATAAGCTTGACCAAGTATTAGCTGGGGAAACGCCCTTGAATAGCACAGAACCTCCAAAGACCGATGATAAAAAAGCCCCTGAGTCTGAAAAGATAGCACATGCTCCTACACAAAATAAAGTTATTGTCAACAAAAGTATTAGTAAACCGTCACAGAAAGAGAAATCTAAATCAGTCTCAGAGTCCGTCAGTCAGAGACGGACTCGCATTAATCTTGAGAAGGTTTCCCCTCCTCCAGTTCCAACAGAAAATCGCTTCACTGAGTTAAGCGAATCAGATGAAGAGGAGGAGATGGATGTACCCGCTCCTCCTCCTTCAAACCCCACACCATCAAATCAAAAAGCTGATGCAATAAGGCAAGGTGTGAACAAAATCAATTTAACAGCAGTAAAATAATGGGTAATTTCTCACTTCCATTGATAAGTGGTATTATTTTTAGCTCACCTGAGCACGAAGTGCTCATGTGAGCTATTGTGATCACCTTTCATCCGGCGTCCGTCCGTCGGTCGTCGGTCGTCGGTCGTCGTCCGTCGTCCGGCGTCCGTCAACAATTTCTTTAAACGACATCTCCTCCTAAACTACTAGGCCGATTAACACCAAATTTTACAGAAATGTTGCTTAGGTTGTCCCCTTCAAAAATAGCTAAAAGAATTGAAATCCATGAAAAACTCTGGTTGCTATGGCAACAAATGTGAAATTTTTAGAAAATCTTTAAAATTCTTCTTCTTCTCAACCAGTAGTCCTACAGACTTAAAACTTGGCATGGATGATCAGATCATAGACCTGAATTAAAATAGCTAAAATCATATCTTTTGGTCCACCAGGTGCGGAGCACCAGGGGGGAGGGGGTAGTACTTTGGGTAAATTTTGTAATCTTTAAGCTTCTTCTTCTTAAGAACCAGGAGCTCTACAGACTTGAAAATTGGCATTTATGATCAGCACATAGACCTTAATGAAAATAGCTAAAATCATATCTGTTGGACTGCCAGGTGCGGAGCACCAGGGGGGAGGGGTTAGTACATTTGTGAAAATTTTGTTATCATTAACCTTCTTCTTCTTCTGAACCAGAAGCCTGACAGATTTGAATATTGGCATGGATGATCAGCATATGGACCTTTATATAAATAGCTAAAATCATGACTGTAGATTCAGCAGGTGCGGAGCACCAGGGGGGGAGAGGGTAGTACTATTGTGAAAATTTTGTAATCTTTAACCTTCTTCTTCTTCTGAACCACAACCCCTACAGACTTGAAAATTGGCATGGAGGATCAGCTCATAGACCTTAATAAAAATAGCTAAAATCATGACTGTAATGCCACCAGGTGCGGAGCACCAGGGGGGACGGGGTAGTACTTTTATGAAAATTTTGCTACTTTAACCTTCATCATCTAAAGAACCAGGAGCACTACAGACTTGAAAATTCGCATGGATGATCAGCTCATAGACCTTAATAAAATTTGCTGAAATCATATCTGTTGGGCTGCCAGGTGCAGAGCACCAGGGGGGAGGGGGGAGTACATTTGTGAAAATTTTGTAATCTTTAACCTTCTTCTTCTTCTGAACCAGGAGCCTGACAGATTTGAATATTGGCATGGATGATCAGCATATGGACCTTTATATAAATAGCTAAAATCATGACTGTAGATTCACCAGGTGCGGAGCACCAGGGGGGAGGGGGTAGTACTTTTGTGAAAATTTTGTAATCTTTAACCTTCTTCTTCTTCTGAACCACAAGCCCTACAGACTTGAAAATTGGCATGGAGGATCAGCTTATAGACCTTAATAAAAATAGCTAAAATCATGACTGTAATGCCACCAGGTGCGGAGCACCAGGGGGGACGGGTAGTACTTTTATGAAAATTTTGCAACTTTAACCTTCATCATCTAAAGAACCAGGTGTACTACAGACTTGAAAATTCGCATGGATGATCAGCTCATAGACCTTAATAAATTTTGCTAAAATCATATCTGTTGGGCTGCCAGGTGCGGAGCACCAGGGGGGAGGGGGTTGTACATTTGTGAAAATTTTGTAATCTTTAACCTTCTTCTTCTTCTGAACCAGGAGCCTGACAGATTTGAATATTGGCATGGATGATCAGCATATGGACATTAATATAAATAGCTAAAATCATGACTGTAGATTCACCAGGTGCGGAGCACCAGGGGGGAGGGGGTAGTACTTTTGTGAAAATTTTGTAATCTTTAACCTTCTTCTTCTTCTGAACCACAAGCCCTACAGACTTGAAAATTGGCACGGAGGATCAGCTCATAGACCTTAATAAAAATAGCTAAAATCATGACTGTAATGCCACCAGGTGGGGAGCACCAGGGGGGACGGGGTAGTACTTTTGTGAAAATTTTGCTACTTTAACCTTCATCATCTAAAGAACCAGGAGCCCTACAGACTTCAATATTGGCATGGATGATAAGCATATGGATCTAAAATAAAGTAGCTAAAATCATGAATGTAGGGCCACCAGATGCGGAGCATTAGGGGGGACGGGGTAGTTCTTTGGATCAATTTTGAAATCTTTAACCTTATTCTTTTCCTCGACCAGGAACCCTACAGACTTGAAAATTGTCATGGGTGATCAATATATTGACATTAATATAAATAGCTTAAATCATGACTGTAGGGTCACCAGGTGCTGAGTGTCTTGGGGAGGGGGTAGTACTTTGAAGCATTTTTGAAATCTTTAAACTTCTTCTAATGAACCAGGAGTCCTACAGACTTTAAAATTGATATGGATGATCAGAATATGGACATTAATTGAATTAGCTAAAATCATGACTGTAGATTCACCAGGTGCAGAGCATCTTGGGGGAGGGGTGTGTGCTTTGTTTGGAATTTTGAACCCCTACAGCCTATATATTTGATTGATCAACTCATTAAAGAAAACTTTAAAAGTCTCAGACTCAGTCTGTATATCTGGCATAGATTAGCTGATCACAGACCTTTTATGAAAAAAGCTTAAATAAATAATGACCAGGGGAGGAGCAGAGGGGGGGGGGGAAGGATTATTTCAAATGTTATCTAATTGAATAATAGAAAATCTCTTTTTCTGTGGTTGCATGGACATACCTAGGTAATGAAGCTTTTTTCTCAGGTGAGCGACCCAGGGCCAACGGCCCTCTTGTTTACATTAACCACCATAATGGCGAATAACATTATACAATGGAATTGTCGCAGCATCAAAGCCAATTTTGAAGAACTTAATCTTCTAGTTTCCAAACAAAAACCAGTTGCAGTTTGTTTGCAAGAAACGTTTTTAAAAGATACAGATAAGTTTTCTTTGAAAAATCATTCTTGCTATCTGACTAATTTTACAGAACGTGAGAGAGCATCTGGTGGTGTGGGAATTATTGTAAATAATAATGTTCCTCACCACCATGTTACTTTAAATACCTCTCTACAAGCAGTAGCAATAAGTATCTCTCTAAATAAAACAATTACATTGTGTTCTATTTACCTTCCTCCTAGTTCCCCTGTAGATGGTAGAAAACTTGATAATCTAGTTGACCAGCTACCTCAACCTTTTATACTAATGGGGGATTTCAATTCTCACCATAGGTTATGGGGATGCTCAAATACAGACGACAAAGGTCGTACTGTTGAGGATTTTGTAACAAGGCATGATCTTGTTTTATTGAATGACAAATCTAAAACTTATCTTCATCCTGCAACTGGAAATTATTCTTCACTAGATTTGACTATTTGCAGTCCTGATATTTTCCCTGATTTTTCATGGAAAGTAGTTTCTGACCTTCATGGTAGTGACCATTTCCCTATTCAGATTTCCGAATTAGGACCATCTGTTCAGGAGCGCCCTAGGCGTTGGAAACTCCATAAGGCTAATTGGGAACTGTTTAAAACCACCTGCGAACAGTCGATATATCCAGAAGCCTTTGATGACTGTGATAACTCTGCAGACTTGTTTACATCTTTACTTTATTCTGCTGCAGTAAAAAGTATTCCACAAACATCGCCTGACCCAAAGAATCCAAACAAGCCATGGTTCAATGATGATTGCAAAAAGGCTGTAGCTGAAAGAAAATGTGCTCTAAGAGCATTTGGCTTAAGGCCTACAAAGGAGAATCTTTACAAATTTAAAATTGCACGTGCGAAAGCACGTCGTACTATTAAACACAGTAAGCGTTCGTCTTGGAGACAGTATGTCTCTAGATTAAATTCTAGATCACCTGTCAAAAAGACATGGGACATGATACGTAAAATTAGTGGGAAGAATACATCACTTAATGTCGGTCATCTTAAAACGGATGACGATAACACAGTTTCTTCAAAACATGACATTGCTAATGTCTTGGCAGACACGTTTGCCAAGAAATCTTCCTCTACTAATTATTCACCTGCGTTTCAGAAGTTTCAAGGTGAAAAAGAAAAGTCTAAACTTAATTTCAATTCCAGAAATCTGGAACACTATAATAGAGACTTTTCCGTTAAGGAATTGAAAAAAGCTTTAAAAAAGTGTCACGACACTGCTGTCGGATCAGATACTATTAATTATCAATTCCTCAAACGTTTGCCATCTCGTTCCCTTCATTGCTTACTTCAAATTTATAATCAGGTATGGAAGACGGGAAGCATTCCAGCCTCTTGGCGGGAAGCTATCGTTATTCCAATACCTAAACCAGGTTAAGATTCCACAAACCCTTCAAATTACCGCCCAATTGCTTTAACTAGTTGTATCTGTAAAACCATGGAAAGAATGGTTAATGATCGTCTTGTTTGGTTTCTTGAAAAGAACCACCTTATTACGCAAGTCCAAGAAAGAACACGTTGTTTCTGTCTTTTTCGATCTCGAAAGTACTTATGACACCACTTGGAAGTATGGAATTATGAACGACCTCTATGATTTCGGTATTCGAGGTCGCCTTGCCTTTTTCATCTCAGCTTTTTTGGATGAACGTCAGTTTAGAGTCCGTGTTGGAGATACTTTATCTGATCCCCATGAACAAGAAATGGGTGTTCCCCAGGGGAGTATTTTATCGGTGACACTATTTAGTGTCAAAATAAACAACATTGTTAAAACCGTTTGCCCTGGTGTGAAATGTTTTCTCTACGTTGACGACTTTTGTATCTGCTACAGATCAAAGCACATGCATACAATTGAAAGACAATTGCAACAAGTCCTGAACAATCTTTCAAAATGGTCCAATGAAAACGGTTTCAAGTTTTCAAAGACCAAAACTAAATGTATGCATTTTTGTCAATCGAGAAAAATGCATCTTGATCCAGATTTAAAGTTGGACGGGATACCGATTGAAGTTGTCAAAGAATTTAAATTCTTAAGACTATTATTTGACTCTAAGCTTTCGTTTATTCCTCATATTGATAATTTGAAAAATAAATGCCAAAAGGCACTTAATCTTCTTCGTGTTGTATCCAGTATGGATTGGGGAGCCGATAAAAAGGTTCTATTGCGCCTTTATAGGGCACTTGTAAGATCAAAGCTAGACTATGGCTGTGTTGTTTATGGTTCTGCGCGCCCTTCATACCTTCGCAAACTTGATACTATTCATAATCAGGGATTGCGCTTGGCATTAGGCGCATTTAGAACGTCACCAGTTAGCAGTCTATATACAGAAGCAAATGAGCCTTCTTTAAATTTACGCAGGAAAAAACATTCTTTGCAGTATTATTTAAAGCTCAAATCAAATCCCGACAATCCTACTCATAAAGTTGTTTTTGAACCAAAATATAGAGAGGATTTTGAAAAGAAAAAGAACCCTATACTTCCCTTTAGTTTGCGCTGTGAAGCTGATGTTAACTCTCTAGATTTTGACTTAGAGGACGTGGCAGAACATATTGTTCCTGATGTTCCTTTGTGGACATATAAAAGTCCCACGTTTCTTTATGATCTTGCTTCAGCAAAAAAGATCCAACAGATCCAACTATTTTTTAAACAAAGTTCTTGGAAGTCAAAGAAAAATACACATCATACGAGGAGATATACACAGACGGTTCAAAAGATGGCGAAAAAGTTGCTTCAGCCACTATTTTAGATGGCGAAAAATATCAATTCCGCCTTCCCAATAACTCTTCCATTTTTTCAGCCGAGCTTAAGGCCATTGATCTCGCACTCGATCATATAATCGCAGAACGATTCTCTAGTTATATTATATACACTGACTCTATGTCAAGTATGCAAGCGATTGAGCACGAGAAAACAGACAACCCCCTTATCGTTAGATTACTAGATAAAATTGCTCAGCTAGATGATGTTGATCTTGTTTTCTGCTGGCTTCCAAGCCACATTGGAATTCGTGGTAATGAGGAGGCAGATAAAGCTGCCAAAGATGCATTATCACTTGAGGTTTTACCCTTTGAAGTACCTTTTAGCGATTTTAAACCTTTAATTAATGTTTTTATCCTGAATGTCTGGAAAAATTGTTGGAATGATCCTGCTAACCAACATAACAAATTATTTTCTATTAAACAAGATTTAGGTGACTGGTTACCAGGTTATAGATCAAACCGTCGAGAAGAACTAATTTTGACTCGCCTACGCATTGGGCATACCTACCTTACTCATTCATTTCTTTTGAAAGGAGAAGATATGCCAATGTGCATTCCATGCAATGCTCCTCTTACTGTCAATCATATTTTTATAGACTGTATTGATTTTTCTGTTACCAGAGATAAATACTTTAAAGTAGGCAGTATGAAAGAGCTATTTGATTCGGTCAGAGTCGAACTTATTTTTGAATTTTTAAAGGCAATTCATTTATTTAGCAAAATATAATTTTATGTTCTATTGATAGTACTTCTTTGAATTATTATCATTTATGAGATTTCTTTTTATGATGTTTTGAGTGTTAATTATAATATGCTTATTTAAATGAAATTCTTTAACATTATTGCTCACTTTGTTTTACCTTTTCTTTATAGTTTAATATAGACGTTTTGCGCCCAACATGACCTTAGTTGTTGACGGGCCATAAAACACCATTCATTCATTCTGACCAAGTTTCATGAAGATTGGGCCTTATATTTGGCCACTAGAGTGTAAACAAGAAAAATTGTCAATAAGGCCCCCTTCCCCGTGATATGGCACGGATCCTTCCCATTTTCAATAGGGTTTATCCTTGTGACCTGATCAACATTCTGACCAAGTTTTATGAAGATTGGGCCATATTTGTGGCCTCTAGAGTGAAGACAAGAAAATTGTCAATAAGGCCCCTTTTACCGTGATATGGCACTGATCCTTCCCATTTTCAAAAGGGTTCATCCTTGTGACCCGACCAACATTCTGACCAAGTTTAATGAATATTGGACCATATTTGTGGCCTCTGGGGTGTAAACACTTAAATTGTTGACGCATGACGACGCAAGACGGACGACGCACACCGCACGACGGACATTCAATGATCACAAAAGCTCACCTTGAGCACGATATGCTGAGGTGAGCTAAAAAGCATTAACGAAGAGAAAGCATTCCTCGCCAGGGCAAACCTTTTTTACGATGTTGTTTATTTTAATGCAAGTAAGAAGCATATTGGATGAATCTGGCTTGCATTGCATTTGGCAAAACCAATTTGTTATTGAAGTCAACTATGAATTAATAAAACAGAGATTGTTAGATATATATTTCCAAGAAAGGTACGCAAATATCAATTATTCAAATCGTCTACAAACCTATTCATTATTCAAACACGATTTTAAATTTGAACATTACTTAGATTTTATTAACGATAAAAGATTTAGATGTTCCCTTCACATAATTTAGATATTGAAGAAGGAAGATGCCAGAATATTGCAAGAACTAATCGGATCTGCAGATATTGTAACTCAAATAGCATAGAAAACGAATACCATTTCCTACTGATTTGCCCGAAATATGATGCAATTAGAAAGAAATATCTTAAACGGTATTAATACGTTTGGCCAACTTTACAGAAATTTACAAATTTACTAACAAACAAATCAAAAACTGTTATTCTAAACCTATCTAAATACCTATACTTTGCTTTTCTCCAAAGAAAATGATATCTAGTTTGTTCACGTAATTGATATGTTCTTCTGTTAACCATGTCGAATCCTCTATTTTGTTTGATTCAATTTGTTTTGCTGTAAACATTGTAATGTTTAATGCAATAAACTATTTGTATTGTATTGTATTTTGGCACTGAACATTGTAAGCAATAATATGTTCCCCTGGGGAACACCCATGTCTTTTTCATGGTGTTAAGAAAATTTATCTTCAACGTGGACCATAAACTGACGTAAATCCAAAAGAGTTGTGATGAAAAAGGCAAGGCGACCTCAAATAACGAAATCCTAGGTGTCGTTTATTATTTCCTACTTCAAAGTGGTGTCATAAGAACTTTCGATATCGAAAACGACAAAACAGCGTGTTCTTTCTTCATAAAGGCTTCTCGAATAAAAGTCGAAGCAGACAAAATGATCAATATTCTCTGTTTACGCAAGCCACTTTGGACTGACGTTTTTAGGTGGTTCTTCAAGAAACCAGATGACATGATCGTTAGCAATTCTTTCAATACTTTTACAAAAGCAACAAGATAGGGCGACAGGACGATAATTTGAAAGAACTGTATAATTCTAACCTAGTTTAGGTATTTGAAATACGATAGCTTCACGCCAAGATCCTGAAATGCTTCCCGTTTTCCAAAACTGGTTATTAAATTTCAAGTAAGCAGTGCAAAGAATGAGAGGGCAAACTTTTGGGGAAATGACAATGGATATTTTCATTTCTTAAAACAGTGTCATGGCAGTTCTTTAGAACCTCCTTCAGTTCTTTAACCGTAAAGTCTCTTATATAATATTCCAGGTTGCTGGAACTAAAATTATGCTTTGACTTTTCTTTATTACCTTTGAAAATTTGAAATTTGTTAAGATTTTCCTTTGCCCGATTGCCCGAGAGCACGTTTTCCCTCACCTATAACCTTTTTGCAATCTTCATTCAACCATGGCTTCTTTTTTTTCTGTTTTTTTTTTTATTAGGCGATGTTTGTGGAATAGCCTTTTCTGCTGAAGAATAGAGAAAATATTTAAACAGTTCTGTTGAGTCTTCTCATTTATCAAAGGCTTTTGGATTTTTTGACTATTCACGTGCGGTTAAACATCCCAATTAGTCTAATGGAGTTTCCAACGCCTAGGGCGATCCTGAACGAATGGCTCTTATTCAGAGACCTTGAAGGACGGAAAGAACTTCTCATGAAAAATCAGGAAAGATATCAGGACTGTAAAGAGTCGAATCCAGCGGATGAATAATTTCGAAATGCAGATTGAAGATACGATTTTATAATTAAATAAAACAAGATTATACCTAGTTAAAAATCCTCAACAGTATGGCCTTATGGTTAAAATTGAAATCCCCAATGGTTAGAATTGAAATCTCCCATAAGTATTATGAGTTGTGGTAACTGGTCGACGAGATTATCAAGTATTCTATAATCTACCGAGAAAGATGAATAGGAAAAAAATGTAGTTTTTCATTTTGCGAGCCATTCACAGTAACTGCTAGTAAATATGTATCTAAACAAACATGACGGAGAGGAGTAATATTATTTACAAAATCCCCACACCACCAGATGCTTTCTCACGTTCTGTATAGTTATTCAAATAGAAAGAGTGATATTCAAAGAAAACTTGTCTGCTTCGTTAAGGGCATTGTCTTAAATTTGCAACATGTCCTTGTCCACAGTTATGCCATTTTAAATCAAGTTCACGGGTCTCTTCGGCGTCTTCGTATTTGGGTCCAGAATAACCACATTTCCTGCATGGTTGCACACTAAAACATTTATCTTCCTGATGACCAATTGTTTGATAATTTAAACATCTAGGCGGGTAGGTACGAAAATATAAATATTTTTTGTTAAATTCGAAATCCAATTTTGATCTCCTTTGGTAACAGCGGTTCATTAAAGGCCCAAACGCCGTCATAGCGCAGTTGGCAGCGCGTCGGACTGTCAATCTTGAGGTCCCGGGTTCGATCCCCTACGGCGGCACTCATCCTTTCCAACTATTTGTCTACCACCAATGGGTTGATAATCGTAGACCTTTGTGGGATAGCAGCTGGAGGCTAGGAAAGGAGCTGGACAGTTGTCGATGATCAGGGCTATCTGTGGTTTCTGATGCTGAAGTCGCGAGTTTCTTGAGTCAGTCAGTGAAGATTTCTGAGGTAATCCAGTCTTTGCGGTTGCTGGTGTAGGTTGTGGGTAGTGTCTTCTTGTTCTTAAAGCAGCGTAGTTTTGCTGATGATGAGTAGCGGTAGTTTGTCTTGTCCAGTCATGTTGGAGTAGACTTGGGCCCTAATTCTTTCTTTGCTTTTCTTGTCCCCTTGGTAGGCGACGCTCTTGAACATAATGTCTTGTCGGGTAGGAGTCTGTAGAAAATTCCTGTCTAGTACGTGTTGTAGATGTCGTCGGCGCTAACTTTTCTGGGATAAGTCAAAGTCGATTGTTCCAGTCTTCAATTTCGGTTGTGTTGTCTTTAACAGGGTTGGCTTCACTTCAGACTTGAATAAGATACCGTGGCGTTTTTTTTAATCTTTCGGGCCATCCCGATGAGGACTTTAAGTCTTTACAGTCTAGGTGGCAGGCGAACTCTTCGGCTTTGGCTGACAGGTTTGGACCGGAGATTGATATAATCTGGTCACTGGCACAAGGGAACCATTTCAATGTCGCTGTTTCGACGTCTTCATATGTGGCCGTCTTTTGCGTCTTTCGATTTCGACCGTATTTCAGGAAGGCTTCTTTGATCGATTCTGACGATTTTATCCACGATGGCAGGGTTGTGGCGGGTATCTCAAACAATTTTGCAATGGCTGCTCTCGATCAGGGCATTTCTCTACCTCCATGAAGGCTTGGTATTTCACTTCGAATGTTTTCGTGTCGTGTCTTCTCTTTGTGCTCTTTCTCCCCGCTGCCGAATTTGCGGAACGATGTGTCTGTGTTGAAGTCATGTTGATAAGTAATACTGCCTCAATCATAGAAATATTTTGGTCGCTGATTGAAAACTTAAATCGATTAATTTACCGAAAGCTATAAACCAAATAACGCATCTTATTAAAGACACATTATAACCGATTAGTATCAATCAATTGGCGTGAAAATCAAGATAAGCGTCGTGTTGTGACACCTTACATAATTAGTGATCGCACAATACACACCTACGAATTACACATGTGTATGCGTGTAATTAACAAAGTCTCGGAACTTGACACGAGCTACGAACCGACGTGCAAATCAGCCGGACCTTTTTACATAGATAAAAAGGAAAAAGTACCGCACCAAAGAAAGTCTACGAAGGTTACTACACGTGTTTGTTTAAATTGTTTTGTCATTCCTTTAAAATTTGAATTGTAAGCTTCATTTTCAGTCAGAGTTCCACCTAGTCTTTTGAGCTCACCTGAGCACATCGTGAGCTTTTTGTGATCATTGAAAGTCCTTCGTCAGTCGTGCGTCGTATGTTATCTGTCGTCCGGCGTCAACAATTTAAGTGTTTACACTCAAGAGACCACAAAATATGGTCCAAACTTCATGAAACCTGGTCAAGGTTTTTGCCAAGTCAAAAGGATGAATCCTTTTTAAATTTGGAAGGATCCATGTCATTTCGCGTAAAAGGGGCCTTAATGGTAACTTTCTTGTTATCACTCTAGAGGCCACAATTATAACCCAAACTTCGTGAAACTTGGTCTGAACGAACCCTTTTGAAAATTGGAAGGATCTATGCCATATCACTGAAAAAGAACCTAAATGACAATTAACTTATTTACACTCTAGAGGCCACAAATATGACCCAATGTTCACGAACTTTGGTCAGGATGTTAGTCAGGGCACAAAGATAAAACCTATTGAAAATTGGAAGGATCCAAGCCATATCACGGGAAAGGGCCTTTATTGAACGTTATCTTGTTTATAGTTGGTTTGACTTCTATATGGACCAACCTTTCATCAATTACATAAAAATGCGTTTAAAAGGAGGATTTGTATGTGGTAGAATCTTAATTTCAGCTAAATACATTCGAAAAAATATTCTTTGAAAACAAAACGATTTCACGAGGGGTTATGGAGGCTGTTTAGTAGTAAGAAAAATCAAAACATATATAGTAAAAACACGTGGCCTTATACTTAACATTTGACAGCTGAAATGTCGATTATTCTTATTAGGAGATGCTAATTAGCATACCAATAGTCAAGTCATCTCAAATTTAAATATCCGGTGTTTTTACCGTTAGTAATCGCTTTCTTATCAAGTTTTCGTCGTTAAATGTCCAACGACTTCGTTAAATAATGCTTTGCGATTGGTCTTAACATGGGTTAAGGGGGTTCATCTCAGAATAGATAAAACAATTATCAATTATCTGGTCAAACGGTTTCTGAACAAAGAGAGCCCCCAGCTGGGCGGGGGGTAGAAATAGTCGGCTGCTGCCCATGTAGTCAATGGTAAGACCCCTAATAAATGGGCCCGCCTGTTTGCCGTGGGTGGAGACTCGTAAGGCTGGAAAAGAGGGTCCTGGTAGTTTAGGGAAGCCCAGGGATCTCCAGCTTCTCAACACGCTGCTTTGGCCTCGGCTTCGGCTGAAGCCTAGATGGGCCCGGTCTAGGCAATCGGCTGGTCGTTTTAGACTAGGGCATCTACTCTTGTCATATGAATTTTTTTGTTTTATTAAAGATGTTCAGTCGTGATTCTAATGACACATTCCACAACAACTTGCTGTACCATATTTCTTTGAAAATAATTTGGTATAAAGTCATTGTTCTTTTGATAGTACAAAGGTTACTTTGCCCTTGTCACTCATATTTCATATTTTAATAGTATTTTATTCCTTGTCTATATAGGCTCATGGGCTAATCGGGTTGAATGGATTTTGTGTTTGGCATCATTTGCACGACTTGATTCTTTGTCAGGAAATTGTTTGTGCAATCGATATCATTCATTTTGTCATTTCGGCTCGAGTATACTATTCGGGTAGCCCCGGAATGGGGGGCTGGAAATCCGCCCTTTCATGTCCCCTTGTAGGACTCCGTGGAGGGTGGTGGCCCCGGATAGTGAATTTAAACCTAAACAAACATGGACACCCAATCTAAAAAACGTAAGAACGGACTCGGACTGGAAATGGACGAAGATAATTACAGCAATAAAGGTCAATCATTCCCTAGGTTTCTTGTAATTTAGCATCGTGACGATCAAGCACCATTGACTACCCTATCACCATTTGTCATTGACAAAGTGCTCACTGCGTGTGCTGGGCGAGTGAAATCTGTCAAAAAAATTCGTATTGGTGGTCTCCTTGTTGAGGTTGAAAGACCTCAGCAAGCTGAAAACCTTATGAAAATGGATAGGTTTTATGACAAATGGGTAGACTGTACTCCTCATGGGAATCTTAACAGGTCCAAGGGCATTATAAGATGTCTGGATTTGGAGGGAGTTTCAGAGGAGGAGATAGTTTCTGAATTGGCTCAGTTACTATGAATTGTTCAAACTGTGGAGGTGAGCATATGTCAACATCAAGATCATGCCATGTATGGAAAAAAGAGAAAGAAATTGTCGCAATTAAATGTAAAGAGGGTTTGTCATTTGCGGAAGCACGCAAGATTGTGGAAAATAGAATTAACCTTTCTACCTCTTATGCCAATGTTCTTAAGCCAAAGGAAAATGAATGCCAAAACTGCAAAGATATTTTTCCAAACTCTGTGTGATTTTCCCGGAAAAGAAAGATAAAATACACAAATTGTTCCCAAAATTAAAAGATTCCAAAGCTCTTCTTCAAACTGGTGACAAAAACAAGAAACCTCCGACTTCATACTCCTCTAGCGCTACAGGAAAAATTGTTATCACATAATCAAAAGGCCCCGAAAAGAAAACAAACACTACACCGCCCTCTGAAGAAGATGAGATCATAAGATTAGTTAAAATTGAATTAGGAAGGCGTAAGAAAGCTCAAAGGAAAAGTTAGATTGTCAAGTTGGTAAAGTAGCCGAAGATAAAGATGCAAGATTATTTGTTAAACCCCCAAGGAGCAGAACTTTGTCTCCTAGGGCGGCAACATCAAGTCGTCAGCCAAAGGGATCTGAGGATCCGATCAAGCAGTATAACCGCTACCATAGTCTTGAGGAAGACATGGTAACGGAAGACACAGAGGATGTGGATTCTTCCAAAGAGAACAGGCAAGGTAAAAATATAATAGATCTCTCACACATAAAGAATTGAAATCCATCCTTCCATTACTCATAAGTATTATTTTTCACCTTAATTTAACTATGGCGAACACAATCATTCAATGGAATGGTCGCAGCATTAAAGCTAATTTTGAAGAAATGAATCTATTAGTTTCTAATGGAAAGCCAGTGGCAATCTGTTTGCAAGAAACTTTCCTGAAAGATACTGACAAATTCTCTTTCAGGCATCACTCCTGCTATTTAAAAATTTTTGAAGGGAATGAGAAAGCTTCTGGTGGTGTTGGAATTATTGTAACAACAATGTTCCTCATCGCAGCATCCCTCTTAATACCACACTACAAGCTGTTGCTGTTAGCGTATCTCTCAATAAAACAATAACAATCTGCTCGATTTATCTTCCACCAAGTTCTCTTACAAATAGTAGGAAACTAGACGATCTTGTCGGACAATTACCCAAGCCTTTTTATTTTAATGGGAGATTTTCAACTCCCACCATACGCTTTTGGGATGTTCCAATACAGACGATAAAGGTCGTATTATTGAAGATTTCATATCAAATCATGATCTTGCTTTATTAAATGATAAAACCTCCACTTATCATCATCCAGCCACTGGCTCATATTCTTCATTGGATTTAACTGTTTGCACTCCAGCCATTTTCCCGGCTTTTAGCTAATAAGTGGACTCTGATCTTCATGGTAGTGATCATTTCCCCATTCAAATATCTGAATTAGGACCTTCAGATCAAGAACGCCAAGGCGTTGGAAACTCCATAAAGCTAATTGGGGTTTGTTTAAAACTACCTGCGAACAATCAATAAATCCAGAAGTTTTTGAAGATTGTGAAAACTCTACAGAACTTTTTACATCCTTACTATATTCGGCTGCAGAGCAAGCTATTCCTAGAACGTCGCCTGACGAGCGAAAGCTCGTCGTACCATTAAACAAAGTAAGCGTTCGTCTTGGAGACAGTATGTTTCTACATTGAATACTAGATCATCAGTCAAAAAGACATGGGATATGGTGTGCGGAAAGAACGCGTCAATTGGAGTTGGTCATTTAAGAACTGACCTCAGTGATTTTTCTTCCAAGGCTGATATTGCGAATGTATTGGAAGATACGTTTGCCAAGAAGTCATCATTATCCAATTACTCACCTGCCTTTCAAAAATTCAAAGGTGAAAAAGAAAGTCAAAACTTAACTTCAGTTCCAGTCGACTGGAACATTATAATAGAGACTTTTCTGTGAAAGAACTGAAGAATTCTTTAAAAAAGTGTCATGACACTGCAGTAGAAAATGATAATATACATTATCAATTCCTCAAACGCTTGCCCTCTCGTTCTTTGCATTGCTTACTTGAAATTTATAACCGGTTATAGAATACGGGAAGCATTCCAGCATCTTGGCGGGAAGCTATGTTATTCCTATACCTAAATCAGGTAAATATTCTACTGACCCTTCAAACTATCGTCCTATAGCTTTGACTAGTTGCATTTGTAAGACCATGGAAAGAATGGTAAATGATCGTCTTGTTTGGTTTCTTGAAAAGAACCACCGTATTACGTCAGTCCAAAGTGGCTTTCGTAAACAAAGAAGCACTCTTGATCATCTTGTCCGCTTCGAGACTTTTATTCGAGAAGCTTTTATAAAGAAAGAACACGTTGTATCTGTCTTTTTCGATCTTGAAAGTGCTTATGATACTACATGGAAGTATGGAATTATGAATGACCTCTATGATTTCGGGATTCGAGGTCGACTTGCTTATTTCATTTCTGCATTTTTGGATGAACGTCAGTTTAGAGTCCGTGTTGGTGATACTTTATCTGATCCCCATGAACAAGAAATGGGCGTTCCACAAGGAAGTATTTTGTCTGTGACACTTTTTAGTGTCAAGATTAACAATATTGTCAAAACTGTTTGCCCTGGGGTGGAATGTTTTCTCTATGTTGATGACTTTTGCATCTGTTACAGGTCAAAACATATGTATACGATTGAAAGACAGCTGCAGCAAGTCTTAAAGAATCTTTCAAAATGGTCGACTGAAAACGGTTTCAAGTTTTCCAAGACTAAAACTAAATGTATGCATTTTTGTCAATCTAGGAATATGCACCCTGATCCAGAATTTAAGCTGGATGGAGTGCAAATTGAAGTTGTAAAAGAATTTAAATTTCTGGGACTTCTTTTCGATTCTAAACTGTCGTTTATACCTCATATTGACAACATAGAAAATAAGTGCTTAAAGGCACTTAATCTTTTACGTGTTGTTTCTAGTATGGACTGGGGAGCTGATAAAAAGGTTTTATTACGCCTTTACAGGGCACTTGTCAGATCAAAATTAGATTATGGTTGTGTCGTTTACGGTTTTGCACGTCCTTCATACCTTCGTAAACTTGATACCATTCATAATCTAGGATTGCGTTTAGCGCTAGTTGCTTTTAGAACATCACCAGTTAATAGTCTTTACATTGAAACATTGAACCTTCCTTGAATCTCAGAAGGAAAAAGCTTTAAATGCAGTACTATTTAAAGCTTAAATCTAATCCTGACAATCCAACGTATCAAGCTGTGTTTGGACCTAAACACAGACGCGATTTTATTAAGAAACCTAGCGCAATACCCCCGTTTGGCTTACGTTGCGAAGCAGATATTAACTCTACAGATTTTGATCTAGAGGATGTGGCAGAACACATTGTTCCTGAAGTTCCTTTGTGGACTTCTTAAAGCCCCACATTTCTTTACGGTCTTGCTTCTAACAAAAAGGATACAACCGATCCAACTGTTTTTAAAACAAAGTTTTTAGAAATTAGAGAGAAATACGCATCTTATGAAGAGATGGTTCTAAGGACGGCGGAAAAGTTGCCTCAGCCACCATTTTAGATGGTGAAAAGTATCAATTTCGTTTGCCAAATAACTCTTCTATATTTTCAGCCAAGCTAAAGGCGATTAACCTCGCACTCGACCATATAATCGAAGAGCGCTTCTCTCGCTACATAATTTATACTGACTCTATGTCAAGTATACAAGCGATTGAGAACGAGAAAACCGACAATCCGATTATTGTTAGATTATTAAATACAATAGCTCAGCTTCATGATGTTGATTTGGTTTTCTGCTGGCTTCCGAGCCACGTTGGTATTCGTGGTAATGAAGAGGCAGATAAAGCTGCCAAGGAGGCAATATCACTAGAAATTTTAGCTTTTGAGGTGCCCTTTATTGATTTTAAACTTTTAATTCATGGTTTCATTCAGGATGTCTGGAAGAACTGTTGGTCCGATCCAGCAAACCACAGTAATAAATTATACTCTGTTCGTCAAGATCTTGGCGATTGGTTGCCTGGTTACAGGTCTAACCGTCGCGAAGAACTTGTATTGACTCGACTGCGCATTGGGCATACGCATCTCACTCATGTTTACCTTTTAAAGGGAGAGAAGATGCCAATATGCATTCCATGCAACACCCCTCTAACCGTTAGTCACTTATTCATAGAATGTTTAGAATCCTCTTCTGTCAGAGACAATTATTTTAAAGTTGAGAGTATGAAGACACTTTTTGACTCTATTAAGATTGAGCTAATTTTTGACTTCCTGAAAGCCATTGGTTTGTATAATAAAATGTAATTTTACGTCTATTTGAAATTGAATTTATTCTTAGACTTGATTGCGTTTATCGTGAATTTTAAGTTATTTCGAGTGATCTTTTGATCATGATCTTCTTTTAGACTTGAAATATTTTCTGTACATTTTTACCATTTATACTGATTTGTCTTATCCTATTTACCATGATTTGTTTTATAATGATTTCGTCTAGCTTAGTTTTGATGTATACTTCACGTCGTTTAAAACAGTTATTTATTTTTTCAAAATGTTTTGCGCAAACATGACCTTAGCTGTCGGCGGGCCTTAAAACGATATTCATTCATTCATTCTGAACAAAGAGAGAATATATTCAGATTTGATATTGAAAGGAAGTAAAAGTCTTCGACAAACTTATTAAATAAAAAGAAACTACTAGATTTTTATACTAAAACAACTCGCTTAAAATCTTACATTTTGACTCGGCCCCCATGCAAATCAGTACTATTTTTTGTTATACAATTCACTGTTCCGTTTAATACAGACACAAGGAGGTATGAACAAGAGCCATGTCGGACATGGCCATCTCCCGCCGTGAAAGCTTATTAGTAAACTGAAGCCTAATAGATTAAGGATTCTACTTCAAGAAATTAAACCACTACAAGATCTAAGTCTTTCTTGTGCACTGGACTTCTCCTCTATGAGATCTATCCACCCATAAAGTTTCAAGTTGATAGCTATTATACTTTAGGAGATATGCTCCGAACAAAATCTAAGTCTTAAAAGTAACAAAGGGCAATAACTCTAAAATTATGCAAGCAAAAGTTGTAGTTCTTAAGCACTGCAATTCTCCTTCATGAGATTTATTTACCCATAAAGTTTCAAGTTGATAGCTATTATACTTTAGGAGATATGCTCCGGACAAAATCTAAGTCTTAAAAATAACAAAGGGCAATAACTCTAAAATTATGCAAGCAAGAGTTGTAGTTCTTGTGCACTGCACTTCTCCTCCATGAGATCTATCCACCCATTAAGTTTCAAGTTGATAGCTATTATACTTTAGGAGATATGCTCCGGACAAGTTTAGTGACGGAACCTCGGAATGACAGAATGACGGACGGAGACCATTACTATATCCCCTCGCCGAAAACGGCGGGGGATAAAAACTGAAAGTAAACATGTAGACGGGCGGACAAAATCATTATTTTACATTCAAAAATTATGAAAAATAAAACTCGTCATGGTATTAGTTGGAAAATATGATACGACAAGAAAAAATACGTTTATTTCATTTCTGAGATTTTCATCGAAATGTTGGTCCATATAAAAGTCAAACGGACTATGCACTCTAGGCGCCACATAAATTGACCAATCTTCATAACACTTGGTCAGAATGTTTGCTAGGTCACATGAAACTGGATTAAAAAAAGGTTGGGAAGTTATGCGAGGATAGAATAACAAAATAATGTCTTTCTTTCGATTTTTTATGGTCATTTACTGATCTTTAAAAAGCATTTATTTTGCTAACGGATGAGTCAAAAAAGAAGGTGAGCGATAAAGGATCATCATGCTCCTCTTGTTTTGAGGTTGCTATGGTAAGTAATGTTGATCATCGGCGATGCTCAGCCACCCACCCTCGAAGTCCTACAAGGGTCACCTTACCTTAGTGATTCCATTTCAGGAGAGATGCCGAGGATACATCGCCGATATACTTGATGCAAATTGGCTCAATGAAGCAAAAGTGCGTCGACGAACATATCAACCAAGCATGAGGTAGAAATCAGACAGTAATATTGTCGATCAAACATCACGTCTACTTGATTTGCCAATAAGAAATCGCCTTCTAAGGCATAAGTGAAAACGTCATTTAATAAAAACGGCGGTCGAAAGAATATTACAAGACTGTTTTGATAAAAACACCATAGGGCATGACATGACCAGCATATAGCGACCATTTGTTTGGGATCATAACATTTACTACAAGGACGGCAGCCGACAATTTTCATCGAAAAATTATCCAACTATAAACCAATCAGGAGAATTTGGCTCAGACGTTGGTCACACACAGTATTTATGCGAATTTATGGGCGTTTACTTCCAGAATCGAAACCCAAAACACCTTTTCTTTCTTTTTTGTGATTGTTGATATCCTTTGACCATTAATAAGCCCTCTATTTAACAGTCATCCTGTATTAATCCTACCATAGCACGGCGTGCAAGTTCATGAGGCTCCCTGTTAATTCTAAATCAGTTTATAGGGACATAACAATAAGTCATGTTTCAATAAGTCATGTTTCTATGTTTATTACTAAGTATATATGATCCGATTCAAAACTCATCTGAAATTTGATGAGGACTAACATTCTAGCCAAGTTTCAAGTCATTTAAGCCGAAAATATACCATCTTAGGTGCAAAAAATCATTTCAAGTGTTCATCCCTTGTTCAACATTTTACGCCCGTATGAACAAATCTCGTCCGATGGTAACACACATCTTGAGAAAGTTTCAAAGCATAAGATACAAAAAGATCTAAGTAAAAAAAAAAACAATTTTTTTTAAAGATTTGACCGCTGAAATATTCATTTTTGTCCTACTTGACCCAAAGGCAAACGCCGTTGAGATTTCATATATAAAATATTCTTATTATTTCAAGTCATTCAAGGCAAAATATGGCATCTACAGTGTTAACAAGGTATTCCGATCATTTGAACCCTTGACCTCATTTTTTCCAACATGACCAGTTTCGAATATGCCTGAGAAATCATAAGGAAAAAAACACATACTGACCAATCCAAAGTTTTTATTTACCAAGCAGAAAGCATATAAAAGCATATAAGATTTTATTTAAGTTTTAAGCCCCCGACCTAGTGTTTGACACCACTTGATCGAATTTAAAACCTGCACAGTTTTATGTGAACAGACAATTTGACGAAGTTTCAAGAAATTTGAGCCAAAAAAAAAATGAGTATCTACGATCAACGGAATGTTTGTTTTTTAGCTTTGACTCTTTGACATTGTTTTTTCCCATTTAAACAAATTTCGAACATGCACTAGATTTTAGGTAGATAGATTGGTATGAAGTCATTCGAGCGGAATTTGTGGCATGCACAATTAATACAAAAAACTTTTAACCCTGTATCTCATTTAACGGTAATTGACCGTAGTTTGAGCACACAGGCCTGTTGTTAAAGGCAACATTCTGTCTAAGATTCTAAACATTTGAACAAAAAATCTGGCCTTAAATACAAACGTTTCCAATATTTGACATTTGACATCATTTTTAATCCCAAATTGACATATTTCAAACACATTTGAGATATCATGAAGGCAAACATTCTATCCAAGTTTTATGCTGTTTTTTAAGTTGGAATGCGGAGCAATTCCAACTTAGATTTAACAAAACCGCAAAATGAACACAAGATAATTTCATTTCGGGTTTTTTGAGAACACATATCACGTGAACAGGATGTGAATACACTTCGGCCTATTTTGTACATCTCAACTTGACAGACATACAGTTTATTTCATCGAAAAGTAACAATGCTGCACTATTACACAACTACCACTTCGTGTATATTATTAACACGCTAATATAGGCTTTAAACGATATTTATTGAAAGTTGCGTACGAATATATTAGTATCACATGTTTGCATAACTATATTTGGAAATCATGTGATAAGTCAAGTCCAATAAGGTCAGCAATTGACAATTACCACTAGCCAATCACGTGATCTGCTTATTTGGTAATGTCGCGATCTGTTTTCTCAGTATTGGGGCAATAGCACAGACCAATCACGTGATCTGCTTATTTGGTAAGGTCGCGACCTGTTTTTCGTAGAATTATGCTATTGCTTCTTTTAAGGGTATAGTTTCTCTTTCTGAGCGACCTTTCACACATTTAACTTTTGACAAGGTGTAATATTGTAAATTTCTTGCTAAGCTACGAAATAAATACCTTTTCTTAAAGTGATGATACACTTTTAAAGTTAATGAATATTTTTGCAACATATTGTCGTTTGTTTTTCGTCATATTGCAGTTATCTACATGAATGTTTTATTGTAAAAACCCGATACTCATCAAATAAAACCCTTGCCCCCACATCTTTAATTGAACTATGAATATCTTTGCCCAATTGCATTCCAACACCAAGACAATTTGCCATTTGAAACAAACCAAAAAGTTAAACTTGTTTTCTTCACATTCTTACACATCAACACGTTTAAGAGCACCATCATACAGTTAGTTACATCATTGAATAGGCATGCATCTCAAAAAAAAACATTCTTAATCGCTCACTCAGCACTCCATTCATTCCAAACACTCACTCAAACCATTCAAAAACACTCAAAGTTATTAAAAAAAAAGATCAACATGTACATTCAAAATGAATTAAGCAAGAACCATATAGCGATTTCACTTACATAAATGAAAGCGTCTAATTGGTTCTTGGCGAAATAGAAAGCTATTGATTGAACCTTTATACATATTGTATATAGGTTATATCGCTAATTTTGTTCATCCTGAACAAAATAAGCGCCATTGGATTACCTCCCTTAAATTTCACTCAAAACTCGCTCCGCTCACTCATTCAATATCATGCTTAAATCATTCCAAAACCGTTCACCTTATCAATTTCCCGATGTTATTAACTGTACCCCCAACTCAGAAGAAGAGGAGCATGATTATATTGATTTCATCATGTCTGTGTCTCAGTCCATTGACCTACAATAACGAAACTTTACACAAATATTGCCCATGACTATAAGAAATGCGCTATTATTTCGGGGTCATACATGTCACGGCATCAGCAAATTTTAACAGTTAACAGTTTCCACTCTAACTGAAAAACCAATTGACCCAAATCATAAATGTTGACACAAATGTTGTCAATGACCCGAGAAAGTGCCCAATTTTTGGAGTCACGGTGGTCGAAATCACAATTGAACTTCGTCCAAAAATTGTCTTGAGATTCGAACTCATGAAGTAAAAGACTTCCCTGCGAAAATAGCTTTTCACCATGGAAAAATCACTTGTTGAGGTCCACTTTATGACACTTCTAATTAAAATGTATTTGATAACTCAAATGGAGCAGAAGTTTATTGAAAAATAATAAAAAATCTTTTTTGAGTGTATAAGGTCGCCTGTGCGTCCATTAGTCGGCTGTATGGTCCGTATCATTTTCTTCCTTTTTAGCTCACCTTACCACAGCGTGCTCAAGGGGAGCTTTAGGCTCACCCTGACTCCGTCGTGTGTCGTCACCTTTCTTAAAACTTCTTCTTCTCCTAAACCGCTGGGCAAATTTCAATGAAATTTTGCCGGAATGTTCCCTGGGTGACCCTTTTCAAAATTGTCGCTATATTCTAATTGGCAAATAAATATGGGTATGGCAGGGCGGGGTTTATTTTGAGCCCATAATCTTTGAACGACATCTCTTCCTGAACCACTTGGCAGATTTCAATGAAACTTTGCAAGAATGTTCCTTTGATGACCTCCTCCAAATATTGTTGGCAAAATTTTCATTAGCCCATAAATATGGGCATGGCAGGGTAGGGCTAATTTTGAGTCTCCTCTGTAATAAATGGGTTGGCAGGGTCTAATATGACTGCTTATAATTCGGATAATGTCTCCTCTTCAACAATTAGGCAAGTTTGAATGAATCTTTGCCAGAAAGTTTCTTGGATAAGACCCACTGGATCAATCGAATTCAGGTGAGCGGTTTAGGGCCATTCTGTCCCTCTTGGTATAATTTTTTCTTTCATCAGATTCAGGCCTGTATAGCGATTCACTGGTTAAAGCGTCTCTCGTTGTTGAAATACATTGATTTATATACGCCCGTCAAAAGACGAGACGTATTATGTGATCACCTGTGGTGGGCGGAAGGCGTCAGCTTCGCTAGTAGCTTGAGGTCACCGGCTCTGGAACGCATTCCAACTTATCAGTACTTTCAGTACTTTGATTACTTCTTGAAATAGAATTTACTAACTTTACCCCCCGATTCGTTAGACATAAACCCTCTGTCCACTTTTGACAACTCACATGATACTTTTTTGTCTTAATTTAAATTCTATGACCGCCTCGGTGGCCTAGTGGTTAATGCACTCAACCCGTGACCTGGAGGTCCGTGGTTCGAGCCCCACTGTCGCCGGGGTGTGTTTCTTGCCCCAGTCAACTTTGATATAATTAAATAACGCTTATTAGATATTTATCACCAAACTTGGTATTCTGCCATAAACAATTCAAATCGACTGGAAACTTACTCATTATTTAAACATGAATTCCATTTTGAAAATTATCTTGATTCTATAAAAGAGAAGAAATTTAGAATCGCCCTAACCAAATTTAGACTCTCGTCACATGATTTAGAGATCGAACGTGGTCGATACTTAAATGTTGATAGAAAAGATAGAATATGTAGGTATTGCAAAACAAAATATATCGAAAATGAATTTAAATTTCTTCTAACTTACCGCGGCAATAGCGCAGTTGGTAGCGCGCCGGACTTCTAAACCAGGGGTCTAAATTCGCACGGGTTCGGTCCCCGGCCGCGGCAATTATCCTTTCCGACATTTGTCTTCCACCAATGAGTAGATAATCGTAAACCTATGTGGAATAGCAACTGGAGGCTAGGAAAGGGATGTGGTGGTAGTACTGGGGTGAGAAATACCAGGAATCCATCGTTAGGTGCTCCAGTTGTCGCGATATAACTGAGAGATTGTTGAAAGCGACGTAAAACCCCAATTCATATCAAATTCTTCTAACTTGCCCAAAATATACAGACTTAAGAGCCAAATTTATCAAAAAATATTATATTACTTGGCCAACTCTCAATAAGTTAACAAATTTGATGTCCCAAAATTCGAAAACCACCTTGCAAAATTTATCGAAGTTTATATAGTACGCTTTTCAATCTAGAAACTAAATGTGTTCACGTTATTCGATGTTCTTCTGTTAATCCATGTATTTTCTCTGTTTTTTTGTATATGTCATTTGCTGTAAACATTGTGAATGTTTAATGCAATAAACTTATGGTATTGTATTGTATTGTATTGTTTATGGGCAAAACACTTAATAGCCAGTCCCAGTTCACCCAGCTGTAAAAATGGGTAGCAGTGGCTTTAAACCACTGCCTCTCTCTCGGGGACGTGAAAACATCAGGATTGAGTGCTCGAGAGCGATTCTATAAGCTTAAGCTTTCGTCGCAATCGAACTAAAATAAATAAGTATAAACTAAATTCTTTTGCAGACGACAATCTTGTAGCTTGTTTAGCTTTTCGTAGCCTAACTACTGACTTGATATGTATATCTTCTTGTAATTGAACGTATGTTTTGTCGATTCTTAACATTCCCAAATCTTAATACAATCTAACCCCATTTTATTTTAACCAATCCCTTCCTTAAATTTCGTTTCGAATTATATCTTGTACTATAACAAATGTATGGGAAAGATAAGCCCTTTTACTACAAAAGAGATATTAACGCACCCATCGATTTTCAACGCATGGTCGGTGACAGATTGTACACAAAAAATTTTCCTGTATAATTTCGGTTTATTACTATGATTATTATATAAATGATAATTCAGCCCAGAATCTGCAAGAGCTCTATATTGCTGTTTACCTAAACTTGTTAAAATTGAATTTGGATTGCCTGATATATTTATTTGAAATGCCAGTACTGCTTTAGGAGTCTGCGTGTCGGCTTTGATGATGCGATCTTAACCGCATCTTGGAGATTCGTGGGGTTTCTCGCAATACCCTCATTTTTCTACAGTTAAACAGCAGTCCGTCTATGAAGAAAAAATAACTGCTGCTCTATAAATGGACCCTATTGATCTTTGAAAACTTGTCCAGCCAGATTAAACAGTCGTTCCACAAAGATTTGATCATTTTCCTGTCTACCTTGGCTGATGCGTCCTAACAAAATCAATGCGTATGTAGCGTCGATGATAAACGCGAAACGGCTTCCTAACTCCTGTGGAGCCCTGACCCAAGAACAGTACGGGTGAGAATTTAAAAATGTCTAAAAGAAATCGGCTACCAACCCGTTGGAAGTTTGAAAAGCCATCATTCGTTTATGTTATTCAGGTAAACGCGCAATACATACTTATTAATAACCATATCTAGTTCTAAAAAATCTTTTGAGTCGCCAGCTAATGTTGGTACAATTTGTGAAAAACGCAAAATGCCTGAAATGCGCCCTTTAAACCCCCTTACTGATCAGAAAATACCTTCAACATACTACCTTAATCGGATTGAATGGTCTTTTTGCAAATTTCAAGAGGTGACGAGAAAAAGGCTGTTTACAGTTTTAGCCCAATTCTACGGCACTCTCTTTCGGCATTTATGTCTGTCTTCACGTTTGTTATCGTTCCCACAATCTCAATTTAAGTCTTGTAACCGAACCGTCTCTGGAAAACTACTAGTAACTATAAAAACGAGATAAACACAAATACAGAAAAACATAAGTTGTTACCAGGACAGAGAAACCGCAACTTTATTTGCCAATAGACCTGCTGAGTTCTACTGATAATTCAAGGTGAAGACATGACGTCGTTATAGCCTAAGGCAGATATCATGTTGAAAATCCAAAAATAGGGTGAACACCATCATAAGCACTACAACATATCATTTAACATTTTTTTCTGTCTATGAAACAGATAGATATTCACACAAGTCATCTAATAAGTTATATGAACCATTTTGGCTCAGAAGAAGGAAATATATCATGAATCACCCTGTACGTCCAAAATTGCAATAAAACCTTTTTTGACAACTTCCTAACACACCTTTTTCGAACGATACCAACCTAAGGCTCATTAATTGATTTGTACACTTGTTCCTGGCCACCCATGAAACTTAAGTAAATGGCAATTGAAATCGTTACAATTTAAAAAAAAAAATAATGTTTAGGGAAAAAAAAGGTTTATATGTTTAACCATGTAGGAGCATTTGTCCGTTTCTTATAAGGTAAACGTAAAGTTTGCAATTAAAATCGGCCCAGATGTTTAGATGATGTTTTTCGAATGACACGCTCATGTTAATGGGTAAATCAAAGTATCGCGAAATTCTTTATGAAAGGGTCAACCATGAAGCATTCTGGGAAAGTATCTTATAAATTGGCCCAGTGGTCAAGAGGTTTGTTATGTCGTTAAAGAATTCAAAGTGAAAATTGTCACGTACTATTGCGCATATATTTATGGACAAATCCAAATTTCTAGATTAATCTGTGGTTGGGGTCATCCAAGAAATTTCGGGGAAAGTTTCGTAGATATTGTCCTTTTTGCAATGATTACCCAAGGAACATTCCGAAAAAGTTTCATTGAAATTGATCCAGCGGTGTAGGATGTCGTTCAAACGTTTTTAAGTAACAAGAGTTGACCGCGGACAACGTAGCTCGCCCAAACAGCTGCTTGTCACAAACAGCGCTTGACCGAAGACCGAAGTTCAAAGTGGCTTCTTTCAATGTTAAAATTCCATGATCTAATATATATCTGTTTGAGTAGTAATTAAGAAATATAAAAACTTTTTTGTTTTAATTGCATGTATAAGGTTAGGGTAAAGTGAAAGCCTACAAGCAGATGGGGTTACCAATGGAATTTCTTTGTATCATACATGAAGTTTTTCTTTAAAATTTTTCTGAGTACACAAAAGGTCAAGATCAAGGTCAAATTGTGAAGGACCTTGGTCTCTGTAGAAGCCTATAACCTAGTGAGTATGTGTATGAAATAATAATGTCCCTGAGTAAAGCATTTAGAAAATATAAGCAAGGTTAAATTTTTGGTTCAAGTTTTTCAGTTTAAGTTTTTCCAAGTCCATAAAAGGTCAAGGTCAAATTGTCAAGGCCCTTGGTTTCTGGTGAAAGCCTTTCATCTGGTGACTATGTATATGAAGTAATGATGTCCCTAGGTTAAAGCATTCAGAAAATATAAGCAAGGTTAAAGTTTTTGGTAAAAGAATTTCGGTTAAAGTATTTCTAAGTTCATAAAAGGTCAAGGTCAAATTATCAAGGACCTTGATCTCTCACAAAAGCCTATCACCTAATGAGTATGTATATGAAGTAATGATTTCCCTAGGTTAAAGCATTCAGAAAATATAAGCAAGGTTAAAGTTTTTGGTTAAAGTTTTTCAGTTTAAGTTTTTCCAAGTCCACAAATGGTAAAGGTCAAGGTCAAATTGTGAAGGACCTTGGTCTCTGGTGAAAGCCTATCACCTGGTGAGTATATATATGAAGCTATGATGTCCCTAGGTTAGAGCATTAAAAAAATATGCAAGGTTAAAGTTTTTGGTTGAAGTTTTTTGGTTAAAGTTTTTCTAAGTCCACAAAGGGTCAAGGTCAAGGTCAAATTGTCAAGGACCTTTGTCTATGGTGAAAGCCCATCACCTAATGAGTGTGCATATGAAGTAATGATGTCTCTAGTTTAAAGCTTACAGTTTAAAGCTTACAGAAAAATATAAGCAAGGTTAAAGTTTTTTTGGTTAAAGTTTTTGTTAAAGTTTTTGGTTAAAGTTTTTTTGAAAGGGTCAAGGTCACAATCTAAAGGTCATTTCGACATGGATGTTGGTCTCAAATGAAAGCCTATGCCCTAATAAGAGTTTCTGTAAAAAAATAAAGCCTCTAGGATAAATATTGGTAGAAATAAAAAACTTTAACCTAATGCGGACGCCGACACCGACGCTGACGCCGACATCCGAGGGTATGACAATAGCTCTTCCGAGACTTTCGTCCCGGGCGAGCTAAAAAATACACTCACTGCTACAATAATTTTTAAGGATCAATAAAAAGTTCGTGAGAAAAATGATGAGCGTCAGCATATGCATATTCTGACAAAGTTTAGGAAATAATTCCTTTCCCAATCCCTAGAATTTCGCGAATAATTTGTGAACAGGATCACCCTAAGAACATTGTTGCTTAGTTCCCTGATTGATATAGGCCCAGGTCGCCCAGGAGAAGAAATTGTTGACGATTGAAGGCCGGATGTTTTTAGTAGAGAATAATAGAAGTGCATCAAATTTCTTTTAGATTTGGATTTTTTTTGATAGAGACAAACATGAGTTTTTTAATCCGAATAAAAAAGTTTTTGGCGATTTAAGCGAGATTTAAGCTCATTTGAATCTCGCTCTTTTTTTCGAACAGGTAAGGTGTTAAATTTGCTTGGATCAAAATCTCAAGAAACTAAATTCATTATTCGAAAGACAGTCCTGTATTTCTGAAAACAAAATCGTATGATTTTGTCCTAAACGCAGGACGGAAAACCGTTGAAAACAGAAGGAATACAATAAAAAATCAAAGTGCTGTCAGCACTGTAAATCGGACATCATTGAGAGGCTGGGATAGTGCGATAGTTCGCCAATCATAAGGGCTCAAATTTGGACAATAAAAGTTGGTAAAATCTTAGCCCATTTTTTTGTGTGAGTTTTTTTGTCTTTACACTACATCTTTTCGAGGACATCGCCAGTTCATAGAAATTCGTGGGTCCGATTTTGAAAGTTTGCTGATTCGATAGCCCTCTGCTAGTCTAAATTATATCTTTGCAGATTTTTTACGTTGTTATAATGAGCACGCGCCAAGCTAAAAGCTTGTCTGTTAATATTATTCCTCTCTCTATAGAGTTTAAAAGCCTATTTAGCAACAAACATTTTTCATTAAACTATTTACAATTTTGATTACCAACATGTTTGTATTTCAAGCATTGGGTTTTCCCAAATACTGTAAATGCATTTTCCCTCAAGAAACACGTGAAATCGCCAACTATGCTATTTATATCTTTGGTTTCTGATCAATCGATTAAATCTAGCAGCACTCTATGATTATTCATGAGTTGTTCTAAAAATAGATCGCTCTTACTGCTATCCCATATCAGTTTATCGTATGTTTTTGTCGGTTTATTTGTTGTTGAATAATTTTTCTTCATACTCAAATTGGAATTTATTGAAAATCGGATTGGAGCGTGACCAGAGTGCTCATTGAAATCAAATATTTCAAAATTACAAAATTATTTCTTTTTGTTAACACATGTGAACAAAAAGTAAACTTCCTACGCTCCTTGTTTGAGTGCAGACGACTATTGACTAATGACAAACAAGTTAATTGACACATTTCGAGCAGACGATGTCCATTTGCATCTACCACGTGGTCTGAATTTAGGCGTTGGTTTTGACCGAGTGATAATCATAACAGAATTTGATTGGTTGTCAGCCCTACAACTGGTAAATGACCGTTCGAGAAAGTTCAGAGCAGTAATATTGTAAGTGCTACAAATTAATTATACAGTTAACCTATTGTACGTTTCAACTCCTTTACTCAACCGAAAATCTTGTTATAAACACAGAAAATACTAACTGGTAATTACTAAAAGCGAAAATTACATCAAATTTTGTATTAGCCTCTTCTCTATTTGTCGAAAAGTAAATAAGATAAAAACAAAGTTTGTAGATTGTGACTGAAAAGGCCGTTTCTTCGGTATTTGAAAACACATAATTTGGTTTGAACACATTGCTCAGAAGATAATGGTAAAAATGTAGTGGGTCAAACAGACTGGATTTCTGGAAAACGGTAGATATAAATCGACTGCTTCGCAGTCCGATTTAAATATTTAGAGAACTTAAGGCAGTTGCAAATCGAAAGTGAAAGTAGTACTCTTGTAATTCTCGGTAATGCTAGCCATGTTTAGATTGACCGCTATGTATGGATACACATTACTTCGCTCTTACGGCCGCTCTTACTTGATACATTACAGCCAAATGCCAAAAGTGAGTCAAGTTTTTTAATGACGTCGCAATTATGAAAAACTGTAAACAAACTTTAAGAAATGAACTTACCCTCTGGAATGGACTTTGAAATTTTGTTTCTCATCAGTTTTAAGCATCTACTAGTCAACAATGATGAGTTAATTTGTCTTGGAACTCTGATTTACAAAATAATTAGACATCTGTCGAGGCATGGTGGTATTTGTCTTCGGTGCCTTTGACACCTTCTATCAGGTAAAACATGATTTTCACAGAATACTCCGAACAATTTCAACACATTTTATTTTCAGATAAATCAGGGTCCTTTGCTGATCAGCTTAGTCAAATGTTACAAACCCTTGTGTTTTCATTCCTTTGAGATCTTGACTGTTGAAAATGGGCATCATCCTTTTCGAAGAGTCTGAGAAATATTCCATTTTTCGAAACACCTTTTTGTCAAATCTATTCATCTTCTGTTTGAATTTACACTTGAGTATTTATTTTACCCAGTTAGCAATCCAATTTGTTTATTCTTTATCATGCGGTGCATTCTAACACCATAGATCAAAACACATTGATAAAAAATATCGGCTTTCGAGCTTGAAATATTTCCTCAATTGTATCTCAAATACTTTATAAATTTAAATAATATATAAAATTACACTTTCACATATATTTGACATAGTTGATACTTCCCTGCCTTATCATCCACTCACACTCAATTAGAAATGTCCCATTTTATTATGCTATGTCAGTTCTTTTTTGAGGTTAAACAAGATTCACACAGGTTAAATTTAAACCGCCTCAAAACTTCAATACACTATAGATATCACAAGAATTACTACACACCCATCTATAAATAGACCAAATATACTAATTTTATCATGTAGACTTTACATTGAGTGGTTTAACCCAGATAAAATTGATTTAAACTTTACCCAAAAGGTGTATTGAGAAGATATTTATAGCGCCGCCATTAAAAAACTTGACCGATTTTTGGAATGAGGCTGTATATCCCAAATTATATATCGGCATAGGTAGATTTTGCGCAGTAAGCCGTGAAATACATTCTTTACCATTAGATTCTCGTGCCATTTGTTCGAAATAGACAAACCGGGTTAAATAATGCACTTTGAAAGTTTAAAGTTTACCTTTTAAACCAACGTTATCGCTTGTCTTAAAATATATGGTTCGCCCAAACATGTACTTTCACAATTTCATTGAAGAGACCAGGTTAAATTCCGATCATTTGTATTTTAATTTTACCTGATTATATCTATGGTAATAGACTCACCGCCTACGTCATAGCTCAGTTTTGAAAATACACCAATAATAAAGGTGAGCTATTGTGATCACTCACGGTACGTCGTCCGTCCGTCGTCCATCCGTCCGTCAACAATTTCTTAAAACATCTTCTCCCCCTAAACCACTGGGCCAGTCAAGCTGAAACTTGACAGGGATGTTCCTTGGGTAAAGCTCTTTAAAGGTTGTTGGAACAATTTATTTCATCAAAAACTCTGGTTGTTATGGTAACAGAAAGTCCGAAAATGCCGAAAATCTTAGAAAAAAATCTTCTCCTCCTCAACCACAAGACCAACAAAGCTGAAACTTGGCAGGGGTGTTTCTTTGGTAGAGCTCTTCACAAGGGGTTAAAAATAATTTAGTGCCACGGAAATTATGAAAAATGACCGAAAAAGGCTGAAAATATATGAAAAAATCTTCTCCTCCAAAACCACTATGCCAATGCAGCTGAAACTCAGCAGGGGTGATACTTGGCTCAAGCTCGTCTAAAGTTGTTTTAATAAGTTAATTAAATAAAAAAAAATCTCTGGTGTCCATGGTTACGGAAATTATAAAACAATACCGAATAAGGCTGACAATATTAAAAAATCTTCTCTAAAACCACTATGCCAATGCAGCTGACACTGAGCAGAGGTGTTTCTTGGATGAAGCTCGTCTAAAATGATTTAAATAATTAATTTGATAAAAAAAAACCTCGGGTTTCCATGGTAACGGAAATTAAATAAAAGAAAAGGCCGAAAATACGAGAAAAAAATTCTTCTCCTCCCAAACCACTAGCCAATCAAGCTGAAACTTTGCAGGGATGTTTCTTGGGTGAATCTCTTCTAAAGTTGATAAAATGATTAAATTTTGTAAATAAAACTTTGGTTTCCATAGTAACGGAAATTATAAAAAAAAAAATACCGAAAAGGCTGAAATTTAAGAGAAAAAGCTTCTCCTCCCAAACCTTTAGTCAATCAAGCTGAAACTTTGCAGGGCTGATCCTTGGGTGAAGCTCTTCAAAAGTTGTTTAAGGAATTTAATTTGTTTTATGTAAATAAATCTGATGGTTTTTACCGTGTCTATTTTTAGAATTAGTCTGGGAATTTTCCAATCTCCTTGACCAATAGGTAAATGTATGTAGAATATTTTAGATCTTTCTAGAAAGGACTTTTAGAAAGTGATTTAGACTCTGGAGTCTTCTTATGCTCTATGCTATTCTAGATTGTTCTATGGTATTATATAAAGGGATTCCTACAGCATTCTTGGTTCACTTGTTTTAGACTAATGGTTTGGTTCACTTGTTTTAGACTAATGGTTTCATTTTGTAGTACTGTGTTAAACTAAAAGGGGATTTCTTGTTATCTTACAAGTGTGTTTGAAAGCGTGTTTAATTTCATATTCAGATATTGTTGGACTTATTATTTGTGGACCAGGAACTTATTAAATTGGATCTAAAATTAAAAACTTTAGGATTAAACATTCAAGGTATTGTAATTTGTTTTTGTATAAATTTCAAATTGTCAATAATTCTGGTATTATTGTCAATAAATATTGTTAATTGTTAAGTTTGTCGCTGGCTTCTTTATTCTTGTTACATTTACATGTACCCGTAACAAATTTCATTAAAAACTCTGGTTTCCATGGTGACGGAAAGTCTGAAAAAGTCCGAAAATGGCTGAAAAAAATATTCTCCCCCCAAACCACTAGGCCAATTAAGCTGAAACTTTGTAGGGATGATCCTTGGGTGAAGCACTTCAAAAGTTGTTAAAAAATTTGTTTCATCAAAAACTGTTATTTCCATGGCCATATTTGCAGAAAATCTAAAACAAAAATTCTTCTCCTCCTAAACCACAAGGCCAATCAAGCTGAAACTTGACAGAGATGTTTCTTTGGTGAAGCTTTTCAAAAGGAGTTTAAAACATTTAGTTTCATCAAACACTCTGCTTTCCATGCTAGCCGACAGTCTGAAAATTTGCCGAAAATCTTAGAAAAAATCCTCCATCTAAACCACAAGGACAACCGAGCCTAAACTTCGCAGGGATTATCCTTGGGGGAAGCCATTCAAAAGTTATTAAAAGAATTGCAATTCATCAAAAACTCTTATTTCCGTGGTAACGGAAAGGCTGAAAATGGACTAAATTGCGGAAAACGTTAGAACAAATTATTCTCCTCTTAAACCATCCGGCCAATCAATTTAAAACTAAGCGAGGGTGTTCTTAAGGTGAAGGTCTACTCAAGTTGTTAAAGGAATTTAATTCTATCAATAACTTTGGTTTCCATTGTAAGAGAAAGTGACAAATTACGAAATTAAAAAAAAAAAAAAAAAAAAAAAAAAAAAAAACAGATTGCAGTAGGAGGAAATTAAAGTCTGTTTCTTTCCAAACCACCCTAAATGGACATCAAATAATCTCTGGTATTCATTACGTGGTTGCCAAGTTATGAGTTGACTTACTCAGGTGAGCGATATAGAGCCATCATTGTCCTCTTGTTTTGATATTTAAAGATTCATATGAAGAACGAGCAAACATGAAACATATCTTAGTAGGTCAACCAATTAAGTAGGTTTTGCATGTTATTCACTGGTTGGTGTTCAGACATATAGGCCCTGGAACAACCGGAAGTAGAATCGTACAGCTGAAAGACTAAGCATACTTAATTTGCAAATTTTATTACACATTTTACTTCGGCCGTTTTCGGACAAAATTCGAGGTATAATGATCGCTTTGGAGCCGTTCGCGTTGGCGTAGGCGTATGCATGACAAACTAACCTTGGTCAAAACTTTTGAATGGTAAGTGATATGCTTTTTCTTCAAGCTATTGCTTAAAGTTTGTTTTTTTCCCTTATTCTTTCAGTTTGTCATATTTTGCTTTTGCTTTTCAACTTACATTTGCTTTTGAGCTCCTTGCTTTTTCTTTTTTTTTTTTTTTTTTTTTTTTTTTTGCCTTTTTGCCAATTTGCTACTTCTCTTTTTCTGTCACAATCACTTTGCTTTTTGCTGCAAATATTCTTTGTCTGCTGATGTTAAATTCTTAGAAAATGAAAATTGCTTCTGTTTCATTGTTGCATTGGTTACTATGCTTTGGCGTTATCGTTTATTTTCTTAAATATATTTTATGTGAAAAAAGACAGTTCAATTATGAGTTGTGAAAAACTGATTATTGACCAGTACAGTAACCTGTGGTCAAAATGTGCAATATATATCATTAATAGATTATTGTGATGCATAAAATGTATCTTAAGCTCTAAGCTTATTAAGCTTCTGTGATTTTCAGTTATAAGTCAGTTCTTGATAAAAAAAGGGCTTTCCGTAATGGAATGTAGGGGAGACAACCAATGGTCAAATGATGTCATCTGATGCAACATTTGTCTCCCTTGCATTGCATTAGTTTCAAAATATCATTCATTTGGCATCCATCTCTTTATCTGTTTTGCCATTTTTTATTTATTAACTTCTTAATCTGTTTGTCTTATGGTTAGTATTACTTTCATGTACTTCAAGTCGGTGTTAAAAGATCATCAGAGCTTATGTTATATTGTTGTATTGTACCGACTTTGACTCTACTTGACTTGACTTGATGGCCTTCATATTTCACCTGATTACTTCTAGAGACATGACCTTTCTATTGGTACTAAGTTCAAAGTCAACAGTAAAGGTCAATGTCATTTTTCAACGTCGAATTAGTTTAAATATATATATAACTTTAACATTGACCATAACTTTGAATATTCAGTGATAGGGCCTTCCGATTTTACATGTCGATTGCGGTGGAAAATACCTTTCTGTTGGTTTCAAGGTCAATGTATTTAGTCAAGATCAAGGCTTTTTTCAAGGACAAATTTGTGATTTTTTTAACACGGCAATATCTTTTGAATTGATAAGTGATAGGACATTCATATTTCACATGATTATTATCTTGGACATTACCTATCTGTTGGTACCAAATTCACGATCAACAGTCAAGGTCAATGACGTTTTCAAGGTTAAATTGATGAAAAAAGAACACTTTTATTTCGTCTATAACTTTTGAATGGTAAGTGATAGGGCCTTCGTATTTCAAACAAAGTTTTAATGGAACAATCAAAAGCCAAGGTATTATGATCATCTTGGTGTTGTTGGAGGCATGACAAACTATAACCTAGGTCATATCTCTGTTGTAAATGAAGATATCTTCATGAAACTTGGCATGTGTGTTCATCATCACAAGACAAGAGTTATCTAGACTACCAAGGGGGATAACGGCGAGAGCATTTTTGTTAGAGTTATGAACTTTTCTTGACTTGGTTGTTTGCATCAACCAGCATCTACAGCCGACCGTTGCACCCGTAAGCGGTGCTCTTGTTTAACTTTTGTTGCGTTTCTAAAATTGCCCGTCAAATAAACTCTAAAGTAATGCTTGAAAATACTATGTTGTAAACAGTTGTTATGGTATATGAATATAGTGACACTCGAATACAATGATCCCTTGAATATGACGTTATTTCTAGGAAAAAGAATGTGTACACAACAAAATGACACATTTGCTAATTGCAAGGTATAAGACTAGAATTGCATCGGTTTGGGTTGGTAAATTATAGAATTCGATGCAAGTCGATAGCAGATTTGTGATTGCTTAAAAGAAATACAGTACCCGGGATTTCACTAACATGTTAAGCTTATAGCTTTACAAATTGTTCTTAATAATACAATCTTTGAGGTGAAATTCGGATGCCAATTCTGCTCGTTCTCCGTTTTGTGTACCTTTTTGTCCATAAGATCGTTGGAGCATGCCTTTAATTCTATTCTGTCTACTTAACCTTTGAGTACAGCAGGAAATTCTAGTGAACAGTGTGAGAACAATTAAATCGTGGCATGTTATCGATTTACACGAGATATGTTCGAATGGAAACCTCTTTAGAAGTTTGACCGTGAAGGTTCTAAGATGCGGATTGATTAGAGGATCCTCTATGTCACAATCAGAGACATAAAATTGTGATTGATATGTGAAAGTGTAAAAGTTAAAAGGTTGAATTTTAGCAGACAGACAGACGGATAGACAGACATATATCGATAGATTTTTTGCGCTGAATCTTGAAATCTATATTAATATATATATTACCGGTTTTAGTTTTGAAATACTCCCATACCGGTAAAATAATAAACCACTGGTCTATGGATACTTAAAGCATTACAAAAATATTGAAATATTATATTTTGCCTTACCCTTCATACAATGTTCACAAAATATTCTGCACACAACGTTTTCAATTAGCCGACAACATAGATAACGATCAGCCTTCTATACATTCCTCTGGGTCATTATGGGGATATCAAAAAACACGATTGCCATTAAACACTTTTTTGTTAGATTTCAAAAGGATAAGGGCTAAGAGAGAATTAAAGAATTTTAAATGATTTAAATGATAATACGAAGCGCAAACAATTGTCGAGAGATATCTCCATAAAACTACACTTTAAATACACATAACAAACGCGTAGAGAATAATTGAACACGTTTGTTTTATTTTTCTTTTGCTCTAAGTAAACCACTTTCAAAAGTATTACAATCTTGTCCCACATGCTATTTTTTTTTTTTCATTTTAATCGTTTTTACTACGGCTATTTCCGGCTGTTCCCATTGCTTTCCATCTTGAATAGTTTAGTAGCCAAATTTATAACAGCATTTTATCTCGTTTTGACTGACATTACTGGTTCCAGTTAATAACAAGAGGACCATGATGGTCCTAGATCGCTCACCTGACTCTCTTTGACCCCTGGGACATCACATCATTTAAATAGGCAGATGTCATACAGGAGATAATTTCTACACAAAACCAAGTGTCAAGAAGTTCCGGCCAAAATTGTGTCCTCTTGAGTTATAACAAGAAAATTATCATTAAGGCTCCCTTTCCTGTAATATGGCATGGATCCATTCAATTTTCAAAAGGGTAAATTTTTGTGACTTGACCATCATACTGACCAAGTTTCATGAGGATTGGGCCATTTTGTGGCCTCTAGAGCGTTAACAATATAATTGTCATGAAGGCCCCTTTTCCCGTGATATTGCATAGATCCTTCTCATTTTTGAAAGGGTCCATCCATGTGATTTGGCCAACATTCTGACCAAGTTTCATTAGGATGGGGCAATTTTTGTGGCCTCTAGAGCATAAACAAGAAAATTGTTATTAAGGCCCCTTTTCCTGTGATATGGCATGGATCCTTCCCATTTTCAATAGGGTTAATCCTTGTGACCTGACAAACATTCTGACCAAGTTTCATGAAGATTGGGCCATATTTGTGGCCTCTAGAGCGTAAACAAGATAAATGTCATCAAGGCCCCTTTTCCCATGATATGACATGGATATCTCCCATTTTCGATAGGGTTAATCCATGTGACCTGACAAACATTCTGATCAAGTTTCACGAAGATTGGATCATATTTGAGGCCTACAGAGCGTAAACAAGAAAATTGTCATTAAGGCCCCCTTTCCTGTGATATGACAAGAGTCCTTCCCATTTTCAGTAGGGATCATCCTTGTGACCCGACAAACATTCTGACCAAGTTTCATGAAGATTGGATCATATTTGAGGCCTACAGAGCGTAAACAAGAAAATTGTCATTAAGGCCCCTTTTCCTGTGATATGACATGGGTCCTTCCCATTTTCAGTAGGGATCATCCTTGTGACCCGACAAACATTCTGACCAAGTTTCATGAAGATTGGATCATATTTGGGGCCTACAGAGCGTAAACAAGAAAATTGTCATTAAGGCCCCTTTTCCTGTGATATGATATGGGTCCTTCCCATTTTCAGTAGGGATCATCCTTGTGACCCGACAAACATTCTGACCAAGTTTCATGAAGATTGGGCCATATTTGTAGCCTCTAGAGCGTAAACAAGATAAATGTCATCAAGGCCCCTTTTCCTGTGATATGGCATGGATATCTCCCATTTTCTATAGGCTTAATCCTTTTGACCTGGCCAACATTCTGACCAAGTTTCATGAAGATTGGGTCATATTTGTGGCCTCAAGAGTGTAAACAAGAAAATTGTCTTTAAGGCCCCTTTTCCTGTGATATGGTATAAATCCTTCCCATTTTCGATAGGGTTCATCTTTGTGACCTGGCCAACATTCCGACCAAGTTTCATGAAGATTGGGCCATATTTGTGGCCTCTAGAGTGTAAACACTAAGATTGTTGACGCCGGACGCCACACGACGCACGAGGCACGACGGACGACGGACATTCAATGATCACAAAAGCTCACCTTGAGTACGATGTGCTCAGGTGAGCTAAAAAGTGCCAATAACTAAATTTGATTAATATACGTGTAGATGTATGTTCTTGTTATCTAAATGATAAGGGGTGAAATCACGTCTGTTTTCTCAGTTAGAGACTTCGCAACCAAATAAATTTCAACGGCGGCGTTTTTTACCCTGCCGAGCATTTGCAATGTTTTGATTATTACTCAATGTTCAATTAGAGCTGAAAGCGAAGCACACCGAAAATGAAGTTTTGTTCTAACACGAGGCTTAAAAACAACTGAAAGATCAACCATTAAATGATAACGCATTGCTTGATCGCACGCATAGACATAAGCGTAAGCCGAAATCGAATACCATTCGATCCTGGTATCAGAAGAAAGTCTACAAACCCGCATTTCACATTCATCATCTGCATATCAATGGCATCTTCGTAACATTCGACGAAGTCTTGTGACATGAGGTTTATTGTCACACAGGTATCTGCAAAGTCTGAAAAAAAACGTCCTGTAAGGTTAAAATACTTGGTTATAAATGCAATCCAATAATATGAAGAATTTTGATGGGTTTAAATCGCATCACCGGGGAAATCTGTTTCACTTTAATTCTGTGTGAAAAACAATAGGTATTTTGGAAACCCTGGACGATAGACCCGTTAGTTGAGTGCTGCAGGGACACCAGACCATCCCCCTCTTCCATAACCCTCTATCGGTATGAGATCAGTTTAGAATTAAAAGATTTCCAAAAGATTTTTTATTTAAAGCCTTCAGCTCTGATGCCGAATCGCCGATTACAGCGAGTCGACGAAGACCATAAAGCAACCCTCTCAAGCTTGTGTGATCACGCCGATTTCGTTTTATAATTGAGACATTCGGGGCAATAATAATTCCTTCTGGTTTCAGAAAAAAATTGTTGTCAATGATTTTCCTACCCCCTGCCTTTTGTCTTGGTGGCGACCGGCGTTAAGGGTGGGTTTCGATTATTTGAACAATTTCATTAGGGCCTGACCAAAGGCACATTCCTACCAAGTATCATCAAGATTGGCCAATCGGTTAGGAAAAAGAATATGTTAAAAGAAATTGTTGACGATGGACGACGAATGACGCTCTACTCACGACGGACAACGGACATTTGACGATAACAATAGCTCACCTTAAGCACTTCGTGCTCTAGGGAGCTAAAAAGGGACTATCATCGCTTTTCCTACATCTTTCACCTGAAATGCTATATGACGGAACTTTAAAATCAAGATATATTTAAATCAGACAAGTAAGTAGAATTTTTATCATACGCAGTCAAATCAAATTATGATAAACAGCACACATTTCTTCATTTATCATAGACAATTGTACTTATTCGACATACTGACAATATCTAACCGGTGTCTAAGCCACAACTGGACTTGTTTTTGGGTTTGTCTAGGATATAAAACTTATACAGAAACCAATTTGTGTTTCTTTTTTGTCTATCCTGCTTATTTTAATTATCTATTATGAATATAATTTTTAATTCCTAATAAAGACACAAGGAATTGTGTTAAACGTATACTCTTCAAAAAAGTACTTTGACATTGAAACTCATTTTAACTGAGACAAAATTATCCATACATGTAATATAAGTCGTGGGAGGTTGAGTAAGTGCATTTTCACTGAATTTAAACAGAAATACTGCTTTTCAGTCAATGCTTACAATGGTGACTTCAAATAAAATCATTTCGTCAAAGGTGTCTTGCTATAGCATTTTCTCTCAAAATTGTTTTCACACTTTCTGCCCGAAGATTTTACGCCGTCTGAAGATTAATTTGTCGTTGGCGTTGCGTTGCGGTCAGTGAGAAATAACAACAATGCCATTTACACTGATTTGTCGTATGACGTCTGACTCATGGCGCCCTTAAGCATCATTACGTTGTTCCTCCGTACATTTAAACATTTTTTTTTCGTTACAAACCTCTGTGAAGCAATTCAGAAATGGAAGCTAGTGCAGAACATAATGAAAAACTGTCGAGACTATCCAATGAATCTAAAAGTCGACTTGCTTTTTGAGAAGGACAAATTTTCCGTAACTTGACCGTTGATATGTAGGAGAGCTATCAAGTAATGCATCGCAAATCATGTAAATTCCCCGAGTTACAATAACACACCAAACAGTGATCGATTTTTTTGTCATATTAAAAAAAGATCGGTTTTTGATAAGTGTCAACGAACTTTTTTGAAGAGTATATAATGATATCAAAATTGGCACACTATGTATCAAAATCACGTGCCTACAACCCTTTGTCTAAGAAAACTGCGTCTTACATACCGAGATAATGAAAATTACAAGAGCTCGAGGTTCTGTGTACATTTAACAACATCGTAAAATTGACAAGATGAACGATTTTGGAATAATTTTTGAGCGAAATTGAAAGAGTTTGTGGAATGACTTTTGATTAGGATGAACAAAATTATCGATATTGATTCCCCCCCTTTAATAGAATCATGCATGCGTGTTTAGATATAACCTCCTTTCTTTTGAAAAGCTTATCAGACGAGCATAATTTTATTTATTTAAGTGAAATTTCGATCTTTTTTCTAGCTATATTAATTTTGAATGTAAATATTTTTCTTACCTTTTTTTATTGTTCTGGAGCGGTTCCGAATGGTTTGAGTGAGTGCTAGGAATGAATGATCAGAGCGCTGAGCGAGTGATTTTGAATGGTTTTGATCGCGAACACTATCGCAAGTGCTTGAATAAAATGGAACTTATAAAGATTTTGCACCGACCAATTGATTTATTTTTGACTGAAATACAGAAGCTATATCATAAGGCCCGTGAATGAACACACTGTTTCCGGGGGGGGGGGGTTGTTGTTTTTGTTCACGAAATTATAGATCCTCCATTAAAAGCAAATTAATGTATCGTTTATCCTTTGCTGATTAATTAATACATTTTTTTAGCTTTTCAGTCCGCCTGTGATTACGGCATCATCTGTTAAAACAGCCCTGCTTCGATGACTTAAATTTGGGATGAAAATAACAATGTTGTGTTACGTAAATACTGTCTTCAACCGAAGCATAGCTGAAAAATATCCGTCGTGAGCCAGCCTCGAACCCATGCGGACAACAATATTCAAATATTTTTTGTTTACAAGTCCAATGCGCTAACTATTAAGCTTTAACCACAAACAAGAGCTTTTCTGACGCCAGTGGCAGACATTTTATTTAAACCTTCGAAGCTATGCAGGACAGTGGTGACAGTGGTCTACCATAACAGTAGAATTCAATCCATTGTTTAATAAACTTATTTGGTGGTGAAATTGATTCTTGTCAAGACCGTAGGGATTTTTCTTAGAATAAGAATAGCTTCAAGTTCTCCTTTTCAACCAATATAAATAAATGGGGAGAATACATAATAGTTAGAAGCAAATAAATATGCCGTTGCTAAAAATGACGATAAGTGTATGAGTTAAAATCAAAATTATGCTTACAACTGAGAACATCACGAAATTGACAATATCAAATGACATTGGACTAATTTTGGAAAGAAATTTATTTAGCGAGAAGAGTGAGTTTTGAATTAAAATAAAGGGGGTAATCCAATTTCGCTAATAGTGTTTAAGATGAACAAAAATAGCGATATATATTTCCTCCCTTAGAAAAAAAACGCAAACACGATCTATACATAACTTTTTATGACATTCCGAACCAACCAGATGCATCCAGATTCAATAAAGGCAATGAGAGAAGGGATGTTTTTATTTCGAATCAAGTCGTTGATCTTGTATGTTTAGTGAATTCGGATCGTTTGTGAATAGTTTTGGTGAGTATTTGGAATCAATGGAGCGTTAATTGAGAGACTTATGATGGGAATGAATGTCAAGTTCACAATGTTTTGAACTGTAAATGTAAATTTAAGCCTATGATCGAACCATTGGTTGGAAAACAGAATAGAAAATAAATCCATATTTCGCTGACCACCCAATTTATATATTATACCTACCCACAAACCATGGTAGACCATGCTACAAAATTTACAAATAGGTTGTTGGTCATTCCGGACATTCCATTCACTTTCGTCCCTGATTCTGACCCAGTTCCACGCCTATATATACTGTCTTCCTCAAAACATGTTTGAACCATAATGCATGGCCCTGAAATTACACATAGTAAAAACATCGTGAAAATGACAATCTTTCAGATCTCTTTTTTTTCAAAATCTTTCACTTAGCGCTCCATTCATACATTCCAAACTCTCACTCAAATCGATCAAAAACGATTCTAACCCATTAGAAAATATTTCGAAATCGTTGAATACAAACAACATTTAATTTGAATAGATCAAGTTATTCCGTGATTTAAGTGACTGGTGTTGATTTAACAGAAAAGTACGTACATTTTACTTAAAGGAGGTAGCAAATATCGTAAATTGTATACCCTTAACAAAAAGCAATATCGGATTACTTCCCTTTATTTTCACTCAAAACTCACTACACACAATCGTTCAATTACATTACAAAATAATTCCAAACATAATCCTTTTGTCAATTTCAAGAAGTTGTTAACAATATTAAGTGGGCTATCAAACGCTTTGATCGCTAAGCTTCATAGGCGTAACTAGGAGAATAAATAGAGCAAATGCAATATATGGCTGTGACAGAAGACGAATGTCCTCCGTCCGCTCCCCTTTTCTATGATTTCAGCATTGGCGAATAATCAAAATATCGTAACCACAGCTGTTATGATCATTCATCAACGACATTTTTGATAGAGAATTTATTTCTATTACGCATGAATGTGCATGAAGGCTATTACGCCCTCGAGCTTAGTCGGTACCATGTCTGGCCCTCAAAATCGTGGGGTTACAAGTTCGATCTCTTGAATAGGCCAAACTTTATCCGACAATAAAAGTAAGGTCAGTATGACCAGCGTCATTTCTCTCCGACCAAACAGTGAATGATAAAGGCTACAGCTAATAGGATTGGCTCAGGTGAGACACTGTGGCTGTCTTGATGTAGGATAGAACTGACAGTCACGGACTGCACAAGCTACTTATCGTAATAAAATGAAACTCAAAACATACAAATATGCATTGAAGAGCCTGTTAATTTATGAATAATTGTAAATACCTGTATATTCATTTGAAATAAAGGTAGCTCTGCACTGATCCATTTATATGTAAATAAAATTGTGTTCGATTGATCTAAGAACATTTTGTGAATCACTTAATAACTTAAAATACACTACAATGACTTTATTTTCACATTAAAATTTGGAAATTCGCGGGTAAAGTATATGAGCTGTCATGTGATTTTGTTCAAATTGAAATGTTATTAAGCGAATGTTCTGAAATAACCAGTAAAGATATTTTCCTGTGTTTGTCAATGGAACCTTCAAATTTGCACTAGGGTTCGTCTTGAATACTGAGTCAAATTTCAAGAAAATTAAACCAAATGCAAGTCCCTTAAAAAGGAGTATTAAAGATATCCCCTTTCTGTGTTTTCCAAAGGAAAATTTCTATTTTCAAAAAGGCTCACCCTTGTGACCATATTTAAGCATTGTGACCAAGATTGTTGAAATTTTGGCAGATAGTTTGGCCTATTTAGTGTGAACTAGTTAAGAATATCGAGCAATTGAATTTTTAAAGAAATTGTTTGGATGCGATGAGTTAAGTGAAATTCATTTGAGGTAAATTAGTCGAAATTAGACGAAAATATCGATATTTATAACCTCCCTTTAATGAAATTTGAATGAATTTGATTTGAATGAGTGTTTTGAATGAATGAATTGAGCGCTGAGTGAATTAATAGGAATGATTTGATCGGAATGAATGTCAATTTCACCATGTTATCAATTTTTACAAGGATTTTGTCATTTAGGTTCCAGTTCCTTTGTAACTTTTCCAGATTAGGCCAAAATTGTGACATTTGGGATGCTAAAAAGGATTTTGTCATCAAGGCCTCTTTTCCTGTGAAATACAGTGGAACAAACCCTGCTCATTTTGACCATTTTGACCATTATGCATGAAGATTTGACCAAAATGTGGCCTCTAGAGTACTAACAATGACCAATATAATAATTAGGATAAAGATAATAGTAATCGGGCTATCGGACACTATACATACCCAAGATTTTGCGCGGTATACCGCACCCGGGCTATTGCGTTTGGACTGTTTTTGTCACATATTCCAGTTGAGCTACACATAGTTCATCAGAGAGATTTTTTTGTCTTTCTTAGTCAAAGAAACTTTATCTCTGACACACAAAATAATAATTGTTCGCACACTTTTATAAACAAGAGGACCATGATGTTGCTAGATCGCACACCATAGTCTCTTTCACCCCTGGGACATCACAGGGTGGACCCCAAATATGATTCAAGGAACTTAATATGAACAGAGTTGGTAGATGTCCATCAGCTGATGCTACTTCCAAATACGAAAGCGGTCTGCCTTCTTGTTTCAGAGAAGATTTTTCGCTATTTAATTCTATGTAAAACGGGATGCGCCTTGGTGGAGCCCAATTACAACCACAGGGGCTTCTTATGAACATATTTAGCAGAGGCCCGTTAGCTGAAACTTCATACTAAATAGGATGTCTGCCTTCTGGTCTCAGAGAAGGAGGTTTTTGTAGAATTTCGCTCTTTGATTCTATGTAAAAATGTGGCACCCGGGTAGAGTCCAAATATAACCCAAGCGGGTGATATGAACAAACTTGGTAGAGGTCCACCAGATGATGCTACATGTACATACAAAAAAGCAAATTTGTCTGCTTCTGGTTTCAGAAAAGAAGATTTTTGAAGAATTTTGCTTTTCGATTTTAACATAAAAAGGATTTTGCCCGGTTGGAGCCAAAATATGACCCCAGGGTCTTTATATGAATAAACTTAGAGGTCCACTAGATGATGCTACATGTCATAGATGAAAGCTGTCGGCCTTCTGTTTTAAGAAAAGGGGTTTTCGAAGTTTTTCCGCTTTCAGATTCGCTGTTGAAATGGTTGCGCCCGGGTTGAGACAAAATATTTACCCAGGGGCTTGATCAGAACGAATTGGTAGAGGTCCACTAGATGATGCTGCATACAAAATAGAAAGGTTGTGTGCCTTCTGGTTTCAGAGAAAAAGATTTTTGAAGAATTACGCACTTTGATTCTATGAAAAAGGGTTGCGTCCTTGCGAAGCCAAAATATGACTTCATTGGATGATATGAATAAACTTTGTAGAGATCCACTAGATGATGCTACATACACAAAAGCAAATTTGTCTGCCTTCTGGTTTCAAAGAAGACGATTTATGAAGAATTTCGCTCCTTGATTCTATGTAAATGGGTCACGCCAGGGTGAAGCCCAAATATGTCCCAAAGGGGGGGGGGGGGTGATATGAACAAACTTGGTAGAGGTCCACTAGATGATGCTACGTACAAAAAGCAAATTTGTCTGCCTTCTGTTTTCAGTGACGAAGTTTTTGAAGAATTTTGCTGTTTGATTTTATGTTAAAAGGGTTGCGCCCGGGTGGAGCCCAAATATTACCCCAGGAATTTGATATGATGAAACTGGGTAGAGATCCACGAAATGAGGCTACATACCAAATATGAAAGCTGTCTACCTTTTGTTTTCAGAGAAGAAGGTTTTGAAGAATTTCGCACTTTGATTCTATGTTTAAAGGGTTGCGGGCTTGATATGAACAAACTTGTTAGAGGCACACTAGATGATGCTATAAACACGATATGAAAGCTATCTACCTTCTCATTTCAGAGAAGAAGATTTTTGAAGATTTATTTTCTATTTTCACCCTATTTGTTAAGGGAAAAGGGAGAGTAATGGTTGGATATCATTTATTTGAACAACTGTGGTAGAGCTTGACCTAAGGGACATCCCTGCCAGGTTTCATCAAGTTTGGCTAACTGGTTAAGGAGAAGAAGATGTTTAAAGAACTTGTGGACGACAAACGACGGACGACAGATGACTGACGATCGACATTGTACGATCACATTAGCTCACATTGAGCACTTCGTGCTCAGGTGGGCTAAAAACGGGTATGCAACGGTTATCGAAAAAGACAGAAGTAAGACTGTGGACATGCTAAGGGTTTGCATGCCTGATGACCACGTAGTCTATCAGTTTTGCTACTCGAGTCAGGCAATTTACAATCAAACGTCTCGACTCCGTTTAAACCTGACCAACCTAATTTGCTCAGTCGGTTACGCGTCTGGCTCCTCAATACTGATGTCTTAAGTTCGAACCCCAATCAAATCCCACAACCGAGTTAGATATTTTTTCGTAAAATACACTAAGTACGTATTATATTTATTTTATAACCTCTATTTCCCTTGTTTTCGTAGATGTTTCTAACAGAAATGCAAGTTTCTAAAAATAATCGCATTATATAATTGTTAAAAAAGTAACTATGTGATATAAAAAAATATCATATGGGATGTCATCACACGTATATTTGTATAGTTATAAGATAAAATGAATTATCTCACCTGTCGTGATGGCACATGCTGCATCCAACCCTGATTGAAATAAGACTTCACCAAACACTCCTTGTGGAAACATATTGTTAATATCGATATCATATACGCCTTGTTGTGTAATTTCAGGACAGATTTTCATGTAACTGATCATACAATTCAAAGCAGCTTTACCTTCAGATCTGAAATATCATCAAAAGGTCCATGATTTTACTAATTTGATCACCTTAATTTGCCATTAGCGATTTTCTTCAATGCACCTTGTTTTGTTTAAATCTGTTTAGTTGACAAGGATTGGGAAATATGTTTTTACAACCATGATTGGTAGCCGCTCCCGATGATCGAACTGCTAAAATTGCCGACACATACCTCTAGGCCAGGGCTACCTGTACTCCGTTAAATACAACATATTTACCATTATCTGACTAAAGTCGACTATGATAAATAATCTTAACCTTGTTTTTGTTTGATCACCATCAAACATTTCGATGGTACAGTGCGTAACCGTTGTAACTGCCAATAAATATATTGGTAGCTACAGCTGTTTCGTTCTTATCAATCAATTTGTAAGATTTTCAAAATAAATGTGGTTCGCTGACATACTATTACCACGGGGGGTGATATCCATAATCGGAGCCACCGGCTCCGCTTTCAAAATCATGTGTGGAACTTCCGCTCCACGTGCGGCTCCGATTATGTAGATGTAAACCTTTCATATTTTGAATGAGAAATGGGGTAGGAGGTCGGGATTTCCTCATTTAAGTTATATTTAATTCATTAATCATAAAAAAGTCGAATGCTATTCGACCAGTTATACATTTTTCAACGTAAACGTACTCAAAAGATGTAAGTACGCTCGTTGGTTTTTGATAAAAATGATTTCTTCTGGGAGCAGTCTTGAGTCAGGAATGTCAAAACACGTGGTTTTTACCTTTAAAATGCAATATTCTGAACAGAATTAATAACGTAACCCATTGTTTTCAGTGTACATGAGTTTAACAAAACAACCACAATTCTCTAACCCAATGTATATATCTTCAATATGATATAGATCAAAGAAAATAGTTTGGTTCCGATTATGTGGATTGGCTCCGATTATGTACTCTGGCTCTGAAGTTGTGGAGTACCTTCTTCTTCTTCCATATGCCCCAACAGCCTTCAATATGAAGTTTCTGTTTTCTCGTCATTCTATTGCACACGTTGTCCATTTTACGCCTCACCTTTCCCGTTTACTTTTGCAATATTCTGAACAGTATGTCTGATGTAGACCCTTGTTTTTAGTGTGTACGAATTCAAGAAAACAACCACAATATTCTAGAAAATCGTTCTTTACTGAAATTTTAGAAAGTTGAAAGAAAATTATTTGTCTGTAATTATGTATAAATACTCCAAAGTCTTGGAGTGCCTAGCCTTTAGGGACCGAAAACCATAAGCACTTGCCTAAAAACACATCTATTTATTTATTTATTCATTTATTTATTTATATATTTATCTATTTATTTAGTTATTTAGTTAGTGAGAAAAGGAATGACACCGTAGTCATACGCATTGAAGAGTTGTAAGCGCGTGTAGGCGACTATCCCCAGGAGCAAATCCCAAAATGGCTATGCATTCGATGTTCATGTTGCCTCGATCTCACTCAAAATATTGGGTTTTCGCAACTTTTTTTTACTCTCTTTGTAAACCCGTTTTTGATAAGCTCGAGTTTGAAATGATTGTCGGTGATTCAACCTATGGCTCTTGCTTTTGAAGGAGTCTACAAACGGCCCAGATACCTCATATTTGTGGTTCTCTGTCACCATGAGTCCACTATAACCTTAAAAACTGTGACCTGGAGAGTAAAAAGTTTCCGGTCATAACACAAATTGTAGTACAATCCGTCCTCCCCATCCAGTCAGCACCGAAGTTCGGCATCGGTAGTTGTTTCAAATCGGCGTTTTAACCTGGCAATGGTCGAGTTATGGCCCCTTAGTGTCCTTGATTTTAATCGCGTAAATGAATCAGTTTAATCTGTCGATGCGCAATGACGTTCCGAAATTCATTTTTTCGCTACCACCAAACTCGAAAACTTCGCTTTATCTGATAAATGTTTTCACGGTTTGTCGTTTCCACCTTATAAGCTGTACTACTCGGCAAACTTGAGTTTCGTATGATTCATTCAATCTGCTGCATGAGAATACATTGTTTATAACGAAAACCTTTGAGTTATACCGATGCCTTCTCTTTCACCGACCAGACTTATCTCAAACTCAAGCATATCAGAAACGAGATTGCAATGAGATGTCACAAAAGAACGCAAAATCGCAAGGTTTTGAGTCAAAATTAAGGCAGCATTAAGAGCAGTCGGATAGCCATGTTAGGATTTAAAGGTAAAATTCAGAAATACACGTGTCGAACATTATTTGAGAGCAATATTGCACATGAACACACGCCGCTATTGAATTTGACAGAGCAATGAAAACTGAATTTGATTTCAAAATTTTGATTTTGGGGGTAGTCACCTGTAACTCTCCAATGCCTATGTCTTCGGTGTAATCTTTTTTGTCACAGATCAATAATTAGTTTACGTTTATTTTCCAAACTCTAGATTATGAAAAAAGTTGTATCTAAAAGTTTAAGAGATGCGGTTTTTTTTTGTTGTTCAGTATATATAAAACATGTTTTCGCCTTTGTATATTGGTCCGTTTCGCTAAATGTTAAATTTTTATACTTTTGTTTAATTTTCAAAATCGCCTTTATAAAACGGCCCCCTATACCGAAAAAGCGCTCGAGACATTTTCAGTATTTGGTTTTCATAGTCTTAAATAAGTTTTATTTTTATTAAAGTTATTTTAATTACTTTCCGATTGAAAAGTTGAAAAATCCGGAGATGAAGTACTAAATTCTGAAATTAATCGGAATTTATGTAAATATATTCAAAACTTTCCGAAAATTCGGAACTAAATGTTACGCGGGGCTTAAAAACAAGGGACCATTGGCCCTTAAGCGCCAACCTGAGGCATTTACAAGTATTTGACAAATGTGGCAAAGTGTCACTACTTATTTGAAATTCATGACTAGCTCAACAAAAGTCAAAGATATCAAAAAGACAATCATTCCGATTATATTTCAAAAAAATTGCGTCAAATATCTTGCCTCTAAAGCACTGAAGGATTTTCAAAGATTTGAAGAGGTGTCCCAGTTTTTTTACCCTCTTTCCAACTCGTCTAAGATTTCAAAACAAAGATCCTGACAATATGTTAAAACAAATAAATGTCCTAATTTTCCTTAATTTGACATATCGACCTCATTTTTGGTCCCACTTAACCATTTTTTTAACTTAATGAGATTTCACGGAGGCAAACATTCTGACCAAGTTTCAAGACATTTGAGTAATGGAAGTGGCCTCTGGAGTTTAAACAAGGTTTTTTCCAAGATTTGACCCATTAACCGAATTTTTGACTTCACTTGATCCAGTTTAGGACTTGACCAAGATTAGATTTGATAGGGTCCAACATTCTGACCAAGTTTCAGGACATTTAGGTCAAGAATGTGGCTTATAAAACGAACAGAAGGTTCTTCAAAGATATGACCCCTTGACCTCATTTTTGACTCCCATTGACCCAATTTCAAACTTGACCGAGAATGATGCAGACAAACATGCTGGCAAAGTTTCAGGACAAAACACAAATTATGTGGCCTCTAAAGTGAACAGAAGGTTTTTCTTAGATTAATCCCTAATTCTCATTTTTGACCTCACTTGACCCAGTTTACAACATGACCAAGATTTGATGAAGACCAACATTCTGACCAAGTTTCATGATGACTTCTAAAGTGAACAGAGGGTTTTCTAGGATATGATCCCTAGACCTCAATTTCGACCCCACTTGACCCAATTTCGAACTTGTCCGAGATTTTATGGAGACAAATATTCTGCTGACGTTTAAAGACACTTTGGCCAAAAAATGTGGCCTCTGAAGTGCACAAAAGACTTTTGCTAAAATTTGACCCCTTTCATTTACAAGATTCCGTTTTTGACCCCACTAGACCAAATCTCGAACTACACCAAGATTTGATGGAGACAGACATCCTGACCAAGATTAAGACATTTGTACCCTAGAGTCCACACAAATTGGTGACGGACGCGGGACGAAGGACGCCGGACACAGCTTGATCCCAATAGCTCGCCATGATCAGATGTGCTAAAAATCGAACAAAAGGGAGTTTTAAGAACCATTGAGTCCTTTTAAGTAAGATATATAAATAGTATTTCTTGAAATATGTATCAAATGAACGCGAAATTCGCAACATCTTTTTTTGATACCACTTACAAAATATATCTGATAAAATTTCATGGAATTATCGACGTTGAAAGAGTGTTAGTGTTTAAAGAGTGTTAGTAGTGACCTTGTTAAAGAGTGCGAAGTATAATAAGCAAGAAAAACTATTGACAGGCTCCGAAGAAATCTTTATATCTCTTCACATTTAATCCTGGATTATAAGCGGACGATTCTCTTACACGTACATGTACTAAGTAATATTAATGAAGCTGACTATCTAATAACCGGAATATTGTAATAAAAGTAAACATGTAGAAGTGAAACGTAACAAACGTAGCTTGCATCGTGGAATGATGATAAGAAGCGCCCCATGAAACTAGTGGAAATTTCATATTGAAGATGTTATATGGAAGAAAAAGAAGACACTCCACAACTTCACAGCCAGGGTACATAATCGGAGCCAATCCACATAATCGGAACCAAACTATTTTCTTTGATCTATATCATATTGAAGATATATACATTCAGTTAGAGAATTGTGGTTGTTTTGTTAAACTCGTGTACTCTGAAAACAATGGTCTGCGTTATTAATTCTGTTCAGAATATTGCATTTTGGAGGTAAAAACCACGTGTTTTAACATTCCTGACTCAAGACTGCTCCCAGAAGAAATCATTTTTATCAAAAACCAACGAGCGTACTTACATCTTTTGAGTAGGTTTACGTTGCAAAATGTATAACTGGTCGAAAAGCATTCGATTTTTTTATGATTAATGAATTAAATATTACTTAAATTAGGAAATCCCGACCTCCTACCCCATTTTTCATTCAAAATATGAAATTACATCTACATAATCGGAGCCGCACGTGGAGCGGAAGTTCCACACATGATTTTGAAAGCGGAGCCGGTGGCTCCGATTATGGACATCACCCCCCGTGATTACACTTAACAAGCCGTTTTTAGCTCCACTGGCCAAAGGCCAGCGAGCTATTGTCACGGTGGTGTGTCCGTCGTGCGTGCGTCCGTCCGTACGTGCGTGCGTTAACTTTTTCTTTAAACATCTTCTTCTCCCAAAACAATGGGCGGATTTTCATGAAACTTGGTAGAAATGTTCCTTGGGTGATTCTCTTCTAAAACTGTTTAAGAAATTTTGATTGACCCCCAAATATGGGCGTTGCAGGGCGAGGCATTTTTTCACTTTGAAATTTTTAAAAATCTTCTCCTCCCAAACCATTGGGCCAATTTCAATTAGCCAATTAGCATGGATGTTCCTTGGGTGACCCTCTACTTAAATTGTTCAAGAAATTTTGATTGACCCCCAAATATGGGCGTGGCAGGGCGGGGCTTAATTTTCGCCCGAAATCTTTGAACGACTTCTCCTCCTGAACCACTTGGCTGATTTCAACCAAACTTTACTAGAATGTTACTCGGGTGACCCTTATCGAAGATTGTGACTGAAATTTTGATTGGCCCCAAAATATGGGCGTGGTAGGACGGGGCTTTTTTTTTTATCTTTAAACGACATCTCCTCCTGAATCACCGGGCTGATTTCAATGAAACTTAACCAGAATGTACTTTTTGTGACCCTTTTAATAATTGTTGGCGAAATTTTTACTGGCCCTCAACTATTGGCATGACAGGGTGTGGCTTATTTTGAGCCCGAAATCTTTGAAATACATCTCCAGATGAACAAGTGGCTGATTTCAATGAAACTTGAAAATTTTGATCTGATGTGGGACATACCCTGTTAATTATCATAAAATAGGTCTAAAGAGATTTGAAAGTGTTGTTTTCATTCAAAGAAAGCTTCATTTAATGTAAGTCTAAAGATGTTAAAGCCAGTTGAGCGATACAGGCCCTCTTGGGCCTCTTGTTGTTTGTCATTAAGATCTACATTCGACAAAATAACAAAGATGTGGCCACATTTGTTACCTGCAGTGCATTTCTTATGGTCTGACAAGGTCTTAATATCATAAAAATAAATATTCCGAACAATTTAGACAAATATTGTACCAAAAAACATTGTGATCTGCTTTTTGATAAGGAATTTGCTTCTTTTTAGCTCACTTGAGCACAACGAGCTCAATGGGGGCTTTTAGGATCACCCTGAGTCCGTCGTGCGTCAACCGTCGTGCGTCATCAACAATCTTAAAAACTGTTCCTCTCCTGAACCACTGAATCGATTTCAATGTAACCTTGCCAGAATATTGCTTGGGTGACCCTCTTTAACAATTGTTCGCTAAATTCTGATTGGCCAATAAATATGTGCGTGGCAGGGCGTGGCATTTTTTCAGTTTGAAATCTTTGAACGACATCTCCTGAACCACAAGGCCGGTTTCAATGAAACTGTACCAGATATAGTTTTCTCATGTTTTGTTTGAAAAATAATTGCATTTCCGTAAAAATTAATATCATGTGAACGGGAAATGACGAGAGGTCACGATAATGGTATTACCTAGAAAAAGCGCCGATGAACAGCCAAGAATTCATTTTCGAAAACGTAACAAACCATTTGTGTTACATCTTACCTGCGTTTTTTTTATTGTACACACTGAGTAAAATATGGTTAAAGTACGATTTACCAAGAATTTGCATTTATGATCTTTTGACAATGACAAACAACTTTTCTCTACTAAGAGGAATTGTTGGTGGACAGAGTAAACAAAATTTACAAGAAAAAAACTATTCAGGAAAACTTATATAACTTGTATGAAAACACGGTTACGCTCATTTTCAGAATTAACGTGTTGGAAATTATAAATTTAGCAAATTCACCTCGATTAGGCAAATACACGTCCAAATAAATGCTTATTTCTAGTTTGCTACCTTTACGACATCGGAAAGCTACTGTTTATTCAACAACATAATGGAAATTCATTAACAATATTTTTGAAAATTCCCTATTTATTGCAGGATTTGTAACTTTTCGAAGTAGGGCTGGTATACTTTTATTAGCTCACCTGAGCACGAAGTGCTCAATGGAGCTATTGTGATCGATCGTTGCCCGGCGTCCGTCTGTCCACCTGCCCGTCTAGGCGTCAACTTTTTCTTTAAACGACATCTCCTCCTAAACTTATGGGTCAAAATCAACCAAACCTTGCAGAAATATTCCTTGGGTGGTCCCTAGTAAAAAATGCTCAAATGGAAAGGATCTGTGCCATATCACGGGAAAAGGGGCCTTAATGACAAATTTCTTGTTTACACTCTAGCAGCCACAAATATGGTCCAATCTTCATGAAACTTGGTCAGAATGTTTGTAAGGTCATGAGGATGAAGTCTATCGAAAATTGGAAAGATCCGTGCCATATCACGGAAAAAGGGGCCTCAAAGACAATATCGTCAACATTTTCTTCAAACGACATCTCCTCCTAAACTTATGAGTCAAAATCAACAAAACTTGGCAGAAGTATTCCTAGGGTGGTCCCTTGTAAAAATTGTTCAAATGGAAAGGATCCGCGCCATATCACGGGAAAACGGGCCTTAATGACAAATTTCTTGTTTACTCTCTAGAAGCCACAAATATGTCCAATCTTCATGAAACTTGGTCAGAATGTTTGTTCGGTCATGAGGATGAAGTCTATCGAAAACGGGAAGGATTCTTGCCATATCACGTGAAAAGGGGTCTTAATGACAATTTTGTCAAAAATTTCTTTAAACGACATCTCCTAAACTTATAAGTCAAAATCAAACAAATTTGGCAGAAATATTCCTTGCGTAGTTTCTTGTAAAAATTGCTCAAATGGAAAGGATCCGTGCCATATCACAGGAAAAGGGTCCTTCATGACAATTTTTTTGTTTAAACTCTAGAAGCCACAGATATGGTCCAATCTTCATGAAACCTGGTCAGAATGTTTGTTAGGCCATGAGGATAAAGTCTATTAAATTGTAAGGATTTGTGCCATATCACGGGAAATGGGCCTTAATGACATTTTTTTTTGTTTTACACTCTAGAAGCCACAAATATGGTCCAATCATCATGAAACTTTGTCAGAATATTAGTTAGGTCATGCGGATGAACTCATTTGAAAATGAGAATTATCTGTGCCATATCACGGGAAAAGGGGCCTCAATGACAATTTTCTCGTAAGAGCTCCAAACGCCACAAATATAGTCCAATCTTCATGAAACTTGATCAAAATGTTTGCCAGGTCACAAGAATGAACTCTATTGAAAATGGGAAGGTTCATGCCATATCATAGGAAAAGGAGTCTTTATGATAATTTACTTGAAATATCAGGTGAACGATTTAGGGCCCTCAGGGTCCTCTTATACCTACTATTCACGTTCGATTGCTCCTGTGAAACATTGTTTTTTCTCCCAAAGTCTTTGATAGTGATTTGTTTTTATTTTTTTCTGTTAAAATGGTGTTTTGTTCAATTCGTTCAGTAATAATATGTCGAAAAGAGAGAAACATGAACTGACTTATTAGAAGTTGATTTATGTTTATTATGTGATGTTTACGTATTTTGCGTAAAAGTTTCTATTAAAATAGCATTGCATGTTTTCCTAGCCTAACTAATCTTTAGAAACGTCGTATTTTCACAGAACTTATTTGTCATTTGGTGTTTTAAATTATCGTTACTACAGCGAATTTCAGTTTTGCTGTGATATAATTTTACCTCTTTCGTCCAAATGAAGACAGATTTTGTGAAGTTTAACCCCATAAACAGTTCTCGGATTTTCATCATATAAACAGTTTTCAGATTGCAGTAAAGTCTATCTCCTTTTGAATTTTAAAAGTATTCAATCTAAATGAATTACTTCTCATGAAAGTTCAATTATAGAACTTTACGAAATAAATTTTGATATAATTTGCCCATTTTAAGTAATTGGACTGCTTTATCATTTAATTTGGCAGAGTTTCTATTAAAATAGCATTGCATGTTTTCCTAGCCTAACTAATCTTTAGAAACGTCGTATTTTCACAGAACTTATTTGTCATTTGGTGTTTTAAATTATCGTTACTACAGCGAATTTCAGTTTTGCTGTGATATAATTTTACCTCTTTCGTCCAAATGAAGACAGATTTTGTGAAGTTTAACCCCATAAACAGTTCTCGGATTTTCATCATATAAACAGTTTTCAGATTGCAGTAAAGTCTATCTCCTTTTGAATTTTAAAAGTATTCAATCTAAATGAATTACTTCTCATGAAAGTTCAATCATAGAAGTTTACGAAATAAATTTTGATATAATTTGTCCATTTTAAGTAATTGGACTGCTTTATCATTTAATTTGGCAGAGCGCCAATGAAAGTGAAAGTAATAACTGGGTAACTGAAAATCTAACAAGTAGCACAGCAGTTGACTCATGTAAATAATCAATTAAGAACAAGCTAACTTGTAGTCATTTCAATATCAAAAACATAGAGTTTTAACTTTAACATAACCAATTAGTAAATTCTTAAATAACTTGAACTTCTTCATGGTTGTTATCTTTTCGTATAGAAATCCATCTTCTACATAAACTGTTACGTTATTCTCCTCTCTAACAAACTTTCTTTTTCTATTCTCTCTCCTTTCTATCTCTTCAATAAGTTTAAACTCAGTTTCCACATCTTCATTTTCTTCTTCCTCCTTTCTTTCGTGCTCCTCCCTCTTTTTTAATTCTTCTATCTTTCTCTTTTCTGCCTGATTCTGCTCTTCTAACACCTCTAATCATTTCTCTTCTTTTCCGAAATCTTCTTGACTATTTGCTTCCTCTTTTCTTCTATCCTCTTCCCTCTTCTTCTCTAGTATCTTTATTTCATCACTTCTATTTTCTTCTCTTCTCTTCCAGCTTCTTTTGTTCCACTTTCTACTTATCTTCTTCTCTTCTCTTCAAACTTCTTTTTCTCCTTTTCTCTCTGATTGCACTCTTTAGTTTCCTTCCTTTCTTCACATTCTGCCCCCTTCTGCCATAAATTTTTACATAATTCTTCTTCCGCTCTCTTCATAAATTTCGTTAAATCATTTTCCGCTTTCTGGTGTTTTTATCCTATTAAATGGTTGAAAATATAGAAGTCAGCTTTATTTACAATTTTGTGGATTGTCATTCCGTCTGAATATTTTCATACATAACTTACATTTCTAAGAGATTCCAGAATGTTGTTCCCTGAGGTGAGAAAGACAGGCTTTCTTACTTCCAAAGGTTATTTCTTCACATACTGTGCACAGAAATCTCTGTAGGATTTAAAAAGTAAGTCTCAATTAACCATTTTTTATGTATAAATAATTCATTTTAAAATATATATTTATATATATTTATATATATAGATATATATCTTTAAATATTTTGTTTTTCGTAATTAAATTTTGTAATCTATAACTTATCATGATCTACTATTTTTTCAATATTTTTTGTTCTGTATTTCTATTCTGTAACATCATTTACTTTCTTCAAAACCTTACACGGACCAATCCATGGCTTTTGGAATTTTGGGCTTAAACCTTTCTTTCTAATCGGACAATAATGCCAGACTAATTCACCCTCTTTATATGAATTTGTCTTAGAAACATAACTAGCTTTTGTGGTCTTAGAACTCATTTCTATTTTTTTTCGTGCTACCTCGTTTATACGTAACAGTGTTCGTTCTAAATCAATAACAAATTTTGGGTAATTTGCTTCTGTATCCTTTTGAGTTTCATCCAAATAGAAGATAAATAGGCAGCCTTAGCTCTCTTCCTATATGAAGCATTGGCGGTGAGGAATGAGCAGATGAATAGTATGCTAGCATAACCAAGTCTAAATGCTCATCCCAGTCTTTCTGATAAGCTGAGACATACTCACTGAGCATTTTTGTACCATTCTGTCTTTCAATAAACCCATTTCCTTATGGATGAAAGGTTGAGGACCTTGTCATCTCTATTTCTAGCAATTTGCATGCTTCTGAAAATAATTTTGACTATAATGTCTTCCCTTCACGGGGGTGATGTCCATAATCGGAGCCACCGGCTCCGCTTTCAAAATCATGTGTGGAACTTCCGCTCCACGTGTGGCTCCGATTATGTAGATGTAAACATTTCATATTTTGAATGAAAAATGGGGTAGGAGGTCGGGAATTCCTCATTTATATAATATTTAATTCATTACTCATAAAAAAGTCGAATGCTATTCGACCAGTTATACATTTTACAACGTAAACGTACTCAAAAAATGTAAGAACGCTTTATGGTTTTTGATAAAAATGATTTCTTCTGGGAGCAGTATTGAGTCAGGAATGTGAAAACACGCGGTTTTTACCTCCAAAATGCAATATTCTGAACAGAAATAATAACACAGACATTGTTTTTGGTGTACATGAGTTTAACAAAACAACCACAATAATTTTACCAAATGTACCTTTCTTCAATATGATGTAGATCAAAGAAAATAGTTTGGTTCCGATTATGTGGATTGGCTCCGATTAGGTACCCTGGCTCTGAAGTTGTGGCGTGTGTTCTTCTTCAATAAGAAATTTCTACTAGTTTCATGGGGCGTTTTTTTATCACCATTCCACGATGCAAGTTACGTTTGTTACGTTTCACTTCTACATGTTTACTTTTACTACAATATTCCGGTAATCAGACAGTCAGCTTCATTAACATATCTTAGTACATGTACGTGCAAGAGAATTTTTGGCCTATAATCCTGGATTAAATGTGAAGAGATTAATGATTTCTTCGGAGCCTGTCAATTGTTCTTCTTGCTTATTATACTTCGCACGCTAAGCGTTCCAATTTTAACAACGTCATTACTAACACGCTTTCAACGTCGATAATTCCATGAAATTTGATCAGATATATTTTGTGAGTGGTATCAAAAAAAAGATGTTGAGAATTTCGTGTTCATTTGATACATATTTCAAGAAATGCGATTAATATATCTTACTAAAAAGTACTCAATGATTCTTAAAACTCCATTTTTGTTCGATGTTTAGCAAATCTGAGCAGGAAGTGCTCATGGTGAGCTATTGTGATCAAGCTGTGTCCGGGGTCCTTCGTCCGGCGTCCGTCACCAATTTGTGTGCACTCTAGCGGCCACCTTTTTGGTCCAAATGTCTTAAACTTGGTCAGGATGTATGTCTCCATCAAATCTTTGTCCAGTTCGAGATTTGTTCAAGTGGGGTCTAAAATGGGATCTTGTAAATGAAAGGGGTCAAATTTTAGCAAAGTCTTGTGTGCACTTCAGAGGCCACATTTTCTGGCCAAAATGTCTTTAAACGTCATCAGAATGTTTGTCTCCATCAAATCTCGGACAAGTTGGAAATTGGGTCAAGTGGGGTCAAAATTGAGGTCAATGGATCATAACTTAGAAAACCCTCTGTTCAGTTCAGAGGTCACATTTTTTGCTCCAATATCATGAAACTTGGTCAGAATGTTGGTCTTGATCAAATCTTGGTCATGTTGTAAACTGGGTCAAGTGAGGTCAAAAATGGGATAAAGGGGACATATATAAGAAAAACTTTCAGTTCACTTTAGAGGCCACATCATTTGCCCTTATGTCCTGAAACTTTGCAAGAATGTTTGTCTGCATCAAATCTCGGTCAAGTTTGAAATAGGATCAATCGGAGTCAAATTTGAGGTCAAGGGGTCATATCTTAGAAGAACCTTCTGTTCACTTTAGAAGCCGCATTCTTGACCCAAATGTCCTGAAACTTGGTCAGAATGTTGGACCCCATCAAATCTAATCTTGGTCAAGTCCTAAACTGGATCAAGTGAAGTCAAAAACTAGGTTAATGGGTCAAATCTTGGAAAACCTTGTGTGAACTCTAGAGGCCACTTCCTTTACTAAATTGTCTTGAAACTTGGTCAGAATATTTGACTCCGTGAAAGTTCAAAATTTGGTTAAGTGGGACCAAAAAGGAGGTCGATTGGTCAAATTAAGGAAATCTAGAGGACATTTATTTGATATAACATATGTCAGGATCTTTGTCTTGAAATCTTAGACGAGTTGGAAAGAGGATCAAAAACTGGGACACCTCTTCAAATCTTTGAAAATCCTTCAGTACTTTAGAGGCAACATATTTGACCCAACTGTTTTGAACTGTAATCGGAATGATTGTCTTTTTGATATCTTTGACTTTTGTTGAGCTAGTCATGAATTTCAAATAAGTAGTTTTGACACTTTGCCACATTTGTCAAATACTTGTAAATACCTCAGGTTAGCGCTTAAGGGCAAATAGTCTCTTGTTTTTAAGCCCCGCGTAACATTTAGTTCCGAATTTTCGCAAAGATTTGAACATATTTATATAAATTTCGATTTATGTCAGAATTTACTACTTCATCTCCGGATTTGTCAACTTTTCAATCGGAAAGTAATTAAACTAGATTTTAAAGAAATTAAAACTTATTTAAGACTATGAAATCAAATACTTAAAATGTCCCGAGCGCCTTTTCGGTATAGGGGTACAATTTTATTTTAAAGGCGATGTTGAAAATTAAACAGAAGTATAAAAGTTTGACATTTAGCAAAACGGATCAATATACGAGGGCGAAAACACGTTTTCTATATACTGAACTACAAAAATAACGCATCACCTTTTTATATACAACTTTTTCCATAAGCTAGAGTTTGGAAAAATGGATATACAAAAATAAACGTAAACTGATTATTGATCTGTGACAAAAAGGATTACACCGAAGACATAGGCATTGGAGAGTTACAAGTGACTACCGACCCCCCAAATCAAAATTTTGAAATCAAATCTGTAAAATTCAATAGCGCGTGTTTTCATGTGCAATATTGCTCTCAAATAATGTTCGACACGTGGATTTCTGAATTTTACCTAGATTAAATCCTAACATGGCTATCCAATTGCTCTTCATTCTGTCTTAATTTGGCTCAAAACCTTGCGATTTTTCGTTCTTTTGTGATCTCTCATTGCAAGCTCGTTTCTGGTATGCTTGAGTTTGAGATAAGTCTGGTCGGTGAAAGAGAAGGCATCGGTATAACTTAAATAAGGTTTTCGTTATAAACAATGTTTTCTCATGCAGCAGATCGAATGTATCGTACGAAACTCAAGTTTGTCGAGTAATACAGCTTATAGAGGTGGAAACGACAAACCATGAAAACATTTATCAGATAAAGCCAAGTTTTCGAGTTTGGTGGTAGCGAAAAAATGAATTTCGGAACGTCATTGCGCATAGACATATCAAACTGATTCATTTACGCGATTAAAATCAAGGACACTGAGGGGTCATAACTCGACCATTGCCAGGTTAAAACGCCGATAATAACAGCTACCGATGCCGAACTTCGGTGCTGACTGGATGGGGAGGATGGCTTTTACTACAATTTGTGTTATGACCGGAAACTTTTTACTCTCCAGGTCACATTTTTTAAAGGTTATAATGGACTCGTGGTGACAGTGAACCACAAAGATGAGGTATCTGGGCCGTTTGTCGACTCCTTCAAAAGCAATAGCCATAGGGTGAATCCCTGTAAATAAGTCAATGTTATGGTCTATTCATCTCATGCCATTGTTGATTTAATTCGTGAACACCTCCTTAAAGTGAGACCAATGCCTATTCTTTCACATACCGGACTCATTTCAAACTCGAGTTTATCAAAAACGAGTTTACAAAGAGAGTAAAAAAAAAGATGCGAAAACCCAAGATTTTGAGTGAAATCGAGGCAACATGAACATCGAATGCATAGCCATGTTGGGATTTGCTCCTAGGGATAGTCGCCTTCACGCGCTTACAACTCTTTAATGCGTATAACTACGGTGTCATTCCTTTTCTCACTAACTAACTAACTAACTAAATAACTAAATAAATAGATACATACATAAATAAATAAAATAAATAAATAAACAAATAAATAAATGTAGTTTTTAGGCAAGTGATCATGAGTTTCGATCCCTAAAGGCTAGGCACTCCAAGGCCTTGGAGCATTGGTACATAATTAGAGACAAATAATTTTCTTTCAACTATCTAAAATTTCAGTAAAGAACAATTTTCTAGAACATTGTGAATTCGTACACACTAAAAACAAGGGTCTACATCAGACATACTGTTCAGAATATTGCATTTTGAAGGTAATAAAAGTAAACGAGAAAGGTGAGACGTAAAATAGACAACGTGTGCCATGGAATGACGAGAAAACAGCGCCCCAAGGAACTAACAGAAACTTCATATTTAAGACTGTGGGGGCATATGCAAGAAGAAGAAGACACTCCACAACTTCAGAGCCAGGGAACATAATCGGAGCCAATCCAAATAATCGGAACCAAACAATTTTCTTTGATATGTATCATATTGCAGAAAAGTACATGTGGTAAAATTATTGTGGTTGTTTTGTTAAACTCGTGTACACTGAAAACAATGGTCAGTATTATTAATTCTGTTCAGAATATTGCATTTTGGAGCAAAAAACCACGTGTTTTGACATTCCTTGCTCAAGACTCTTCCCAGAAGGAATCATTTTTAACAAAAACAAACGAGCATTCTTTCATTTTTTGAGCACGTTTACGTTGCAAAATGTATAACTGGTCGAATAGCATTCGACTTTTTAATGATCAAAGAATGAAATATGACATAAACGAGGAAATCCCGACTCCCTACCGCAATTTTTATTTAAAAATGAAATATTTACATCTACATAATCGGAGCCACACGTGGAGCGGAAGTTCCACACATGATTTTGAAAGCGGAGCCGGTGGCTCCGATTATGGACATCACCCCCGTGCCCTTGGTCTGTATGACATATCAAAGGACAGTCCCAACGGCTTATGTATTTATCTTCTTGCACTTTTGCAACAGTACATGTACTTGTCTCCAAATTTTTGATGCAATAACATTCTGTCCATTTACGGAATTCATCCCGAATAACCAATATGTATTTGTTATCGTTATTAGATTTTTTGAACGGCTATTCTCACAGTGGGAGCCCCAACATTATATCACAGAAGACGTGCTTTTGGCTTTCTTAATGGCATTCTCCTACTTTTACACACGCTTTACACCAATTTTCAACATCTTTCCTCAAAGTAAACAAGAAATATCTTTCTCTTATCTTATGTAGAGTCTTTTTAACCCCCTAAGTGACCACCACTTTTATTGTCTTGGAGTTGCTCTAAAACATAGGATCTGTGTGACTTTGGAATAACTAAAAGGAGTTTGATATCAGTGTCCTCATTACTTTCCCATTTTCTGTACAGAACATTATTCTTTAATACAAAGGAATCATTAGGTTTCCATTAGTATTTTAATTCTGGGATATTTTAGCAACATGCTGCCATGTTGGTTTTTCTCCATTTGAAATCATGTCTTTTACCAATTTTAAGCCATTGTCAGCATTTTGTAAGGGATCTATATCAGTAATCAATTCTGAATTTTGACTGACATCTGAATGACTAGTTGACTGTGGTAAATTTATAACTTGGTCTGCACAGCAGATACTAGGACCATCACTAGCACTTTTCATTGGTTAAGATAGTAGAATATTAATGCTATGGCTTATCAATGGGTTTGAAGTAACCCTCTTATAACCATCAATTTTCTTTAACCTATCTTTATTTTATTTCGGAATGACATGATCCTAAGAAAAGATATCTTCTTCGGCTATACAAACAGACATACAATGAACAATACCCAAATTGAGAGACTTATCAGCAAAACATGCTCATGGAAAAACAGAAAAACAGTTATCAGTACAATGGAGACAAATCTATCTTCTTCTGAAAAAGTCATCACTTTGTTATCTTTCTTGCTTGTAAAGCAAATGTCAGACGGAACCTCTTTCTTCAAATAGCAATGTGCATTGTACCAGGACCACAAAGCTCTACCTTTTCTTATGAAGAATTTACATGTTTTGAACGGAATTTTATTATTCTGTAACGACAAATATACCAAAAGAATAGTTAACATTATCTGCCTTTCTGTCTGGTTAAGAAGTACAACCAGCAGTAAAAGAAGGGACATAATCATGTGTTGGTTTTGATCACAAGATGTAGATTTGTTTCTCTTGATAGGCACTGTTTTTCAATTGTGAAATCATGAATTCTTCTTTATTGGAACTCTCTACTTTCGTGCAATATTTGCACTCATCATCAAGACAAGATCTTCTGGACAGGGCATCGGCATTTGAATGAAGACGTCCAGCCCTATGTTCAACTGTGAAATCATAGCTACTGGGGAAATGCTAGCCACCTGGCTAACTGACCCTCTATATTCCTGAAATTGAGTAACCATTTCAGACTTGAGTTGTCACTTCTAACCAGGAAATTTCTCCCCAGTAAATAATGATGTAATAATTTTATTAAATTGACTATTGCCAACAATTCTCTTCTTGTCACACAATACCGCCTCTCAGTTTTTGTGAAACATTTACTGAAGTACCCAATTACTTTTTTTACCATTTATTACCTGGCTTAGAATTCCACCTTGTCCTGTCAATGATACATCAGTATTCAATATAAATTTATCATTTTCAGTAGGAAACGACAGAATTGGAGCATAGATTAAAGCATTTTTTATCTTTTCAAAGGACTCTTGACATTCATTTGACCAGATAAATTTCCTATTATTTTCTGTTAATTCATATAATGGCTTTGCTATAGTTGCAAATTGATATACATAGCTTCTATAGTAACTTGCAAGTGAAACAAAACTTCTTGCTTCCTTGAGATTTTTAGGTGTAGGCCAATTCTGAATTTTTCAATCTTTACTGGGTCAGTTCCAACACCATGTTCATTTATAATATGTCTAAGAAATGTGACTTCTTTTTGAGAAAGTATACATTTTTATGCCCCCGATAGGGAGGCATCACAAATTTGACTTGTCCGTCCGTCCGTCTGTCCGTCCGTCCGTCCGTCATTCCGTCCAAAAACTTTAACATTGGCCATAACTTCCTGATTGGCCATAATTTAAAATCAAAGCGGTGTCGGGGGCATTGTCATCTTACAGTGACAGCTCTTGTTTATGATCACGCTTTAGATTTGAATCACTTAACCGTTTGTAATTGCTCTATGAAGGTTTTTGAAAGACAAATTATATCATCTACATATTTTACTACCATTGACCATAGTAAAACAGCAAAACATCATTTGTACAAGCTTGGTTAAGGTTGCAGGTGCTTTTCAAAATCCAGACGGTACCCTTTTCCACTGAAATTGCGAGCCCCCTGGTAAAGAAAAAGTTTTATGACGGTCAGATTCATCAATTTAAACTTGCAAATAACCAGATTCATGTCAAGACACGAAAACCATTTTGATACGTCCAAAGCTTCAATACTATCATCAATTCTGGGGAGAGGTTGTGAATCTTTTATAGTGACCTCGTTCAAACCCCTGTAATCACAGCAAAAACAAACTGAAGTATCGGCCTTCAAAACTGTTACAATAGGCGCATTCCAAGAGCTTTGTGGACAGTTCTCAATTATATCATCTTTCTCCATTTTAGCAATCTCAGGCTCAATTACTTTTATCTTTTTTAAAGGTACCTTATATGTATATTTTTTGACAGGCTTGCTATCACCTTTGTTTATTCTTTGCATAATTAAATCTGTATGACCAATATCACTTGTACTAAAGATACTTTGATAGTTTTTAGGAACTGTCTTAAATGTTCTTTTTCTGTCATACGTAATTCTTTTGAAATCAAAACCTAAAATACCATTCAAATTTATGTCTGCAATTAGCATTTAATATCTGAATGCATGCTCCCCTTAACAAATACTCAGGGATACTTTTCCAATTAAAGGTTTGTTTTCACCAGTTACTGTGCTCATCATTTTATTTACTGGAATTACTTCAATATCTTTTTTTTCTTATTTATAAAATCAAACATTTTGCTACTCAGGATGGAAACATTTGCTCCGGAATCACACAACATTAATTCATCATTTATCTTGACATCACAGTAAAATCCATTTTCTTTTCCCAACCTGTTCAATTCTTTAGTGTTATTGACCTTACTGATGATTTGATCTGGCTGCGGCCCTCCAACTCGACCTTGACTCGTTTGTCTGGTAGTTATTTTCTGAACCATTTCTTTGATTTCTATCATTTTTAGCTCACCTGAGCACAAAGTGCTCAAGGTGAGCTATTGTGATCGAGCTGTGTCCGGCGTCCGTCGTCCGTCAATATCTTGTGTGCACTCTAGAGGCCACAGATTTGGCCCAAATGTCTTGAAACTTGGTAACAATGTGTTCGTCTCCATCAACTCTCGGTCAAGTTCGAAATTGGGTCAAGTGGGGTCAAAATTGGGGTCAATGGGTCAAATCTTAGACAAACCTTGTGTGCACTCTAGAGGCCACATTTTTGGTCTAAATGCTTTGAAACTTGGTCAGAATGTTTGTCTCCATCAAATCTTAGTCAAGTTCAGAATGAGGTCAAGTGGGGTCAAGGGGTCAAGTCTTGAAACTTTGTCAGAATGTTTGTCTCCATCAAATCTCGATCAAGATCGAAATAGGGTCAAGTAGGGTCAAAATTGGGGTCAATGGGTCAAATCTTAGACAAACCTTGTGTGCACTCTAGAGGCCACAGTTTTGGCCCAAATGTCTTGAAACTTTGTCCCAATGTTTGTCTCCATCAAATCTCAGTCAAGTTCGAAATTAGGTCAAGTGGGGTCAAAAATGGGGTCAAGGGGTCAAATCTTAGAAAAACCTTGTGTGCACTCTAGAGGCCACATTTTTGGTCCAAATGTCTTTAAAATTGGTCAGAAAGTTTTGTCTTCATTAAATCTCGATCAAGTTCGGAATTGGGTTAAGTGGAGTCAAAAATGGGGTCAAGGGGTCAAATATTAGAAAAACCTTGTGTGCACTCTAGAAACCACATTTTTGGTCCAATTGTCTTGAAACTTTGTCAGAATGTTTGTCTCTACCAAATCTCGATCAAGTTCGAAAATGGGTCAAGTCGTGTCAAAATTGGGGTCAAGGGGTCAAATCCTAGAAAAACCTGTGTGCACTCTAGAAGCCACATTTTTGGCCCAAATATCTTGAAACTTGGTCACAATGTTTGTCTCTTTCAATTCTCAGTCAAGTTCGAAATTAGGTCAAGTGGGGTCAAAAATGGGGTCAAGGGGTCAAATCTTAGAAAAACCTTGTGTGCACTCTAGAGGCCACAGTTTTGGCCCAAATGTCTTGAAACTTGGTCAGAATGTTTGTCAACATCAAATCTCGGTTAAGTATGAAATTGGGTAAAGTGGGGTCATAAATGGGGTCAAGGGGTCAAATCTTAGAAAAACCTTGTGTGCACTCTAGAGGCCACATTTTTGGCCCAAATATCTTGAAACTTGGTCAGAATGTTTGTCTCCATCAAATCTCAGTCAAGTTTGAAATTGGGTCAAGTGGGGTCAAAAATGGGGTCAAGGTGTCAAAATTTAGAAAAACCTTGTTTACTCAAATATCTTGAAACTTCGTCAGAATGTTTGAATGAAACCTAGGTTTAGTTTGAAATTGGGTCAAGTTGGGTCCAAAATGAGGTCAAGGGGTCAAATTCATTTAAATCCTTGTGTGCACTCTTTGATTGAAAATTATGTATTTTGGTCAGAATGTTTGTCTTGAAATCTTACACGAGTTTGATAGAGGGTCAAACACTTTTTTTAGTACTTTAGAGGCAACATATTTGTCTGAAATGTTAACTTCTTGATATCTTTGACTTTTATTAAGCCATACATCAGGTGAGCGTTTAAGGGCCAATGGCCCTCTTGTTGTAATTCCTATTGACATTTTGATTTTGCTTTTGGCAATTGCTATTATTTCTGTTGTTATTTCTATTTTGTTGAGAACCTTGCTTATTTGCTTGTTGTGTTTGTTTATTTCGATACTCATTGCTTAAATTTGAATTCTTTCCCATTTTATCTTACCGATTTGTTAAGTTATTTAACTTTTTAAGAACAGTGTCCATTTGTGATCTATGCTTATTCTGATCTGAAATAGCATTTATCGGTGCAACCCTACCTTGATCTACAATTTTATGTGTTTCTAACTGAATTACAATTGTTTCTGCCTCAGTCCTAGTTTTTGGACAACATCCCCTTAATCTAAATCTTTCGCCATCATCTTGACTATCAATAAAAAAATCAATTGAAAGTTTTTCTATCAAACTTGGCGGTTCTTCAGGATAAGCTTGTCAAGTTAACTTTCTAATACTTTGAGCTAATTCAGGTATGGTCTGGGATTTTTGTCATTTTTTTTTATTTTCACTGTGACCTGTATATTTAAGCTTTATTCTTTGTTTCATATCTATTTCGTGATATTTCAACCAGACTATCATAGTCCCTTTTCTGGGTCTCTGATATTTCTCCGAAAAGAGATTTTGCACTGCCTCTGAGACAACTTGATAAGTACAAAGCTTTTGCTTGGTATTGCCAGTTATTAATTTCAGCCACAATATTGAACAATCACTTAAATCAGATGTTCCATCAAATGTCTGTGGTTTTATTTTCAAATTGAAAACGGGCAATGAATCAGTCATATTTTGATTATAATTTGTATATGGTAAGTTTTGATGCACTGTACTGTGACTGCTTTGATTGATCACTGCACTGTGTCTTCTTTGATCAATTGCAACATTTTCCCTTGAATATACCCTGAATGTTATTTCAGTATCAGGATGCCTAATTTCTGATATATTTGACTGAAAAACATACATGACATTTTCAATTTTTTCCCATTCTTGTATTCGTAACTCTTTCAATGTATAAGATATAGTATTCATTTCTTGTGTCATTAAAGATAACTTTTCTTGAACCTGTTGTTCATTTTCTGATTCAACATGATCATTTATTGATTCTCCATCCATTTTGTAAAATGAACGTATTTCCACGCAAAAAAATGATTTTACTATTCAAGAAATCTCTCGCAATTTAACAGATTAGACAATTTAAAAAATGTACTGCAGACTTTTTTTATATAAAAAGATCCGTGAAAGAATTCAGTCCTCGCTAAACGAGGCTCTCGGGAATGATTCCAGGATTCGTAACTTGTAAAAATATCTTAACCGTTTTCACTTCTGACAAATTTTGTCGGGCCGTTCCGAGCGTGAAATAATATAAAAGAGAAGGCAAAAGTGCTATTCGACACTATTTATATTCGTGAATAGGTTATATCTTACAAGCATATTACAAACGAAAAAAAACTCAGAATACAATTCATTTACCTGATGCATCATTCTGATTCAAGGTATCTAATGATCTTGGGGCTGATCTGCAGCTACAACTATTTCCTGACAAATGCGCCGTTAATACAAACAAGATGACCATGAGGGCCCTTAATCGCTCACCTGATTTTTCAAGTTAATTGTTATTAAGACTCCATTTCCTATGATATGGCATGAACCTTCCCATTTTCAACGGAGTTCATTCTTGTCACCTGGCAAACATTTTGATAAAGTTTCATGAAGATTGGACCATATTTGTGGCGTCTGGAGCACTGACGAGAAAATTGTCATTAAGCCCCATTTTCCCATGATATGGCACGGATACTTCCCATTTTCGAATACGCACGCAGTCGGCTACAGTAATCTTTGTCCCAATTTGGTTTTACCTTATTTTTATTATTAAATAATGGAACAGTTTTATTGCCTCTTAAATTTCTTGTTTGTAATATTCTATATTTGCAGTTTTTTTCTTAATTCAAATCTCTCATTACTTTATTTTCATGAAATTAACAAGCTGTTGTCACCTTTCAAGCTGAGGTCACGAGGCTTTTGATAGTTAACTTAGTTTCTCTAACGCAGCATCTAAGCGACTGAATCGAATTATCTTCCTTCGTTCACTATATCTGATGCATATAATATTTTTACTAATTTTCTGAACGTGCGATACATTTCATTGCTTGCCATTACTTCTGTTAATTCTGTTTACTGTATTCTATATCCGTTTTTTATTCTATTTTGAGGAGTGTGATAAATTTATCTTGTATTTTTCTAAAGAAAAAATGCTGTGCATTAGCTACTGAGCAATAGGAAACCATAATCATTTGATGCAGAATATCAAAGGGATCACCCACACAGAACGAGGAACAAAATTAAGTAAACTGTGCCGTGATTTTTTATATCAAAAATTTGAATTACAGCAATTAAAAATAACATCGTATTTTCTAAATTTTAAAAAAAATATAAATAAAAAAAGATAAGACGAGAATGAGATTCGATCTTTGGACCTCTGCTTTTCAAGGTCCTGACCTTTCACTTTAGCTGTGTACGGTTATTTATTACCACTGGGTATATTTTAGTATTTGAATGTACTATTCGCGTATTTTTTATCTACATAAGGTAGTGGGTACCGAATATCAATGAAGGTCAACAGGAATATTAAATGAGCGACAGGTCAACAATGTTTCACAATATCAAACAAACTTCTATACCACGTGCCAAATTTTCATTGATCTGACCGTGACGATGCACACACCACTGATTGTTTGCTTTCATCTGGGCACAACTTTTACCCATTCATTGGGCATAAAGTGTGAAGTTTCATTTAACACAAATCTTTTAATGCCTTATCAGTCATAGATTAAATCAAGCTTTTGATAAAATATTATATTTAAGATTCCATTTAAGCGGCGATAAATAAGGCCCACACGATTTTTCAATTCTGAAATGCATTTATTTAGTAGATCGATCTTCTGTGTATTGAAGAAGCTGTCAATACTAATAGTTCTTCCTCAAATTTGAAAAAAAGGCCGGGATAATTTTAATCAAATATAAGATAGGCCTACTGCAAATCTGAAACGCAGCGTTTGCTTCAGCGGGTAATAAAAGCCGCCCAAAACGAAAATGTACTCCGAACCATTTTTCTATTTTGCTTTATGAAGTTCCCAATGAATAATAAGAGGGTAACAAATCGAATTTTAACGAGTAGGAAAGAAATTTAAGCATTCGTAATTTTTTAATTTGTTAAAGAAGAAATAATGTGATCGTATTTTTGTAAATCTTCGTTTTTTACCCCGATCAGACGATAAAAAATAATCTTGAAATTGAAAGCGTTGGTGGCGAACGAAACTTTGCAATACAGACTGATTAAAATGAATTTGCGATGTTCTGTTGCTCAACGACGACTTTAACTACATTTCAAAAACAAAAATATAAAATGAATGTGAGGAAAAATAAGTAGAAAGTTCTGAAATTCTGGCGAGTGAACGAATTAACGTTACAAGTCACTTTTTCCCCAAACATTGTTTAACCCGAGTCATCTTAAACTCGGTAAAATTACTTTGTTGGAAAGGGTTAATGAATTTTACTTATTCATCTTACGTTTTCCCCAATATTAATCAACACGTATGACCATTTCGTCTGATTTACGCTTGAACGGCGCGACTACGGATACAGCAGATCTCGTTCGGCTGTAGTTACGAAATTTCATCTACTTGACGCCGTGAACCGATTAATCTGAGTCAAACTTTTGTATTTAGTTCAAGGCCGCCACCATAGCGCAGTTGGTTAGGCATAAGACTTCCAATCTGGAAGTCGTGGGTTCGATCCCCGGTGGCGGCAAATATCCTTTCCGACGTTTGTCTCTCACCGATGGGTAGATAATCGTAAACCTATGTGAGATAGCAGTCGGAGGCTAGGAAAGGGTGTAATGGTAGTACAGGTAAAAGAAAAACCAGGAATCCATTGTTAGGTGCTCCGGCCGCCGCGATTTAACTGCAAGATTGTTGAAAGCGGCGTTAAACCCATTCAAACAAACAAACAAATTGTATTTAGTTCATGTCATACAAATTCATTACATTATGGAAAGCGGTAAAGAAAGTTAATTTGTTCAAGTGGCGGATGCAAAAAGGGGTTCAAGGTATTCAAACGAACCCCCATCTGTAGCCTAGTTGTTTCATTTTTCCACAGCAATTCAAACAAAACCTTGTAATACTAGGAAAACGAATCTTCTCTCCCTTGATTGTACATTAGTACCCCTCTTATAGAAATCCTTCATTCACCGCCGTTTTTATCCAACTTTCTATAAAAATCTTAAAATGTAACTATTTCTGGGTTTGTTTATAGAAACGGTGCTACTACAGCTTTGTCAGAACTTTCACGAGTGCTGTAGACTGAGTTACGAATGTTTGAAAACCTAAACACTTACTATGTTTCATACATAATTTTCAACTTTCTTTATGAATGACGTGAAAATTGACAAAAAAGAAAACATCAAGTTTACAAAGGAAGAATATTTGCGCTAAACCACAGACACGTGTATAAGAGTCCCTCGAGCTAAATTTCGCAACTCGAGCGTCTATATAAGACAGACCCTAGGCCATGTTTATTCAAAGATTCTAAGTTACAATCATTCTAAACAAATACATTATTTAAAGAGACAAAAAAATTCTAAATAGCTAAAAGATCTATCGTCGATGGCAACTTCGTTGAATAAGTCGGACGAAATAGTGTAATCTCGGGAAGCTTATAAAGGGCTATTACGTAAGAGATTCTTTAAATATCGATTGATCATTAACGGGAAACATTCGTATAAATGATATTTAATTTTCTTTTAATCTAAAATTTAAATGAACGGTTGATTTTGAACCAGCTTTAGTTGTCTTCTCGCATAGAGATCTGACTCTTTCTGCCTACCAGTAATGCGCATGCGCGGGATATTCTCAATATAAACAAAAACAATCAACTCTCCTATAGACAGTTTCAGATTAAAAGTGTTTGAAGTGTGGCAAAGATTAAAAGGTGTCATGATCACTACAGTAGTTACAGTATTTGCAACTACATTTACAGTATACTAATTAACCCATGATTGCAGTACTTTTAAGTTTTTGATGTGTGTGGTGAGTTCCAGTCGACCAATGAAAATAATTCTCATGCAATTTGAATTCAATATATGTTTGTCAAAAAGCTGCTCCTTTCCCATGATTTTTTTTGAAAACCAGCATTTTATTTTTAGTATAAGATTTTTCTAAATGAAATACAAAACAAGATTTATTCCAGATAAAACCAAATTGAATCCTTACCAATAATGCATCTCAGAGAAAAAAAAAAAGTATTGTCACCCCTCCAGCCTTATTAAATTCTTACACATTAAAACAGGCAGTTGACAATCTGCAACCTCTTCTTTTGATTTAGAAAAAAGGCAATTCAAACTTCCTGTATAATTTATTTGTACATAAGATCTTCTTATATATTTTCTATCAAATCACTAGTCAGCTGATTGTCTATATGTAACACATGTAATATTCTGTAATCACACTCTTATTCATAACGATGTGCATTCTATTACAACAACAGAACATAACCATTAATGTCTCATCATGATTTATAACCTGCCATTGATGAAACCAGCTATGTCGTACATGGTATAATTCAGAAGTAATATTCTACATTAAACATAAATTTATTAAAAGCAAACAATCAATCATTCATTTTCAAAATCACAAAATGTTTTTTTTCTTCTTAATTAAAAAAAAAAAACATGGTTAAATGGATATTTAATAATCTATTTATAAAAAGGGTAGTGAAACGTCAATACAAATACAAAAAGGTAGTGAAACGTCTGAGTAGGAAACGTCTGAATAGTGAAATGTCTCAGGTCACAGGTGTGAACAGTATCACTAGTGAAACGTCTGACACCCGTTAATAACGGTGCGTTTTGAGATGCATATTAGGTTCAACTCTTAATAATCAAGAATGCTTTATGCTGCTATGTAAAAAAAAAAAAATAAATAAAACAAGAGGACCATGATGGTCCTATATCGCTCACCTGAGTAAGTCAACTCATAACTTGTCAGCAATGTTATAAATACCAGATATTGTCTGATGTACATTTAGGGTGGATTTAAAAAAAAACAACAGACTTTAATTTCCTCCTACTGCAATTTGATTTTCTTTTTTATTGCAAACAAAGTTATTGATGGAATTGAATTCTTTTAACAAGTTTAGAAGACATAAACCTTAAGAATATCCCTGCAAAGTTTAAGATATGTCAAATAATTAAGGCAAAAATTAATCTTCTCTGATATTTTTAGCAATATTTTGACATTTCCAATACCATGGAAACCAGAGATTTTGATTGAAAAAATTATTTTTACAATTTTGTAGAGCTTCACCCAAAGAACAACCCAACTAAGTTTCAACTTAATTAGCCCAGTGGTTTAGGAAAAGAAGAAGTTTTTCTAAGATTTTCGTCAATTTTTCAGCCTTTCTGTTACCATGCAAACCAGAGTTTTTGATGAAATTAAATTCTTTCAACGACTTTTGAAGAACTTCACCAAAGAAACATCCCTGCCAAGTTTCAGCTTGATTGGCCTAGTGGTTAAAGAGAAGAAGAATTTTTTCTAAGATTTTCGGCCATTTTTGAACATTTCCGTTACCATGGAAACCAGAGTTTTTGATGAAATTAAATTGTTTTAACAACTTTTGAAAAGCTTCACCTAAAGAACATCTCTGCCAGGTTTCAGCTTGATTGGCCTAGTGGTTAAGGAGGAGAAGAATTTTTTCTAAGATTTTCGGTCATTTTTCAACCTTTCCGTTACCATGGAAACCAGAGATTTTGATGAAATTAAATTCTCTTAACAAATTTTGGAGAGCTTCAACCTAGGAACATCTCTGCCAAGTTTAAGCTTGATTGGCCTAGTGGTTTATGAGAAGAAGATTTTTTTCTAAGATTTTCTGCCATTTTTCAACCTTTCCGTTTTTGATGAAATTGAATTCTTTTAACAACTTTTGATGAGCTTTACCCAAGGAACATCTCTGCCAAGTTTCAGCTTGATTTGCCTTTTGGTTTAGGAGGAAGAATTTTTTCTAAGATTTTCGCGATTTTCAGCCTTTGTGTTACCATGGCAACCAGAGTTATTTATAGATTTAACTTCTTTTAACAACTTTTGAAGAGCTTCACCCAAGGAACATCCCTGTCAAGTTTCAGCTTGATTGGCCCAGTGGTTTAGGAGGAGAAGATGTTTAAAGGAATTGTTGACGGACGGACGGACGGACGATGGACGGACGACGGACGGTGAGTGATCACAATAACTCACCTTGAGCACTTTGTGCTCAGTTGAGCTTAAAAAAAACCCTAAAATATTAGGGCCCCTTATTGTTATATTATTGAAGCAACAATGCAGGAATATTTGACAAATAGCCTCTAACCCAAGTTAGTTTAACTTTCCTATTCTTGCAAACAATTTGTGTGCCAGAGCTTAAACATAAAATAAATACTTGTACCAATAGCTCAACAATTGCTTTTTTCATTCATTTTTATTCCTAGATTTATGTTTGTATCCTCAGACTTTGTTTCCTTTCTTATAAATCATGCATCCTAAAGCCCTGTCTTTGAATGTAGTGAGAACACCTATGACTTTCCACACAGAGTGCACAAGGTAAGCTTTTGTGATCGTATAATGTCCATCGTCAGTCGTCCGTCATCTACAATTTCTTGAAACATCTCCTCCTAAACCGGTGGACAAATCTTGATGAAACTTGGCAGGGATGTTCCTTGTGTCTACCAAATCCACCGTTAACTTTCCCTTTACCCATAACAAAAAGGATGAAACGAGGAAAATCTTCAAAAATCTTCTCTGAAACCAGAAGGCAGACAGCTTTCATATTTGGTATGTAGCATCATCTAGCACAGGGCTTTTTTCCTTCATTACTTGAGTCCGATCTTCAGTGACTTACCAATCGCAAAAAGCCTCTTTTATCCCAACTGTTGCAAGAAAATTTCCCCTTAATTAGTGTAAAATTCCCAATTCCATAATGTAATCTTCCTGGCGCATGCAGACAGAGATTAAAAAATTGGTAGAAACAGTTCTGTGTAGAGGTTTAAGGGTTTCATTTTATAAAATACGAAAGTTTACACTTTGATTTAGCTGGTATCCCATTGAATCCCATTACGAATCAATTTGTAGAAAATGGAGGTTAACCAGGCTTTGTTTTCCTTACTCGATTAAAAAGAGTTGTGGAAAGCTGAATCGATTCTTTTTCAATAAAATGTAAATTAATCGATCTTTATTATTGTCCAATGATTAATTAGAGAAAAATCTTGAGTTTGTCGTAATAAACTATTCAGACATTGGTTTAAAACCCTTTATTTTCTATCTAACATAGAGTTTGGGAAATCGAAAATAGCACTGAAAGGGCAATGGCTCATTAACTAGGAACATATTCCTATCAGTTTTTGACGTACACATTTTCTAACAACCAAATACACATAAACAATGTTGCTTAGAATCTAGCTGAAATAATCTGAATTTATAAGCCAACAGAGCAATAATAATTGTTATAGTAACTTATGCAAAAGAAATGCTTTTGATAAGGCTTTGCACAGTCTATTTATAGTCTGGGTGAAAAAAAAAGTGTTTGTAAGGTGATTCGTTTGTGGAACTGAAGCGTCTGCTACAGTCATGAATGAATGAATGAATGAATGGTGTTTTATGGCCCGTCGACATCTAAGGTCATGTTGGGCGCAAAACGACTATATTAAACTATAAAGAAAAGGTAAAACAAAGTGAGCAATAATGTTAAAGAATTTCATTTAAATAAGCACATTATAATTAACACTCAAAACATCATTAAAAGAAATCTCATAAACGTTAAAATTCAAAGAAATACTATCAATAGAACTTAAAATTATATTTTGCTAAATAAATGAATTGCCTTTAAAAATTCAAAAATAAGTTCGACTTTGACCGAATCAAATAGCTCCCTCATACTGTCTACTTTAAAATATCTATCTCTGGTAAAAGAAAAATCAATACAGTCTATAAAAATATGATTGACAGTAAGAGGAGCATTGCATGGAATGCACATTGGCATATCTTCTCCCTTCAAAAGAAATGAATGAGTTATGTAGGTATGCCCAATGCGTAGGCGAGTCAAAATTATTTCTTCTCGACGGTTTGATCTATAACCTGGTAACCAATCACCTAAATCTTGTTTAATAGAAAGTAATTTGTTATGTTGGTTAGCAGGATCATTCCAACAATTTTTCCAAATATTCAGGATAAAAACATTTATTAAAGGTTTAAAATCGGTAAAAGGTACTTCGAATGGTAAAATTTCGAGTGATAATGCATCTTTGGCAGCTTTATCTGCCTCCTCATTACCACGAATACCAATATGGCTTGGAAGCCAGCAGAAAACGAGATCAACATCATTAAGTTTAGCTATTTTATCAAGAAGCCTTACTATAAGGGGATTGTCAGTTTTCTCGTGCTCAACCGCTTGCATACTTGACAGAGAGTCAGTGTAAATAATATAACGAGAGAATCGTTCTGCGATTATATGATCAAGTGCGAGATCAATGGCCTTAAGCTCGGCTGAAAAAATAGAAGAGTTATTAGGAAGGCGGAATTGATATTTTTCGCCATCCAAAATAGTTGCTGAAGCAACTTTTTCGCCATCTTTTGACCCGTCAGTGTATATCTCATCATATGAAGTGTATTTTTCTTTGACTTCCAAGAACTTTGTTTTAAAAATAGAAGGATCTGTTGTATCTTTTTTGCTTGAAGCAAGATCATAAAGAAACGTGGGACTTTTATATGTCCACAAAGGAACATCAGGAACAATATGTTCTGCCACGTCCTCTAGATAAAAATCTAGAGAGTTAACATCTGCTTCACAGCGCAAACTAAAGGGAAGTATTGGGTTCTTTTTCTTTTCAAAAGCCTCTCTATATTTAGGTTCAAAAACAACCTTATGAGTAGGATTATCGGGATTGGATTTTAATTTTAAATAATATTGCATGGAAAGCTTCTTCCTGCGTAAATTTAAGGAAGGCTCATTTGCTTCTGTATAAACACTGTTAATTGGTGATGTTCTAAATGCACCCAACGCCAAGCGCAATCCCTGATTATGAATAGTATCAAGTTTGCGAAGGTATGAAGGGCGCGCAGAACCATATACAACACAACCATAATCTAGCTTTGATCTAACAAGTGCCCTATAGAGGCGCAATAGAACCTTTTTATCGGCTCCCCAATCCATACTGGATACAACACGTAAAAGATTAAGTGCCTTTAGGCATTTATTTTTCAAATTGTCAATATGCGGAATAAACGACAGTTTAGAATCAAAAAGGAGTCCTAAGAATTTAAATTCCTTAACAACTTCAATCTGCACTCCGTCCAACTTTAAATCTGGATCGGAGTGCATCTTTCTTGATTGACAAAAATGCATACATTTAGTTTTTGTCTTTGAAAACTTGAAACCGTTTTCATTTGACCATTTTGAAAGATTGTTCAAGACTTGTTGCAATTGTCTTTCAATAGTATGCATATGTTTTGATCTGTAGCAGATACAAAAGTCGTCAACGTAGAGAAAACACTCCACACCAGGGCAAACGGTTTTAACGATGTTGTTTATTTTGACACTAAACAGTGTCACCGATAAAATACTCCCCTGAACCGTTCATAGTTGATAAAGTGACCAGCCCGGGGCTAGAGGCCCTTTGATAGTTGATTAACAGAATTTGTCAGTGTAATGATCTTAATCCACCAACGGAGCAAAACCGAGTTGACATTTCTTCTACCACTAGGAGCACTGCTACACCATATTTAATGCAATTCAGCCACAAATCAAGCTGAACATCTTTATTCATATAATTGTAGAAAAAATAATGAGCCTTTTTAATGAAATTTTGATTTTAATACCTTTGTTTTGACCCTATGATAAATGCTTGGTTGTTTTTTTTTTCTGGAAACTTATGTTTTGAAAATTTCCAAAATTCACCAAAGTACCTGTTAAAATTCCCAAAATGAAAGACTAGGGCCTCTTCCCAATTTTTGTGAAAAAAAAGCCCTGTAGGGGACCTCAACCAAGTTTGTTCATATCAAGACCCTGGTGTCATATTTGGGCTCCACCCAGGGGCAACGTTTTTAAATGAGAATCAAAGAGCAGAAATCTTTACAAATCTTCTTTTCTGAAACCAAAAGGCACACAGCTTTCATATTTGGTATGTAGCATCATCTAATGGGCTCTACTAAGTTTGTTCACATCAGGGCCCTGGGTTCAATGCATATTTGGGTTCCACAAGGGCGGATCCCTTTTAGCCCATGTGAGCATGGAGGGTAAAAAAAGGAAAATCTTCAAAAATCTTCTTCTCTGAAACCTGAAGGCAGACAGCTTTCATATTTAGTATGGAGCATCATTTGGTGGGCCTCAACCAGGTTTTTCTTATCAAGACTCTGGGATTAAATTTGGGCTCCGACCAGGTCCATCCCTTTTAACATAGAATCAAAGAGCGAAAAGGCATGTCCTTCCTCTTAGCTAAAAATATTCCATGGTATTGATCTTTTGTAGAAATTATCCCCTTGTTGACATTTGCTCATTTAATTTATTATTGTGATGTCCCATGGGTCACAGAGACTCAGGTGAGCGATCTTGTACCATCATGGTCCTCTTGTTTACTCATAACACGACTTTGTAGATGTCATATTTTATGCCCAATCAACCTGAAACTGGCCTGACTGATTGCCTTAATGAAACTGAGCCAACTGGGGTCAAAGCAAGGTCTAGGGGTCGAACATATAAGAAAACATCTTGTAGACACTCAAGAGGCCACATTTTGCCCATTCAACCTTAAAATTAGTCATTATGATTATCTTGATAAATCCTGGTAAATTTTGAAAATGGGTCAACTTGGGTAAGAAATGAGGTCAAGGGTCAAATCTTTAAAAAATGTTTAGTAATCCTGATTGGCCCATGAATATTAGCATGTGTTTTTTCACTTTGAAATATTTGAACCATATCTCCTGAATCACTGGGTCGATTTCAATAAAACTTAACAGGAATTTTACTTGGTGACCCTCTAAAAACTTGCTAACAGAATTTTGATTGACCCTTATATATGGGCAAAGCAGAATGTTGCTTAGTTTGAGTCCGAAATCTTTGAACGACACCTCCTCCTGAACCACAGGGTCGATTTCAATGAAACGTGTCCTTGAATGACCCTCATTGAAAATAATTTGCAAAATTTTGATTGGCCCATAAATAGAAGTGTGGTAGGGCTGGGCTTATTGAAATCTTTGAATGACATCTTCTGAACCACTGAGCCTATTTCAATGAACCTTACTAAAATGTTTCTTCGGCAAACCTTTAAAAAATATTCGCGAAATTTTGATTTGCTTTTAAATATTGGCCTGCCTTGTTTTAGCATGAAATCTTTGCATGAAATTTCTGGGCGTGGCAGGGTTGAGCTTATTTTGAGCTTCAATCTTTTAAAAATCTTCATCTCAGAAACCACTGGGTGGGCAGGGTATTTGTTTACTTTGAATTCTTGGAATAAAATGTCCTCTTCAACAAGTAGGCAATTGTGAATAAAACCTTGCCAGAAAATTACTTGGATGAGATCCACTGGACCAATTCACCGTAGGTGAACGGTTGAGGGCCATTCTGGCCTTCTTGTTTTACAATTCATACCAATTTTTGAACTAAATACTAAGACGCTGGGAAAGATTATTTGTTTGGTTGAATTTTATTACTTTCAGGTTCATGTGGGCAAAGATTCAGGGAAATATCTGGCCTGTCAAAAGGCATGAATGTGGCGATCAGATGCATGTACATGTTTATGTGAACTCTGATAATGCTATGTATGTATATTATTTTTTCTATTTTTTGAAATCATGCAACTTAATAAAAAAAAATAAAAAAAAAGCGTATTGTCATTATTTACATATACATTAAATAATATTGGAGCACTACCACCAATGGGTTGATAACCGGAGACCTATGTGGAATAGCAGCTGGTGGCTAAGAAAGGATGTGATGGTAGTACTGGTGTGATAAATACCAAGACTGCATTGTTAGGTGCTCCAGCCACCGCGATATAGCTGAAATCATGTCAAAAGCGGCGTTAAACCCTATTTATCCATCCTAATTAAATACATGTCTCCTTAGGCCTCAGGTATTTGTCATACCTGTCTTGTCTGACATGCGTTTTTCTAGCTGCGGACAAGTACATTTTGCAAAACCACTTGTCCTTGGACAAATAAATATACTAGGGCAAATTTTAAAATGGCATTTAAAGGAATAAATAGATCAATAATAATTTATTGCTTGTTTGAATCTAGGATTAGAAATCATTGTTTTTTCAATGTTTTCTCAAATTTCTATCTATTCCATTTCTTGTTGAAGGGTTCCTATTAATCCTAGTCCAGTAGAAAATCGCACTTTATTTGTCATGGCACAAGTGGAGCAAATTCGTGTTTCCACATCGCTGCTTATGATGAGCAGTTTCAGAAATAAATGATGGACACTTACAAGATCTTTATAGTGGGCATGATTTATCTCCTAATGTGTCCATATTTAATAGAAAGTTAATTTTGTAGTATTGTTTTTATTATATACATGTCTCATAATAATGAACATTTTAAGATCCTATTGAAGGACACTTACTAGCTCTTTAAAGTGGACATGACAAAGCTCTTAATGTGTCCATATTTGATAAAAAGTTAATTTTGGAGCATTGCCAAGAATATATACATGCCCCTAATGATGAACAGTTTCAGAACCTGATGATGAACACTTACTAGCTCTTAATAGGGGACATGGGATAGTTCTTAATGAGTCCATATTTAATAAAAAGTTAAGATTGGAGCATTGTCATAATCATATACTCCCCTGAGGTGGCACTCATCCTTTCTGACTACTTGTCTACTACCAATGGGTTGATAATCGGAGACCTATGTGGAATAGCAGCTTGAGGCAAGAAAAGTATGTGATGGTAGCACTGGTGTGAAAAATACGAAGGATGCATTGTTAGGTGCTCAAGCCTGCAATATGGCTGAAATTATGTCAAAAGTGGCGTAAACCCCATTCAATCCATCCTAATTATATACATGTGTCCTTATGTAGGATGTTGAATTCCCATGCTTGTCTTGTCTCACAAGGGTTTTTTCTACGTCCGGACAAGTACATTTTGCAAGACTACTTGTCCTTGGACAAATATAAAAAACTAGGTCAAATTTTAGAATGGCACTTAAAAGATTAAATTGATCAATAATCTATTGTTTGTATCAAAGAATAGAAAACATTGTTTTCAATGTTTTCTCAAAATCTATCTTTTCGATTTCTTGTTGACAAGTTCATTTTCATCCTGGACTAGTATAAGATCACACTTTATTTGTCATTGCACAAGTGGAGAAAATCTGTTACTGTATTTCCACATCCCTACTAATGATAAACTGTTTCAGAACCTAATGATGGACATTTACTTGCTCTTAATAATGGACATGGTGTAGCTCTTAATGTGTCCATATGTAATAAAAGTTAATTTTGTAGTATTGTTTTTATTATACACATGTCTCCTAATGATGGACAGTTTTAGAACCTAATGATGGACACTTACTAGCTCTTTATATCGGACATGGCGTAGCTCTTGATGTGTCCATATTTATGATAAATAGTTAATTTTGGAGCATTGTCAATGTTATATTCATCCCCCCCAATCATGAACAGTTTCAGAACCTAATGATGGACACTTGATAGCTCTTTATAGTGGACATGGTATACCTCTTAATGTGTCTAAATTTAATGAAAAATTAGAACAATTATGTATGTTTATCTTAATTGACACTTTAATGAACTAGTGATAGAAACTTTATAGTTCTTGATAGTGGACAAGCTGAGGCTCTTCATCTTTTTTATCTAAGTGGAGACAAACAATAATCAAAGTACTGAAAGTACTGATAAGTTGGAATGCGACGGTGACCTCAAGCCACTAACGAAGCTCACGCCTCCCGCCCACCACAGGTGATCACATAAAACGTCTCGTCTTTTGACGGGCGTATGTAAATCAATGTATTTCAACAACGAGAGATGCTTAAACCAGGAATGCAACTGATGGAAGAAAAATGATGACAATAGGGCCAAAATGGTCCTATACCGCTGTCCAGAACCCGATTTAGCCAGTGGCTCTCATCCAAGAAATTTTCTGGCATAGTTTCATTCAAATTTGCCTCATTGTTTAAAGGAAACATAATTCGAAGAATAATCAGTGATAATAGACCCTGTCCACCAAAATTTTTGAAGATGGTCTCCAAAGGGACGTTCTGGTAAAGTTACATTGAAATCGGCCAAGTGGTTCAGGAGGAGATGTCGTTCAAAAGTCCTGGGCTTAAATAAGTCCCGCCCTGCCACAACAATATTAATGGACCAATAAAAATTTCGTGAACAAATTGCCGAAAGCGATACCCAAGGAACATTCTGGTAAAGTTTTACAGACATTGGCCGAGTGGTTCAGGAGAAGATTTCATTCAAAGATTTTGGATCAAAATTAGGCCCGCCCTGCCACGTCAAGATTTATTGGCCAATCCAAATTTTGCAAACAATCTTTAAAAAGGGTCACCCTAGGAACATTCTGGTAAAGTTTCATTGAAATTGGCCCCGTAGTTCAGGTGGGGATGTTGTCCAAAGTTTTCAGAATCAAAATAAGCCCCGCTTTGCCACGCCCATATTTATGGGCCGTTCTCAATTTCACGAACAATTATTGAAAAGGGTCACCCCAGAATTATTCTGGTAAAGGTTCATTGAAATCGGCTCAGTGGTCCAGGAGGAGATGTCGTTCCAAGATTTCTGGCTCAAAATTAGCCCCGTCCTACCACGCCATATTTGTGGATTTTCAGAATTTAGCGAACAATTTTTGAAGAAGGTCACCCAGGGAACATTCTGTCAAAATTTTATTGAAATCGGCCCAGCGGTTTAGGAGAAGAAGAAGTGTAAAGAAAGTTGACGACACATGACAGACGACGGACGTCGGAGTCAGGGTGGATTATCAGAATTTACCGAAGAAGTTTTGAAGAGGGTCACCCAGGGAACATTCAGTTTAAGTTTCATTGAAATCGGCCCAGTGGTTCAGGGGGAAATGTCGCTCAAAGATTTTTGGCTCAAAATAAGCCCCGTCCTACCACGCCCTTATTTGTGGATAATCAGAATTTAGCGAAGAATTTTTGAAGAAGGTCACCCAGGGAACATTCTGTCAAAATTGTATTGAAATCGGCCCAGCGGTTTAGGAGAAGAAGAAGTGTTAAGAAATTTGACGACACACGACGGACGTCGGAGTCAGGGTGATCCTAAAATCTCCCCTTGAGCACGTAGTGATCAGCTGAGATAAAAAGGAAGAAAATGATATGGACCATACAGCCGACTAATGGAAGCAGAGGCGGACACTTGTACACTCAAAACAGTTTCTATGTTATTTTTCAAATGACTTTCGTTATTGCAGGTCATATGCTTCTCCGTTTAGCTAGCGGAAAGCAAAAGGTCAATGGACTGACAGACAGACATGATGAAATCAATATGTGCTCCTCTACTTCTGAGTAGGGGGTATAGTTAATAACATAGTAAAATTGATAAGGTGAACGATGTTGGAATGATTTAGGAATGATGTTGAATGAGTGAGCGGAGCGAGTTTTGAGTGAAATTTAAGAAAGGGAATCCAATGTCGCTTATTTGTTCAGGATGAACAAAATTAGCGATATGTAAAACCTCCATTTAATAAAAAAAAAATGCATGAAAGTTACACCAATAGCTTTATATTTCGCCAAGAACCAATCAGACGCTTTAAAATTCAATTATGTCAGTGAAATCGCGATCTGGTTGTAAATTCTTTATTCATTTTGAATGAACAAGTTTGTCTTATTTATTGGGTAATTTTGAGAGTTTTGAATGGTTTGAGTGAGTATTTGAAATGAATGAATGGAGCGCTGAGAGAGCGATTAAGAATTTTTTTGATTGAGATGAATGTCAATTTCACGATGTATCTAACTGTATGATGGTACTCTTAAACGTGTTGATGTGCAAAAATGTGAAGAAAACAAGTTGAACTAGAAGGTCTGTTTCAAATGGCAAGTTATTTTGGTGATGGAATGCAATTGGGCAAAGATATTCATAATTCCATTCAAGATGTGGTGACCAGGATTTTATTTGATGAATTTTGGGCTTTGACAATGAAACATTCATGTAGATAACTGCAATATGACGGAAAACAAACGACAATATGTTGCAAAAAATATTTATTTACTTTAAAAGTAAATCTTCACTTTAAGAAAAAGTAAAGATTTTTATTTCGTAACTCTAGACAGAAATGTACAATATAACAATTTGTCATAAGTCAAATGTGTGATAAGGTCGTTCAGAAAGAGAAACTGTACCTTTAAAAGAAGCTATAACATTATTCTACGTAAATAGGTCGCGACATTACCAAATAAGCAGATCACGTGATTGGCCTGTGCTATTGCCACAATACTGAGAAACCAGACCGCGACATTGCCAAATAAGCAGATCACGTGATTGGCTAGTGCTATTTTCAATAGCTGACCTTATTTGACATGACTTTTCACATGATTTCCAAATATAGTCATGTAAACATGTGATACTAGTAAATTCGTACGCAAATTTCAATGAATATCGTTTAAATCATGGATTAGCGTGTTAATAATAAACATGAAGTGATAGTTCTGTAATTGTACAGGATTATTTTCTTTTGATGCAATAAACTGTATATCTATGTCAAGTTGAGATAGACAAGATAGGCCGAAGTGTATTCACATCCTGTTCACGTGATGTGTGTTCTCAAAAAACCCGAAATGAATTTATCTTGTGTTCATTTTGCGGTTTTGTTAAATCTAAGTTGGAATTGCTCCGCATTCCAACTTAAAAAGCATTTAGGGATAATGTGCAAAAAATATCATTTAGCCAATGATTTAACATTTTTCTTTGAACCTTTTCTTTCATTGAGCCAGTTGATTATCGTAGACCTATGTAGGGTGGCAGCTGGAGGCTAGAAAAGGATGTGGTGGTTGTATTGGTGAAAGATACCAGGAAACCATTGTTAGGTGCTCCAGCCGCTGCGATATATCTGAAAAAAATGTTGAAAACGGCGGAAAACACCATCCAATCAATCGTGCATTGAGCCAGTTTCAATAAGATTTCTGGCAGCAAAATGGGGAAATCCACATATTTCACCCCAAAATGATCCCTGAGCATGGCAGCAAGTATCTTATCTAATAATGGAAAGAATAAGAACTGAGTTAATGAAGATAAATAATTCCTTATCATGGGCATGTGTTGCTCATAATTCGTCCTTGTAATTGTGAACCCTAATAATGGACTTATTAGATGAGCACTTATTGATGGACACTAAACAGCTCTAAATCCTTATAATGGACTTCGATGTATTGTACTTCAAGATAAGTGTATTGGGGTTACATTTCATTGATATTCGTCACACCGTTTTTCTCAAAGATTTTAAGAATATGAGCTGTTCTCAACCTAACACTTGGGTTGCTTTTGGTTTTCCTAGGTAAAGTTTTTCATGCAACATTATCATATCAATTTAACTACTCAAGCTTTTGCTTTGAAATTTGCACATATATTTTGGACCACTTTGACTGTTTAAACACTTTGCAATGGTTCATGACTTTATACTATTTTATGATCATTGCTTTACATGATAATGGACACAAATAATTCAACCTTGTTATGTAACTATGCAAGACATACAGGCTTGATTTGTTTGGTCTCCTGATGAACTTAATTGAAAGAACTTGTTTAAATATAAACATGCATGGTTTATATAGGGATTTAACACACTGATAAGGAGAAAAACATTGATGGAACAGGTGAAATTGCATTTCCGCCTTTTTGCACAATGTTTTCCTACCCTGTCCAATATTATAAAGCATCATATGTCAGAAAAGGGATGAAAAAATAAGTCCTTGAAAATGAGTATGATGGTGAAAAATCCCTAAATAGACCTTTCAATTTGAATCACTACTTACCTGTATGAAACCTGCTTTTAATCCTTAAAATGATATCACTTTTTTCAGTTAAACTAAAAAGAAAGTAAACACTCTGAACACATTAAGGACTGACTTTCAGTGGTGTATTGAGAAATAATTACAGTCATACTCAGAACATGAAATAAAAGCCAATGTGTGTAAGTCCATTAGTGAACTTGACCGAAATCTGAATGACTCTTATCAACTCTGTTAATTCGAAAACTGACAGTTGCTGGCACTGGCTTACAAAGAATATTGTGTGTGGTACCTGTGAAGAAATGTCATGGCATAGGTTTCACTGGAATGCAGTTTATGTGAAATACAGAGGAGTTAACCTAGTTTGTCAAATACTTCAATGTGATTAAAAATAGAGATATATACCATTGGCATAAAATTAAGCATATTTTTCTAAAAGGTTTTAAAAATCTTGGACAATTTTGTACGACTTTCCTGTAGGAGAAGGTATTTGAAAGTCACATGTGTAAGACATAAAGATTATGAATTTGATGATCAAGTGGTGGTGAGTCGTCGTTTGATAGAGGGGAGGATAACACAGTATATACCGGAATTTGAAAGAAGCCATTGACTGCAATTTAAAATATCGCAAATGATTCTGAAAGTGTTAACCAAAATGAATAAATCTTGAAGATTTTATTAATTGTGGGGTGTTATTAGCTCCACTGGCCTAAGGCCAGCGAGCTATTGTCATGGCGGAGTGTCCGTCGTGCGTCCGTCCGTGCGTAAACTTTTTCTTTAAACATCTTCTCCTCCCAAACTAATGGGGGGATTTTAACCAAACTTGGTAGAAATGATCCTTGGGTGGCCCTCTTCTTAAATTGTTCAAAGAATTTTGATTGGCCCCCAAATATGGGCGTGGCAGGGCGTGGCATTTTTTCACTTTTGAAATTCTTAAAAATCTTCTCCTCCTAAACCATTGGGACGATTTCAATGAAACTTGGCATTGATGTTCCTTGGATGACCCTCTACTTAGATTGTTCAAGAAATTTTGATTGGCTCATAAATATGGGCGTGGTAGGGCGGGCTTATTTTGAGCCCAAAATCTTTGAACGACATCTCCTCCTGAACCATTGCGCCGATTTCAATGAAACTTTAACAGAATGTTACTTGGTTGACCCATAATTTAAAATGTTCAAGAAATTTTGATTGGTCCTTAAATTTGGGCGTGGCAGGGCAGGGCCTGTATTTAGCCCGAAATTTTCGAATGACATTTTCTCCTGAACCACTTGGTTGCTTTCAGTGACACTTTACCAGAATGTTCCTTGAGTGTCTCTTTTCAAAAATTATTTGCTAAATTTTGATTGGCCCTTAAATTTGGGTGTGGCAGGGCGGGGCTTACTATGAGGCCAAAATCTTTGAACGATATCTCCTCCGGAACCACTCAGCCAATTTAAAGTAATGAAGTCTAAAGATTTTAAAGCCAGTGGAGCGATACAGGCCCTCTTGGGCCTCTTGTTTATAGAGATTTGATGCGTTTTGGGCATCACGATTATTTAAGGTACACTTTCAAATTCGCATACTCAGTGCAAATGTCGGTGATAGTGTCAATTATAAGCCCCACTGGCCGAAGGCCAGCGAGCTATTTTCATGGCGGAGTGTCCGTCGTGCGTTCGTCCGTCCGTCCGTGCGTAAACCATTTCTTTAAACATCTTCTCCCAAACCAATGGGGGGATTTGAACCAAACTTGGTAGAAATGATTCTTGGGTAGCCCTATTCTTAAATTGTTCAAAGAATTTTGATTGGCCCCCCAAATATGGGCGTGGCAGGGTGTGGCATTTTTTTTTTCACTTTGAAATCTTTAAAAAAAAACTTCTCCTCCCAAATCATTGGGCCAATTTCAATGAAACTTTTAGAGAATGTTCCTTTGGTGACCCTTTACTTTAAATGTTCAAGAAATTTTAATTGGCACATAAATATGGGCGTGGCAGTGGGGGGGGGGGCTTATTTTGAGCCGGAAATCTTTAAACGACATCTCCTCCTTAACCTCTGGGCCGATTTCAATGAAACTTTGACAGAATGTTCCTTGATTGACCCACTAATCCAAATGTTAAAGAAATCTTGATTGGTCCTTAAAAATGGGTGTGGCAGGGCAGGACCCTCTTTTGAGCCCAAAATTTTCAAATGACATTTTCTCCTGAAACACTTGGCTGATTTCAATGAAACTTTACCAGAATGTTCCTTCAGTGTGTCTTTTTAAAAATGATTTGCTAATTATGATTGGCGTATAAATTTGGGTATGGCAGGGCGGGGCTTATTTTGAGTTCAAAATCTTTGAACGATATCTCCTCCGGAACCACTCAGCCAATTTCAATGAAACTTTACTAGAATGTTTCTTGGGTGACTTTTTACTTAAATTATTCAAGAGTTTTGATTGGTCCATGAATATGGGCGTGGCAGACGGGGCCTATTTTGAGCCCGAAATCTTTGAACGACATCTTTTAACCTTAAAGATAAAGGATTGTAGGTTCATTGTGATTGAGTATTTTGGTGCAATATGGACCAGAACCATTTAATCATTATTATATATGTCTTAGGAGATTTCGGAGTGTTAATGTATTCATTTAAAGTAAGCTTTATTTAATGAAAGTCTAAAGATTCTAAAGCCAGTGGAGCGATACAGGCCCTCTTAGGCCTCTTGTTTTATTCGTTGTCATCTACATAAATGAATGCTCTGAAAAATATGGATCTCCTACTGAGGGGAGTAGAATTCTCAGTTGCGCCCCAAAAGAGCAACCTGTTAGAGATTGGTTGCGTTTATTCGAAAGCAGATCAAGTCTCCATTACTTTAAGTTTTTATGTAAACACGTTTTATAAATAGCTTCCTTTTTCTTCAAAAACCAATCAGACGCTTCAGAATTCAGTTATGTCACTGTAATCGCGATTTAGTTCCTGCTTTATTCATTTTTAAGGAAGTTGTTGATTGTATCTTTTTTAGTCATTTTGAGCGTTTTTGATCGATTGGAGTGGGTGTTTGGAATGAACGAATGGAGCGATGAGCGAGCGATTTAGAATTGTTTTCATTGAAATGATTGCCAATTGAAAGATGTAACTAACTTCAACAACATGAAGTTACAAAATCCATTTAAAAAGGAAACTTTAAATTGTTAAATCTTAATTCTGTGACAAACAGCTCTTTGTCAAAAACATTGGTAGCTCAAAGCTGAATGTTAGAACAAAAAATCGAAAGCTCCTTATTTTGGACAGCTTGTTAGCCCCTAAGCAGAATGCCATATGATGACCCAATGTTGGTCCGTCCGTCCGTACGTCCGTCAACAATTTCTTTAAACAACTTCTCCTCCTAAACCACCGGACCAATCAAGCTGAAACTTGGAAGAGCTGTTTCTTGGATGAAGCTCTTCAAAGGTTGTTAAAAGAATTTAATATCATCAAAAACTCTGGTTTCCATGGTAACGGAAAGGTGGAAAATGGACGAAAATGGCCGAAAATCTTAGAAATTCTTCTCCTCCTGAACAATTTGGCCAATCAAGATAAACTTGGCAGAGATGTTCCTTGGTTGAAGCTCTTCAAAAGTTGTTAAAATAATTTAATTTCATCAAAAACTCTGGTTTCGATGGTGACGGAAATGTTGCAAATGAACGAAAATGGCCGAAAATCTTACAAAAAATTCTTTTCCTCCCAAACCACTTGGCCAATTAAGCTGAAAACTTTTTCACCAAAAACTCTGGTTTCAATGTAAACAGAAAGGTTGAAAAATGGTCGAAAATGGTCGAAAGTCTTCGAAAAAAATTCTTCTCCTCCTTAACCACTAGGCCAATCATGCTGGAACTTGGCAGGTATGTTTTTTGGGTGATGTTCTTCAAAAGTTGTTGAAAGAATTTAATTTCATCAAAAACTCCAAAACAAGAGTGTATTTTACGAATAAATAATATTATGACCGAATTTATATGGGGTGGTCGACCAAAAATCAAAACTTTAGTAAGTAAAAAGACGATTGAAGAAGGGGGCCTAAAAATACCCGATGTTAACTGTATTTTACAAAGCATGAAATTAAAATGGCTTACAAATTTAATGATGAATTAAGACAACTTGGTTTTTGAAACGGCCAGCATAAACAAGGTCATTAACATTGGAAAGTTTATTGTAAATAACACATTAAATCCAATACTAATGAATCTTTGACAGACGTTATAAAATCATACATACAATATATCAATAAATTTAATTTTGATAACTGGGAACAAATCTGGCATGCACCTTTATTTTATAATGAGAATATTGTCATCAATTCAAATCACGTATATTGCCAAAAATATGTGAAAAAGGCACAATCTATGTTAAAGATTTGTTGCAGGAAAAGGTCGTTTTCCACTCTTCAGAGTATATAAAAACCATAACAAATAATGAAAAAAAAATCTAGATAATTTTAGTCTTCGTCAAGCGGTATCTTCCTTCACTAAAAATATTACTTTCAAGGTAATAAATCAATATTATCGCAAAATCATAACCCATGTATTAACTGCTATATTTTCCCTTACAAAAGAAAAAACAAATAGATTTGTATATTCAGTACTTTCAAGGAATTTAACGAAGTACCGACAAGCCAAGAAAAATTGTTAAACATATACGGTAACATTGATTATAACTGGAAAAAACATATATACTTTTGTATATAAAATTAAATAAAACGATACTTATCTACAATGGCTGCTAACAAGGATAATACACAGATTACTTCCTACAAACACCTTACTTTATAAAATGAAAAAAGCTGAAACCAAAACATGTTCATTCTACCAGATACATGAGGAAACGTCAACTCGTATGTTTTGTGACTGCCCTAAAGTAACCCAATTAATACAATGATAAGTTCAAATTTAATCCATTTTTATCAATATTACAATTCAAGTAGTAATGATATCATTTTGGGTACAACAAAAAATGATAAAAAACATGGTATGCTTACATATGAAAAGATACATCTACATGTGTAATCTAAAACCAATAATACCATCCATACAAGGACTCATAAATACTGAAATCTGAAATTTTTGAACTCTCAAAATAAGCAGCAATTAACGAAAAATACTGGACAGCTGTAAGAAGAATGATACAAGGCCAATAAATCAAGAAATTAGATCAATTCAAGTACTTGGTAAAATTCAAGGAAGAAGCAATATTCATTTTCTTTAAATGAACACCCTTTAAGGTTACACCCACAGTTTTTGCGTTCAAACATGTTTATTGTGTTGTTCATTTTTTGTAAAAAAAATTACACTTGTTTTATTTTGATTTAATACAAACATACATTTATCAGATCAAATATAAAACCTCTATTTAGTAGACTATTTTTTGTATGAATCAAAAAAGAAATCTGTTATCCCTTTTCTCTCTCACTCTTCCTGACTTTTGTTTAAATGATTGGCGTGATCTTGGTCAAATAAATAAGTCGAGTTCATTTTTTTGCAATAAAATGCAGTAAAAGCAGACTGCATATTGTGCAGTCTGGTCTTTATCTATGTTGTCTACCTTAATCCTTCTGTTTAGAAATAGTATTTTGCTCGAGAAAGAAATATGAATTAACGATGACATGATAATCTCACAAATTGAACAGAGATAAAGAAAATCATGTTCACAAATTATTTATGAAATGAAAGTCCCTTAAATATCTTAACATCATATAGGTTTCCATAAAAAAACAATCAATTTCATTTGTAGGCTATTCACATGCTCAATTGAAACGCACTGAAAATTAAGTCAAAAGCTGTATTACTCCTGATGATCTCCCATTAACATTTTGTTATTTCTACGATTGCAGTACGTTTAAAGATTAGATGAATATTTAAATTCTAATTTAAGTACGTTTAAAGATTAGATGAATATTTATATTCCAATTTAAGTTTTATCTATCACATTCCCCTAATACCATGCAATTGTTTACAGAGCTATTTACTCCGAGAGGTTTCCTACAGAAGTTTATATGAACAGATTCGATGATTTCACAGTATTCATATCCCCATACTTGAGAGCTATAACAAAGAATTGGATTCACCATAGCATCAAATAACTTGAAGATTTCTGTGTGTAAAAGGTAACCATTTCTGTATTCATAGTGCTTGATAGAATGTATTGCTTTCTGTGCCTGTGATGCCAATTTTGTTTTTGCAGATGTCCATGAGAGCATTGGTGTAAACTACAAACCCATATATTTGTAGAGAGCTGTTGTCTGTATTTGTTTGTTATTGAAGAACCATTTTTCATAATTTCGTAGATACCCCCCTTTCCTAAAGACTATAATTTCTGTTTTTGATAGATTGATTTCCATTCCAGTGTTCGAGCAAAAAGTTCAAGGTCTTAAACAATTTTCATGCTTTATTTTATCGAATGCTTTACTAAAATCTATGTAAATATAATAAAAGTCTTCCACCTGGTTTTGATAAATATTTTGGACAATAGCTTGGAGTGTAATTATATCATCAATAGTAGAGTATCCTCTGCGAAAACAGGCTTGTCCCTCATCTATCTCGTTATTTTTTTCAGCCCATATATAGAGACGATTGCTAACAATGCTAGACATTATTTTGTACATTGTATTTAGTAATGAGATTCCCCTATAGTTCTCAGGTTTGTCCCTTGACTCAGACTTGAAGATTAGACAAATAAGGCTTTTTTTTTGGGGGGGGGGGACCTCTTTATCAAATATTATGTTAATAATCTTTGCGAGAAGTGGAGTGATCTCAAATAAAGAATGTTTATAGTACTCTGGATGCTATTTCTGACTTCTTCTTCTGTGATTGGTCTATTTAGGTCATTTGAATCATTATCATAAATTATTTCTGTTTTTTTTCTGTTTGACAATAATCTGCACCTTATAGCAGTGATGAAAAGTATGTTGTCCATGTATTTGATGTTAATTGTGTTGTAAGGTTTTCTTTTAAGTTATACTTTTTTTTTATTATTTCCTAAAAGAGTTGTGGGTTTGAATGTGCTTCTACAAGTATATGTCTTTGCTGTGTATGGCATTTACTTTTATTATTAGAGAAGAGATTTTTGAATTTTAACTTTAGCTTCTTTGTATTTATCTAGATCTTTTTTATCACTTGATAATCTGAAAGTTTGTAAGATAGAATATTTCTCTTGCTTTATTTTTTCACATTCATCATCCCACCATGGTGGCTTAGTGCTGATATACCCATGCGACCCATTACCTTTCACTCTCATACATTCTGCTCAACTCTGAAAAATATTTATAAGTTTTTCAATACTATCGTTTAAATTCTGATGGGAAATTTGGAAGATTTTATTTTTTATATATATATATTATGAACATATCATGGAAATCACGTAAGAATGCATTTGCTTTGTCGCGAGACCATTTGAATCTTACATATTCATTTTCTCTATTATCAATTGTATGACTATTTATATCTAGATTATTGACACTATTAACTTTAAGATTGAATGTAAGTTGACCATAAATAGGAAAGTGGTCTGATTCTGTTCTATTTTCTATGTTGAAATCACTATAGTATGGAAACATTCCTGAGCTACCAACCACATAGTCTACCGTACTGGCCGCGTTGTTTGCAACACAGGTATAGTTCCCTTCAAGACAATAATGTAATCTTCCTTTAAAGATATGAATGTCATTATTCTACATAGTTCAGCTAATGATTTACAAAACTGATTGCATTTTAACATATCCTTATTTTGACGCCTTGTATTGAAATTATCACCTTTATACATTGTTTCACCAAATATAAAGTTTAGATCATCTGATGGTATATAGTCAATAAAGACTTTAGTTCTTGCATTAAAGTCACCACTCAATAAGTTGGCATTATGGGAGTCATTTTAGCTCACCTGAGCACATCGTGCTCAAGGTGAGCTTTTGTGATCATTGAATGTCCGTCGTGCGTCGTCTGTCGTCCGGCATCAACAATCTTAGTGTTTACACTCTAGAGGCAACAAATATTGTCCAATCTTCATGAACCTTAGTCAGAATGTTGGCCAGGTCACAAGGATGAACCCTATTGAAAATGGGAAGGATCCGTGCCATATCACTGGAACAGGGGCCTTAAAGACAATTTTCTTGTTTAAACTCTAGAGGCCACAAATATGGCCCAATCTTTATTAAATTTGGTCAGAAGGTTTGCCAAGCCACATGGATGATCCCTATTGAAAATGGGAAGAATATGTGCCATATCACGGCAAAAGGGGCCTTTATGACAATTTTCTTGTTTACACTCTAGAGACCACAAATTTGGCCCAATCTTTATGAAATTTGGTCAGAAGGTTTGCCAAGCCACATGGATGATCCCTATTGCAAATGGGAAGGATCCGTGTCATATCAATGGAAAACGGGCCTTATTATCAATTTTCTTGTTTATACTCTACAGGCCACAAATATGGCCCAATCTTTATGAAATTTGGTCAGAATGTTTGCCAGGTCACAAGGATGAACCCTTTAGACAATGGGAAGGATCCGTGCCATATCACGGGAAAAGGGGCCTTAATGATAATTTTCTTGTTTACACTCTAGAGACCACAAATATGGCCCAATCTTTATGAAATTTGTTCAGAAGGTTTGCCAAGCCACAAGGATGATCCCTATTGAAAATGGGAAGGATCTGTGCCATATTACGGGAACAGGGGCCTTAATGACATTTCTTTTTTTTTACACTCTAGAGACCACAAATATGGCCCAATCTTTATGAAATTTGATCAGAATGTTGGTCAGGTCACAAGGATGAACCCTTTTGAAAATGGGAAAGATCCATGCCATATCAAGGGAAAAGGGGCCTTAATGACAATCTTCTTTTTGACGCTCTAGAAGCCACAAATATAATTCAATTTCCATGAAACATGGTCAGAATAATGGCTAGGTCACAAGGATGATCCCTATTTAAAATTGGAAAGATCCATGTCATATCACGAGAAAAGGGGCCTTAATGACTTTTTTCTATTTAGAGGCCACAAATATAGCCCAATCTTCATGAAACTTCGTCAGAATGTTGGCCAGGTCATATGAAACTTGTTTCGAAAAGGCTAGAAATTTATGCAGCGATCATAGAAAAAGAGTAATGTCTTTCTTTGAAAAATTTAATGATCAATAAATGATCTTTCAAGTATTTAATTTTGCTAAGGGAGAAGTCAAAGAGACGAAGGTGAGCGATATAGGACCATCATGGTCCTCTTGTTAATTTTAATGACTTTCTTTGGTAGGAGTTTGATACCACCTTTTCTTCCATGTTTTCATAGATGGTAGAGCCTTCTGGAGATACATAAGCAAAATACATAATAATTAATATCTTTAACTTGATTTGGATATTCTGATTTCAGAAGAACGACAATGCAATCTCTAAAATGTTTATAGAGATGCTCTACAGTTTTATAAAGTATCATGTAACCCCTTTTTCTTATAAAGTATAAGAATTGACTCACTAAATACGATGGAATGTTCTAGCCAAGAGCAAAAAGGATATGCATGGACACAGTCCTTATGTGAACATAGGGGCATGTATTGAAATAAACTTGACGAAATTCAATTTAATGAAACTATTAAGAGACACCTTTCTTTTTGTTTCAGATGATTAGTCATTTAGATTTCCTCCTTGATGTCTATATAAAATAGAGGTGGGGAGCCATTCAGGTACCCAAAATGAAACCAGAGGCATGATATGACTGATATTGGTAAAGGTATATAAAGGCTGTCTGCCTTGTGGTTTCAGACAAGATTTTTTTGAAAGATTTTCGCTCTTTGACTCCATGTAAAAAGAGATGCACCAGTGTGATTCAAATTTGAGCTTAGGCGTTTGGTATGAATATACTTGATTATGGTACACTAGATTATGCTATATACTAAATATGAAAGATATTTGCCATATGGCTTTAGAGAAGAAGATTTTTAAAGATTTTCGCTCTTTGATTCAATGTAAAAAGGGTTGCGCCCGAGTGGAGCCCAAATTTGGGTCTTGATATGAACAAACTTGGTAGAGTTTCACTACGAGGGATGTTCAATATTTATCCGGATTAGGTCAATTAATCATCATTGATTTATCGCTATGTGAAAAAAATACTCATATCAATGGGACACTTTATATGATCAAATTTGCCAAAGCCTGAAGCAGTTGAATGGTGTATATTCATTTAACACGCAAACAACAGTACATGGGTATTAGGTAGCGGCGCACGGTACATGACGCTAGCGACGTTGTCGAGAATTGAGACATTTGGTGTTGTGTAAATTAGCTTGTAACGACTCGTTATTCATGGAAGAAGGATGAATTCAGTGTTCCTGTAATTAAGCTGTGCTTTTATGATTTTTATAAAGATAAAATCGAATGGTAAGACATCAAAGTTCTCAGAAATGTACCCCTTTGTCAATTGTCTTTATCTTCCAGACACTCGGAAATTGACGTCCCTACAGTTGCTTTGGCAAGTTTCTCTCTGTCCGTTCTTCCTCTTATCTCACGGGAATGAATGAATGAATATTGCTTTACGGCCCGTCGACTACTAAGGTCATGTTGGGCGCAAACACTCATGTATAAAACTGGAATAATCCGACGTGATCACGAAAGCACATGGACTCTCCCCAGATCAGGAGAACGGCCCATGTGCGAGTCCACCCGACCGGAAAATTCAAAAAAAGTGATCATTCAGGCTGTACTAAAATTCAAATTAACTACGTTATAAAACAAATCAATGTAAACTAATGAATGCAAAAGAATGTTCCAATTATAAAAGAAATAATAACCAAAATAACTATTGAAAACGGTAAAATTGTATAGAACATTTTAAAAATAGAAGAAACGGTCAATAGAACCTAAAATCAGATTTTATTATATAAGTGAATTGCCTTAAGAAAGTCAAAAATCAACTCCAATTTGACATACTCAAACAGCTGCCTCATACTATCAATTTTAAAATATTTGTCTCTGATAAAAGAGAAATCAATACAATCTATAAAAATATGTTTGATAGTAAGAGGAGCGTTGCATGGAATGCACATTGCCATCTCTTCTCCTTTTAAAAGGTAGGATTGTGTTAAGTGAGAATGACCAATGCGTAAAAGCAGAAAACGAGATCAATATCATTTAGCTGAGCTTTTTTATCGAGTAATCTTACAATAAGGGTATTGTCAGTTTTCTCATGCTCAATCGCTTGCATGCTTGACATAGAGTCAGTATAAATAATATAGCGAGAGAAACGTTCTTCGATCATATGATCGAGTGCGAGATCAATGGCCTTAAGCTCGGCTGAAAAAATGGAAGAGTTATTAGGAAGGCGAAATTGATATTTTTCGCCATCTAAAATTGTGGCTGAAGCAACTTTTTCGCCATCTTTTGAACCGTCTGTGTATATCTCTTCGTATGATGTGTATTTTTCTTTGACTTCCAAGAACTTTGTTTTAAAAATAGTTGGATCCGTTGTATCATTTTTGCTGGAAGCAAGATCATAAAGAAACGTGGGGATTTTATATGTCCACAAAGGAACATCAGGAACAATATGTTCTGCCCCGTCCTCTAGATCGAAGTCTAGAGAATTTACATCAGCCTCACAACGCAAACTGAAGGGAAGAATAGGGTTCTTTTTCTTTTCAAAATCCTTTCTTTATTTTGGATCAAACACAACTATATGAGTAGGATTATCGGGATTGGATTTAAGTTTTAAATAATATTGTAAAGAAAGCTTTTTCCTTCGTAATTTTAAAGAAGGTTCATTTGCTTCTGTATAAAGACTGTTAACTAGTAACGTTCAAATGCGCCCAACGCCAAACGCAATCCTTGATTATGAATAGTATCAAGTTTGCGAAGGTATGAAGGGCGTGCAGAACCATAAACAACACAGCCATAGTCTAGCTTTGATCTAACAAGTGCCCTATAAAGGCACAATAGATCCTTTTTATCGGCTCCCCAATCCATACTGGATACAACACGTAAAAGATTAAGTGCCTTTAGGCATTTGTTTTTCAAATTATCAATATGTGGAATAAACGACAGTTTATTATCAAAAAGGAGTCCTAGGAACTTAAATTCTTTGACAACTTCAATCGGTACTCCATCCAACTTTAAATCTGGATCAAGATGCTTTTTTCTCGATTGACATAAATGCATACATTTAGTTTTTGTCTTTGAAAACTTGAAACCGTTTTCATTGGACCATTTTGAAAGATTGTACAAGACTTGTTGCAATTGTCTTTCAATTGTATGCATTTGTTTTGATCTGTAGCAGATACAAAAGTCGTCAACGTAGAGAAAACATTCCACACCAGGGCAAACGGTTCTAACAATGTTGTTTATTTTGACATTAAATAGTGTCATCGATAACATACTCCCCTGGGGGACACCCATTTCTTGTTCATGGGGATCAGATAAAGTATCTCCAACACGGACTCTAAACTGACGTTCATCCAAAAAAGCTGAGATGAAAAAGGCAAGGCGACCTCGAATACCGAAATCATAGAGGTCGTTCATGATTCCATACTTCCAAGTGGTGTCATAAGCACTTTCGAGATCGAAAAAGACAGAAACAACGTGTTCCTTCTTTATAAAGGCTTCTCGAATAAATGTCTCGAAGCGAATAAGATGATCAAGAGTGCTTCTCTGTTTACGAAAGCCACTTTGGACTTGCGTAATAAGGTTGTTCTTTTCAAGAAACCAAACAAGACGATCATTAACCATTCTTTCCATGGTTTTAAAGATGCAACTAGTTAAAGCAATAGGGCGGTAATTTGAAGGGTTTGTGGAATCTTTACCTGGTTTAGGTATTGGAATAACGATAGCTTCCCGCCAAGAGGCTGGAATGCTTCCCGTCTTCCATACCTGATTATAAATTTGAAGTAAGCAATGAAGGGAACGAGATGGCAAACGTTTGAGGAATTGATAATGAATAGCATCTGATCCGACAGCAGTGTCGTGACACTTTTTTAAAGCTTTTTTCAATTCCTTAACGGAAAAGTCTCTATTATAGTGTTCCAGATTTCTAGAACTAAAATTAAGTTTAGACTTTTCTTTTTCACCTTGAAACTTCTGAAACGTAGTTGAATAATTAGTAGAGGAAGATTTCTTGGCAAACGTGTCTGCTAAGACATTAGCAATATCATGTTTCGAAGAAACTGTTTTATCTTCATCTGTTTGGAGATGGCCAACACTTAGTGATGTATTCTTCTCACTAATTTAACGTATCATATCCCAAGTCTTTTTGACAGATGATCTAGAATTTAATCTAGAGACATACTGTCTCCAAGACGAACGCTTACTTTGTTTTATAGTGCGACGTGCTTTTGCACGTGCAATTTTATATTTGTAAAGATTCTCCTTTGAAGGTCTTAAGCCAAATGCTCTAAGAGCACGTTTTCTTTCAGCTACAGCCTTTTTGCAATCGTCATTACACCATGGCTTGTTTGGATTTTTTGGGTCAGGCGATGTTTGTGGAATACTCTTTTCTGCAGTAAAGATGTAAACAAGTCTGCAGAGTTTTCACAGTCATCAAAAGCTTCTGGATTTATCGACTGTTCACATGTGGTTCTAAAAAGTTCCCAATTAGCCTTATGGAGTTTCCAACGCCTAGGGCGCTCCTGAACAGATGGTCCTAATTCGGAGATCTGAATTGGGAAATGGTCACTACCATGAAGGTCGGAAAGAACTTTCCATGAAAAATCAGGAAAAATATCAGGACTGCAAATAGTCAAATCCAGTGAAGAATAATTTCCAGTTGCAGGATGAAGATAAGTTTTAGATTTATCATTCAGTAAAACTAGATCATGCCTTGTTACAAAGTCCTCAACAATACGACCTTTGTCGTCTGTATTGGAGCATCCCCATAACTTATGATGAGAATTGAAATCTCCCATAAGTATAAAAGGTTTTTGTAGCTGGTCAACGAGATTATCAAGTTTTCTACCATCTACAGGGAAACTAGGAGGAAGATAAACAGAACACAATGTAATTGTTTTATTTAGCGAGATACTTACAGCTACTGATTGCAAAGAAGTATCTAGACTGACATGACGGTGAGGGATATTATTATTAACAATAATTCCCACACCACCAGATGCTCTCTCACGTTCTGTAAAGTTAGTCAGATAGCAAGAATGATTTTTCAAAGAAAACTTATCTGTATCTTTGAGAAATGTTTCTTGTAAACATACTGCAACTGGTTTTTGTTTGGAAATTAGAAGATTAAGTTCTTCAAAATTGGCTTTGATGCTGCGACAATTCCATTGTATAATGTTATTCGCCATTAAGAATGTAATTGTTAAAATTATACCACTTATTAATGGAAGTAAAGAATAACCCATTATTTAACTCCTGTTAGGTTAATTTTATGTACGCCTTGCCTAATTGCATCTGTTTGTTTTGAAGAAGGTGGGTTTGAAGGAGGGGGATTTGAAGGAGGGGGAGCGGGTACATCCATCTCCTCATCTTCATCTGATTCGCTTAATTCAGCGAATCGATTGCCTGTCGGAACTGGAAGAGGATTAACCTTATCCAGATTCAATCGAGGCTTTCTCTGAGTGACTGATTCTAATTGAGGTGCTGACTTATCTGTCTGGGACGGTTTACTGTTGTTTTTAACAACTTTATTCTGCTTAGAAACAGGTGTTTTCTTTTCAGAATCTGAGGATTTTTTATTATCATTTTTCCCATTCGTTGATATGTTCAAGGACGTTTCGTCTGATAGAAGTTGATCGATTTTGCTACGAACTTCAGGAAACACTTCCGTAAGTATTTTAAGCAATTTTTCACAAGTTGTACATTCATTAGTTTTTAAAGCTTGAATAGGAGTGACTTGTGCTTTACTCGCATAACTATTTTCAGGGTTTGGTCGTTCCTTCGAGTCTACTAATTTTCGGGCCTCGTAGAAAAATAAATTTTGTTTATACTTTACAGTCAAAATTTCCTTTTCCCGTTTAAATTTTGGACAAAGTCTAGAGTTTGCTGGGTGATCAAGTCCACATTTGGCACATTTAAAATCATTTTGGCATGAATCTTCATCATGATCATCATTTTCGTCCCCAGAATAAGAACACTTTCTACAAACTGGTGCTCGCTTGCAATAATCTTCATGGTGTCCAAACATTTGACATTTGAAACACCGTAGAGGATTTGGAACATAAATGTCTACTCTAACTATTTCAAATCCGATTTTAATCTCTGAAGGTACCGTAGGTTCATTGAATGTTAAGATATATGTGTTTGTTTTCACAGATTTGCCATCTCTATTAAACTCAATACGTTTTACTTCAGTCACTCCTTGAGGTCTCAGATTATGCTTTATATCAGATAAAAGACATCTTGACAGATCCTTGTAACGAATTACACCTTTGGATGTGTTTAACTTTTCATGAGCATAAACTTTGACATCAATATTGAAAAACTTTGAGATTTTCAATAGATTCTCTGCTTGACTTTGTCTTGTTACTTCAACTAGGAGAGTTTCATTCTTAAGACTTTTAACAGATTTTGGTGTTCCTAAAATTGCTTTGATTTGTTTCTCTATGACAAAAGGTGATAATTCAGTGATAGGCTCGTCTGCATCTTCTGATTCAATAACAATAAACTTAGGGAAACTTTGACTGTTTTCGTTTTCCTCGTCAGATTCAAATGGGTAGTTGCGCTTGGCTTTTTTGTTTTGTGCCATGTTTGTTTCATGTGATTCATCGGCGATGCTCCAAACCACCCGCCCTCGGAGTCCTACAATGGGGACACCTAACCTGGGGAATTCCATCTCAGGAGAGGTGCCGGGGATACATCGCCGATATACTCGGTGCAAATGGGCTAGATTAAGCAAAAATACGCTGATGAATAATTCAACCAAGCATGAAGTAGATACCAGACGGTAAAATTGTCGATCGAACACCACGTTTACCCGATTGGCCCATGAGCCACCGCCTTCTAAGGCGTTAGTGAAAACGTCACTTAATGATAACGGAGGTTCAGGAAAAACAATTATAAAGCAAGTTTTTAGGTAAAAACGCCCTAGGGCAAGGCATGACCAGCCGATTGATCGGGTCGGGCCCGCCCGACCTCCCGTTTATCCCAACTCAGGGCCAAAGTGGTGTGTTGCAAACACAGGGCCTAGCCAATCCCTGGGTCACTCAACAACCAGGATCCCGTCATCAGGCATTACGGGTCGCAGCCCACGGCAAACAGGCAGGACCATTTGTTTGGGGTCTTACCATGTACTACATGGTCAGCAGCCCAAACAAATTTCTATCCCCCCGCCCAGCTGGGGGCCTTATCTCACGGGGCACGGAAGCGGCTTCACCGATGAAAATTAAGCATTTGGAAGAATGAATCGTTCCCTTTCAGCGTGACAAGTGTTTGATTTATGTCTCTCGTTATTTTGGTGGATAACGAATAGAATAATTAAAGATAAAAGTTCTCAGCATTCAGTGTACGTTGTCTAAAACGTTCCGAAATACTTACCCCGCCACATTTTAAACGAACCTTATCGAAAACTGTACGGTCAAATTACTTCGAATTAAGACAAGGCATTTGTAATACTTATTCCAGCAACGCAATTAATTTTCAAATGTTTCAACAGTCAGAAAAGAAAGAATATTTACAAACGAAGACCAAATATATGAATTATTTTATCTGCTGCGCTGGGTACTCGTTTCCATGACATTTTATATGGCAGATGCACGCGCGCTATGTTCGAAAACTACATCAATTTTTACATAACCATATGTAGATTGAATTCCGACAGCGAGTGATACTAAATTTATTTTGATTGCTTCAAAAATATAATTTTGCGAGGCAAAATCCGGTTAATTTTTGAACAGCCCTCGTAGATGATGCTAAATGCCAAGTTTGAAAGATTTTTGTCATCTTGTGTAAGAGAAGAAGATTTTTAAAGATTTTCCTTTTTTCACCCTTTTAAGCTCACCTGAGCACGAAGTGCTCAAGTGAGCTTTCGGGGTTACTTGATGTCCGTCGTCCGTCGTGCGGCGTCCGTCGTCCGTCGTCAACATTTACCTTGTGGACACTCTAGAGGCCATATTTTTAGCCCTATCAACTTGAAAATTGGTCAGAATGATTATCTTGATAAAATCTTGGACAAGTTCGAAATTGGGTCAAGTGGGGTCATAAACTAGGTCACGGGATCAAATCTTAGAAAAACCTTGTGGACACTCTAGAGGCCATATTTTTAGCCCAATCAACCTAAAAATTGGTCAGAATGATTATCTTGATGAAATCTCGGACAAGTTCGAAATTGGGTCAATTGGGGTCAAAAACTAGGTCACGGAGTCAAATCTTAGGAAAACCTTCCGGACACTCTACAGGCCATGTTTTTAGCCCAATCAACCTGAAAAGTGGTCAGAATGATAATCTTGATGAAATATCAGACAAGTTACAGTTTGGGTCAAGTAGGGTCAAAAACTATGTCACAGAGTCAAATCTTAGAAAAATCTTGTTGTCAATCTAGAGGCTATATTTTCAGCCCAATCAACCTGAAAATTGGTCAGAAATTTTATCTTGATATAATCTCAGACAAGTTCCAATTAGGGTCAAGTGGGGTCAAAAACTAGGTCACAGAGTCGAATCTTAGAAAAACATTGTGGACACTCTAGAGGCAATATTTTTAGCCAAATCAACCTGAAAATTGGTCAGAATGATTATCTTGATGAAATCTCAGACAAGTTCAAATTTGTGATATTTGTTGTTACTGCCCTGTCATTAAACCAAAGCCCTTCTCAAAATAGTAACAGACAGTTAACTCTGGTGAGCGATTTAGGGCCACTATGGCCCTCTTGTTGTTTAGGATAAGGGTATGTTAATGGTTCATTTTGATTTATTTGAACACTACTTCGGTAGATCCTGAAACAGGGAGCATCCCCGCTAAGTTTTATCAAGATTGGCACACCGGTTTCGGAGGTAAAGGTTTTTAAAAAGAATGTGGACAACTGACGACGCACGACAGACGACGAACAACTGACGGCAGACGACGGACAATGGACGATCATAATAGCTCACCTTGAGCACGTGAGCTAAAAATGAGACTTCAGTTTATTAACGAAATTATATTTTCAAGTGTTTCATTATTTAGCTGAAACAAGAGGCCCATGATGGCCTGGGACCGCTATACCGACTCGTTGGAAAAAAAATGAAAGTGCTGTTCACGATATAGCAAAAAAAAGCTTCATGAAAATATATCCATAAATAATTGAGGAGTTGTTATACAAGAAAATGCACTAAAAGGCTCCATGTCGCCGCATAATTGCACCATTTTGTCAATATGTGGAAATGGTCACAAGAGAAAATTTATTGAGTTTCATGACAAACAATGCATATATGTAGGAGAAGTTGTGTAAACAATTTATATGACATACAGCCTCTTTTACAGCATATTATCACCAAACATCCATGAAGTGCCCATGGACATTCTATTAGAGTTTTAAATAAACTTATTAACAAAGGAGCTGTGAAAACAAGGAAGTTGACATTTAGGCTCCTTTTTCCTCGACGGAACAAATCATCAATTGGCTAAAATACGTAGCATGGTCAAGTGATAATAAATATTTTGTTAAATTTCGAACGCAACGTGTATAAATGAAGTATCGATCACTGTGTAAAAAGTATATAAATGTCCCTTTATGGTAAAGCGGCATGTATCTAAGTCACCTCAAATGCACAAAGTTCATGTGAAATGAAACATTCTGTGAACGTTTCACATGAGTGCATCCATTAATGGAAGATGAGTTTTGTTAACAAGGAAGATTACATTACGACACTTTTTTCTATGACGCAGTGTTAAATCATCAGACCATAACAATATGCACATGGTCACAAGATGTAGCACACTGACTTCCATGCATATAATAAAGAAGTTAAACGAGAATTCTTAAAATCAGACTTTATTCATGCCACTTTTCGCGGAAGGCTCAAACGATCAGAAACATTTTCAAAGTAAAGAATCATAGTGTTCATACAATCATTCTGAGCTAGTTTGAAGACAATTCGATGATAGGTGCAGGATCTAATGTGTTATAGAGGATTATTACATTTGATTTTCACTTGGTCCCTATTCCCGTGACGCTTCAGAGATCGGGCCTAATTCCGAAAGTGACAAGTCTTGATATGGTACAATCATTCTGAGTAAGTTTGAAGACAACTGGATGAAAACTGTGAGGTCTAGAGTGTTTTCTAATTCATTTTTCATTTGACCCCTTTTCTTGTTATGCTTAACGGATCGGGCCCATTTTCGAAAGGGATGGGAATTAAGATGGTACAATCATTTTTCCGGGCAAGTTCGAAGATAATCGGGTGGACACTTTTGAGCGCTAATGAACTTTTTCCAATTATTTTTTCATTTGGTCCCTTGTTCCCGTGACGCTTGACAGATCGGGCCCATTTTCGAAAGGAAGCATACCTGTGGTGGTGCGATCATTCTGAGCAATTGAAGACAGTGTGTTGGGAACTGTGGACTCGTAGAGTGTTGACGAGAATTTTTAAATAAATTTTCATTTTGCCCATTTTCCAGTGAATCTTGACGGATGGTGTCCATTTTGGTAAATGGTACATTCATTCCGAGAAAGGTAGAAGGCAATCGGAAGAGTATTGTGGTCTTAAGGTCTTTAACGAGGGTTTTCTAATTATTTCTATTTTTCTAATTAAATCTGTTGACTCTAGAGTGTCAACAGGCAAAAGCTACGTACGAAAGGACAGACAAACTGACGGACAGTTACCGGACGAAAACATTGTATCATAACAACGTTCGGTAGAGCTAAAAACGAGATTTAAGAGGATTATCACGTGATATTTAAAAAAAAAAAAAACAGCGAAATTATCAAAATAAGAAAACAAAATTAAAAATTTTGACATATTCAGTCCTCAAGGGTGCTTTTTGTCACTAATAGAAAACATTATATAGCACAGTGCCAATCATAATCGATCCTGGTCATAAGCCTTGGCTTAATACAGCAAAAAAACATCGTGAAATAGACAAATTGATGATTTTGTAATAAATTTGGAATGTTATTGAATGATAACGTGGAGCGAGTTTTCAATTGAATTGGAGGGGGTGAAATTGATTTCGCTAATTTTGTCCAGTCTAGCAATATCGATTACCTCTTTTTTTAGCTCACCTGAGTACGAAGAACTCATGTGAGCTATTGTGATCACCTTTCGTCCGGCGTCCGTTCGTCGGTCGTCGTCCGTCGTCCGTCAACTATTTATTTAAACAACCTCTCCTCCTAAACTAGAATGCCAATTAAAACCAAATTTTACAGAAATGTTGCTTAGGTGACCCCCTTCCAAAATAGCTGAAATAATTGAAATCCATTAAAAACCCTGGTTGCTATGGCAATAAAAGGTAAAATTTTAAGAAAATCTTAAAAATTCTTCTTCTTCTCAACCAAGAGTTCTACAGACTTAAAATTTGGCATTGTAGTCCAGTCAAATTATGGTACGACCCAAAACAAATTGCAACAAAAACAATGTTGTGTTTTTTGACATCCATAGACATACCCATTTAACATATATAAAGTAGGACAAAATCGGAAGATACGTATTTTGATTTTTTTCGTGATTTTTATCATAGATTTTTCCCAACTAGACCTGTAAAGACTTTTTGACAGAAAACATGTTTAATTCTAAATTAGAAGTTGTTGGTATATCAAAAGCCATGTAGTGGATTGTAATAAGTCTTTGGCTGATTGAAAGTAGGATATTCTTTGTTATTTGGTCAGTTTTAGAGATAATTTGTAAAACATCTTACCCCACCCACTCACTTTAACATTGAAAAGAAGTAGAAAATGGTCGCTTTGGCAAAAAGGGGCTTTGGCTTCAAGAAATAAGTCTGAAACATTTTCAACAGTCCAAAGTCTTTTCAATGTCCAAGTTAAAGTAGATTTAAACCCTTTTTACCCACCCCCACTCCCACCCCCCTTGTACAAAATTTTAGGTGAGCAAGTCTAACTAAAATAGTTGCAGATATAATCACAAATCTTATTTACTTCATCGAAAAAAGAAATCTTTCCAAAATTTAGATTTGATTTTATCTAAACCTTTAAATATGGTCTTTGGTTGAGGTTGACATGTTCTCTAGAATATAAAAAGAAATGACAAGAATGACGTATTTCATGGGTTGTCTGTCTGTTGTACATAAGAGTTTAATTGCACTTTGAAAATATACCAAGAGCCATGGATTTGTCTTATTGCCTCACCCTATTATGCAATTGGAGCTATACAAAGCACAAAGACATTCATATATATGATGTTTGGAGGGTGGGGTGGGGGTGGGGGTAACTTTATGATAAAAAAGCCCAGTTTTCACACCAAAAAGAGCCCGGTAGAGATAATGCTAGCATTATGTGAAAAATGTTGCAAGAACACACTAGTTTGACCTTACGTTTGAAACATTTTTACAATTGCTAGATTTGATATGTGGAAACTTTAGGTCTGAACTTTTTGGATGAGATTTTTTTTTAAATAATCTTAGTTCTTTTCCCAAATTCTAACCTTAAAGCTGTTTAATATTTTCGAAATATATTCACACAAATTTGATACTCTTTTTTAAAGTCAAAGCCGATAAAAAAACCCTGTTTTGTTTGGAAAGGCTTTAACATCTGTACATGTGTATTAACAATGTCATCACGCTGAAAACAGAGCACTTATCCACGGATCCTTGTTTTTTGTCATCGCTACAACCAGGAAATTCCTTTCCGGGCTACATTTTTCTAATCCCAGATATTTTTACTAGTTTCTACCCGTTGGTTGAAAACAAGTGTCGGACAGGGTGTGCTGCTGTCAGAGATCGAACCTTGAAACCCGTAACTTGATTGACTGATTAAATGGAGTTTAAGGCCGCTTTTAACATTTTTTCAGCTATATTGCGGAGGCTAGGGCACCTAACAATGGTTTCCTGGTATTTCTCTCACCGCCACATCCTTACAATTATCAACCTATTGGTGATAGACAAATAGTATCGAAAGATTGAATGCCGCAATCCGGGATCGAACCCGGGGACTCTAGATTGATTGTCCGACGCGTTACCAACTGCGCTATGATGGCGGCTTCCCCGTAACTGGAATCCCGTAACTGGAATCCCGGCGCACAATCATCTGAGCTGCAACGACAGTAGAATTGTCTAGTACTAGTTCTTTCGAATGCAATGTGATGTTGGCCCCACTCAATTCATATTTTGAAAGTTAATTGACAAACAAACAGTAAGGTTAAGTGTGAATGCCAAAAGTTTGCGTTTTGGATTTTGCGATTTTCATATTAGGCGTTAAGAAAGTTTAAATTGAATTTTTTTAAAAAAGGGCATCACATCAATGACTTAGGAAACAGGTTTTGTTTGTCATTTGACGAGTTTCGAAAACATTTCTAATAACATTACGTGTTAAATTGAAGAAAGGCATAGGGATGAATTGGAAATAAAGTGCTCCGATTGCCAATTCATTGGAATTATTTGATTTTTATAAACAAGACTCAATAAACTTATTTTGATGTGGATAAGTATTTGTCATCAATTAAAACACTTATACAAAGAGAGTATGCTTTATAAGAATAAAAAAAAAGAAATGATTCAGAACCTTTGGAGAATGTTATGCAAGCCTATCCTTTATAAATGAATGAAGAACAAATGATAACAAGCTTCTGCTTTAAAACTTTTCAACAAGTGAATGTTCACAAACAATTTATATCGAAATTATTAAAATGACAGACTATATGAGGTATAAATATTAATTTGGAATGAAGTTGTCTAGCGAATCTTTCCTAGTACATCACGCAGATTGATTACAAACGCCCCTTATATCATGAGGTATAAGTTTTGAAATGGGTAAAAAATGCTTTTATTTAAAAAAAAGTTCAGGAAATCACAACCGTAGTTTTGAATTTATTGACTTATTCATGGGCTAACATTTTATACATGAATCAAGAAATAATTGAACAGGTTTTTGAATTTGACCCCTAGCCAATTTGCGTAGTATATTTCTACAAGATAAAAAAGAAAAAAAAAAGTTTTTTTTTTTTATTTTTTGAAAAAAATATCAAGGACCCTAACCATAACATTGCTCGAATCCATTGTAAAGTGCTGCTGCCACCGCGATATAAATGAAAGATTGTTGAAAACGGCGTAAACCCCCATTCAAAAAAACAAAACTTGATATAACTTGTCTTGATATGAATGAAATAATGTTAATTAGGTGTTGTAAGAAACCATTTCAAATTTCTACCATATTATTCTTTGATTTTAATTAATCTTAGAAAAAGAGAGGGATAGTTATGAAAATTTCAATATTTAACCAAAAAATGATTCACTAAGAGAACCTAAAGAACAATTTGGGTGAAACATTATTAGAATGCAATCTAGGACACATTATTTAGTATCGATTTTTAAGCTTCAATGGGTTAAATTTAAGACATATTATTACGAAGATTAGAAAAGTTTGTGCAACCGGAAACTTAAGATTTTTAAAGTATCTGAAATTACAACAAAATTTTCTATGATATTTGATTGTAATGTAGCTGTGGTAGCCTCCTTTAAGGTAATCAAATGACTTCTGTTCAAATGGCGTATCTTACTCTTGCAAAGCCTCTTTTAAAGTTTTAGGTAAGGTAATCTCAGAATTTTAAAAGTTTCTTTGTTTCATTGTTATACTGAATTAAAAAAGAAATGAAGCACTAGTGACATATATACCTCCATTTTGAATTGTTTGGAATCGAAGTTTCAGAAAAATATTCTTAGAATGACAGATCACAGGCAATTTCATTATCCAATTTTTGTCAAATACACAAATGTGCATTATCATAGAAGGCAAGGTGTAAAACTAGTCCCGTACCTCATCAACTCTCACCATTACCGGCACATTTTACACAATCTGGTAACAATGAAAAGGAAAATTACAAAGAAAAAATTGCTGATGACAATCTTGTCAAAATAATTATTAGACTAAGGAATCATCACAATTTAAATTCAGTGACTACTGTATGAGTTTACATGAGCAGATGTTGGATACATGGTCTTTTGTCATGAAACATTTGCCTGTGGGATAGACAGACATACAAAAAGATCAATCCAATAAAACAATATTGTTTTGAACTTGTTGATAAGAGTGTATATGAAAATGTTTCAATACCAGAAGCTATTTTTCTATCCATTCTAATGTTAAATCAAGTGGGTGGGGTAAGATTAATTTGAATTTGTCTTTTAATGTTTAAAATGCCATACATTTTACTCAAACCATCAATTAAAGTTGTGGTTAAATTTCTTGAGATAATTCAAAGGATATTTGATAAGTTTTGCTTGCACAAGTCAGTTTTATTCCAGGTATATTACACAAAATTCTCATTAAATTGGTTGTACTACAGGCATTACTAGTGGGTATCAAAATGTTTTGAAAAATCAAAATACGTATCTTCCGATTTTGTCCTACTTTTAGTATGTCATCTAGGGAGGGTCAAGCTGCTCAAAAAACTCAAGAATGTTTTTGTTGCAATTTGTTTTGGGTTGAGGCTATACTTCGCTATTTTGACTGGACTATTGATGACCAGTTCATAGACTTGAATTCAAATAGCTAAAAACATATCTGTTGGGCCACTAGATGCGGAGCACCAGGGAGGAGGGGGTAGTACATTGGTTTAATTTTGTAATCTTTAATCTTCTTCCTCTTCGGAACCAGGAGCCCTACAGACTTGAAAATTGATGATCAGCTTATAAACCTTAAAAAGAATTGTTAAAATCATGACTGTTTGGCCACCTGGTGCAGAGCATCTGGGGGAGGGGGGAGGGGGGAGTGCTTTGTTGAAATATTTGAAATCTAAAACAGTCTTCTTCTGATGAGGCTATATTTCGCTATTTTGACTGGACTATTGATGACCAGTTCATAGACTTGAATTCAAATAGCTAAAAACATATCTGTTGGGCCACTAGATGCGGAGCACCAGGGAGGAGGGGGTAGTACATTGGTTTAATTTTGTAATCTTTAATCTTCTTCCTCTTCGGAACCAGGAGCCCTACAGACTTGAAAATTGATGATCAGCTTATAAACCTTAAAAAGAATTGTTAAAATCATGACTGTTTGGCCACCTGGTGCAGAGCATCTGGGGGAGGGGGGAGGGGGGAGGGGGGAGTGCTTTGTTGAAATTTTTGAAATCTAAAACAGTCTTCTTCTGATGAACCAGAATCTCTACAGCCTTTATATTTGCCATGAATTATCAGCTCAGCCGAAATTGCTAAAATCATAAATGTTTGGCCACCAGGTGCGGAGCGCCAGGGGTCGGGAGGGTAGCTTTCAGAGCAATTCTTAAATCTTTAACCTTCTACTTCTGATTAACCATGTGCCATACAGACTTGAAAAATGGTAAGGATGATCAGCATATGGACCATAGTTAGAATAGCTTAAATCATAACTGTTAGGCCACCAGGTGCGGAGCCACCGGGGGAGGGAAGCGGTAGTACTTTGATAGAAAAATTTAAATCCATTATCTTCTTTTTCTTCTGAACCAGAATCCCTACCACCTTTATATTTGACACGGTTTATCAGCTCATAGACCCTATTTTACAAAGCTTTAACCATGAATGTTTGTCTACCATGTGAAGAACACTGGGGGAATGGTAGTATTTCGGGTCAATTTTGAATTTTCAAACCTTCTTCTGATGATGAAATAGGAACCTATTAGGCTCTAAATTTGGCATGAGTCATCAGCTCATATACGTTAATCAAAAAAGATATAGTCTTGATTGTTTTGTGACCAGGGGCAGAGATCCAAGTTTACAATTGTAAAGAATTCTACCGAACCAGAACATAGAACTCAATTCAAACATCTATTATGTTGGGCAACCAGGTGCGGAACAACAGGGGGGAGAGGGTTGTACATTTGAACTTTTCTTTGCTCACATGAGCACGAAGTGCTCATTTGAGCTATTGTGATCACCTTTCGGTCGGCGTCCGTCCGTCGGTCGGCGTCCGTCAAGGGGAAGGAGTAGTACTTTGTTAAAAAATTAAATCCATAACATTTTTCTTCTTCTGAACGAGAATCCCTACAACCTTTAAATTTAACACGGATGATCAGCTCATAGACCCTATTTTACATAGCTATAACCATGAATGATTGGCTACCATCTGAAGAGCACTGAGGGAAATGGTAGTATTTCGGGTCAATTTTGAAATTTTACACCTTCTTCTGATGATGAAGTAGGAACCTAAAGGCTCTATACTTCGCATACACATTTGTCTTTCACCTCTAAGCAACTGAATATTATGTCTGGATTTTACTTTCAACCAAAACAGCTTGTTGTCATGTATGTATAAAGCACCAAATATGCCTTCTTTAAGTTTTTTTAAAAGTGTTAAAAGAGGAACTTGTTTCTCATGTAGACATAACAAAACCTTTATTATTATGGGAGATTTCAATCTTGATATCAAAGATAAACATAAGAATGTTGTACTAAAGTTATCCCAGAGGCCCTCTTGTTTAAATACATCTACATACTTTCCAATTTGTTTGTCTTCACGAATCAATCATACGCTTAAAAATCAACTCCACCAGTCAAACTAATCGTAGAATGATAGATTAATTCCAATGCAACGTTGATGGTTTGAGTGAATTAAACGGTTTTGATCGAGATAATATGTGCTTCACTGTACATTTTTTTTCTGGTCAAGCATTGCGTAAAAGTCAATCTCAGGTAAAATTCACTTCTCTATACTTACGTGCAGTAAATTTCCATTAGATTTATCAGATCCCCGCTTTGTACCGCGGAGGCAATAGCTTCTTGCTGGTCTTCCATGTACTCCGTGAATCCCTGCAAACACGACAAAACGCGTGGATTTGCCATTAACTCCTGGACACATTGGGGAGGCTGCTCTTGTCCGCTACAAGACTGGAAAAGTACGCACACTGAAAATAGAAATAAGCATAACAACGTGAGAACAACAGGGTAATAACAGGCCTTAGATAATCGACAGTCTTAAAAGGTTATAAAAGATAGCATTATCATACAGATTGACATTCACTATTCGAAATCGCTTACTCAACGCTCGATTCATTTATATCAAACACTCAATAAAATAAACCAGAAACGCTTCAAATGTAAAAGAACACATGGAATCCTTTAAAGCTTTTGGCATTTTATTCAAATTGATGACATCTTTCCACAATTTCATTGGCTGCTGTCGTGATTTATCCGTGTAGACAATCAAACACGGAAAAACGTAGATTTTTAATAAAATGGGGATAACAAATGGCGCTTATTGCGTCCACTTGGTTTCCCTCCCTTTAATTCCATTTAAAAACTCGCTGCACCCAGTTAATCAAATTCATTCGAAAGTCAATCTAAATTACTCTCAATGTTAATTTAACGAAGTCGTTTACTACAAGTACAGTTATCATTTTCCTGTTGAATTTTGTTTCAAATGAATTGCTATTTAGACAAAATTCTTGCAATTTACAATTCATGTAATTAGGACTACAGGCTTATCTTAGGTTATATTTTTATGCTCTCCGAAGGGAGAGCACATAGCCGCCGCTTCGTCTGTCCGTCCGGCCGGTCGTAATTCCGTCCGTCCGTCCGTCCCCACCTATTTCTCAATAACCCTTGGGCCAAATCAAATGAAACTTACCATGTGAACTTAATACTATAATATAGTGTTGATGCATCTGTGTCAGTTTTTGGATTTGAGGCCTCGTCATGAGAAAGATGGACTTGGGGTAAAAAACAGTTTTTCTCAAATTTCTCCTAGTCTAACAGTCAGCATTTAGTGAAATTTCATATTTGAGTAGCAAATCAGATGCCCTTTACTATAAACAATTTGAAATTAACGTAAAAAAATATATATCATGGAAAAAGGGGGCTAAATGTTTGTTACGTTAGCGTGTAAAATACAGTTATTCTTTCATTTCTCCTAGTCTTATTCTCAGAATTTGATGAAATTTCACATTTGAGTAGCAAATCAGATGCCCTTTACCATAAACTATTTGAAATGTGTGTCTAAAAATATGTCATTCAAAAAGGGGGTTTAATGTTTGTCACCTTTATGTTACCTGTATAAGATAACACCTTATTTGAGTCCTTGCAATCTGACCACAGAGCATATCTCCCAAAGTATAATAGCTATCAACTTGAAACTTTACGGGTTGATAGATCTTATGGAGGACAAGTGCAGTGCACAAGAACTACAACTCTTGCTTGCATAATTTTGGAGTTATTACCCTTTGTTATTTTTGATACTTAGAATATGTCAAGAGCACATCTCCTAAAGCATAATAGCTATCAACTTGAAACTTTATGGGTGAATAGATCTCATAGAGGAAAAGTGCAGTGCACAAGAACTACAACTCTTGCTTGCATAATTTTGGAGTTATTGCCCTTTGTTATTTTTGATACTGAGATATTGTTCGGAGCACATCACCTAGAGTATAATAGCTATCAACTTGAAACTTTATGTATAGGTAGATCTAATAGAGGAGAAGTACAGTGCACGAGAACTACAACTCTTACTTGCCTAATTTTGGAGTTATTGCCCTTTGTTATTTTTGATACTTAGATTTTGTCTGGAGCATATCTCCTAAAGTACAATAGCTATCATTTTATTTTTTTATGGGTGGATAGATCTCATGGAGGACAAGTGCAGTGCACAAGAATTACAACTCTTGTTTGCATAATTTTGGAGTTATTGCCCTTTGTTACTTTTAATACTTAGATTTTAGGTAAATTTCTGACAGTACAAAAGCATCTTTAATCTATTAGGCGACAGTTTACTATCAAGCTTTCGTGGCAGGGGATGTCCATGTCCAACATGGCTCTTGTTTTTGTGACAATGCCTTATACGGGGAGCAAAATCCGTCCCTGACGGCTCTTGTTTGCAAAAGCTGTGAGTATGGCATGGATGTGTTGTGAACATCAGGATACAGGTTAAGAATTTAGCCATGTGCTGTGAACAAAAGTGGCAAAAAAAGTTAAATCATTATTCATTTTTAATGACAATTCAGGGGAAAAGTTTAATAAGGAGCCAAAGTCAGACTCAAAAGAATTCTGATGATACGACCTAGTGACTGAGTGTTTTAACAAAAGCGGCCAGGATTCATCTGAAATTTCATCTGAGATATGACCATTTTTTACGCTGATAAGACTTTGCCAAGTTATTGGTGAACGAACATTAATCATTATTTTATAAAACTCCGTATATTAACCGAAAGATACCAAAACAGTGTAATTAAAGCGTTAGGGTTGAAGACGAAACAGCTGTCTTTGAATTAGGGGGATCGGGGACCACATTCTTATCATTAAAGTTACGTTACACAGCCCTAACGTTTCATAGTCAAAATGCAGAAGGACTGCTGTTTGATCTGGTAAAATATGATAATTGGAGAACTTAAACCCAAATATACAGCAAATAATATCAAATTACCTTTGTATTATGAACCGAAATGTTCATTAAAACAACAACATCAAAACCCAAAGAAAATTAAACTATGTTTCCTGTGAAGTGGTATTCCATTATTTTCTTCTTATTCGTTGTAATGTTTGAGAACAAATTCGACGTGTAAATCAAATTTGAAATTAAACTTAGAATTGCCGAAATTTTGTCGAGACAATTTCCATTAATTATTTTTGACATATGAGCCTGTGCGTGACGTTTACAACTATTTCACATAAGCGTTAAGGAAAGCTTGTGGCCAGCCTGTGCAGCCGCACAGTCTGACTAGAGTCTTCACTATGCGCTAAGTGAAAAGAAAAGGTCTCAAGGTATCTTTATTAGGTAATTTTATGTATACAGTTTGTTGGTGTCTATGCTACTCAATGTGCGCCCGTCACCAAGATTTCAAATTGTTGGAAATGTCAGGCACAGGCTCGTATATATTTTTTCTATTGTCAACGGAACCAATATATCACTCTAGAATGCCAACAAAGTCGTTCACCATCAGTGTTTTCAGTGCTTTGAATTTAAAAAGCTATTTATAATTGTAGAAGATACGCTCCGGTTAAGCTCAACTTTTATCACTTGATTTTAAGGTGTGACCTTGACCTTTTTAAATATCTAAAAAAATCTTTTAAATGCTACCTTCAGTTGTGACAAAGAAGGGGTTTGACACTTCTACTTCTTTCGAAACCCATATATAAGAGTAATTGTAAGTCCTGGCATTAGTTTCAACGGACAACTTTACACACCTGCACATAAACCTTACCGGTATTTTCCGATGACAGTTCCCGTTTATCTTATGGTTCATCCTTGTTACCAAGTTCATGAAGATTTTAACAAAATTGTGGCTCTTATAGTATTAACACTAGAATTGGTGATACCATAACGGGCATTGAATGCGTTCATTAATATGGTTGTTGTTGTTGTTCATTTTCAATTTTCACTGTCAGTTCTCGTTGAACTCCTGGTGAAGAAACATTGAGTTTCGAAAGCGCTAGGGTTATAAAATGATAAGCCATTACTTAAACACTGTTAGAGCAAAACTATTTCTTATTTTTACATGTTTATATATTAATATATACTGGATTTAAAATAAAAATTACATATATATATATTATTGTCTGCTTCATTTAATAGTTAAAAATATATACTAAGGAGACCAATGTTTAAGTACTTAAAAATCGGTCGCCTTAAAACTTAAAACTAGTCAGCCTTGCTGAATAACGAAAACTATGGTGTAAGCTCTGCTTGATAAAGATATAAAGAGTGAGTACTGACATTTTAAGAAACGATTAAACGGAAATTCGGGCTGGGATTCATTTGGATTAAGTGATTTCAATTGGCCAATTGATACTCACAGCCGACCAGAAAACATACCACAAGAGTAAATGCAAGGCCCATTCACTCGCTTTTCGTTTTTAAATAGCGAAGCCTTGAATAGACTTTAAAATTAGATCTAAGTGCAGTAAAGAAACATGTTGAATATAATGTTATCCTTGTCAAACCTAGATCAGAACGTGGTGTATTCATGCATTTACATTTCGTCATGTAGGACTAGATTCTTTTTTAAGAATACACACGCCATAGGAAAATCAGGTTGAAGTTTATGAGAGGTAAAATTCAACCTGTGTTAATCTTTGGAAATCATTAGAAGAAATATTGGGGCAGTTTTTGTGAAACAAACTGGACATCAGTGTAGATTAAGTAACATATCTTGTAAAATTGTGTACTGTTTAAGATACGATAGTAGATCTTGATGCAGATTTATTATAGAGAAAAATAAATATGTACAACTTTGTTATCGTCTTACTCGATAGGATCCTCTGGATATATAATACGATTTTCAGTTAATATTCCAAAGGGTCTAAGAAATTGTAGATATGATATATGTAACGTATAACACATATTCAGGAAATATTGAAGAAAAAAGAGAAAATGAATGTTATCGGGGCCCGGACGCATGTTATTATTCTTTTCAACTTTTGGTTCATTGCTTTCCTTTGACTTTCAAGATTAGGTAAAAAATTCGCGAGTTGAATTATGTATAAGCCTGTCCAAGTCTTACAGACAACCTTGGGAATATTTGTGTGTATATTTGAATATTCACACGATAACAAATCTGATGCCTCAATGTTTTCAAAGCCGTACTTTCAAAAAGACGTCAAGACCTGGTGTTGTTTTGGAGAGGGTTAAACATATTATTAATATTTGTGAAGAAAATGATAAATATTTCCTTTTCTGAAATATCTACGATTACAAAATATGATTATCATTTCATCGTCCGAGTATTCCAAATTGCAGAATTTAATTAAATGATTCGTGTAAAGTAGATTTATAGCCTAACAGAGAAACTATTAAAGCAAAGGGTGAAAAATAGTGTAATCGGGGCCCGGGGTATGTTATTTCATGTTTATTCTTTTTGCTTCAACAGTGTTGCATCTAGGAGTCTGAATGTGGGGGACATTTAGGTCCCCTCCTTAAATTTCTGAGGGACATAAAACATTTTTTGTCGACAGTGCAATTTGATTATTAATTACTTATAAAAGATGAGATAAAAACAACAACAACAAATCCCCACAAGTCTTTCTTCTTTTTTAGAAAAAAAATTGATAGGAAATTTATTTTTGAGAAGATTTCTACTTACATAAAAAGGCATAGATTGTGAAGGGACTAAGTGACCGGGAAACTAGGTCTGGAAACTAGGCCAATATCTAAGAGGGATGCCACGCTATTTCAGTAGGTCAAACTCTCAGACAGACTGACGCCATTACTGGCTAGTTGTTTGAAGTAATGACTGAGTCCATAAATAGATATTTTTAAATGACTTGTACTATTTGATCCGCAATTGTAAGAGTTAATAGGCTGTAAAAACTACCTACATATCAATCTGATGGCCCATTATTGCAACAACTTTCGTCCATCTTGTCTACATTTTGTTGTGCCATTTTAGGGCCACAATTTTTATTTTGGGGGACATATACAACTTGATTGTTGAATTCCCGCAATGCCGTAGTCAAGATGCAACACTGCTAAGAGTAGTTAAAATCGATTTTGATATTTTTTGACACAAGATTTCATGAAAAGGTCTCGCCAGATGAATGGGAACTAATTTGTATTACGAGTTGCAGGTTTGGAAAGTATGATTAGCATGGGCCTCAAATAATGTTAGGATTGCATAAATTTTTATATGGAAATACATCGAATGTCACCATTAACCAGGGATTGACACCTACTACTTTTTACCGCAAACTCGAAGGAATTATTTGCCCGAAATTTTGAGGGTCCTCGCTGATAATAACAGGTTCTCTGTGAAAACTTTATCTAATTTTAAACAATCTAAGGAGTGAATTGTATAGGAATTAATTTAAGCAATTTATTATTTTTCCATAATGTTGGCAAAAGGGCAATTAAAGGTTTTTGTATTGGAAAGGCAGGTTGTCTTCAAAACTTGACGGCTCGGATGAAAATTCTTAGAGTAAAATTTCTCTTAGAATTCCATTTCATCATTTGAGAAAAGCTTAGAAAGTATCCAGCAACTAAAAAAATCTTTAAAAATTAAGATAAAAATGAAAAAAGATGGATAAAATGGAATTCTAAGAGAAGTTTTACTCATAGAATTTTAGTGCATTCAGATCCTTGTTTTATATTTGAGGGGTTGCTATGTTTAAGTTAATTGAAATGTATTTCCGGTGGGGCTGGGGGGATGTGAATTTGGACCTATTGTAAGACTGAAAATAATTAGATTTATGTTTAATAATTCAAGGATCTAAATACTAATATCTTAAATTGACTTAGAAAGAGCACAATATGTATTTTTCTGTGTAAATATTTATTGCCATCAATTCGGGGCTGGAGGGGTGTAACATTTGATAATAAGCAGGGATCGACACTCAAACCAGTCCTCGGACCCGAGACCTGTGGATTACCAGGGAGGACTGTCAGGAGCCTCCATGTTGAAATACCTTAAGGCCCAAATAGTAAATGACCATATTTTGTCCAAGCTGTAAAGTAATTAGCTTGTAAAATTCTGGAGACATTGACCCCTTGACTGTTAATATCTGGGAGTCTAAACTGTTGTTGGTGGGGCAAACCAACAAGTTGGGCTAATAATTTGTGTGTAGATCTTTGTTGAAATCTTGATTTCTATTATTATACGAAACATGGATCCCCTTAAAAAACATAATTTCAAAGACAATAGTAATTGTACTGCATTCTTAATTTGCGGAGGTACATGTATCAAAGTGCGAAATCTGTTCTAGAAACTTGAGGGAAGTCTTAGAATTTCCAAAAAATTCCAAAACGACGGTTCTTAATACTTCAACAAGTTTATAACTTATTTATGACAAACTTCAGGTACAATAGAATGTTATGATCAGGATTTTATCGAAGTAAGTAAACTTCCACAAGCTTCTAACAAGAGGACCATGCGTGTACTATAATGCTCACTTTTATGCTTAAAGGGTTGAAAGGAGAGAATGTAGTCCAGTCGGTTTTAGATATTCCGCCGTTTAAAAAAAATGTTACTGTTCTTCTTATCGTAATGAATCACTGAATCCAAATTGAAAGACTTCTTTTGGATATAAGTGAACATATGAGAGGCAGAATGGGAAAATCTGGGCGTAAGAATTTCCATATAAGGTAATATTGAATGGTTCCCCGTTCCCAATGTTATTCACTTGAAGATTGGGGAAACAGCAAATTAAAATCGTGAAAGTCCGTTGATTACCGTTATTTTCCGACAGTTTCCGTAAATTTCACTTTGTAGTGAGTCGCAGAAGGGAGAAAGGCGGTATTTTTCGAAGTAAAACCCGATTTAAACTAATCTACAACTGGCCAACTGGAGTGTTAAGTGTGATCATTTCCTCAAATTACTTTATTTATAAAAGTAAGGAAGAACTTACCAGTCGATAATATGATTTGCGAAACCCGTTTTCATGGCCAATACTGTCATTGGTTTTCGTGCTTTTGTTTAATGAAGAGAGGAAAGTCTTTACGATATCTGTACGTTTTAAAAACAGTAAGAGGCGTTTATACAACGGAAGTGTGTGTTGCCATATTGTTAACTTTTGAAGTTTTGGGCCGTCTTTAAAGGCACTAACGAGACTGCATGCACTGTTTGATTTGGCAGGTGATTCCCAGGATAGTGGTGATCCATCTATCCATCCATCCATCTATCCACCCATCCATATGTATTGCGTTACTACCCTTTCGGTTATTACTGGCAGGTGACTCAATTAAATGTTATCAATTTTGCGTTAGAAATTCGAGAGGCAGTGGATTCTCTTTTTTAAGGGTTTTCATCCACTGCTACCCATTTACAGCTGGGTGAACTGAAACAGTGACTATTTAGTTTCTTTTCCAAGGAAACATCTCGCTGTCACCAGGACTCGACTCCCTGACCTTTGGATCAGGAGATCGAAGCTCTAACCACTGAGCCATCGAGGCAGTGTTTACAAAGAATGAGTGTCTGTATTATAGACAAAGTCAAAGTTTTGCACAGCATATGTATGATTCTGACTTGTATTCTAGGGAAAGATAGAAGTTTGAGGAAACAGTGGAGAGCACATCATCAATTGAAGGTTTAAATTGGAGTGTTATTGACATGAAAGTGCTTTAGGTAATATTGAGGGTTTGGGTAAGTTTACAAGGTCAGGTTAAGCTAGTGTACTTTTATAAAAGAATGCAAGATTTAAAATAACTAGACTGTCCAAAAATGCTTGTCAACAATAAAAAAGCCTCTTCCCATCAAAGAGCCATAACCATGTCAAAAGACAATGGATCATAACCAAATATCACCTACATAGTAACCGACCGACAAGCTGACTCCTATATACTCCAAAACATTATAGTATCCACTTCTTTCTCTCACATAGTTAAAACCAAATTTGCCAAGAGCATAGAGGGCCCTAAACCTGCCAATCAAACACCAGGGGTGTGGAATTCCCATGCCCAACCTGAGCTTTTGTACTTATGGACAAGTACATATTTCTAAGCCACTTGCCAGAGGACAAGTAAATACCAGAACAAATCTTGGAATGTTACTAAAAAGAATTAAGAGATGTTGTTTTCATAGGGAAGGAAACATTGTTATTATTGAATGAAATGCTTGGATCCAGCATTTTCTTCATCAAAAAGTAATGATTTCTCAAATTTATCTGTTCAATCATTTTTTAGCTCACCTGAGCACCAAGTGCTCAGATAAGCTATTGTGATCGTCCAATGACAGTCATGCGTCGTTCAACGTCCACAATTTCTTTAACATCTCCCAGACTTCACGAAATACCGCCTGTCCCACTGACATGTCTGGTAAAATTCATACTGGTCCTACAAGTTGCACATGAATACAGGACCGACTGACCGGTAAAATCTAGCTATATGCACAATGTGTTCTATTCTTTTGCTGGTGGAATTTAGTTTGGTCTGGTTAAATTTTAAATTTACCAGACCTACTGTCCGGTAAAAAATACAAGTATTTCGTGAAGTCTGTTCTCCTAAATCGATGGGCCAATCTTGATATTAAACTTGGCAGGGATTTTCCTTGGGTCAAACTCTACCAAAGTTGTTCAAATAAATGAAATCCACCTTTAACTTTTCCCATACCCTTAACAAAATGTCTCTGAAACCATAAGGCAGACAGCTTTTATATTTGGGATGTAGCATCATCTAGTAATCTAGTGGACCTCTACCAAGTTTGTTCATATCAAGTCCCTGGGGTCATATTTGGGCTCCTTCAGGTGCAACCCTTTTTACATCAAAGAATCAAAGAGCGAAAATCTTAAAAAAAATCTTCTTCTCTGAAACCAGATAGCAGACAGCTTTCATATTTGGTATGCAGCATCATCTAGTGGACTTCTACCAAGTTTGTTCATATCAAGACCCTAATATTTGGGCTTTGCCCGGGAGTAACCCTTTTAGCTCTTGTGAGCACAAAGGGTAAAAAAAGAAAATCTTCAAAAATCTTATTCTCTTAAACCAGAAGGCAGACAGCTTTCATATTTGGTATATAGCATCATCTAGTGGACCTCTAACAAGTTTGTTCATATCAAGACCCTGGGGTCATATTTGGGCTCCAACCCGGCCCAACCCTTTTTACATAGGATCAAAGAGCGTACATCTTTAAAAATCTTCTTTTCTGAAACCATACAGCAGACAGGTTTCATATTTGGTATGTAGCATCATCTGTTGGGCCCCTACAAAGATTGTTCATATCAAGACCCTGGGGTCATATTTGGGCTCCCTTGGCACATATCTTTTAGCTCATCTGAGCACGATTGGTGAAAAGAGAAAAATCATCAAAAATCTTCTACTCTGAAACCAGAACGCAGGCAGCTTTCATATTTAGAATGTAGCATCATCTAGTGGACCTCTAACAAGTTTGTTCATATCAAGACCCCGGGGTCACATTTGGGCTCCACCCGGGTGCATCCTTTTTTAAAATAGAATCAAAGAGAAAAAAGGCTTATATCCTTCTTGCTCTTGGCTGAAAACAATCTATGTTATTGATCTTATGTAGAAATTATCTCCTTGGTTACAGACTTAGGTTAGCTATCTAGGAAGATCATTGTCCTCTTGTTAGAAAAGTTCATTTTGATCCTGGACGAGTAGAACATCAAGTTTTTACTTGTCAAGGGACGAGTGGAGCAAAATTGAATTTCCACACTCATGCACACACACAGGAACTGCAAAGAGGAGAACAATTAGGGTGTATACAAAAGACAACCAAATTTAAATTATGGGCCCAAAATGCAATATTGCAGCTCAGGAGTATGGACTTTTTCTCCAAAAGGTTAGTAGCCAAGCCATAAATATAAGGGCCATAGGCAGGACTCCAACTTGTCTTTTTAGCTCCACTGGCCGAAGGCCAGCGAGCTATTGTCATGGCGAGGTGTCCGTCGTGCGTCTGTCCGTGTGTGCGTGCATAAACTTTACTTTAAACATCTTCTCCTCCTAAAGCAATGAGTGGATTTTGACGAAACTTGGCCAGAATGTTCCTTGGGTGACCCTCTTTTAAAGTTGTTCAAGAAATTTGGATTGACCCCCAAATATGGACGTGGCAGGGCAGGGCTTATTTTGACCCCGAAATCTTTGAACGACATCTCCCCCTGAACCATTTGGCCAATTTCAATGAAACTTTACCAGAATGTTGCTTGGGTGACCCTCTTCTAAAGTTGTTCAAGAAATTTGGATTGACCCCCAAATATGGGCGTAGCAGGGCGGGACTTATTTTGACCCCGAAATCTTTGAACGACATCTCCTCCTGAACCATTGGGCAGTTGCCATTTTGGGCCAATTTCAATGAAACTTTACCAGAATGTTCCTTTTGGTGACCCTTTTCTAAAGTTGTTTATAAAATTTGGATTGACCCCAAATATGGGCGTGGCAGGGCGGGGCTTATTTTGACCCAGAAATCTCTGAACGATATTTCCTCCTGAACAATTGGGCCAATTTCAATGAAACTTTACCAGAATGTTCCTTGGGTGACCCTCTTCTAAAGTTGTTCATTAAATTTGAATTGACCCCCAAATATGGGCGTGGCCGGGCTGGGCTTATTTTGACCCCAAAATCTTTGAACTTCATCCTCTCCTGAACCATTGGGCTGATTTCAATGAAACTTTACCAGAATGTTCCTTGGGTGACCCTCTTCTAAAGTTGTTCAAGAAATTTTGATCGGATGAGATCCAATGGATCAATAAAATTCAGGTGAGCGGCTTAGGGCCATTCTGGTCCTCTTGTTTCAAAGTGATATCTAAATAGTTTTCTGCCTTGTAATTTTACATATACCGTAAGTTAAATAAGTTCATACCTTCATAAGTCAGAAAAAGTTGGAATTCCTTCTGAATGCTGTTCACTTTCATTACCTTCCATGGGTTGTCTATATTTTTTATAATATTACTTAAAATTTACTTTTACTATAATCTGCCTGGTCCCATCTACTAGTCTCTCTGCCATAACTCAAAATTTATTCAGAATTAATTGTAAATGTCTTTTTCAGAGTCTTTGCCTTTCCAGAGCATGTCATTTAGCGTAGCCCTAGTGACCATTTGAATGATTTGATGCACCTTCAAAGGAGCCTTCAGGTTAGACCAGTTTGTCATACAACTTAATCTTCAGGTCTTGTGCTTTATCTCTGCCTGGCAAAGCAAACTTTCATTTGCTAAATTTTGATAACCGTGTCATGTACATTCATGTCATTTGTCTTCCACCAGCTGGTAGATAAGTTGTAAACCATGCTAAATCTTGTGCTTAGATATAACTTGGTTTTACTGGTGCACAAAATGACAGTAACCTATTGGTTCAGAGCATACAGATTTTCTCTAAAGGGGATCTAAACTTATAAAGTTGCATTCTTTTTAAGCTCCCCTGAGCACAAAGTGCCTAAGGTGAGCTTTTGTGGTTGTGTGTTGTCCATCTTCTGCTGTGTGTCATCAACTATTACCTCATAGACACTCTAGAGGCCATATTCTTTGCTCAATCAACCCTTATATTGGTCAGATTGATTGTCATAATGAAATCTATGTCAAGTTCAAAATTAGGTCAAGGAGGGTAAAAAACTAGGTCACAAGGTCAAATCTGAGAAAACACTGTAGACACTCTAGAGGCCATGTTGTTTGCTTAATCAGTCTGAAAACTTGTCAGAATGTTTTTTTCTTGATGAAATCATGGTCAACTTTGAAATTGGGTTAAGTTGGGTAAAAAAAAAGGGTACTAGGTCAAATCTTAACAAAGCCTTGTAGACACTCTTATTGTCATCTTTTGTGCTAATCATTCCGAAAATTGGTCAGATTGGTTGTCTTGATGAAATCTAGGTCAAGAATGGGTCAAGTATTTCAAAATCTAGGTTACAGGGTCAAATCGTAAAAAACCTTGTACAATCAAGGCCATATTTTTTCTCAATTAACCCAAAAATGGTCAGATTGATTGTCTTGTTGAATACTAGGTCAGGTTTGAAATTAGGTCAAGTAGGGTCAAAAACTAGGTCTGGAGGTCAGCTCTTAGAAAAACCGTGAAGACACTCTTGAGGCAATTTTATTGCTCAACCAGCCTGAAAATTGGTCTGAATGTTTTTTTTTTGCTTGATAAAATCATGGTCAACTTCTAATTAGGGTCATGTAGGGTCAAAAACTAGGTCTCAAGGTAAAATCTAAGAGATACCTTATAAACGCTGTAGAGGCCATATTCAATGCTAAATCAACTCTAAAATTGGTCAGATTGATTGTCTTGATAAAATCAATGTCATGTTCAAAATCGGGTCAAGTAGGTAAAAAACTAGGTTACTAGGCCAAATCTTAAAAAAACCTTATAGACACTATTAATGCCATATTACTTTCTCAATCCACCTGAAAATTGGTCAGATTTATTGTCTTGTTGAATACTACTTCAGGTTTGAAATTGGGTAAAGGTGGGTCAAAAACTAGGTCATAAGGTCAACTCTTAGAAAACCCTTGTAGACCCTCTTAAGGTATTATTTTTAGCTCAATGAACCTGAAAATTTGTAAGAATGATTGTCTTGATGAAATCTAGGTCAAATTCAAATTGGGTCAAGTCAGGTCAAAAAAGATTTCAAGGTTGAAATTGCATAGATTCGGGTAAAAACCTAGGTCATGAGGTCAACTCTTAAAAATAACCTTGTTGTCACTCTAGAGACAATATTTTTAACCCAATCAACCTGAAAATTGGTCAGAATGATTGTTTTGATGAAATCTTGGTCAAGTTCAAAATTGGGTCAGGTTGGGTCAAAAACAAGGTCACAAGGTTAAATTTAAGAAAAACCTTGTAGGCACTCTCAAGGCAATTTTCTTTTGCTAAATCTTGGTCATGTTCAAAATTGGGTGAAGTAGTATCAAAAACTAGTTTACTAAGTCTAATCTAAGAAAAACCTTGCTGTCAGCAAAACTGAACGAAAAAAAACAAACTTTGCCCATTGTCTATTTTTTCAAGATTATCATGTTTTTAAAAGCTTAGTCTTGGCATTATGATAGATTTTGGTGATATTCATCTGCTGATTCTAAAGTCATGGTCATCTGAGAATGTCAAGTTTATCTATTAATGTCAAGCTTTTGAAAAACAGTGCTGTTAAGGGGCATTCATATTTGTCAAATCATCTTGTTTTATACAATTATATGCCATAGGTGTGTTTGTAGTATCATACTAGTTCAGTGGAATTGCCTCAATTGCAACCCTGATAATAGCAACTGATTACCTAATTACAATTGACTACATACAACCTATAGATTTAAAAGCAAATAGCTCCTGTTCATAGCAATTTTAGGCTATGGCATCAAAAGGATTGACAAATAAGTGTTGCTTTTTAGCAGGAGTTCACTGTATAAAAGCTGTTGTTGAAACTAGTAAATCTCTGTACAATGTAATGACACTAAAATCATAGATTTGCAATGACTGCTCAGTTTAGAAATTTTGATTATCAGTCATTTGTGTGTTTGAATATTCAGTCACAATATTTGCAGTTAATCATAATTATGCATGTATTCTAAGTTGACTTATGGCAAGATTTATGAATGACTAATATGGAAAAGAAAGAAAGGTATACAAAAGGGGTCTACCTTTTAGCTCTTCTGAGCACCCTGAGTCTGTCGTGCAAAGTCTGTCGTGCCTCCCTGTCAACAATCTTAAAAACTTCTTCACCTAAACTACCGATTTCAATGAAACTTTCCCAAAATGTTTTTTGGCTGACCCCCTTTAATAAATTGTACACAAAGTTCTGATTTCTGAAATATGGATATTGCAGGGCATGGTATTTTTTTCACTTTGAAATCTTTAAATGACTCTCCTCCTAAACCACCTGGCAGATTTCTATGAAACTTTACCAAAATGTTCCTTTTCAAAAATTGTTCTCGATATTTTGAGTGGTCCTTAAGGGTGACTCTGTGTGGCAGGTTGAGGCTTATTGTGAGACCGAAATCTTCAACAACATCTCCTCCTAAACAAGTGGGCTGATTTCAATGAAACTTTACTAGAATGTTTAGTGGCTCTTTAAAAATTGTTCACAAAATTTTGATTGGCCCAAAAGTATGGTAATAAATGGGCAGCATACTTTCAATTTGAATTTTTGGAATAACATCTCTTCAACAACTAGGCAAATGTGAATGAAACTTTTACACAAAGTTAATTTGGTGACCGTAAGATTCACACAACCAATAAATTTCAGGTGAGGGGTTGAGGGCCATTCTGACCCTTTTGCTTTTACAAGCTGCTATACCTTAATTTAAGAATACTGACTTTACTTCCTCACTTAGCTGGCATCTATACATATACATACTACCAGTAGATGTATTTAAGTTTAGGAAAAAACACTTTCTTTTTAGATGATGTACTTATTAATGCACAAGGAACAGCTATAGTTTGTAACACCATGGTGTCAGATTCATGTCAAACTTTTCAAGGTAAGATTTTGTTATTGTACAATATGTGTGCTGTAAATTTTGCAAATGTTTAAAATTTACAAGAACAAATAACTTTTAGCTCCACTGGACTAAGTGTAGCGGAGCTTTTGTCGTGGCAGGTTATCCTTCACGAGTCTCTGCGTCCTTGCAGAAACTTTTCATTTAAACATCTTCTCCTCTGAAACCACTGGGCAGAATGTCACCAAATTTCACAGGAATGATCCTTGGGACGTGCTCTCACAGATTCCTTCAAGAATTTCTATTGGGGTTGATAACTTGGGCACTATTGGTCGTCAAGTCACCAAAAATGGATCCCCAATGATGAGATATAAAAAAATCTTCTGAAATTACTTGTCAGAATTCAACCAAATTCTACAGAAATGATCCTCAGGACATGCCTTTTCAGATTCCTTCTTTAAATTTGGATCGGGTTGATACTTTGGTCGCTATTGGATGGTACCTTATTGTGTAATTTGAAATAAATCTTCTTCGCTGGAACTACCCATCAAATTCAATTTTTTTCTCAGGAATTATTCTAAGGACATGCTTTTTCAAATTTCTTATTCAAATTCTGATTGGGTAGATATAATGGGTACTATGAGCTGCTGCTTCATCAAAAAATGGGCCATCTGGATTTTTTAATAATCTTTTTCTCTGAAATTACTTATCAGAACCAGACTTTACTGAAATGATCCCTAGAAGATGCTATTTCAGATTTCTTTGTTAAATTCTTATTTGGCAATGAACTTGGGCAATTGAGCCTTTCACTTCAGCAAAAAGAAGGCAAAAGGGAGAAATAGAAAAAAGCTAACTGTCTAAAACTCGGCGTAGGATATGAATGATTTTGTGTAGGACTGTATTAAGTCAATAATAAAGGTGGGTAGAAGTTGCATAAAACCCCATTCAAACAAATAATTCATTTACTTTCTTAAATATTGAATTATGAGGTCTAGGACTGTATTAAGACAATGTTGATTCTCGGATCACGATGTACCCTTGACCCTGAACATGACCTTTGACATACTTTCTAGAATATAGAATTATAAGGTTAGGACTGTATTAAGTCAATAATAAAGGTTGGTAGATGATTATCTTTGATTTTGGCATCATATTGAACACTTGACCCAGTTCTTGACCTCTGACCTACTTTTTCAAATATTTAATTATTAGGTCTAGGACTGTATGAAGTCAATATTAATGGTGGATGATTGTCTTTGCTTCTAGGATCATGATGAACCCTTGACACTGAGCATGACCTTTGACCTACTTTCTAAGATATTGATTTACTAAGGCTAAGACTGTGTTAAGTCAATATTAAGGTTGGTAGATGATAGTCTTTGAATCTGGCATCATGTTGAACCCTTGACCAAATTCTTGGCCTTTGACCTACATTCTAAAATATTGAATATTAGGTCAAGAACTATATTTTGCCACTATTTAGTTTTCAGGGATGACCTCTTTTTTTGGCATCCTAGAGAATCCTTGACCCAGATCTTGATCCTTTATCTACTTTCTTATATTGTGAATAATAGGGTTGAGGTCTGTATTAAATCAATAGTAAGATATAAATTTTCACAGACTTTGAGCTGCTTCCTAAAAGCATCATTTACCTAAATTTCACCTAATGCAAAATAATATTTTTTTTCTGGTTTCCTTGGGGCAATTCCAGTGGAGCAATACTTGGCCCTCCTGGGCCTTAAATATTTCTTGATTTGCCTTGCATCAATAAGATTTGGGTATGTTTCTTTACTGTTGTCGTTCTGTTGATTTTCAACCTGTCTATCTGCAAAAGTTCAACCAAATAACTTGATATTGCAATTTCTTCAAGCCTATTCAAGATACAGTTGATCATATTTTTTGTTTTGTATAAAGATGGATCTCAATGATAAACATCTTCTGGTACCAAGGTCAAGGTAATGTGAAAGGTCAACTGTCTAGGTCAAACTTCTGTAAAATTTACTGTTTGGATCAGGGCTTGAAAATTCTTGAAATTTCTACTCGTCCTGCTATATAGGAAAATATAGTAATACATTTATTTCTTACTGAAATTTTGAAAAATCCACTCGTCCTGCTTATATAGACAAAGAGGGAAAAATTCATGCAGGACGAGCGGACAAGTAGAATTTTCAAGCCCTGTGGATGGACATTGTTTCACTAACAAATCTTGTTTTTAGTGTTACATCCAATATTTTATACCACTCTAGTTAACAATTAGTTCCTCTTTACCTCAACCTATTAGACAAGCTTATGGTGAGCTTTTGTGATTATTAATATCCATCATCAGCATTAATGTCCATCATCAGTCATGTAATGTGTCTACAACAATTTTGTGTTTAGGGATCACAATTCTGGTAAAATCTTCATGAAACTTGGTAAGAATATTCTTCTGATCATAAGGATGAATCCTGTTGAAAATGGGAAGATTTCATAGAAAAAACATAGGAAAAGGAGCATTAGTGACAAATTCTTTATTACTCCATTGGGGCCGCAATTATGATCCAATCTTTTAAGACTGGTCAGAATGTTAGAGCCATTTAGTCCAACTTTAATCAGCAAAAGTTCAGATTGATATGAACAAAATTATAATGGTTTTATGTATTTTAAAATGCCCTTTTTTCACACTTCTAGTCTAATACAGAAATGTAATTCCTTTAATGCTTATATCAGCAAAAAAGATCTTCAGTAAAACAGACCTTGTAGGCTGTTTGATCATCCTACCCCCTGAAAAGATGTATGAATATTGTTTTGCAATCCATCTGTCCTGTTTGTCCATCCCTTGTGTACCCTTCAAAAAAAATTTGGCCTCATCATTCCCTGTTTTGTATAGATGTGCGGTTTGAAAGAAAATGTTCAATAATATTAAGTTCACAGTCAAGGATAATAAATAGGCTTGTCAGGAGTATTCCCTCTATAAATATGGGTGAATTTAAATTATAATTTGGCACAAATATTAGCCATCATTTGTAGGTTTGCACTACAAAAGAATTTTTAGATAGCAACAAGTTCAAGGTCAAACATCAAAAATGAGCTCGTTTGGATATTTTTCTACATGTAACAGATGGATTTCACTTATTCAACAAAATTATTTGTTCTCTGTTATCTGCAGATGTGCGCTGCAAAGGAATTTATGGATACCTTCAAGTTCTAGGTTACATGTCAAAGTCAAAGGTCATATATAGACTTGTCCAGAGTATTCCTATTTTCTTGGATGTTTTTGATATAATAAGGCATCTTTTCTGTTATCGGGGATAAATGTTCCACTCAAAAAGATGCATTGACTCAAGTCAAGGCCACTAGCCAAATTCAAATAACAAATTGCTATGAATTGAACCTGACCACATTACTTCTTTTTCTTTGAATGGATTTCAAATTAATTTTCAGTAGTTTTTACTGATTTGACAATACTGATTGATTCAATAGAAAATCTCAGAAAAAATGGGAGTAATTTGCCATCACTAAATTGCTTACTTGTGTAGTATGGTAATGCTGTCTTCCAAAAATTTCATTTGTCAATCTTGTTCTCTCTTCTGTTAATTTGTGTAGGTCAAATATTTCAAACAAACTCATTTTTATTTTACCTATTACGCACATGAATGTAAATATTTATTCTTGTTGCTTCAAAGTATATTTTCAGGTTTGTTTGTTCAATGAAACTGTTTGACTGATTGACAATCTGTATAGTTCATGAAATGGAAAAGAAGAGAATATAAAGCTTCACCTGTTTGTATCATCGTTAAGTATGATTACCAATATTATGGATTTGTTCCTTGTTGTTACCAATCTGAGTCTTTGCTTGTCAAGACATGTTTTTAGCTCCACTGGCAGAAGGCCTCTGGGGCTATTTTCATGGTGCTGTGTCTTGTGCGTCCATTTGTTTGTGGGCCCTGTCGTGAAACTTTTTCTTTAAAAATTTTCTTCTCAGAAACTACTAGATGTATTTAAACCAAACTTCACAGGAATGATCTTTAGGTGACCCTTTTTCAAAATTGTTCAAGAAATTTTTATCCAATGAAAAACATGCATTTAATGGGCCTAGCTAATTTCCAAATATGGATAAAAGTGACTTTTCTTAGAACCTTATTGATAGATACCAATTAAATTTTACATGAATGACCTTTGGATGACTCTTTATAAGGTGTACAAAAAATGTTGTCATCAGATGAAAAAAATATGTTTGTTTTTAGCTCACCTGAGCACAAAGTGCTCAAGTGAGCTATATTGATCACCTTTTGTCCGGCGTCCATGCGTCATCCGTCGTCCGTCAACAATTTCTTTAAACGACATCTCCTCCTAAACTACTGCGCCAATTTGCACTAAATTTTACAGAAATGTTCCCTAGGTCATCCCCTTCCAAAATTGCTAAAAGAATTGAAATGGGTGAAATGCTATGGCCCTCTTGTTTTAAGGGTTGAGGTCATATCTCTTTATGTTATTAAGTGGAAACTTTGAACATCATTTTCTCGTAATCTAACCCATGGACAACAACCAAATTTCATTGGAATGATCCTTTAGTGATCCTTTATCAGTCAACAAAAAAAAAATGTTATATAGAAGAAACTTGGAAATCATTTTCTCAGAATATTACTGATGCATGTCAACCTAATTTCATTGGAATAATCCTTTGGTGACCCATTATCAGGCTTCACAAAATTATTGCAATTGGATAAAAAATATGTATTTAACAGGTGGTGGTCAATTTTCTATTTTATTCATCAATCTTGAATTTTTCTTTGCAGAAATATTTCTACATGTGACATTCAAAAACACTTATTTACTTGAAATTTAATTTAATCAGTGAATCAATTCATCACTGCATTTCTCATCATTTCAGACCATTCAGGTGTGTGGGGCAAATCAGCTGCTCAAGCAGCTCTAGTAAGCTCCACTGGCTGAATGCCAGCTATCTATTGTCATGGCATTGTGTTGGTTGTGCGTCTGTGTGTGCCCTTGTAAACTTTTCTTTAAACATCTTCTCCCTCGTTAACCAATTGGCAGATTTTGACAAAACCTGGTAGAAATGGTCCTTGGATGACCCTCTTCTTAAGTTGTTCAAGAAATTTGGATTGAAACCCCAGCTATGGGTGTCACAGGGCAGCGCCTATTTTGAACCCAAAATCTTTAAAATCATCTCCTCCCACACCATTGGCCTGATTTCAATGATATCTGGCATGAATGATCCTTGGATGACCCTCTACTTAAATTGTTCAAGAAATTGTGATTGACCCCTAAATATGGGCATGGTAGCGCAGAGCTTATTTTGAGCCCAAAATCTTCAAAAAATCTTCTCCACCCAAACAATTTGGCTGATTTCAATGAAATTTTACATGAGTGATCCTTGGGTGAACCTCTACTTAAAATGTTCAAGAAATTGATTGACCCCCATATTTGGGTGTGGCAGGGCGGGTCTTATTTTGAGCCCAAAATCTTTGAATGACTCATGAAGCCTTTGGCAAATTTCAATGAAACTATACCAGAATGTTCCTTGGGTGACCGACCCTCTACCTAAATTGTTCAAGAAATTTTGATTGACCCCCCCCACATTTTGGCGAGGCAGGGCATGGCTTATTTTTAGCCCAAAATCTTTGAACAACACCTCCTCCTAAACCCTTTGGCATATTTCGATGAAATTTACCAGAATGTTCCTTGGGTGACTCTCTTTCAAAAATGTATGTGAAATTTTGATTGGCCCATAAATATGGGCGTGGCAGGGTGGGGCCTATTTTGAGCTCAAAACTTTTGAATGACATCTTCTCCTGAACCATTTGGCTGATTTCACTGAAACTTTACCATAATGTTCCTTGGGTGACCCTTTTTAAAAAATGTTCGTGAAATTTTGATGGCCCAAAAAAATAGATGTGGCAGGGCTTGGCTTATTTTGTCCCAAAAATCTCTGAAGGACATCTCCTGAGCCACTGGGCCAATTTCAACAAGACTTTACCAGAATGTTTCTTGTGTGACCCTCTTTAAATCTTGTTTGCAAAATTTTTATTTGCCCATAAATAGGGTGTGGCAGGGCAGGGCTTATTTTGAGTCCCCTCAGTAATGAATGGGTAGGCAGGATCTATTATCACTTTAAATTCTTGGAATTACATCCCCTTTTTCAATAATTAGGCAAATGTGAATGAAATCACAGAAGAAAGTTACTTAGATGAATTCTGCTGGACCAATAAAATTCAGAGGAAATGTTTAGGGCCATTCTGGCCCTCTTGGTTTTTCGTAGTCTGTTGAGACTTTTTGGAATTCAGATCAATCAAAGTCAAAATTGTCAGGTAATGGGTGAAATAAAATTTGAGTTTAATAAGTGTGATTTTTTAAAGTGATATATAAATAGTCTTCTTCAGTGTAATTTTACCTATTAGTTTCATGTGTTCACTTCTGATAGCTTGTGAATAAGTATCAATTTGGAAAAAGTCAGAATTCCTTCTGAATGATGGTGGATTTTATTACCTTCTTTTTTTTTAATATCTCTCTTTCAAATCTTGATCTGTTTAAGCCAGTGGAGCTATACAGGCCCTCTTGGGCCTCTTCCTTTTTTCACCATAATTAAAATTATACAATGTACATTAATAATGAGGGTAATAAAAAAAAGGTCTCATATAATGTAATATAGAGGAATCTTCTTCTAAATAAATCATTGGATATATAAACAATTAAATGAATTTTGTCAGATTTGATCAATGGCTATAACTTGGATTTCTTCTTTAATTGTCTATAGCCAATAGATAGGGTCAAGATATCACCAACTCGATAGCTCAGTGCTAAACAGTTATAACTGCCTGTATGATTATAGGCTGTTACAACTATTCCATTATGAGCCATCAAACTTCATTTCCTAAGAGCAGTATCCATGTTAGTTATTTCCATGACCTACAAATTCAGCTCAAGTGCTCGTTGATTATGCAAGAAGCAGAATTGACAGGGATTGATCCTATTTGTAACAACTTGTATTCTGTTGTATGTAAAATATTATGTTTTAACAAAATATAATCATTCTATATTATTATAACCCTGCTAAACAAAAGTTTATGCAGATATACTGCAATCTGCACTGCCCATTTGTTGAAAGTTCTCTCTCATTGAAATTGCACATAAATCTCAAACAAATGAACAATTACCTCTGCTTCTAACTCATTAATGATGTTTTTGTGGCATATAATAACCCAGATATTATTTGTATCTTTTTGCATTCATTATTTTGCATTAACTAGGATATATTGATTATGTATTGAAAATTTCAAGTTCCCCAGAAACAACATTTTCATGCTCTCCAAATATTTTTCAGGGGAGCATATAGTTGCCAGCTTGTGTGCATGTCTGTCTGTCCATTGGACATTATATCTCAGGAACCCCTGGGCCTAATTGGATGAAACTTCACATAAAAGCTTCCTAGGAAATTTGTAAGACACCTTTTTTTTTTATTCAAGGCTTTGTCATGGAAAAAGGGGCCTTAATGTAAAAATTAGATTTTTGCCAATTTCTCCTAGTTGATAGTCGGAATTTTATGAAATTTCATTATATGAGTATCAAATTAAATCCTCTTAACCATAAACTATAGATTATTTATGTTAAAAATGCGAACTGGGAAAAGGGGCCTAATTATGTGATTAGCTTTACAAAAGCTCTTTTTTTGTTCTGCAAACTTAAATTGGCCATAACTTTTGATTGGGTTTACATTAACTCTTCATATTTTGCATGTGCATTGCTTGTGACAAACCTTTTTGTTGTTTCTAAGTTCAAAGACATCAGTCAAGGTCATGTGTCAAGGTCAGAATTTAGAAATTAACTTAAAAATTGGTCTTTTTTTTTTTCTCTGGTTAGTGATAGAGCCTTCATATTTCATGTGTTTATTTCTTGTGACAGGACCTTTTATAAGGAAACTTAGGCAAGGAACTTGCCCAATGTCAAGGTCAAATTGTCAAGGTCAATAATTTCCATTATGAAAAGTCAAAGTTGGCCATAACTTTTAATTAGAATGAGATAGGGTCTTCATATTTCTTATTTGCTTTGCTTGTGACAAAACCCTTCTGTTGGTACCAAGTTCAAGGTCATCAGTCAAGGTCAAGGTCTTTCAGTTGATATCTTAGACAAGGCTTTTGGTCAAGGTTAAGGTCAAATTGTCAAGGTCAATAATTTCCATAAAAAACTCTAAATTGGCCATGACATTTACTAGGAATAAGATTTAATCTTCCTATTTCACATGTTTATTTTTTGTGAAGATCTTTTTGTTGCTACCAAGTTCAAGGTCATCTTTCAAAGTCAAGGTCATTTCCCAAGATAAAAAAATGAAATTTTAAACTTTAAAATTGGCGGTAAGTATGCAATGATAAGTAATATAACCTTCATATTTCATGTTTATCACTTTTGACAAGACCTCTCAGTAGATTATTAAGACATGGTTCTCGGTCAAATTCAAGGTCAATAATTTCCATCAAAAAAACTCTAAATTAGCCTTAACTTTTATCTTTTCATTTCACACACATATTACTTGTGATAATACCTTTTTGTTGGTACCAAATTCAAGGTCATTAATCAAGGTCAAGTTTTTAGCTCCACTAGCCAAAGGCCACTGGGGCTGTTGTCATGGCGCTGTTACCGTCATGCGTCTGTCCGTCCGTGCATCCTGTCTTAAAATTTTTCTTTAAAGCCTTTAGTAATCTTTATCAGTCTACCAAAAATTATTATGATCAGATGAAAAATATGTATTTTATGGGAGGAGTTTATTTCTCTTTATGTTATGTCGTGGAAACTTTGAAAATTTCACTGGAATGTTCCTTTGGTGAACAGGCTGCACAAAATTACTGTGACTGGTTAAAAAATTTGTATTTAATAGGCGAAGGTCAATTTTCTATATTTTAATTATCAATCATGAATTTACCTTGCAGAAATATTTCAGTGACACTTAAAAACACTTAATTACTTGTTTGAATTATGTTCCCATTATTTTGACAAAATTGCAGTTTTCTTAAACATCCTTTTCACTGCTACAACCACATATATTGATTATTAAAGACTCATAAGATCACGAGAGCAATTTTCAGGTTAATTATAACCTCGCATCTTTATTTGACAATAGTGTGATTTTCTAGCTATCTAGGTTCAGGTGAGCAATTAAGGACCATCAAGGTCCTCTTGTTTTATGTGCCCTTGAGTTTGACAAAATTGGATTTTTCGAATTTATTATTACTCCCATGTTCATCATGGTTATTATCACTACAAAACCCATCAATTAGTTAATCAATAAGTCAGTTAGTCGATCATTTGCTTTCTTTTCTTTGAATACTTTTCTGCTTTTAAATTTGTGTTTGCTCTAAGAACCCAAAATACCTAAAAATCTAGTCATAACTTTGATTTGCTATTACAAGAAATTAAAGCCTGTGGAGTGACTCAAGCCATTCATGGCTTTTTAGTTCTCAAGGTCGAAGTGGGAAAAATTACAATTTTAAGATTTGCCATAATATTGCAATGGAAGTTATATAACCTTCATATTTCATATGTTTATTACTTGTGACGAGACCTTTCAGTATATAACTTTTGAAATTCTTTGTCATTGTAAAGGTGGCCTTCATGTCAATTTCTTATGAACAAAACTCCTCCTTCATTTCTGGACCTATTTCGATTAAGCTTTCAGACCTTGCTCATGAAGTCAAGGTTTTGTGACGTTCTTCTGTGTTAGAAGACTTTCATATCAAATTTCTAGTGAATGCAACTTTTACTACAATTATTGGCCAATTTGGATGCAACTTACACAAAATGTTCCTAGTCTCCTTGCGCATCTTGTCGTGTCTTTGCTTTTTTTTTTCATAAACTTCTGCCATGACAGAGAAAAGGGGGTTTTCATGTCAATTTTCTTGTATTTTTTGTATGTACACATCTTCAATATGTTCACAGTCTCCCCATGCTGAACAAAAATCTTGAAACTTTGTCTGATTGTTTGACTACATGTTATCTGAGACAAGTTCAAATTAGTATGCAGTGCTCTTTTTATGCCCCGCATCAAAAGATTGGGAGCATATGATTTTATTGTAAACTTGTGTGTCTGTCTGTTTGCCTGTATGCAAAACTTAACACAAAAACATATTGCCAATTACTTCAAGGCCATTCAATATTTCAATATACCATGCTCATATGTGGCATGATAGACCTCGATAATGTGCATATACAATTCTCAAGGTCATGTGAGAAGGTCAAGGTCATCTGCCAAGGTCAAAACCTTTAAAAAAAAATGGCTGTTTGGGGGACATCTTGTTAAGTCTTATGTCATATTGATATCAGATAAGTGTAAATCTATCATTCAAAGCCATTTGTCTGACTGGTCCTCTCAGGCCTGTACGTGCTGCTCTGCAAAGTTCTTGTTTTTCATTTCAGGTTTCATGGTAGAATTACATTTTTGAGATTGCAGAAAACAATACAGAACAGACAAGAATACAGAATCAAAACTACTGTAAACTGAAACTTCTCACAATTGACTGTGTTGTTGTACATAACATGTTCCTTGAAATAAAGTTAGCTTGAAACTTTTTATCTGAATTGCATTCTTAATATGTCCAATGTTACTCTGGTAAAGTTATAGTATATTAATATTTTTGACTTTATGATTCTTACTTTCCCCCTCCTCCTGCACACAACTTTGATGAATGTTTTAATGCCCTTGCATCAAAAGATGGGGGTCTTATTCTTTTATCATTGTCCCGTTTTGTCTGTTGGTCTGTCTGTCACATTGGTCTGTCTATCAAAAAGAATAAAAAAAGAAATTGAGGCCCATTCAAGGATTATTGCACATATTTGGCATGATGATAAATCTCAAAAATACATTTTGACCAGGTCAAGTACTTGCAAACATAAATAAAAAAAACTTTACATTCTCAATAACTTTGCTCGTCCAGGGTACTTGTGTTTCAAAAAAACATCTTGTTTAAATTAGGATCCATGTAAATTTTTAGTTCTGTGCTTTGTAATAAATGGTGAGGTTTTAATATATAACCTTATTGTCTCTGTCAAGGTTTGCTTTCATATAACTACAAGTGTTCATTTGTTTAGTCTGGCTGATGAGCCCTGGCTGGTAGGATATAACTATATACGGCCAATACCATTACTTTAAATGGGTACTCAGCTTTAAACAAAACCATTCATAAAGTGATCATATTTGTTCACTATTAAGATATAGATTTCAAACTTATTGAATTGAAATTGAATCTCATTTACCTATGCTATTCGACTCTGCTCCTTGGACAGAGCTAAGTTTTAAAATTGGATCACTATCAAACATCAACCTTTGTTACCAAGGTAGATAACAGTGTCAACAAATAATGCCCATTTACAAACTTTGAATTTTGGTGGGCAGGAGACAACTACATTTTGAGTATGTGCATCCTTTTGTCTGTCAGTTTATCTAGGCTGAAACTCCTACAATTGGGGAAAGATTTCAAGTTTATTTGGAACAATTGTTCTCCATAATGAGTAGATGTGGTATTTGAACAAATGTTCAGATAGCTTCCAGATCACAGTTCAATTGTGTCTTAATTATATCACCTTCATTTCTTGTAAGTTTGGAAATAACTTGGTATAATTTAATGCCCCCGCATCGAAAGATCAGGGGCATATTGTTTTACGAGGGTTGATCCAGAAATTCGTAAAATGGGGTTATAAATCTTCAGAAAAGATGACTATCAAAATAAAAATTAAACATTTATTTAATGCAACATTTGTGTAATAAATGTGGAAATTTTCAAATTTGTAAGTTACATAGCGGCAATATAGTGACTATTCAGATACGTAGACCCCACCCGTAAGCGGGGGAACAAGAACGTCGAATGCGACGTCATTATAAACTCTTTTCTACATAGTATCCATTTACTCGCATGCCTTTCTGCGCCTAATAAATTTACTTGAATAAAGTGTCTCCATTCAATTTGGGATTCAAATTTGTATACAGTCTGTATACAAATATGAACAGTCTTTATAGTGAAGTGTAGACACAGATGCTAGGCTTTGATGTTTGGATAATATGGAGGATCAATTGGGACGACTTCGTTCGTTGAAACTCCAATAAACCATTCTTAATCCTAAAATAAAGCCTGATTTTCTTTGAATATCCTCAGTACCTTAAGAAAAACTTCTGTGTTTGACATAATAATATTTTTTCCAAATTATCTGAAATGGTTAGGGTGGTGATTGACTCATGATCATGACAAAATTCGAGAAATAAACGGAATTCACATTTTGGTGTTGACGTCAGGTCACTATTCACTCGCAAGTAGTCTTTTTAAAAATAATCTTCGTCCGTTAAGACTCTTCAAAAAATGTTTAAATTATGACAATTGATTCCCTATTTACGTCTTATTCATTTCTAGTAAGAAGTTTTAAATAAAATTTACGAAAACATTCAGAAAATTTGATTTATGTAACAGATTTCAATGATTTTCTTACGCTCCCCCGCCTAACACTACATATGTTACTATGGTAACGAAATTAAAGGCCGCTTAAAATATTTTTTCAAAAAATAATAACATTTGTACTCGTGCCAGATACTGGTCTTCACATACTGAAAAATTCACACTTAACAAGCAAGAATTGCCAAAGTTATGGGACAATTATACGAACTTCTGGATCATCCCTCGTACTTTTATCTGTCTGTCTGTCTGTCCGTGCTTCCACCTGTCTGTCTGCAAACTTTTAATAAAAAAACTTAGCATTGCCAATTTCTTCAAGCATATTCAAGATTCAAGCTTCATTTTGGCATGACAATAGATCTAAATGAAACACATCAGCTGATACCATGGTCATCTGTCAACGTCAAATAACCCAAAACTTAACCAAAAAATTGACATTACCAATATCTCCAGGCCTATTCAAGATACAAGCTTTATTTATGACCCAGGGATAAGTATCAATGATATACATCTCCTAATACTAAGGACAAGATCATAAGACAAAGTCATCTGTCAATGTCAATAATTAACATTGCCAATATCTTCAAGCCTATTTAAGATACAAGCCTTATATTTGGAATAATGGTAAATCTCAATAATGTGCATCTGTAAGTTTCAATGTCATGTTACAAGGTCAAGGTTATGTGACAAGGTCAAATGTATAAAATTCTTTATGTTAAAACTGATCATCTTTAGGTTATTCAAGCCTATTTTAGATACAAGCCTTATAATCAGTATGATGAAATATCTCAATGATGTGCATCCATAGCTGTCAAGGTCACTTTACAAGGTCATCTGTCAAGGTCAACTTTTTGAAAGAAAAAAAAATGCTGTTACAGGAGCATTTGTGTTTCACAAAAACATCTTGTTTTCTCTGATATGAGTAGATACGCTATTTTATATAAATTTTCATATATGTCAAGTCCAATATTTAAAATTGAGGTTGTCCAGATTATTGATTCAATATTGGTGGATAGATTTCAAATTTGGTATATAATATTTTTCCAGAGAGATTATCCAGAATTATTAGATGTGCTGTTTAAAACATCCCGAAAGCTTTTAGGTCAAGGTCACAGATCAAGGTCAATATTTCAAATTGAGGTTATCGGAAGTACTGTTCCTTCATTGTGTTACAGTTTCAATACAATTTGGTATGTTTGTTCTCAATAACATGTGATGTGCCTATTAACACAATTGTCCACATAGGCCAAGGTCGTTTGTTAAAAGTAAGAAAAAGGGCTCACCAGACACTCCTTCCAGTTTTCTACTATTATACTAGATTAGTCCCGTCAATATTACTTGAATAGCATCGCTTGTACTGGTGTCGAAGTTACACAATATTATGGGACAGTCTGCAGTTTTTAAGTTTACCCAGGCACGAACTGCTTAGGGTGAGTTTTGGTGGTTGTCTGATGCCCGTCGTCAACGTTTACCTTGTAGAAACAAGTCGTTGTCTGATGCCCGTCGTCAACGTTTACCTTGTAGAAACAAGTCGTTGTCTGATGCCCGTCGTCAACGTTTACCTTGTAGAAACAGGTCATATTCTTTCGATAACCCAATACTTAGTCAGATTTTTTTTGTCCCCAGTGCAAACATTCTGACCAGCTTTCATGAATATTGGCCTAAAGTTGTCCTTTACTAAACTAGCAAGGATTTCGTCATCATGGCCTCTTTTCCCGTGATATCTGACGGAATGTTCCCATTTTCAATACGGTTTATCAATCCTTGTGACTATTCAACTATTCTGACCAAGTTTCATGATGAGTGCCCCAAAATTGTGGCACAAAAAGAGCTTGAAATGATGTTATTAACGCTTCTTTCACGTGATTTCTGAATGGAATTTCCCACCTTCGAAAATGCACATCCTTCTCATAAGACATACACTCTAACAACGTTTTCGAAGATTTTACCAAAGGTGTGACCTTTAAGGGTATTGACGTATTAATTGTCGACGGTCATTCATTGATAACAAAGGCTCAACTTCAACACTTCGTGCTCAAATGAGCAGGAAACAAAATCGAAAGCTGCTGTTTGGAATCGAATTCTAGACATTTTGATCAAAAGACCGCAGCTACTTCTGACCCGACTCCGGTATTTTAAACTAAGCGATCGACTAAAAATCGCCTTTTTGTTGTGACTTTAGCTTATGGGGCACTAAGCGTTAGTTAGTCAAATATGGTTCACGCACGTTGTAATACGTCACAATTCTTATACGCAGAAGCCCTAAAATATTTTTGACTTGTTAAAAAAAAATCAGCGGGTACCATATGCTACGCATACGCATAGTGCGATAGAGTAACGATCGAGGTACGTTTTGGTAAGTTGAGTTCGCTTGTCATAAGTTGACGGAAAATGATCATTTTCTAGTCCAATTCCTCTGTTAAAAGGCTGCTTCACTTAAGGTAGAGTCAGCTTCAGATGAGAGAAGAATCACATGACCAGCCCCAACCAAGAGGAGAGAATTTGAGATCTGTGAACTACACATTCAGCTAGTCTTTTTCCTATCACCTCGGCAGGAGAAGCAAGAGCTTTCGATTTCCCATCCCTCATGACAATATCTAGCTCTATTGACCCAAATTCAGAAGAGCAGTAGCAATGGCGCGTCCATCTGCTCGCGTCTGTCTTCTCTTAAGTAAGCTTTATTTCGTAATCTAAATAGAGTCAACACTTCATTTAATTCTTTTCAATTTTATACTGAATGAAAACATCATCGTAAGGATCTTGCCTATAGAAAATACACCAAGTCCCTAGAGTATCACGGAAAAGGCGGCCTTATGAAAATGTGAATCAATATCATCGTAGTAGAATTCTTAGTTTTCCCTGGTTTGTCTTCGAATATACACGTAATTAGTAAAATGATCAATTATTTAACCATCATATGGATCGTTTCTTGTGCAAATGGGTCAGGTGCGACAAGTATAACCCGGAATGGGGACCTTGGTAAACTTGATTAAAATAGTTTTGCCATTTACTGAACACTAATGTTACTTAGAAATGGTCTTTTCTTTCACATGTCATGCAAATTTATCATGTAATATGCTTTCTAAGGGGGTCGGTAGAGCGTCTCAGGCACATGTCATTGGCCGCTTGTTTCTTTCTTGGAATCAGATCGGATCTATGTCTTTCGTAAGACCTAAGAAACTCTGTCATATGTTCTGTATAAGTAATTTATACGCTTACATACTACTCGTTCGCTTACTTGCTCTACCCACACGTCAATGTTATAAACGTTATATTGATGGTGAGATACGCTAGCGATTGATTGATTGAATGAATTTTAACACCGCTTTCAACATTTTTTCAGTAATATCGCGGCGAGAGCACCTAACAATGGATTCCTGGTATTTCTCTCCGCAGTACAACCATTACATCCTTTCCTAGCCTCCAGCTGCTATCTCACATAGGTCTACGATTATCAGATACGCTAGCGAACGTCCGTTTAGGTTTTGTGTTTGCTGCGTATACGCTGATCATACAAATTGAATAAAAAAGAACTTTATTAATGCACTATTAAACCCTATAAGGGTTAAGGACATATGACAAAGAAATAAATAATTTTCAAAAACAACAAGATGTGCATGAGAACGATGAATATCTTCCCGAAGCTGAAGATTTTATTAACGTTGACCTTGACAGATGAATTTGACATTGTCACATGACCTTAACTTTAGTATCTGTAGATGAGTACAATAAAGATCTATCATCTTACCAAATATGAGCATTTTATCCTAAATAGCCTTGAAGTAATTGACAAAGTTGCGTTTTCTGGTAAAGTTAGGAAGGTTCGCTGAAAAGGTGTGCGTATGAGCTTGCTTTTGCTCGTAGGGCATACGTTACTCTCAAACGCTGTATTGTAGTAGCCCCTTTTCATTTGGTCTGTATATAGCCCATTTGTCTCGCTGTGACCCATATGTACGTGTGGCGGCTCAAAGTGTCAATTAGCAACGCACGGTTAACGTAAATCCAAGGGCGTTGTTATTTTTGACAAATAATGAAACATTTTATTTTTAAAAATTGCACCTTCACAATGCCAAAACTAATATAGCCAGTGTAAGCATCTTGCACACGTTATCCGAAGCCTACGTGACATATTGCGTCAAATATTAACATGTTTTATTGCGTCAAAATTTTACATAAACAATCGCTCACTATGATAACGTATAGCGGCAAAGGCAAAGTTCTAATTTGTTTTTGCTGGGTAAAACGCATATTTCAACATAATTGCAGTCATTTCGCGGATGTTGGTGAACCTAACCGTGTTCCATTGAGCATTAGAAAGAGCAGTTTTTCTAATTTCTGTTTAAACACGCTTTATAATGACAATCTCTTGTTTAAAGCTTTCTAGTTGTCTGTCCGTCCAAAACTTGATGCCGTTATCAAATTTCGTCGTCATTAATTCATTTGTTTGATTGAATGGGCTTTTAGGCCGCTTTCAATAATCTTTCAGTAATATCGCGACGGCTGGAGCACCTAACAATGAATTCCTGGTATTTCCCTTACCAGTACTACCATCCAATCCTTTCCTATCCTCTATTCCTGCTTTTCCTCATAGGTCAACGATTAATAAACCATTGGTGGGAGACGATTAGTCAGAAAGGATGAATGTCGCCGTCGGGAATCGAACCCAGAACCTCTAGATTGACAGTTCGACGCGCTGCTAACAGCACTTTGACGGCGGCAGTGTCATTCTTTGAAGTATAATCTAATGCTAAGGTACAAATATGTTTAGACCATATGATAAAGTCATGTCACTCAAATATAAATTAAGATAGTTTTTAAGTTTGTCATATTCTCATAGTCTGTTTTGGGGCAAAAAATGTCCACCCAACAGAATGCCTTTATCGTATTTGTTGTCATTCATATAGAAATATTGGAATATTAAAGTGAAATTATGACAAGACCCCCCCCTTTTTTTGGGGGGGGGGGGGGAAGATGTCGATCCAACAGAATACAATTATTATAATTTGAGATCATCCATTAATATTTATCGAATGACGTCATGATAAATTGAAACAGATTGTTATTCTATAAGCTTCCTTTTTACTATTCTCGTAGTCTGTTTGGGGGGACAAAAATGTCCACCAAACAGAATGCTGTTGGCATATTTTGATATCATTCTTTGAATGAAATCGTAGTTTTATAGTATTGTAATGGTTGGTCGGATTATTATAAATATGTTCACAAACGCATAAGCAGGATTTGAATATAGACAATGGAAAAGGGTTTTTTTTGTAAAAAAAAGAAAATTGGTTCGCTCCCTTCTCCAGATGTGTATTTGGGGACAAGCAATGCTAACCCAAAAGATTGTCTGTTTGAATGAGGTTAAATACCGATTTTAACAATCTTTCAATGGGATCCCGGCTGTAGCACGTAATAATATATTTTCGGTATTTCTCGCACAGTACTACCATTACATCATTTCATAGGGTTTTCCGGTCGTCGGGTATTAAAAAACAACTTTTCTTTAATGCTTATCAGTGGTCTATCGAGAAATAACGGTAGATTATCACTTGATAATCTCACCGCAAAAGCAGTGAAATTATCAAAAACTTATACCCTGCTTTGGTGCATTTCATCCTATCTGACGTCGTCTATGCGGGGCGAAATAAGTGACGTCACAAGGAACGTTGCATAGCAACTACGCGCAAAATGACGCGCTTTACGAAAGTTTGTCCTAGAAATGTCACATTTTGTCTCATTTTTGCATTAAAGAAATAGAGGATAATCGTTTGTTTTTCGTGTAAGATCGATTTATATTTCATTTCGTGAACAACAAAAGCTATATTTTCACTCGTGGCTCTGCCACTCGTAAAAATATCGCTTTTGTTGTTCACTCAATGAAATATAAATCGATCTTACACTGAAACAAACGATTATCCTCTATATCATTCTTAAATAATAATCCAATGTTTTAGTGCATTAAAGATTAGGCCATAACCCATGAAGTTAGATAAGTCCAGTATAAAGCCCAATATGTTTTCAGTTAAAAAAAGACCCTCGTTTTTCATATTCCTGTTGACGGTACGGTTACGCTAGCCTGTCAATCCTTTGGACTTCAGTCCGATCTCTGGCTCGACAAACCTTCATCCGATTTAACCAAAGTTATAGTGGTACGCTTTGTTTTCTACCACAATTCGGCGAATGATGTTTCGCCAAAGTTTGGTTGGACAGCTGGTGGCTAGGGTGCAATGTGGCGGTTGTACTGTTGTGAGAAACGAGAAACCATGTATAGGTGCAGAATCAGTAGTCATATTGCGGGGGCTGAAGCACTAAACCATAAATTCAAAGTATTTATCTTACATGTACTCACGCGACATGGATTCCGAGGATCCTACGTATTATCATCCTCTCATTATTGGGAAAGGATCGAATCCTGGATAATATGAGAGTCCGACTCGCTACCAACTGCGCTACGACGGCGGCTTTTATACCAAGAAATCTGAGCAAATACCACATGTCGCATGCATACGAGGTTGCATTCAACGTGGTCAAGTTTAACCTACGTGAGCATTGACATTTCGTCCTTTGTCAAAAAATTCTTCGTGGTCGTTCTAGTCTCAAGGGGTCACAATTTCGGTTCAATCTTCATGACTTTTACAGCCGTTCAGTCATTAGGATACACTTCTTGTTGAAAATAAGAATGCTCATTTTGAAACGTGGTCTTTGTAAACTACTCAATTAAAACTCAGATGGTATCAATTTTGGTCCTAGGACCATATGTACCAATCTCGTTAAAAGATCTCTACGTAACGACTACGCTACCGCTTCGTCACAGGCAGGGGCGTAGCGATAGGCAATATGGCGGATCTGATTTTAATGAGATTGCATTTGGCTGTGGGTGCTTGATGATGATGGTGCTCTTTTCTTACCTAGATGTACATGCAAACTTAAGTTCTCTCATTAAGATTTACAAAAATATAATGAAAATATGACCGCAGGAAAAGTTTTTTTTAAATTAACAACTTCATCTGTCATATTCATGTGGTCTGATTTTTAGAACAAAAATGTGCGCAAAACAGAATGCAGTTAATATTGGTTATCGCCAATCTTTAGTTGTAATAGAATGATGTTAAACATCAAGAAAGATCAGTCATATATAATTGAAATATTATTTTAAATGTTAAAAACTCATTTTGTTATTTCCCCGGAATCTGTTTTCTGGGCCCAAAATTGATCATCCTTCAGAATGCGCAAGTCATATTTTATCATCATTCTTTTAATCATAGTGCATGTCTAAGAACTGTATTGGTTAGATCAATATTATTAAAGTCCAGTCAAATGTTAATAAAGCATGTCTTAAGTAAACATTGTGTTCGTTTCTTTCCATCGTCTGTTTTGACAAATCTCGAATGTTTAAGCACAATAAAAGTTAGACCATATTCCTCGAAGTAAGATAATTCAAATACATAGTTTTTAGTTAAAAAAATTCGTTTGTTTCTTTCCTGTAGACAGCCTGGTTAATTCTGTCATAGATGCGTTTGTCCGTCAATCCTTTAGACGTAGTTTGGCCACCTCCTTCACTCCGTGACCAATTAAGTTATCACGAAACGTATCATTTGCTCCCACAATTGGGCGAACAAGATTTGTCGCATAGCGGACCAAAAAAGTGTAAATGGTTTTCGTACAAAGTTCAATCTTGACCTCCGACGGCGGCACTCGTTCTTTCCGACTATTTGTCTCTCACCAATTGGTTGATAATCGTAGACCTACGTAAAATTGCAGCTGGAGGCTAGGAAAGGATGTGGTGGTTGTACTGGTGAGTGAAATGCCAGGAAACCATTGTTAGGTGCTCCAGCCGCCGCGATAAAACTGAAATAATGTTGAAAGCGGCGTTAAACTCCATTCAATCAATCAATCAATCTTGACCTTGAGCTTTGTGATCCCAAAACACCTCGCGAACCTCCTTCGGCCATGGAAATCAATCGTATGAAGTTGCGTGATTCTAGATCACTTCGTTCTTGAGTTAGATTCCGGAAACTAAAAAGGTCTATGGACGGATGGACAGACAGGCGGGGTCAAACCAATACGCCCCCTCTACTTCGTAGGTGGTGGTTAAATGATGGTTCGCGCTAATGTATGGGCAGCTTATGGGCTCGGATGAATCGTTGTGGTTGTACTGGTGTGAAAAACGACACAAGTCCATGGATAGGAGAACGATCTTTCAGTCATATTTCGGAGGATGGACCACCTTATCTCTCATTAATCTATCAATTACTACCACAAAATCATTTCTTAGCATATTTCGTATATTTAACATGTCCTCTCACGGATAGAAAATAAGTCGAAAAAGGGCGTTTGGAGATCACACCTTAGACCGTACGATATCAAGTCCTTTGCGCTACCAGCAGCGCTATGACGGCGACCACAAGAAATCAGAGTCAATGTGACATTTAGAGTGCTCACAATTTTTTTTTTTAGCTCGCATGAACACAGCGTGCCCAGGGTCAGCCTTATTATGTATAGTCCACCAATATTTACAAGGGACAAATAATTAGTTTAAGTCGGCGATTCCCGTTCATTGGGCAGTTTTGAAAAACATTCAGAAGTAGGGTCATTTCATATGCAGGGTAATGTTTGATGGACTATACATTGTCTGTTGTCAAAAATTTCTTCTCCTTATTTAGACACACAACTTATTGAAAAAAGGAATGATCCATCTCTATGAATTTGCATCCAATTTCCATAAAACTTAGCCGGCACGTTTCTTGCTACTTGAGACGGGTGTTATTGAAGAGGGAACGCTCAATTACAACACGGATCTTAATTGCAATTGCTTTAAATTGTAAAAAGTTGCATTGGAAAATGTGCTTCATAAAAATTTCTCATGATGAGCACTGGGTACTCAAAATTTATGTTGAAATCTAGCTATTTATGCTGCAAAATATTTTTATAATTACATTTGACCTTGAAGCTACTATAACAAGATTTGTACACGGAAAATATAAGCAAGTTTAAAGATTTTTGGTTTAAGTTGTTGTTTAAAGTTTTTTCTAAGTCCATAAAAAGTCAAGGTTAAAATGTCAAGGCACTTGGTTTCTGGTGAAAGCCTATCACCTAGGGAATGTGTATATGAAATAACGGTGTCCCTAGGTAAAACATTAATAAATATAAGCAAGGTTAAAGTTTTTTGGTTAAATATTTGATTAAAGTTTTTGGAAGTCATAAAAAGTCAAGGTCAAAATGTCAAGCAACTCGGTCTCTGGTGAATGCTTATCACATGGTGAGTATGTATATGAATACATGATGTCCCTGGGATATAATCAAAGTTAAAGTTTTGTGGTAAAAGTTTTTGGTTTAAGTTTATTTTAAAGAGTCAAGGTCAATGTCTCAAGGTCATTTTGACATGGGCCCTTGTTTCAAATGAAAGCCTATAGCATAATGAGTGTTTCGTAAAATACATTGCCTCAAGGATTAATATTGATAGAATAAACAAGAGGACCATCATGGTCCTAGATCGCTGACATGAGTCTTTTTGACCCCTGCGACATCGCATAAAAAAAAAGGCAGATGTCAACAAGGAAATAATTTCTACATAAGATCAATACCATGGAATGTAACAGAGGAGAGCAAGGTTATGCCTTTTTGCTTTTTGATTCTATGTGAAAAAGGGATGCACCCCCATGAAGCCAAAATGTGACCCCAGGGTCTTGATATGAACAAACTTGGTAGAGGTCCACTAGATGATAATACATACTAACTATGAAAGCGGTCTGCCTTATGGTTTCAGACATTTCTGAAGATTATCCTATTTTCACCCATTGTGCTCAGAATAGCTGAAAGGGATGTGCCCGGGTGGAGCCCAAATATGATCCAAGGGTCTTATTATGAACAAACATAGTAGAGGTCCAGTAGATACATATCAAATATGAAAGCTGTCTGCCTTCTGGTTTCAGAGAAGAAGATTTGTAAAGATTTTCGCTCTTTGATTCTGTGTAAAAAAGGTTGCAAAGAAGATTTTCCTATTTTCATTGTTTTTGTTAAGGGTAAAGGAAAAGTTAAGGGTGGATTTCATTTATTGGAACAACTTTTGTAAAGCTTGACCCAAGGAACATCCCTGCCAAGTTTCATCAAGATTGGCCCACCAGTTCAGGAAGAGGAGATGTTTAAAGAAATTGCGAATGACGCACATCTGACACTGGACATTGTACGATCATAATAGCTCACCTTCAGCACTTCGAACTCAGGTGAGCTAAAAACTTTAACCAAATGCGGACACCTAAACTGACATCCAAGGGTATACCAATAGCTCTTCCGAGACTTTTGTCCAGGGCGAGCTTTAAAGGATTTAAAATAGAAAAACCACTAATGAAACCACCTATTGTAATTAAAATTATTTCAGAAAATTATGAAAATTTCTTGCAATTGTTCTATAAAATGTAGGTGCATAAAGTCAGTTGTAATTGAGCAGTGAAATACTCCTTTCTGTCAGCGCAAGATAAATATATCTTTCTTTGAGTGAACAACAAAAGCAACCAATTATTGTATTTCTTTAATTTTATTATTTAAGATTTTCTTAGAGTGCCTCATTTTGCACAAGATGAGGCTACATCATGTTGTCAAATGGTTAAAAGTCAAATACTTTAAAAATCCAGTTTCAATATACAAATTGCCACATGAGCTAAATTTGAATGTTGGACTCCAACCTTGACTTTAAGCTAACATATGGTAGATTCCTGTGTTGATATAAAACAACAATTCAGAGGTCAGGTAAATAATTATGTAATGAAACAAGAGGCCGAAGAGGGTCTATATAGCTCCACTGGCTTTAACATCTCTACATATGAAAAAGAGATATTCCAAAAAGAAATCAAACAAATAAAGGCACTTAAAATCTCTTGCATTTAAACTGAATTCAAACTTTTCTAAATTGATATTCTTTGCAAGCTATCAGGGGTGAATTTTTATATGAATGTACAAACTGTTATATAAAATAACATGGAATAAGATTATTCTATATTACTCAATTAACTATCAATTTTGGTCTCTCTTTGTTGAAAGATGTTAATAGAAATGTAAGAGAAGTAATCAAGTAAAACATCTCATTATTCTTTTAAATGTATCCATTTAGATTTTCCTTCACATGTAAAGTTTCACCCCAAATTGAAACATATGCCCATCTCTTGCATTTACTTGCTTAAAAATAAATATAGGAATAATTTCAATAAAAAGCTCACATTGATTGAAAACAACATTTAGAAGTTTCTTTTCTTTCTTTGAACTATTATATAATGATATACTCCACCAAAATACACTATAACATCAGTGGTTACACACACACCCTTTACCCACCAAATTACACACCACAATATGTTTCTGAGATTAATAATCTAAATGATATTCATATAACTAAATTTCTAGGACATGCAAGATTTCAAGGTGAAAATTGGAGAAGATTTTCATGATTTAAATGGAAAATTCCACTTCTCCCACATCTTTACTTATGATCAATCAAAATTTCTTTGCATTAAAAATCACCAAAGGAACAATTGTATTCATCAAAATTTGCCCATTTACTTGGGAGAAGATTTTGGATTAAACATAAGCCCCATCCTGCCAGAAACATAATTGGGGGCTAATAAAAATTTCTTGAATAACTTAAGTAGAGGGTTACAGAAGGAACCTTCCTGTAAAGTTTCAGTGAAATTGGCCCAATGGTTAGGGAGGAGATGATTTTCACATTGAAAATAGAATTTGCAATGTCTAATAATTAATTAGTTGCCAATTACATTTTTTGACCAACTTCAGTAAAGGGTTGCCCATGGAACATTCATGTCAAGTTTCATTGAAATTTGCCTATTGGTTTGGGAGAAGATTTTATAAAGATTTTTAAGTGAAAATAAGCCCAAACCTGCCATGCTTATATATGGGGGTCATTCCAAATTGCTTGATTTATTTAAGTAAGAATCATTTCCAAGTTTCATTGAAATTGACCCTATGGTTTAAGCACCAACACAAGGACACACACCCAACAGACACAATGTCATGACAATAGCTCAATGGCTTTCAGCCAGTGGAGCTAAAATTAGGAAATAGAATAGTGTTTTTGTGCAGTTAACATCTAAAGCTTGTAGCTTTTTATGTCAAGATTTCTCAGATATCTGTTAGGATCAATTAGATCTGTAGACAGACTGACATGGTGAAACAAGCAGTTGCCTGCATTGCATTGGTAGGGGTGTGATAATCTCTGTCTGATGAGGTGTTTTCAAACAATTCAGATTTCTCACATATAACAGACTTATCAATGTAAACAAGAGGACCATGATGGTCCTATATCGCTCACCTGAGTATGTGAGTTCAAAAATAATTTTAAGTGTTTTTTTTTTCATATTTCTCTATGACTTATAGTCAATACAGGACCATACATCAGAGAGCTATATCTTCCAATATAAGAATGAAAGGTACTGTGAATTTTTTTTTCAAGATCAATGTAAAACAATAACTTTTGAAAATTATATGTCTATTGATTTAGAACCTCTATCCTAAAAGTTGCCCTACAGTATAGAGCAGATTTTTGATTTTAGGTTAACAATTTCAAACATTTTGGCAGATAAATTGAATCAATGCTGAAGCAAAAATGAAAATTATCAAGCCTTAAAGTAATAGAGATTTTTTTTTTAAGAATTTCTTTCGATACCTGTCTATAGAAACAAGTGCATGTCGTATTGTGATGCATTACAGGAGTCCCCTACCGGATAACAAAAAATCCTTTCTTATAATATATCTCCTACTTACTAGATCTATAACTGTATACAAAATTTGAAGTTGCTAGCACATTAGGTTTTGAACAAAATGTCCCAAACAAAAATATAAGAGTAAAAACAACCAATGGCAAAAACTCCAAAAGTGGGCAGAGAAGAATGATTCTTGTACATGCCATTGAAAATGCTAGCACTGATGGCTCAGGAGATATGGTCCGAACAAAAATGTCAGGATAAAAAAACAAAAACGGACAATAACTAAAAACGTGGATTTGGCAGAGTAACAGTTCTTGTGCATTACACTTCTTCTCAATGAGATCTACCAGTGTACAAAGTTTGAAGTTGCTAGGGCTTATGGTTTAGGAGGTAAGTACGGACAAAAATGTAAGGATAGAAACAACAAAGGGCAATAACTCAAAAAGTGGACATGGCAGAGTGAGAGTTCTTGTACATGACATTTGTCCTCAATGAGATCTATACGTGTACAAAGTTTAAAGTTGCTAGCACTTATAGTTTAGGAGACATGATCTGGACAGGAATGTAAGACTAAAAACAACAAAGGGCAATAACTCAAAAAGTGGACATGGCAGAGTTACAATTCTTGTACATGACACTTGTCCTCGATAAGATCTATCAGTGTACAAAGTTTGAAGTAGCTAGCACTTATGATTTAGGAGATATGATCCGGACAAAAGTGTGATGGACAGACGGAAGGACAGACGGAATGGAGCAAACCTATAGTCCACCAACTGGTAACCGGTGGGGGACTAATAATCCAAATAACAAAGGCTTGCTTTCAATCTGAAAGCAAATTAAATCAGGGATTCCAAAACATATGGCTAATAATAAAGTCAGCCCAATTATTTGTATTTTTTGTTAGAGGGCCTTAGGCAAATGTGTCATGCCAAAAAAATCAGTTTTTACCATTCTGGTTTGGAAGTAGAAGATTTTTAAAGATTTTTGTGCTTTATTTCTATGAAAAACAGGGATCATACAACAAAGGGTAAGTTTTTCAGGTAGAGTACTTATTTGAAGTATTTTGGTTGACAAGCATTGGGCAATGCTCCATACCAAATATGAAAGTTCTTGGGAGAAGATTTTTCATGTTTTATTTACCCTGTTGCTATGACAGAGTTCTTCATGGATTCAAATTCTGTGAAACAGTTTAAAAATCCTTGTTCTAAAGATCACTTCTGAGAAGTTTGGCTGAAATCTAATGGAAAGATTGGTAGGAGATTTTTTAAAATTGTGGATGGATGGACAGAGTGATGGTTGGATGCAGGACATTGATTGATCACAATAGCTCACCTTGAGCACTTTGCGCCAAGGTGAGCTAAAAACAAGTAGACCCTGATGGTCCTATAAAGCTCACCTATGTCTCCTTAACTACTTCCTAATCTAATTGAAATGACTTGAAAGATATTGTTACCTAATACATAATAAAATAATTTAATATCAATTTCAAGAATTTTGGAAAGTGCCTTTATCGAGAAAAAATACACAGAATTATTCTTCTTACAAAGAGGCCTTTCTTTTTACCAAATTTATCTGTAAGATTTATTGTCATGATAAAGTCGTACACAAAATTCATATCAGGTTATTTGGGGTAAAAGAGCTAGGTTGCAAGATCAATATAAAGGGAAAAATAAGTTGAAAGACCTTGGTATTAAGGATATGCCATTGAGACTCCTTTTCTATTTTCCATAAATGGGAATGCAGCTAAAATCAGTGTCAATTCTAGGATGGGGGGTTGTGCACTTGGCACAAACTTTGTAAAAAAACCCTGTTTTTGAAGGTGATGGGGGATTTTTTTTACATAGAGAAAGAGTTAAAGTTTACAACTTTTTTGAGATGTTAATGATTTTTAACAGAATTCTCCCCTACTTTTCAATCCTAAAATTGACACTGTAAAATCAATAGGGTCCTTCCATATGACCAGCCAAACAATTTTAGCAAGTTTGGGAAAGGTTATGCTAAAGTTCTGACTTTAAGAATGGTTTGAAAGAAATAGTCTATAAGGTTCCTTTTGCCCAGACAAACGTCTTGAGCAAGTTTGAGCGATTGAGCCAAAGTTTTGACATCTAGAATGGTTATACGGACATTGTCTATAAGGCTCCCTTTCCTTTGACATACCCAAAATGGTCTTTAAGGCTCCTTTTCCTTTGACATACCCCAAAATGCAATCACAATCAATAGGGCTCTCCCTTATGACCCTACAAACATCCTGAGCACATTTGAGAAAAATTAAGCCAAAATTGTGACCCCTAGAGCGGTAACAAGATGTGCCACCAAAAGCAAAAGGATCCTTCCTTATAAGATATCTGAGCATGTTTGAGAAAGAATGAGCTAAATTATGACCTCTTGAGCAAAGGTTAAATTTGACCTTTTGACCCCTTTTAATCCCATTTTGACAATTTCTTGACCTATGGTCAAACTCTTTCAAGTATTTTGAAAAAGCATGACCCAAAGATCAGATCTGTCAAGTTAGGTTAAATTCCGACTCATAGTTTCATTTGAAAACATTATCTAACAATTTGACTTTTTGACCCTTTTTTTGCCTCTATTTTGACCCTGATTCAATTTTTTTCTTGAGTATTTTGATTTATACACAACCTAAGGATCATAACTGTAAAGTTTGGTTGTATTCTGCCTAGTATGAATAGCTTGGGATGAGCTTATTTTTTATAACATTGTGGACTGATGGATGGACAGACAGATGGATCGGGAAATTGATGGATCACAATAGCTAACCTTGAGCACTTCGTGCTCAGGTGAGCTAATAAACAACATTGAGCCAATACAAAGAACAAAAAGAATTGGACAACCAGGAAATGCAGATTGATAATAACCCACAGAAATTAAAAGATAATACATATGTGCAATAGATAATTGCCACATGGAACAACTTAGATGTCAATGATTGAGCCAGGCAAGTTCTCTATACTGAAGTCATATGAAGAAGTTTACCACAACAATTTTTTTTTAAGATTTTATCAAATTTTTCACAAAATTTCACACCTGGTCATACCTTACACCCATTTAGATCAATCTATCCTAGATTTTTACACTGTACAAAGGTATCATCTTTAAGAATTCATCCTACTGTTTGTTATCTTGTAATGTGTATAGTGTTAAAAGGATTAACTAATTTCTGTGAACGTCTCCTGTTGAATCTTTTTCTCCATGACATCAGCATTCCTTTTACACAGTCCATGGTTTGAAAGAGTAAATATATCCTCAGTGTTGTTTCAATTCTCTGTAAATATAAGGTTGACAATGCATGTATATTTTTTTTATCCATTTTCAAGTACAGGTTCTCTTTATGATTTCAATTTGATCGAATTGTATTTTGTTGTATTCAATATTGATTAAGGTGAGTGACCAAAATTTTTGGCTAGTGCAACTTGTCAGATATCCAATTGAAATACAAATGATGCTAATGATGAGTATTCATACCTGATTAGTGGTGTACTTTTCCTGTAATAGACAGGAGATGCGTAATTTTTCAAAAGCAAAGCATAAAGTTGCCGGTCCCAAGAATGGGTTCAAATTAGTAATTTGTTTGCCATGTGTTCTGAAATGACTCTTCTGAAATTGGAATAGTGAGGTGTTTTCATTGGATGGGTTTGCAACCATTGAGACAAAAAAATCTGTTCTATCAAAAATTGGTTGTTATAGCAGGGGATTCACATATCCAACTTGGTCAAAAGGAGGGGTTATTTGGGGATCAAGTTATTTTGCAATCCCCTTATAAATGTAGGAGGTATGCTCTACACAAGACCAATTTTATCTATGACCTTTAGCTGTTAACTTGACCTTTGGCATATCATAACAAAATCCATCCATGACATAAGTACTCATCAACCCAGGTTGGAGACTAACTTCCTTTTAACATCAGTCTGAAGGATTTATAAGCCCTAAATCTTACAGGTCCTTCCTGGTAACAACAGATTCTCCATGAAAAATATGTTTATTTCTTAGCAATTTAAAGATTGATTTTTAAGAAAAACAGTGTAGGAAAAAAGAAATTGCTCGAGACAATCAATTCATTCTTTTTCCATAGTTATAACCATAGAGTAATGGAAAAAATTATATTGGGCTAAAGGACTGGTGTTAGTGTTCATCCCTGTCAACAACTATGTCAATTGATTTGAAATCCATTCATAAATATTGGAGATATGTGCTCCTGATAAAACTAATTTCATGATTTGACCTTGGGCTGTAACCTTGATCTTAGGCTTAACCGACCAAACTCTATGCATGACAGAAAAATTCATCAAGTGGAACAATAGTGCCAATTTATTTTGAAAACCATCATTTAATGAAGAAGTTTATACTCCAGACATGACTTATTTAATCATTTGACCTGGAGCTGTGACCTTGACCTTAGGCGTATCCAAACAAACACATTGCATGACGTCAGAACTCATTTAAGGGTAACTGGCTCTTTGCAGTGCACTTGTACCAAAGACAAATTACTAAGTTATTTCTAAATTAATTGATAAATGTAACCATCCTCCATTCAAGAATGTTCACTTGTCCCTGAGCAGTGACATTGACTTTGTGTGAATCTGAAAAAACTCTTTGCATGATAATAGTAATCACCCAGGGGGACAACTGTGCTCAGCTATTTTGGAATTCACCATAAATATAGAAGTTATGCTCTGGACAAGAAATGGACACACACACTAACAAACACACACACACAAACACTCAAACCATAAAACAAGCACACTCTCACAGCTGTTATTCTATATACCTGTTGCCATTTTATGGTGGTGGCATAAAGAGTTTTTAAGCCACAATCAGAACAAGGCTGACACCAATACCTCGGAGTTTCTCCAAAAACAGCCCCTTTAGAAAATACTCTTTTTTTTTCAAATACAAAGAATTTCACACACATAAGATGTTCTTACCAAATAAAAGTAGAATTTGATGAAAGATTCAACATCACTTGTGCTACTCTAGCCATGGATAAATCATCAATTCTGCTGATAGTTGCTGCAACGATAATGAATAATATGTCATGAGCTCAAATTGTTGTCACAATTAAATTTGCTGGCACAGGAAGATTGGTTGAAATCTGCCCATTGGTTACTGAGAACATGTTTAAAGATTAAGGGGACATGATAAACCTTCAACGCCCATATTTGTGGGTCAATCAAAATTACTCGATCAATTTTTTTTCAAAGGATTACCTAAGGAACATTTCTGCCAAGTGTGGTTGAAATCCTTCCATTTGTTACAGAAGAGAAGATGTTTACAGATTTCAGGGTCAAAATAAGCCCCGCCCTGCCATGCAAATATTTGAGGGTCAATTGAAATTTCATGAAAAATTTTAAACAGGTCATTCAAGGAACATTTCTACCATGTTTGGATGAATTCTGCCCATTGGTTAATGCGGAGATGTTTAAAGATCTAAGGGTCAAAATAAGCCCCAACCTACAACCCCTAGATTTTTGGGCCAACCAAAGGTGTTCACAAACATTTTTTGTGAGGGTCACCCAAGGAATATTTCTGCCAAGTTTTGTTGAAATCCACCAATTAGTTTCTGAGGAGATGTCAAAAGATTTAAGGATAAAAAAACTGCTCTCTGCTATGCCAATATTTTAGGGTCAATTGAAATTTCATGGCAATTTTTAAGAAGGGTCAGTCAAGGAATATTTGGACCAAGTCTGGATGAAATCTGCCCATTGGTTAATGCGGAGATGTTTAAAGGTTTAAGGGTCAAAATAAGCCCCAACCTGCCACCCCTATATTTGGGGGACAATCAAAGGTTCACAAACAGATTTTGAAAGGGTCACACAAAAAACACTTCTGCCAAGTTTGTTTGAAATCTGCAAATTTGGTAACGGAGGAGGAGATGTTTAAAGAATCCAGTGTCAGTATTAGCCCAACCCTGCTACAACCAGAACATTCTGGCTAATTTTCATTGAATTTGGCCTTTGAGTTCAGAAGGAGAAATAGTTGACAAAACACAATGTACAACACACAACAGATTCACAGTGATCCTAAAATTCCCCTTGAGCATTTTGTGCTCATGTGAATTAAAAAGGAAAAGAACAAGAGCAACGCTGGGCGTGGCATTATACGCCCGAAGCTCAGAAATAAATGGGTGATGTTTTGAACTTTTTATTGATCCTTAGAAAGTATTTTCTAGCAAACACTATAGTATATTGTGTTTATACATACATGTGAAGTTTCAACATCATAGTCCTTGTATTTTGAAAGTTATGGACCGGACACAAATTTGCTAACTGAATCAAACAAAGGGCAATAACTCAAAAATTACAAATGGTAGAGTTGTGGTTCTTGCGCTGTGCACACCCTAGCTATTAGATCTATACACCTGTGAAGTTTCATGACCATAGGCATTATAGTTTCATAGTTATGGACTGGACACGAATTTGGTAACTGAATCAAACAAAGGGCATTAACTCAAAAATTACAAATGGTAGAGTTTTGGTTCTGGCGCTCTGCACACCCTAGCTATGAGATCTATACACCTGCGAAGTTTCAAGACTATAGGCCTTATAGTTTCAGAATAATGGACCGGACACAAATTTGCTAATTAAATCATACAAAGGGCAACTCAAGAATTATAAATGGTAGAGTGGGGGTTCTTGCACTCTGCCCACCCTAGCTATGAGATCTATACACCTGTGAAGTTTCATGACCATAGGCCTTATAGTTTCAAAGATATGGACCAGACACAAATTTGCTAACTGATTCAAACAAAGGGCAATAACTCAAAAATGACAAATGGTAGAGTTGTGGTTTTTGCGCTGTGCACACCCTAGCTATAAGATCTATACACCTGTGAAGTTTCAAGACCATAGGCCTTATAGTTTCATAGTTATGGACCGGACACAAATTTGCTAACTGAAATAAAGGGCAATAACTCAAAAATGACAAATGGTAGAGTTGCGGTTCTTGTGCTCTGCACACCCTAGCTATGAGATCTATACACCTGTGAAATTTCAAGACCATAGGCATTATAGTTTGAAAGTTATGGACCGGACAGGAATTTGCTAACGGACAGACAGACGGACAGACAGATGATGGAGACGATTACATAATACGACCCTTTGGGGGTATAAAAACCTAAATGTGCAAGACAACAGCAAATTTTTCAAACTTTGGGCCTTATCAGGTGATCTTGACCACGTCACAGCACCTTGCCCTTGGTATCTGCAGATGCAAATCAGATGCATACAAGGTTTTTGTAAGATTTGACCCCATGACCCGGTTTTTGACCCTTATTGACCGAATGTCAAACTTGCCTGAGATTGCATCAATGTAATCATTCTGACCAAATTTCATGCTGATTCTGCAAAAAATGTGGCCTCCAGAGTGCATACAAGGTTTTTCTAAGATTTGACCCAATGACCCAATTTCATACATGTCAGGCATTTTATCAAGTCAATCTTTCTGATCAAATTTCTGGTTTATCAGGCGAAATTTGGCCACTAGAGTGCATACAAGGTTCTTCTAAGACTTGACCCCATGACCTAGTTTTACACTCCTGTTGACCCAATTTCAAGTTTGTCTGAGAATTTGTTAAGACAATCATTCTGACCAATTTTCAGGTTGATTGGGAAAAAATGTGGCCTGCAGAGCATATACAAGGTTTTTGTAAGATTTGACCCTGTGACCTAGTTTTTTGACCCAAGTTGACCCTTTTCAAAATAGTTGGAGATCACATCAAGACAATCAGTCTGGCGAAATTTCAGATTGACTTTGCAAAAAATATGTATATCCATATATCTAGGATGCATACAAGCTTTTTCTAAGATTAGACCCCTGTAAACAAGGTCTTGATCCCAGGTGACCCAATTTTGAACTCGCCCAATCTTGCATCAAGACCAAATTTCAGGTTGATTGGGCAAAATATGGCCTATAGAGTGCATAAACTTTTTTCTTAGATTTGACCACATGACTTTTTGATCCCAGTTGACCAAATTTCAAAGTTACCCAGATTTCATCAAGACAATTATTCTGACAAAATTTCAGGTTAATTGGACAAAAAATGTGGCCTCTAGAGTGCATAAAAGGTTTTCCCTAAGAAATTACCCTGTGACCTAGTTTTTGACCCCAGTTGACCCAATTTTAAACTTGTCTGAAATTTATCAAGACATCAATTCTGACCAATCTTTGGAGTGATCAGACAAAAATTGTGGTCTGTAGAGTGCAAACAAGGTAATGGTTGATGACAGAGGACAGACATCCGACTAACCACAAAAGCTGACCTTGAGCACTTTGTGCTCAGGTAAGCTTAATATAAGCCAAGTAGAGTTATGTGTTTTTTGTGGAACTGCACTTTCCCTTGTTGAGATCTGTCTACCTATGAAGTTTCATGATCATACCTCTTGTACCTTAAGAGATATGCTCAAGGAAAGATCCAAGTATGAAAAAAACAAAGGGCAATGACTCAAAAGATCAGGAGTTTCATGATTCTATGTCATTTGGTTCTCCATTTAGAGTCTTAACCCTTTGCTGTTTAATCCCTGATTTTTACGTGCCTGTGATTTTATGATTGAGAAAACATAGTGAAAAAAGAAGAAATTGCTTCTGACAAGCAATTTCTTCTTTTTCCACACTATTTTCTACCCTACAGAATGGTTCTTTTTCAATTTGAATGCAGTTTAAATTTTCATCTACAAAACCTTTGAATTTGGACAGGTCAAAATTTTTGTAAAACAGGAAAGGGTTAACATGGTTTTGGATAAAGTTCAAATGCGACATTGACTTTTCTGACACGAAAACAATAGGGCACTTCCTTTGGCCTAGGGCAACAATTGTGTGGTGTCCATGGTCTCGGGGTAGAGCGTCGGCCTCTTGACCCAAAGGTCCTGAGTTCGATTCCCGGGAGCGGTTCTTTCATTGGCCTACACATTCGGCGCGAGTACTGGTGAATTTTCCAGGAAGCAGAATCGAGAGGGATTAATCTAAGTTGTAAGAACTTGTTTCCCAATCGATGTTAAATAAATAGGTTTAAACCAACAATTGTACAAAGTTCCATGATTCTAGGGCATTTTGTTCTTGAGTTAGAGTAAGAAAACAATTTTTGGACAAAGTACAAATGTGACCTTTACATTTGACCTTTGGTACGCCAAAACAATAGGGCACTTGCTAGGGTCATGGGTGATAACTTTATAAAGTTTCATGATTCTAGGTAATTTTGTACTTGATTTAGACCCAGAAATGTTTTTGCAATAAAGTTCAGATCTGACCTTAACCTTTATGACCCCAAAACAATAGCACACTTTCTTAGGTCAAGGACAACAATTTTATAAAAAATCATGCTTCTAGATCATTTGATTGGAGTAAGAATCCATAAAAGAAAAACACAGATGCCCCCTAACAGCATTTTAAGTATGTTGACCATGACAGATGACCTTGACCTTGTAACATGATACCAAAAGATGTACATGATTGAGATCTTTAATCATGTCAATTATGATTACGGTATCTAATATGCTTGAATAAACTGAACATGTTAAGATTTTGGATATCCTTTTAAGAAGTTTAACCTTAATGGATAACTTTGACCTAATCATATGACCTTGACTTGGTATCTACAGATGCACATTTTTGAAACCTATTATCATGCAAAATATAAGGCTTGAACTTATTAGATATATAGGTTTGAAGATATTGGCATTGTTAAGTTTTGCTTAGGTCTTTGAGAAGTTTGACCATGACAGATGACCTAGTCACATGACCTTGACTTAAGTATCAGCAGATGTGTATTATTGACAAATATGTCCACGTCAAATATGAGGCTTGTATCTTGAATGGAATAGAAAATATTGGCAATGTCAAGTTTTTTGGTCTAGTTTTTAAGCTATTTGACCTTGACAGTGACAGATAACCTTGACCTTGTCATATCACTTTGACATCAGCAGATGAATGTCATTGAGATATATCACCATGCCAAATAAGAGGCTGGTTTCTTGAATAGGGCCTTGAAAATATTTAAAATATTAAGTTTTTGAGCTTTTTGACCTTGACCTAGTCACATGACCTCGACTTTGCTATTGGCAGATGCCTTTTATAGAGATCTATCTCCATGCCAATTTGAGGCTTGTATCTTGAATAGGCTTGAAAATATTTGCAATAATAAGTTTTTTGGTTAAGTTTGGTTGCAGACAGACAAACGGGTGAAGGGATGGACAGAAAGACAGACAGACAAGGGTAAAACAATATGCCCCTGATCTTTTGATGTGGCTGCATTAAAAGTGTATGGACGAAGAAGGAACTGACAAATGGAAAGACATGGTGAAACCAATATACTTCTCTCCACTTTGTAGCTTGGGGGTAAAATTTTATGGGATTGTTTAATTCTGTTTCATTTGATCTTTACAGGTGACTTTGAAACTGAGGCTATCCAAATTCTTATGTTCCCACCATAGGGTATAATTATGCAAAGATACAGAAGTTATCTGTATCATTTAATCTTCACAGTCATGTGACATTGAAACTGATGCTATCCAAATTCTTATGCCTCCACCATTTTATGATGGAAAGCATGAAACTAACCTCTCTCCCCCTGTGTGTATAGATGTGTTGATTTGTATAATAGGGACTTTCACCAAGGTAGTAAGAGCAGCAGCTAATTCAAAATCTGTTTCACACAGGATGGCTAGGAGCTAGAGAAAAAGAGTACTCAATTTGGTATCACAATTTACACCCTGAAATATAACAAATGGAATAATTGGCACTAATACCAAAGAAAGCTATTGTCAATTATAACAAGAGCACCACCTATGATTGCAATGCTCAGCTGCAGGTGCTGGATAATGCAAAATATCTAAGTCAAAAATGGGCATAACTCTTACAAGAACACTTCCATAGTTATCCCCCTTGCAAGCCTGGATAGTTCTTGTGATGGTAAACTCAAATTATGTGACATACCAAGTTTCATGAGGACAATGTCTATGCATATACTAGGGGGGAATTTCCTTGAAAATTGTAAATGTTCCTAAATAGATGTCAACTTTTACTCTTTCTCTATGTAAAAAAATGCCCAATCAACTTCAAAAACAGGGGGGATTTTTCAAAGTATGCGCTAAAATGCACAATCCCCCCTCCTAGTATAGACACTGATGAAGATCCTCAATAACAACATTGAACAGAGATATAACCAAGTTTATTGTTAGTCATACCAATGCCTACCCCAACATGAACATTGCCAAGGTGACCGTAATACCTCAGGTTTTCTCCAAAAAAGGCCGAGCTAAAAATGGTCACAGCTGCTTAATCTTCAGTGTGAAAATTGCATGAAAGGATAATTGTGTCAATTACTGATAGATTATCTTTCTTTCTGCCAATAGCAGCATTTAGATGAGATCATGACATTTCTGGTATTCTGTTACACAAAAATCATGTGTATGTTTTTATGAAAAGGATAAAAATGAAATAATAATAACTTGAGGTAACCTACCAATTTTAGGAATTATGTGTGTCATACCAAAAACATCTTATCATAAATTCTCTTCACACCCCAAGATTTTCAGTACTGAAATAATAAAGAGTAATTAAGCAAGATTAAACTGACAAAAATTCCAAAGATAAAGGGTCCATCTGTAAGTCCGTAACTGAATAACCCTTTTCATGGAGAATGAATTGTAAGTCTTCTGGCTTTAATAAGAAAATTAGGTATATAGACTAAGATCATAATTCACATATGTGTGCACTGTTCTTAGTCTATACCTCAGGCCAAAGCAGGAATATTCTGAATTAAGCATAATAAGGGCTAATTGGCTTCCATTAAATCAATTATCTTATCTTTCTTTGAATATATTTCCAGCCAACTTCAGATACTGAGAAAAAGACTAGCAGGGGCCCAGTCGCCCATTGGTACCTAGATTTAAGGCTGGGTCCCTAGATTTTTGGGGGAAATCCCTCTGCCTCTAATGTAAAATATTGAATTTTTGAAGCCTGGATCCCTAAGTTTAAATGGTTAGTCATTTTCCTTGACTTAGTTGTAATCCTTTCATGAAGCTAGTGTCTTTGATTGAATCCACGAAATGTATTCAGGGGAAAAGACTAGCAGGGCCCCAGTTGCCCATTGCCCCTTAAAATTGGAGAAAACGCCTTTTCCCCAAATGTTAAATACTGAATTTTGGCAGTCGGGCACTAGAGTTAAAATTGTCTGTCTTTTTCCTGGACATTTTCAAAATTCAAATTTTTGACCTCGAAATATTCTATTTAAAAAAGACATTTACTTTTCTGTTTAGAAGTTAATTTCATGATAAACGATTCTTAGGTGAAGCTGGCAATCAAGCGGTTGAAATTTAAATAGAGCAGAAAATGGGTGACTGGTCAACTCGGCCCATTGGTAACTCAGCCCCGATTTCATTTAATGCCAAATCCTTATTATTTTTTATTCTTTATTCTTCTTTTTTTTCATACAAAAGTATTTAATCTTTATTCAGTTTTTAGAAAATTTACGTATGCATCAGAAAATTTAAAAGTTAAATTGAAAATTTAGGATCGTTCTTAGAAATGGACATAATCGAACAATGATTCCATAAAAAATTATTAAAAAGACAAAAAATATATATAAAAAATGATTTAGATAAACCCAGTAGGGTATAATAGCATCATTTGTAGAAAACTTGTACATATTTTATGAAAAATAATGTTTGTTACTATAGACTATATATATGGGCCAAGTTGACCGGGCCGAGTTATTAAATGGGCCGAGTTGACTGGTAACCTGCCAGTAATACCCGAAAGGGGAGTTACGCAGTATATATAGATAGATTGGTAACCAAGGAAATGTAAGATGTGGCCTGAGTTACACATCAGACCAGAAAACTTTGATTGAGAAAGGGAAATTGCTGTTCATATTTGTGATAGAACCAATCATGAGGTTAAACCAATTCAGATTGTAAAATTTCTTGAGCCCCATTCCCTGGTGAGGGAACGGCTTGCTTATCCGGCTTCTGCTCCTTCCGATTACTATTTAAGTCGTAAGTTTGATTTGGTTCAAGCAGCAATCGATATCTCTTACAATTTAAAACATTAATTAAATAAAGGAGGCTATATTGCATTACTAGTACTGACTCGATGTAACATGAAGCCGTAATTATACGACTAGGCAAAGTTTTCTAAGCGGGGAAATTTGATTTAAAACCGCTTGTGGCTTAGTAGACGTAAGCCATATGAAATTACGACAAAAAGGATACATTTTCCAAAACATATATTAATTACCATTTTATCCGAACGATTGAAAGGTATGCAAGGTATCTAACGGTGCTCTTTTTTTTAAATGTTCATCTTAAACTTTTACGTATTTCATCTGGCAGTAATGGCGGCTGGAAAAAAATGATCGGCAGTTTCCGATATTTCCGAATTCATGCGCATGCGCACTTTTTTCTGTGCTGTGATTGGTTACGCCCAGATTTTCCCATTCCTCATGTGTATAGTTAACAAAACAAGCGAGATATTGTATGAATTAAACAAAATCGATTTTTCGGTAAATTCTAGGGATTTTTTACCTATTTTCGTGTTTTCATAGAAAACGTTAAGCAAGTACATATAGTCAACAATACCCCTTATCTATTTTTCAGAGAGGAAGCAATTAAATAGAATTCAATAAGTAAACACAAAAACAAAAACTAATTTACTTTGCTGAAACAAAATATAAACAAATTTTTAATTAACAATATTGAAAAATATTTGAAAAATTAAATAATATTTCATAAATTACATCCTTTCTTTTAAAAAAGATAAATTGTAAAAAATATCAGACTGTGGTCCGACCTTTTTTATATCAAAATACTTTCCATTTGTTACAAACTGTATTAATATAACAAGTTCAAAAGATTGATTAATTATTTGGGGGGGGGGGGTTAATGCTACTTTAAACATACTTACAGTTAAATTGCGGCGGCTTGTGCACCTACTCATTACGTTTTGTTGTTTCTCATACCAGTTCAAACACAATATTTAAACACTGCCACCAATTGCCAATCGATCTTAGGCGTACTATATAGAGGGTAATCGTTTGTTTCAGTGTAAGATCGATTTATATTTCATTGAGTGAACAACAAAAGCTATATTTTCACGAGTGGCAGAGCTCCAATATTTGAAATGCATTTGTAGAATTTTACAAAACAAATAATTTGGAACAAATATAAAAAATGTTACATAACAAAACAATATATATAGAAATTGATTTGAAACACACTTATGAATGATTTTGAATAATAAGTGAGTGAAAAAGAGATAGAGACTAAAGATAGCAGACGGATGAAGAGTCAGTCAGGTAAACAGACAGAGACCAATTAATGCGTGCCTGTGTGAGTGCGTACAAGTGAGCAATCTGATTGTAGCCTTGCAGGCAGGGATCTTTCGCTTAAGTGCACCAGCTTTATATGCCCAGAATCAAAGATATCGGCATTAAATAAAAAGCTATGATATGTATATTGAAAAATTTAACATCATATAGATTCAATTTGAGAAGTCAACCAACCATAACTACAGATTGATAAAGTGTGCTGACTTTAAACACAAATCGAGGAAAACATTTCACTGAATACCATACGATAAAAACACATGTTTTAATTTTGACAGTTAAACTCGGGCGTGAATGAGCAGTAATTCCGTAATTAACACGGTGACGAATAATTTCAACGAGATACACAGTTTAGAACAAAAGAGAAAAAAACGATATTTGAATTTGCACAGAAAAGTCTTAGCTCTATCTGAGAATATTACTTTCTGCTATATCTGAAATAACGTATACAATTTGACCGACTTACATCTATGAAATTACGACATGAAAAAACGTTTACTTAATACATAATCAGTCCGATTAGTTCAGTCGATAGAATACCTAACCTCAAAACAGTTGAAGTTCGATATTCCAAGAATGGCTTAATGCCGAACTAATTGTCTTTCGGGCGAGACGTTAAACCGATGACCGATTTGACGGTGCTTCACATCGAGCTCGTTAGAGAACCATGGTGGATATCAGCAGTTGTTGAATCACGAATCATTGCACTATCCTCGGTAAAAACTCATCGTCGCTAATATGGGAGTATGCTACGGAAGCGACAATAGATAGTTTAAACATGTTTTATTACCATCTATGTACAAATAAACAATCTGCATTATACCGCAAAAGTTCATATCGATCAGGCAAAGGAGTCTGGCCACAGGTTCTTCAACTTAGATTCGGTTTTAATGATTGAATGGAGTTTTACGCCGCTTTTAACATTATTTCAGTTATATCGCGGCGGATGGAGCACCTAACAATGGTTTCCTGGTATTTCTCTCTCCAGTACAACCACCACATCCTTTCCTAGCCTCCAGCTGCTATCTCACGTAGGTCTACGATTATCAACCCATTGGTGAGAGACAAATAGTCGGAAAGAATGAGTGCCGCCGTCGGGGATCGAACCCGGGACCAACTTATATTCGGTCATTCCCCAATAGAGCTATATACATAATTAATGTTTTCTGCATTTGTTCAATATGAGAAATGAGAAAATAAATATAGAATAAGAATGAGAAAACAATGTGTCCAATTATGGAAGTAAATAGCCAAAGGTGAACATTTCATACTAGTTAATCATAACTTTGAAGAAAGAAGAAAATCGCTTATTATGGGAATGTTCAGAAAATTTTGGAAGGTGTTTTAGAATGTTAATCAGTCTGTCGGAGTACAGGTCGCGATTACGGATCACACGAAATTTAAGCAAGTACTACTGCTCGACGTTATCATTTAAACCTTTCGGTTTCTTTGATAAAATTTTAGACACATAGAATTTTCTTCTAAACGTAATTGTGATGAACCATAAAGTAATAGCCTCGAACTTAGCGGATGGAAGCGGCGTTAACATTTTAACTCTTTCGGGTGTAAAGCGAGGACATTGAAAAAGAAAACGTTCCACATCCTCATTTGAATATCCACAATATATATAAATACATTTCGGGTCAGGAGATAAATGGTTGATAAAAAGGTCAGAGTTAAGATTGCTGCATTGGTTGCGTAATCTCGTGTGAAAGATACAGAATTTTGTTTCTCCAACAAAATAAAACGCGGTACCTCGTGATAAGGAAACGCTCGCCACAATGAGGACTTGAATAAATATAAGGAATCGACATGTTTTATAATATTAGGAAGCTCGTTACATAAGGTAACAGGTGATGGAAAGAATGACTTTTTAAATAATTCTGTTCTACAAGCGATTGCATCAATATCATTAGCATTACGTAGGGAATAACTTGTTCTATTTTTTACTTGATGTGGGAATAGGTCAGAAAGATAATTTGGTGTAAGACCATTAACTGTTTTATAAACAAGGACGTTAGCCAGCCGATTTCTCGATAAATGTTGACAAATGATGTAGATCTAGTTAGACCAGTTACAATTCTGACTGCTTCTTTTTGTATTTTTTCAAGAGAGTCTTTTTCGCGCTTGCTACAGTTATCCCAAACTACCACCGCATACTGAGTTGGACGCAAGAACGAAATATAAATATGGTTCAGTGATTCCCGTCTGAGTTTGAACTTTGAACATTTCTCATCATTCCCAATAATTTAGAGGCTGATCTAATTAAGTTATCGGTATGTATCTTCCATTTTCCGTTATTAATTAGAGTTAATCCAAGATGCTCGTGATTATCTACAAATTGTAAAATTGTACTTTAACCATGTCGAATGAATGATTTGTATTTTCTATGGGTTTATTTGAGAATAACATTGCCACTGTTTTTGAAGGATTAAAATCTACTAACCATAGCTCTGCCCTTTTTGAGATCATGTAGAGGTCGTGATTTAAAATGCCTTGGATATCAGATATATTTGTTGCTGAATATTCTAATAATGTACCGTCCGCAAAAAGGCGGTCTATACTTAACAAATGTTCGGAAATATCATTTACGTATACTAAAAAGAGTTATCATTTACGTATACTAAAAAGAGTATTGGACCAAGTACCGAGCCTTGAGGAACTCCAGCGTTTATTGACCTTGACTTTGACCTAACTGCATTGACTTCAACTGACTGCTTTCGGCTTGTGAACCAGTTAAGAAGGGGTCCATTTATTACGTATTGTCGAAATTTGAATATTAGCCCTTTGTGCCAGACCCTATCAAAAGCTTTAGAAATATCAAAAGACCAAACAGAGGTTTTGCTTACAATCAAATGACGAAACAATTTGGTGGTATATCTCAAGCAATTGATGAACTGTAGAATGGCCCCGAAATCCTGACGGTTTTTCGTATAGTAAATTATATAAACATGGTTGTATACATGCTTGTATGTACATCTCTCCATGAGCTTACCGATACAACTTAAAAGGGAGATAGGTTGGTAGTTAACCACTAATGATTTGTCTCCCTGTTTAAAGATGGGATTTACGAGGGCCTCTCTCCACGTACTAGGAAAATCTTGAACTTTGAGAGATCTATTGAATAACTTGGAAAGTGGATAACATGTACTTGTTTTCCCATTTTTTTAAAACCATATGGCTACTAGATCGGGTCCCGGAGCTTTATTAATTGATAATGTAGATATAACACCTTCTATTTTTTCGGAGGATAACGAAATACGTTCGAGTTTGCTATTATTTTTTGGGAAAAATAGAGGCAGCTCTACATTCAAATCGCTAATATTTGAGATCGATGGAAAATAGTTATTAAGACAATCTGCCTTTTCTTAGTCCGAACAATAAAGTATATCTTCGTCATTTTCGACAGTTCTTAAAACGGGTATCGAGCCTTTATTTGAGTTAGCGTTTACTAAACTTCGAAGATATTTCCAGTACTTTTGTCGATCATCGAGTTGAAAATTTGACAAACAATCATCAATGTGGTTAAAATAGCTATCGCTGATTTTTTAAGGTTATTCACTCGATTTCTTATTTTTTTATATTTGTTCCAGTCATTGAGTCGACCCTTACTTGAAGCAATTTTCTTTTGTCGCCATCATTCAGGCCATAGGGCCATCATTTCTAACAGTCTAATCGTGAAGCGTTCACATCCGTCGTCAATGTCACAGTTGTCAAGGATGTCCCAATTTTCTAACATTATAAGTCGATTTAATTCATTAAAGTCTGCACGGTTATAGAACCAAACCCTCCTTTTCATACACAGTGAAGTTATTTCTGTGAATTTTAAGATGACCATCGTTGCTTTGTGATCGCTTATGTCAGGGTCGATGTCGAGGGTATCCGCGTGTATAACTTTTGAGGGGTATGTGACAAGAATCGGATCGATTGATGTCGCAGAGTGATTGGTACTTCTAGTTGGTTTGGTTATCACATTTGGTTATCACATTTGTCAATTTTTTGATATAAATAATGTTTGAGAGATGAGTCTCTTTATTGTTTAGCAGATTCTGATTTAGATCTCCAACGATAACAATATTTATATTTGACTCTGCAGCTTTTTCTAATGACGCATTAAAACTTTCCCATAATGCAATAGGGGTACTCGGAGATCTGTATGAGGTACAAAGTAAGAACGATTTCGTATGGTATTTAACCTCAGTCCATTGACAGGGAATAGAAGCGTGTTCAAGGTTGGTTCTACGTTTTGAAAAGACTGAGCCCGTAACGTATGCAAGAAGCCCACAAGAATGAGACGTAAAGTCTTTTCTGTATAAAGAACTGTTATGGTTATCTACCACAAGTTCTGAATCGGGGATACTGTTAATTAGATGTATCCAAGTGAAGCACATTTTATCAAAAACAGACAGGTTGTCTGTGATAAAGGACACTTTGTTGCGTAAACTGCGTTTATTAAGATGGACAATAGAAAGTTTGTCATTATGAGAGGAGGATATATTTTGTACTGGCCCTGGATTTAATTCAATATCACCTGACTTTGAGAGTAAGATCAACAAGTTAAACACAGCGTATAAGGTCAACATTTTTTAAAGGTAGTGAGCCCATGCATTATCGCGTGATTGTATTTTTTTCCAAAAATAATGAAATAATATATTGACTAGGTTTATCGAGTAACGACAACATCTTACGCAGCTATGAGTGCATATATTAACGTTTCCGATAAAAGCACGCCAGGAGACAATATCATTCCCTATGGTGGATCATACAACTTACACATGTTCTGACGCACAACTATCGGAACAAATACATCACATACGTGTGAAACAACAATCGATACCTGTGAACCCCGAATGATAATAAACACAGCGACATCCTGATAAAAGAAATAATAAAAAGTCGTTATGTTTGTAATTCAAGTTGATTGGTTTGAAATAAGATATGTTGAAATTCTTGAAAAAGATAAAATTACTTGAAACATTCTTCCAAAGCTATCATATGGTTTGGTGAACGATAGTCTTTTAACATGATGTTAGAACCAGATAATTTATCAATTTTAATTTTATGAAATGCGAATTTAAAAATTTTCGATTTGTAGTTAGCACGATTTTGTATTGGTCAATACATATCATATATTCTCATATTGAGGGGTCGATGCAAGTCTACCATAAGTGTCTATAAATATATAGGCACCTTGAATAATCCCGCACCAGCCCCTCGATATGTAAACTTACATTGTCGAGATGCCTTGATAGACAGATCATTTCTTAAGCCTATTTAGTTATTCGGATACTATACTAGCATTAGGAGTGCTTCCTCATTTACAATGCATTTAGGTAAAGATCGATAGATAATGAGGAAAATGGTCGATACAATAGAAAGAGATAGATACAGTACAAATTAATTCTGTCAATTAGATATTGTAAAAGAAGTGAGGTGCACACTGAATGGGAATAGAGAGTAGATCGACCAACAGTGACTTAACTCTAGTGCTGCTGACTCTGAATCTTGTTCTAAACAACGTTTAACATTACCAGCCTGTTACATAAGTAGAAAACATGCTGGTTAATTGTAGGCATAGATCAGGTTGCACCTAATTACAGGTTGATCCCAGCCTTTACTGTCAGCTGATGTCAATCTATTACACAGTATGAATCTTTCGTGGCCTGCATGAGAATTATCAAGAATTAGAAGATTTATCTCAATTAATGTAGATTTCCTAGAAAATATTTTATAAATGTACAGTGAGTAACGGAAATCCCGCATGAACAATTTATTTAAGATGTAGTTATGTGATTTTGGTATTAGAAATCATTTGTTATGATCTTCTTGCATAGCTAAAATTTTGTTGTTTTTTCTGCTATAATAAGCATTTTTATACGTTTTTTTTGAAACGGTAAGACACTGACTAAATATTATATTAGGCTTGATAAGTTTATTTATAACTTTTTCTCTTCAATATTCATATTATATATTTTCCGCAGCATGATGATAAGATATCTCGTTTAGGTTATTACAACAACAAGAAAACCACCTGTTGATAGGAGTTGTGGTTAGCATGTTTTCGAGTTAACCAAATAATATATATACAATTAGAGTTACATTGAATAAACACTTTGACGTAGTAACTGACGTAGTAACGACGTATACTCCACAAAGAAGTTAAGAAGACACAATTGAAGATTTTAGTTTTTCTAGTTCGACAATCGCTGAGCGGAACACATCAGATTATACACATTCTTTTACTATCATTATTTGTACAAATAGAACAAAGAAAAGAGGGTTGAGTTAGTATATGTATAGGTAATTTTAAAAGTTATTCCGTAATTATTGAAATAAAGAGCATTGTTATATTACAATTTACAGTTTGTGTTATAAATGATGTATATAAATAACGCTTAATGAACGAAAATACAAATAGATGCTGAAACTACGATGGTTAATCAAGAACTAAACAACAGTTACAATGGTACCAGAGACTATACAGAATATATTAAAGTAATATGAAAATTAAAGGTGGTCCTGAACAGGGATAATAGAATGAATAAACAGCAATTTGACAACCCATTTCGTTCACACCTACGAATATGATGCTCAAATGCATAATTAAAGTACTAACGTACATTCGTAGCCTTTTGTTCAATATGCTACATCTTAGACTATAACCTATCAAGACACAATGCTAAAAAAATATTGAAAAACTGTCCTACCCAGATATTTAACTACCTACGAAAAGCAGCATTAGGTCCACACCTAATGATATTCAACATACGAAATCCTCAGAACGAAAAAAATGTCCACTTAAATTTAAAATCAATTTGAAGTTTGAAAATCCATAGAATTTGGGCCCTACAGAAAAAGTATAATACGGTATAATGAAGACAGTTTATTTTGGTACATTTATCACAAAAAAGGCATAAAAACATCGCAGAACTAAGACAAGAACACCGGCTACGGATGCCTGTACTTAGTTGTTGGATATTGGATAGGATAAATAGTGTAAGTCGAAAAGTGGTCGCTAGAGTCATCCCCTATGAGAGTAAATGTTTCTCTTTGATATTGATAATTTTTGCCAAGTATCCAATGAATGCGCTCAGTAAGACCAGAAATTACAAAAAGCAAAAGTTTTCGCACGACAAAGACGCAATAGTTAAAGCCCTTTCTCGGATTTTTTTCTCGGATTATCTGACAACCGAGGTCAAAGAGACAGAAAAAAAATAAAAAAAAGAAGGAAATGACAGAGAGTGAGGGCATGGAGGAAATATAAATAAATGATAATGAATCATACTCCAAACATGTACAGGCTACAAAACACGAGAACATAAAATGGAAAAAAATGTTCGGAGGCAATTAGGGTTACTGTAATACGACACATTTGCAATTTAGCCAAGTCAAGGTCTGTAGCATACTTCACTGTAGTTATCTAAAACTCTTTATTCATTCGTTAGTCTGTTCCAGTCCTTGGCTCTCTCAAACCGAAAGGATATCTTGCAATTTGAAACAGTGACGCATCAGCTGTAATCTAGTATCTAAAAGAGTAATTGGAATGTGTACATTTGATCAAATATTTTATTCATTTAGATGTTGTTGTTGTAGCGATTCAAAAGGTTCTTTTGCTATAAATTTTATTCTAGACAGATGGAGATAAATCATGTTGGCGCGTTCTAAAAGGTTTTAATTACATGCATCAATAATGTCGAAGTCAATTCTGAGAATCTCGTGTTGATACTTTTCTAATATTCAAGTAATTGTTTAGGAAATCAATGTCAAGAAGTTGACAATATGAAAAAAATTAGACCTTACAAAAGATATAAAAATCAAAACCAGACTGTCTTGCTTAAGAATTTCTTTTATCTATCATATCAAGGTCAGTTTTTTCGGCTTTGTGCATGATCCATTGGCCTGCTGATGAAAAGTAAGCACAAAAGCTTACGCTATTCCTAGTTGTTTCAAAATTTTTTACGGTATAATATAAAGTTATTATTTTTAAACTCGGTCAAATGACCTTCTGAATGTTATGCAAATATTGTAGGAATGGGAAGGGGAGCTATTATAGCCAATTGCTTTTTGGTTGTTCAGCATATCTAAATGCTTTTCAAGTATACTGTACCTTTTTCCAAAGATAAATGAGAAATCTACGATGGTGTTTTGTTTGATCTTTAAGCTTAGATGGAAATTAGTTATCTCTGTAAATGTACTACTGCTGAAGAGTGCATTATTCTGTTTGCTTGGAGGTAGGGTGACATGTCTGTTTTAAGGCTTGGTCATATTATATTATAATTAACGTGGTTTGTCGTAGTTACGCTAAAGAACGTTATTTTATCCCTAATTTGGCCGTACTGTCACAGTAGTTGATCCCTGCTTATCCGTAAATTAACCGTAGTAGCACGCTATGATATCGTAAACGTTTGTCCCCTTTCTACGGTTAACCAAGGTTAAACTAACGATTCACTACTCCTGCAGTACGTGTATCCGATTTTTGTCCACTGTTATGTAGGGAAAAATTACGTTGTAAAAAACGCGGTCAAATTTCACGTTGTAAACTTGATCTCAACGTACCGTAGTGGCTGCACAAATCTTGGGCATGTTCAAAATCCCTACGGTGAAAAAGTACTTTCTGTCGTAGTTTGAATGTAGTTCAGCATAGTAAGATCTTGATGAATTATACTTTTCTCTTGCCGAAGTAGAACGTATCGTTTACCCTAGTTAACCATACAAACCGTTTAATAAACATCTGTCCAAATTAATGCTACGACCAAGTAATAGTTAAACGCTAATAATTGAAAATTAAACGATTTAAACAGCCGAAAGGAGGGAGCGAAGCGACCGACTGAGGCTGTTTAAATCGTTTAATTTTCAATTATTAGCGTTTAACTGACTTAGTCTTTTTCCCTCCTTTTGTATTATTGGTATCATATTTCACGATTTAAACGGAATAAGTCGGATACATTTATTACAAGTAAACGCCCCTCTCTTTCCAAATATGGAGTTGTTGAAATATGCACGCAACTATTGTGTCTTTATAAAGAGCCATTACAGAAGATAAATATGAAGTATAATTTGGTTTTATTTACCCGACAATATAGTAGAACGAAAATCTTATACTTTTTCACTCTGTTTAGCACGTTTCTTCGAAAGAATTAAATACTTAACGGAATCGTTTTATCGTTTGTTATATTAAAAAGTCTCTTTATTGAATAAATTTGCCAGTTATTGTTTACAATTTTATGTATGAAGGTCAATCTAAAGACTTAAACAACTAAGCAGAGTATACTATTCTGTTGAGAAAAAATGTTATACAGCCCACCACATCTTGGATATATGCACATGCAATGACCCCTCTTTGTGAACGTTATCTTGTGTCATCAACTGAATTACTGGTGTTTGTTAATTTTTGAGGACTATAATACGCCTCATCTATAGCTGATCTTGAAACGTGATTTGGCCAAATTTAGAAAGGGACCAAAAGTAATTAAACGTGAATTTTGTTGGAATAAACTTTAAGAAAGAAGTATAGGATATATTGCACTGTTCAATTAGATCTCATTAGTTAGCATTACTTTTCTCGAATAAATGTACAGGCAAGTAGAAAAGTCGTCGTTCCATAAGAGATTCGACATCATAACCCATGACATGCCAGATCAAATCTACAAAGGATATTCGTTATACAACATGTGCACGAGTTTTACGATTTTCAAGCGTACTTATCACGTGGCCATTGCATATTTATGAAGGGGTAGTTTCTAGTCTGTACGCATGCGTGGTATAACATATATATATATATATATATATATATATGTAGATTTTGAGCGGTGAGCCGTGAAATCCACTTTTAACGGTTTAATTTCCATGCAATTCTTTCAAAATAGATAAAACAGACATAACAAAAATACAAATTACCTTTCAAATGAAACTTAGTGCTTGTCTTAGGTCTGAAGGTTTACTCATAAACCAATGGTAATGGACTGAACGCCTAGGTCAGATCTCAGTTTTGAAAATACACCTATACCTCGACGTTTAAATGAAATAATAATCAAAATAAACCTGGGCTGGAAAGTTTATGGAAAATAAACCTTCAAAATATTTGAAAATCCAGCCTTCTGATTGGATGATAATGTAGGACAAAGACTAAGCAGGGAAACAGTGGGGTTGGACTACGTTCAGAGTACGAATAGATTCGGTGAAATTGATAAAATCTTATCACAAAGTGCACGTGAAATCAATGATAAGAAACTCGCATGTTTTTACAACAAATTAATTATAATACCTGAAGGTGACTGATCGAAATGCTAGGTTTTAAACCTTATGATATACTTAAAGATCGTGATTCTTATCTATAGAATGACAAACAAGAGATATCAGGGCTTGGGAAAAAGATAAATGGCTATTTTCAATTAATTGAAATAAATAATTAAACTTATTAAACTTATTATTTTTACGTAGTTCTTAGTAGTTGTTCCTACTCGCACATACTTCTTTCTACCGAAATTGTTCGATAGTACCTTTGTTAAATGTACTTTGTCTTACTTCAACTTAGTTAATCGAACTAGGGATTTGCGAATTAATACGGAGACGAATCCGAATACGAAAGAAATTGTGGCGGGATGGGGTCGTATCAAAAAAGACGACACGCCATGTCGTACGAAAAGTGCGTCTCCCAAAAATATAAAAGGAAGAGAGATCTGTATAAGTCTTAATAGAAATATTGGAATTTTAAAATATTTGATTACATGTGAATTCATTTGCGGACTGTAAATTCACATTTAAAAACGTTTCTATACAACATGTATACTAACGTTTAATACACGTTTGAAAGCTGACACATTGTGAGAATTATCTTGAAATTCATATTTATAATGTTAAGAGCATAAATACACGTGTACCTGAACAAAAAAGAGGCTACATCGTAACTCTGTGTTTTCTGTGCTCAGGATGACCAAACGTTTGCAAACTTGAAAATGTAACCAAACTTGCACGCAACTATAATTCTCGAGTGTTTTATCCTATACGCAGGGCTTTTAATTTTTAGAGTTATAAATCTCATCCAAACGCTAAGCGATTAGTATTCGCAAAAAGTCATGTATAGAAAAAATTACAATACCCAGTAAAGAGCTTCTAACGCGCATTTAATGTGGAGGGTGCCAATTAGCGCCTTGTTATTGAAACCAAAAAAAGCCCGGTTTTATAATTGTTACACCTCCTTTTGACAGCATGGATTTCTCTTGTCTTGTAGTGAATGCATATCAAAACACATTTCATAAGTACTGAATGTAACAAACACATACATGCAACGAGCGAATACATGTCTCAATTTGGTTTATATATATATATATATATATATATATATATATATATATATATATATATATATTTGAATTACACATTTTGTTGTAGCCATGCCCAATGGGGATTCAGACTCACGTAAATGTGATTTGGACTCGTGTAAGAACTTTTCTAAAGTGTATCTTTGCTATTTTAGTAGGCCAAATCTCCGTAATTGGAAGTAATTCGGTGCATGTAAGTGTTACCGAATATGGAGACCGTATTGCCTATTTTGTCTAATTTAGTTACATTTATTAATTTCTTACAAACATTACTCCATGTTGAAATGTTGATGTGGATTTTAGAGCTGAATTTAGTTTTATAACTAATTGATTAGATTGTAACTTAGTTTTATAACTAATTAATTAGATTGTTGTGAAGGCTATATCTCGAGCACTAAATCCAGATACATATACATGTATTTACATGTGACTTAGGAAGATGTTACAGCTTCAATCTACGCCGCTAAGACAAGTTTGCTTAGACTGCATTTGTTGGTTTGTTCGTTTGTTTTTTAATCCTTTGTCTTATGGTCCATAATGAAATTTGAACCATCCGAAAACACGATATGTGCAATGGAAGACAAAACATGTCATTCAAAGGTTATTCAGCAATTCAAATCTGACGTAAGGTTTCAATTAACCTTTGAATATGGTCGCTATTACATCAAAATGACCACGGAAATACGTTCGAATATTGTATAGACAAGAACATAGAATGCAAATGCCTGTCACTTTGCTTTTACGTGCTGGGATGCTCACAAGAAGACAAAAAAAATGAACAAACGGAAAAAGAAAAAAACGCTTAAATCTGAAAAGAAAATTCGTTTAGAATATACATGTTTTGAATATATCGCTATTTGATCATATATTTATGTCCTTATGCTAATACGTACTAAAAAGTAGAGATAAAGCACTTTCTTAAATACTTTTAGATGAATTGTAAAGTTTTGGTTGATTTATCAATAACGCGTATGTACATTGTGTTCGGTACGATCCATGTCTTCACTCTCTGATGAAGGCCATGATGCTTGAATAGATACCTGTCTTGTTTTGACAAATCTAATGCTAGTTACATGTGCCTTAGCGGTACAATAAAATTAACAACGACTGGACTGGATACGAAACACAAATAAATGTGTTTGCAATTGATAAGTGTCACGTTCAGAAAAAAAAAAACATGATTTATTCAAGTTAACCGAATATTTAAATTTGCTTGGCCTTTTTCTTACGATCTGTATATTTTGAGACGGTCCCTCATTTTTTCTTTCGTATTCGGTTTCGTATTCGGATTCGTATTAGTTCGCAAATCATTATTAGTGACCCAGCTTACCTACAGTAGAATGTAGTACGACTTACTACGATAATTACCGTAAATTTTACCATAGCTGTAGAATGGCATCACCTAGGTTAATATCCGGGGACTAAATTGATATAAAATGCTATATTATTGCCCCCCCCCCCCCAAAAAAAAAAAAAAAAAAAAAAAAAATCACGGGACCATCCCCACTTTCATCCATAAAAAATATCTTGACATACTCTATTTTTATTCTATTCCTTAAATTTAAAGTTCCTTTTTCTGTATGTATGTTAGTCTCTTTTCTGTATTTGAGATATCTAATTCAGCTTTCAAGATTGAAAGATTATTTATCTATTTGTCTTTATTATGAGACAAATATGTATCATCTACATCATTACAATATGAGCGGAACGCATTGATACTGCAATTTGCTGCTCGTTAAAAGTATTCATCAATATCTTTCTACAGATAGAGCACTCTATCAATTTTACTTTACTTAAAGTATTCCGGGTTTTCATACATGTTCCTGTCGAGTGACACGATTACACACTAAATGACCGGATATATGCAACAGATTGAGCATTGAGTATTGTAAACTCAGTTCAATATATCTTGAAAACCAAAGAACAAAGCGAGCCGTTTCTTCGTGACTCTCGACTAGGGCTTAATGAATGTATAATACATTGATGCTTACATTAAATTTGATACATTAATAACCTACAGAAATCACTACATATTCACTTACCGGTGAAAATAAATGAAACGTTAAAGAATTCCATTTTGGTTGCTTTGTTATTCTTTATATTTGCCGCAACAGAAATTTTCCCCAAACAGAAACAGCTATTCCGATTTCCCGCTATCTTTGAAGACCTCGCGCTACACTGAACGATGAAAGGCGAGCCTGTTCTAATATAGTGATATATGGACGGGTAAATATTAATGTGAACACGAAAATCATTGGCCGACGTTTTCTTAAGCTTCATTGGTCAAGATGTATTGAGACCGGTGTTTGGTCAGGCAATGGGCGTGCCGTGTTGGAATTAAGGATAAGAAAAGAGGCACCATCAAATAGTTTTGATACTTCAATCATTTTTTCTATCGTAGATGTCCGACGACTTAGAAAATTATATTATTTGAAATGAATGCCTTCTGACTACGAATTGACCAAATTTCAGTAGAATAGCGTGAAAACACTCAATTCTATGTCAAATTGAATTGAGATAGGTGTGGAGTCTCGGGGCAAAATAGTGACGTCATAAACCTCGGACACACTCTTGATTGCTTTTTTCAGCAATGTTTTCATACATAAATATCAAGTCCAACCAAATAAACCTTCCCAAAAGGTCAGTGCATATCTTCATAAATACATAACGTTTATAAGAGACAATTCAATTTCCGCTCTGAACTCATTAAATATTTCAATCAGGAAAACACATTTATCAATTTTCATCAACATTTATATAAAATAATAATGGTGATAAATGGTGAGCAATTTAATTCTGATCTTTATCGTTCAATGCAAGTGCAATATAACGCGTTCTATTAAAATAGTAATCTATATTTGTTGTAATTACCATTTCCAGTACCCAGGCGTTACGTTCTTTCCGAAAAAATAACGTCGTATTGGTTGATAAGACCTCTGCCAGCGTCAAACCTTTTTAATTTAGCGTCATGGTCGAAAGTTCACTTGTTGAGCATTCAATACTTATTTCAACACAATTTAAATATCTTAAATCGTCGTGTATTGCAAGTTTTGTAGGAATTCTTCATCAACAGGGATGTTTAAAATTTAAAATGCCCCGGAAGTGCAACATTCATTTTTGGATGTATGTTTGTATAATTACAGTCACATCAATGTTTGTATAATCAGAACTCACACCAAAACGAAAAAAATACTAATAGTTTCATCAAAATCCGATGAATGATAAACAAGAGGTCCTTATTGGCCCTTAATCGCTAAGACGAGTTGATTGTCTAAAGATCTGACCTCTTAACTAGTTTTAACTACACTTGACCCAAATTGGAACCAGACTGAAATTTCTTTTTTATGGTGTTTAACGGCCCGTCGACAGCTAGGGTCATTTGGGCGCCAACACAAAAAAACTTAAGAATAAACAAAACAATCATGTAAAAAACAACCATTCACGCAAATTGATATCGCATAGCGAACTATTGAACTGAATCGAGCCGTGGTGTTACACAAGGTTACACCAAGTCACCTGGGCAAAAAATGGCTTCTAGAGTGTAAAGTTTTTCTTCTAAGACTTGACCCTATGACCCATTTACCCTACATGATCCAATTTTGAACTTGACACAGATTTAATCAAGATAATCATTCTGACCATTTTCAGGTTGATTGAGTGGAAAATATTGCCTCTAGACTGTCAACAAAGTTTTTCTAAGTTATCAATCATTGATCTCGTTTATGACCTCACTTGACCCAAATTCAAATATGACCTAGGTTTCACCAAGAAAATCATTCTGATCAATTTTCAGGTTGATTGAGTAAAAATCATAGCTCCTGGAGTGTTTTCAAGGGTTTTCTTAGATTTGATCTCTTGACCTCATTTTTGTTACCGCTCGATCCTTTTTAAAATGACCTAGAATTCATCTAGACAATCATTCTGACAATTTTCAGGTTGGTTGAGCAAAACATATTACCTCTTAGGTGTCTACAAGGTTAATCTAAGATTTGATCCCTATGACTTAATTGTTAACCCCGCTTGACCAAATTTTGAATTTGACCGAGATTTTTTCAAAACAATAATTCTGACTTACTTTCATATTGATTGAGCAAAAGTATAACCGCTAGAGTGTCTACAAAAGAAAACTCGGACCCTCTGCTTGCAGGGCAGATGTGCTAACCATGACTCGAAAGAGGGTCCGATTTTGTAGTTTCTTTCAGCGTATATTTACCTGCGCCGTGACACTCTGTGTGCAAATTTACCTGTTTCTGTAGATATTTACCGGTGTACGGGCTTATTGGCTTAATATAGTGATAAATAAAAGTCGCGTAGGTTATTAACAAGTGCCGGCGGGAAAAGGCCACCTATGACGTCATGTTAGTATTATAAGCACAATTTATACGTACAAACGTCGGAACGCCTTCGGAAGTGTAATGGTTAGCACATCTGCCCGGCAAGCAGAGGGTCCGAGGTTCGATTCCAGGTCAAGGTGGGACCGGTTTTCGTATATATAGGGTATTGGACGAGTGGTCATGGAATACCGGATTTATTAAACGAGTTATATATAAACATAAAAAACGAGGCTGCCCCGAGTTTTTATCTGTTTATAGATGGCGAGTTACATAAATTCGGTATTTTATGAGCAAAAATGTTATATTCTTTAAATTCTTTCTTTTAAATAAAATTGCCCAATTTTCAGGTGATGCAGTGCATACCACAACACTATTCTTATACATGTTATTATTTTATTAACACTTCATCTACATTCATAGATCTATCTTTTGAGACTATAAAACGGGGGTCTACCGGGTTCAAGTTTTATGCTTTTCAAGCTAGAGAAGAGGCACCGTCTTTCTTACCTATGAAGAGGACAGTTATTCGGGAAGACCCCCCGTCTTTTAGCCATCCTCCCGGAAAAGAAATCGTGCACAAAAAAGATCGAACCAAAGGTTATATAAAAGAGTAGATGCAAAACTAGCAAATCAAATAAATATAAAAAATGGATCTCTGTTCTCCACTTCGAATGCCATTTTCTAGCCGCACTTATTTTTCTTTTATGTCTACCTTTACCATACAACGACCCCTGGAAGTAAATTGCAGTGAGATCACTCCAATATTCAAGAGGTTTTTGCATTCTTCTAACTTCTATACACCCTAGTCAATGTTTGGGGTGAGGGGGGGGGGGGGGGGGGGAGGGATCGCGACCAAAGTTATGTCAATAAAGTTATAATATTTTCATTTGTTCCTGAAAAATGATGGTTTTGGGATATGATCTGCGAAAAAAGGCACGTATTCGGAGTGGTGTTGTTTATTATGTACCTTGATATTAATTAGTTCTTGGTAAGAAGCCATAGGGAATTATTTCTCCAAGTAAAATTTTGAAATATTACTCCTTCCCCACTTGTGAAGCAAAAATGATGTAAATATACAGTTGCGGACTATGTGTTCTAAAGAAAAACTTTGTGATGGTAAATTAAAGTGATTTCGACACTTTTAAACTTAAATACTTCGAATACTCCATTTGTCAGGTACTGAACGACGTAGTGCCTAAGAGCCATTCCTCTCGGATTTTCACCGACTTAGAGCATCAAACTCAATTCTGCCTCAAGGTTTTTATCGTTAATTTTATGGTGACTTTAAAGAGAGATCGTGTAACGGATGCTCACTATTAATTTCACGTACTTGGACACGAGGGGCCCGTTTAACTTAACCTCTTACGACAAAATTAATCGGAAAACAAAATCACAATCCCTACCTGGTGTTTTCATTCATTGTTCGATTCTGCTTTGCAATATCTCATTAGAATCGTCTCCTATAGACGATTCTTATGAGACGGCGCATGGCAGAATTCCATATTTAGTTACCACTGAAGAAGCAACTTTAATTTTTGACTTACGCAAAAATGATCGTTAGATATTTAGTAAAACGAGCCCCATGGTCAGTGTATACCTTTTTTGGCTCACTAGTTAGCGCATTGATCTTGTTTACCTATAATCTATTAAAATATCTATCTGCGTAAGTTCGACTCCGGTCCATGTACGGTAAATTTCAGCCATGCTTCAGTCCTGGACTATTTGATTATAAAAAAACCTAAATGCTTTTTACTTTACAACATTTACGTATCGGGAACTCAGTCAAATTCTTGCGGCATATTAAAAACATAAAAGTACATTTTAATAACCTGTGTATTTTATTTGACATTATGAATTAAATTACAATTAAGTTAGATGAAAAAGACCGAATCTTGTGAAATTAAGGGTTTTATAACAATTAAAAATTATAAATATTCCAGTAGAAATCGAAGGAATCCACCTGTATGATCTTCAATAAACATATTAAGAAAATGTTGCAGAATGTCTGCTCGACTGTAAGTTACGGACGACTTACCTAAGAATACTTACTTTGGCGCACATGTACTGCCTGTGTGAAAAACAATCGTTTACGCGTTTATGACTATGGAGGCATAGCCAAACTCTGCAAGGCTACAAAGTACATAGCTAAGAAGCCGAAAAGAGGACAAATCTCAAGACCACATGTTCTGCATTAGTGCATGCAGCCCTCAATACTTTATCGAAATCTGATACTATGTTTTATTTCTTTAGCCTATCTGGACATCAATTTTGCTAAAATGCAATCAGTGAAAGTGCATATTTTCTAGAGGAACGCAGTACATAAAAGAAGGTCTCAAAAGTTTATGAAGACTGTTTTTCTCAATGACCAATAAAAGTGTCCTATTTTCCTTTTGCCTAATTAAACTTCCATTTTTTGAAAATAATTGAAGTATATGTGTTGTTGTTTAGTCTTTTAGTCAGAATGTAAATTGTGGACTGTGTGAATTTTAATTTTTCCAATAACAAGAACTTGAATCAAGAAGATGATTCGCAAGGAAATTAAAACGAAAAATAATAATAATAATAATAATAATAAAAAATAAAAAACAAACAAAAACGCAAAGATATTTTAAATTGTTTTAGTAATATTTTCCCAAAGGCTCAGAGAAAAAAAAATAAACACGATGACTCTAAATTTTATTTCTTTTCGAAAGTCGAAAAAATCATTTAGGTCTACGTCTACGTAAAAAATAATATTTGAATACAAGTTTAAATAGTGGGAAAAGCCGAACGAACTTCATTCACACTGGGATATTAGTATCGTCAAAAGAATCTATCTCAATAGTTGAACTTGTCCAAGCCATTTATCTCTGATTTCAATAAAACGGATAAATACGGCGTTGGAAAGAACATTTCTTTAAATAAAGACGCCGCTTAGTGTTATTACGTACGTACTTTTTGGTAGCGGTCAAACCTTTAATCTTTAAAATAGAATCTCACTTTATTTGCTAGGATGTAAAGAACTTCTTTATAACTTTGTAAGTATTCCGTAATTTAAAGATTCTCGTTTACAATAAATATTTATTAAGTCGTTCTTAAATTGGTAATAGGTTATCAATCGAGCGTGTTTATGAATGTTTATCCCCATATTGGTGCCTTTCTCCTTAATAAGCCTTTTACAGTTTTTGGCTTTATGATAAAAAGGATTTACGCAAATCTCATCTACGTATTTTAACTTAATCTTTATGTGATCTTACTCATCAAACTTGTTTTTGCCTTAATCCCCTTTAGAAATAAAATCATTCACCATGTATGATTTTAATTACAAAGAGTATATATAATTTTGACCTTAAGCCTAGATATCATGGTACCCGGTGTTCGTAAAGTCAAAAGTGTTTGAGGAAAAGTATTTCGACCTGGATTAAAAACCGATCGCATGGCCGGTTTAATAAATTCAATGAAAAAAGGACATAAAGACAAACTATGTCACATTGAATCTTTTCTGTCCAAGTACTCAAATAAAAAAAAATAATTAAAACTGTAAGCTTAACTTGAATAGCAAGCGACGTTTCCAATATGGATCAGAATATTTTGTGCATGTGTGTTGTGCGTGCGAGTGTGAATGCGTGTGAATGTGTGCGAGTGTGAATGCGTGTGTGTGAATGTGTGCGTGCGTGCGTATGCGTACGTGCGTGTGTGTGTGTGTGGGGGGGGGTGTATGTGTGTGTGTGAGCCAAGTGATTCCCCGCATTCACTTGCCATTATTTAGCTCTCAGATGTCTTGTTATTCGTAAGGATCTTTGAATTTCAAGCCGTTCAACTCATTCTACTAAATCATATCTCTTGTTCTTCTACTCGAACATTCGCATCAAAGCACGGAGTTTTCTGTGCGCATTTTATTCTTTTCTGTTCGTCTAATTGGCCTTAATTTTAATTGACGCGCATCACGTGCTCGTTCACTAAATAAGACTTGATAAAGGACATCGCAAGCGATGATTTCCGGCTTTGTCGTTAAATAATAAGGCTATCACACCTTAACGTTTTAACTAGCCGGAGCTGAACTTGTTGGAACACGCTGCAAACATGTCGGGTACGCTATGGGCGTGTTCCGCACACGCTTAGAGCACGCTTGGATACGCTGGCACAAGTTTGGATGCATGCACATAATTTCTCAGCGTGTACGCTCGACACACGTTCCGCACTCCTTCCGAACACGCTCGGTACGCTAGGGACACGCTTCGAGTACTATAATATACGCTACGAGCACGCTAGAAACGCGGTGATCCAATTTCTTTAAAATTTTCTTGTAGCGTGTCTCCAGCGTACCAAACGTGTTCGGAATGCGTGCGGAACGTGTCTCTAGCGTACTGTACGTATGTCTAGTGCGTTGGCAGTGTTTCAGTATTTGTAAAAAATGTAATGATTCTTGTAAGTGTTTAAATGTATATGTCTAAAAACGACATGAAAACGCAATTATATCTAGCATTCAAATAAAGCCGGTCGCATTTTCTTCGATTAAAACGAATTTTATTTGAAAATATTATAAACATATTTTTTTTAAGAATTTTCTTAATTCATAATACATGTTTTGTCGAGTCCAGTGAAAAATATCCTATATGTTGTCTAACTAGCGGGTTTCTTACTTGCATATCTGCTCCGTGGTCAGAATGACAAAAACGTCCGCGAGATACTTCATTCAATAAACAAAGATTTATTTGTCTAATTTAATAAGTATTAATTTGTCAAAAGACAAAATGAAAATTATGATAATAAAAATGAAAATAATAAAATGAGTGAAAGACAGACCGTTCGTTTCATTCATTTTTTTTACATAGGTCTTAAGTCTAGTTCTTGAATTATTTCTTATTTGTATATCAGAGGAAGAATCGATGCAGCAATATCTGCACTTAAATGACTTGGAATTTTGGGGGATTTTTAATGTTCATAAACAATATTGTTTATATCTCCTTATAGTACAATGCCGTTCCTGTACGTAAAAAATATGTGTTCTACTCTGCTCTGTCCAGAATATTTGTCTTGTATATATACTGCAAATTTGATATTTCATTCCATTCCTGGTTTCTTTTTAAATTTTTCGAATGTGAATATTGAAAGAGGTTATTTCTTAAAAAAACATCTTAAGTGCGTGGGAGAAAAGATTATATCTTGACGACCAATGTCTTCCCCTTCCGCAATATTTTTTGGTTAAAGAAATCCAAGAAGATTTAGTCAATCTGAAACTCACATTTTTTAAATCATATATGTTTAAATAACATTACTAAAAATTATATACCTATGGAAATTTATACTACCATTTCACACACACGCTACGAACACGTTAGTTGCGAGGACTTTGGCGACACGCTCAAGAACGCTGGTACACGCAGGCGTACGCTATCAACACGTTCTGGGCACATTACTCACTCGTTCATAATCGCTATGAACACGCTACAAGCGCGTTGCGATTTAGATAAATAATATGTAGATCAGCGTATGCCGACGTTTTTTAGATTTAATTTTTTTCTCAAACGTGTTGGGCACACCTTGGTTAAACCGTTATGGTGTGACAGGACCATAAGATGTATACAATGGTTGTTCGCTGTGTATCGTTGTTGTACAACGACGCGAAAATGCCCTGGGCGATTTCATCTATATGTAGTACTATCGGGTTGTGTCATTATGAAGTAAGATAGTCCTTTTGAACAAATTTTAATTAACATCAATTCAACAACTTCAAATCTATAATATCAGCTGTAATTCTTAATTCACATCAGCCTCCATGTTGCTTTCTTAACGACTGACTAGCTTAGTAAGCCAAGACTGATCTAACCTTACACTCTTACTCCCCGCGGTTGGCGGCTTCATCTGTTAATATACGAAAACATGGCTAAGGTCACCTGACCAAAGTTACCAAGTAAAAGACTACTATTCAAACGGCCGCGTTAGCCCTACCGACCCACATGCAACTAAATCAAATATCCAGGTATTCAAAATAATTGGAGTATTTCCTAAGAATCCTGACATACAGGTGATTTCGCGTCTGTACTTTAACTCGGGAAGCTTTAGTGGTATGGCATTATGTCACATATACGACTGGATACCCATATTCAATACATATTCAATACATTGTCAAAGGCATACACACGAGCCTTGAACTATCAATTGTTATTAAATATTCATCATTTCAATAAAGCCATTCGTTTACCACTTTTCATCACATACATCTTTGTCAAGCGCTTTTTTATATCTGAGAAGATTGGCGTCTTGCAACACCCACGATTCTCACCGGATCTAGAAACATGAGACATTTTTTTTTTTATTTTCTGAAAAAGGTTCTTATTTTGTCTAATACACAAGTCCCGAAAGACTCTTGGCTAAGCCATCAGTCAGTACCTCAGAAGTATACGAAGCGTACAGTGACAGAAATTAGGGCCTGACAACTTTCTCAATTTTTGAATTCAAATAAATGTATGAAAGTAAAAGATACTATTAAAAAGTTGTTATTTATAACAAAGTATTAGTATTAATATTATCTTTTATGTTAATACATTAAAATGAGTATTAAAACAGAATTACAGCTCAAATCTCAATTTGTAATTAGAGAAAATTTTGAATTGGGAATGGGGAGATATTTATAATCTTTTGCCCTGAGGCTGATTCATAGAGTGAAATTGTGTATTTCAAATCACGGATAATGCTAAAAAGGGATGTAATTGGATATTTGACTGTTTGAAAATCTAATCTTTAATGGGATGCTTTTGAAGTTACGTACAACTTACAGAAACGACAGAAATATAAGTGTATCGCCATTTCGATCACAGTAACAGAGTGTTAATCAGTCTTTGGTCTTGATACTACGTGAATCTGAAACAATTACGATATAGAAAAATAAATTAAGAGGAAGTCCTCAAACCTAAAATCAAGTACCGCCCGTCTTCTTGACACCGGATTAGTTAACAGTTAACAACATCGTGAAATTGACGAGTTGAATGATTATGGAATGATTTAGGAATGAAATGGAATGGGTTAGTGGAGCGACTTTTGAGTGAATTTAATGGGAGGTAATCCAGTATTGCAAATTTTCTTCAGGATGAACAAAATTAGCAATATTGATTACCTCCCTTTAATAGAATATGCATATAAGTTCATTAGATAGCTCCATATTTCTTCAAGAAACTATCAGACGCTTACAATTTCAATAAAATAAGTGAAATCCCGATATTTTGCCAAGCTATTATTATTTCGAAAGAAGTTGTTGTTATATGTTTCTCAGTGAGTTCGGAGCGTTTTTGAATGGTTTGAGTGATTGTCTGGAATGAATGGATGGAGTGGTTAGTGATCGATTTAGAATGGTTTTGATTGAGTTAAATGTCAATTTCACGATGTAATTAATTGTAATTATGAAGCAAATTCGATTAATGGTGAATTTGTAAGAACCCCTTTACAGTTAAACCCTTTTAAATGACTGAATAAATTCGTCTTGTAAAGATAAGCATGGGATAATGTTGTAGACTTTGTCAAGGTGGACCACTTTATTATGTCTGTAAGACGAGGCAACTTCATTGGACAACGTTATTGACAGTGTGTGATAGTAAAGCAAAAACGTGAATTGGGGCTAATGGATAACCAGTAAGTCAATTATTGAGAAAAATCGCCTCGGAGTTGACAAAGCTTGTGTTCAAAATATTAGTATGCTTACATGTAATATAAAGCATTATTTTTATGAGCGGATGTCAATTTCATATAATAGTTCATTTGTTGAGAGATCCTTTTCTTAGAAGCAAAGCATGCATGGATGTCAACTAAATCTTACAAGAATGATCTCAGGGAACACTTTAACAGAAGGAATTTAATTGTAATTCTAAAGCAAATCCCCACATTTATAGGCAGAGTTTGTTTCCACATATGAAAATTATTCAATATAACTTTTAAGAAAATGATATTAAGGTGTCTTTCAACTTGCATGGCAAGAAAAATGTGGTTGGCTGGATGACCTTGATTGGACATATTTCCATATAATGCCTATATTGAATAATTTTTTTCGACTATCTCTTTCGCCATACAATGCGAACTGGAACGATCACCATCAGCACTTTCAGTGCTTTGATAGTTATAACCTACCAAAGGTGTTCGTATCTTGGTATCATATCCGTCTTTACGTCCGCCCAAGGTCCGTCCGAAGATCTTTACGTCAATTACTACGTGCAGAAATAGAGGATATTGAATGAGTGGTCATTGAAAACCGAATTTATTAAACGAGTCATCTTTAAACAGATAAAAACGAGGCTGTGCCGAGTTTTTATCTGTTTTAGATGACGAGTTTAATATATTCGGTATTTTATGAGCACAAATTTAATATTCTATTTATAATATGACCCGAATTGTTTAGGAAAATCATCAAAATTCTTGATAGTCAACATTTCAATTTTCCGCGAAACTTATAACGCTGTTTAAAAATTATATCACAATATATACATTATGACGTAATTTTCGCGACCACAAAATAGCGTTGCTATTCGCTCTGAGCTCATTTGCATAGTTATTCCACTAGTGTAATAACACTCGTGTAATATTAAAAATAATCTACGGGGTTATTCCACTCCCGCGACGTAGCTCCCATTATAATGTTCCTTATCATATTTAGTAACGTCGAGATATTGACTTTCGACTTGATCAAATCCATTCTACATCGATCACGCGATCACGCGACGCTCCATTCAATGCATTCTACACATTCACTTCAAACTATTCCCTTGTAAACGGGGACAGATTGCAACATGTGTTCCTATGTAGGACTATTTTTGTAGGAAAGGGCACAAGAAATAAATTGGCGAAATGAGCGACATTATATTACCTTCCTTTAAATTTACTCAAATTTCACTTCAGACACTCACTCAATTTAATTCTTATTTGTTCCAAAATCATTCAACTTGCAAATTTCACGATTTTGTTTACGGTATATGACCATCTGCATAGCCTTTTGTCGATGTTTGTTGATACAGTTAACACCATCTTGAACTTGACAAGGTGAGTGATTTTGGAATGATCTTGGAATAAAAATGAATAAGTGGGAAGAGTGAGTTTTGAATGAAATTAAAGGGAGGTAATCCAATATCACTAATTTCGTTCAGGATGAACAAAATTAGCGATATTCCCCATCCCCCTTTGATAAAATATGCAAACAAGTTAAACAGCTTCCTATTTTTCAAGAACCAATAAGACGCTTGTAATTTCAATTATGTCAGTGAAATCGCGATTTTTTTCTATCTTTATTTATTTCAAATATAGTTGTTGATCTTATCTTTAGGTGATTTTTTGGGAGGGTTTTTTTTAATGGTTTGGGTGAGTGTTTGGAATTAATGAAGCGCTGAGTGGTTGATTTAGAATGGTTTGATTGAAATGAATGTCAATTTCACGATGTAACTTACCGTGTTCTGTCATACATTCGTGCTGCGGTATATATTGTTACTCTGGCACTCAGGTTATCAATTTTTCTGTTTTTATTTCTTGTTTTATCAAAATATCGAAATGTGACCGACACGTGATTAGAACTTATCCCGAATTTCACCATTAAGGAAAACGAATATGAGAGAGGAAAGAATAATCTGGTCAAGACTTGTGTTCACGCTAACGAATCACAGAGAGTGTCTAAGAGATGTTTGGTTTAGAATGATTTCAAATTAGTTTGAAGAGCGTGATTTGAATGAATTTAAAGGGAGATAACAAAATATAGCTAATTGCGTTCACGATTAACTGTTGCACACAAACGTTCGCAAGCAAACACATTCGAGCTATGCGTTAACCTGTGTCTTTTTGATATACAGTTAACAACATCGTGAAATTGACAAGTTGAATTATTTTGGAATGTTTAGGAATGAAATTGAATTAGTGTGTGGAGCGAGTTTTGGGTGAACTTAATGGATGGTAATCCTGTATCGCAATTTTGTTCAGGATGAACAAAATTAGCGATAATAATTACCCCCCTTTAATAAAAAATGCATAAAAGTTCTATACAAAGCTTCTAATTTATTCAAGAACATATGGGACGCTAACAATTTGAATTATGTCAGTGAAATCGGGATTTTTCTCTGAAAAAAATATTTTGAATGACGTTGTGATTCTATTTTTTTTTTCAATGGATTTGAGCGTTTTTGAATGGTTTGAGTGAGTGTTTGGAATGAATGAATGGAGCGCTGAATGAGCGTTTAAGAATGGTATTGATTGAGGTGAATGTCAATTTCACGATGTAACTAACTGTATACACAAGGAAAAAAGTATCGCAACATCTGAATTATACGTATACACACGTTCCTTCAATAAAGAGAGGTGTGAACCTCGCAGAGCATGTGTTGGGCATATTTGTGGTCGCCGAATATGTGAGTTAGCACATCGAATTCAAAATCCGGTACTTTTATGACAGGTGCTGCAAAAGTAGTGACAGCATTGATATGCAATGTCTGATCTAGGGTATGGGGAGAAAAGAAAAAGCTGTTAGAGCCGGTGCCGATTGATATACAAGATATTCACTGTACAGTTAGTGTGATGTTTACACTTGAATTAGTGGCAATTGTCAGTTTGAAATATTATCTAACACATTCTTGGCATTGAAAGTTAATGTTGGATGTTTATTCTTTTAAATTTTTGGTCTTTTAAAAACGGCTATTAATTGCAAGAAATGACTGAATCGGGAATAAAACTTCTTTTATCCACTCCATTAAAGATGATAAGGTCCATTGAAAATATTTCCGTTTGGGTTAAGTGCGCTGTTACCAAAGAAAGCCTTTGTTGAGATCTACCTTTTTGAAAATCGAATGTTACAATATTTTTTTCTTTGTGTATATTTATTTCTTGACCCTTCCTTTTTTCTACGTCCATTTTAATGCTACCATGGTGATCTCTATCACAATGTTGATTGTGTGTTCGTTAAATATTTTCTGAATTATGAGCCCAAATAAAATGGGGCAATTATTCATAAATACATATTGTAATACAACCCGTAATAATTTTTGCTCTCCGATATTTTATCATCATTGATATTATGATATTTATTATTATCTTTATCATTATTGACATAAATATTAATGACAATTATCATATTTATCATTATTATCACGACCCTTTTCTTGTGTCTTCTCACATATTCTCACACACATTGAGCAGGGGTCAGATTCGTGTCAATAAAACCGCTGAGAAAATTATTCCGGTTTAGTACACGTCGGACATGTTTTTTTGGAGCTCGTGTTTTTGGAGATTAAAAATTAGTTTTCTCGGGTTGGTAATCGCTTTACTAGACTATTATGCATTAAATATGGACTTATATGGACAGTTGTGTAGGATTTCAAGCGCTTTGTAAATGGGTAAAAATAAACCAGCGAAAAAATCGCGGAAACGGAAACGAGTTACCGGAGGGAGTGACGACCGCCCAAGTAAATCAACCAGCACTCAACCGGTAAGTGTCAGTGACACTCTTCATGCTGCAAATTCAGTACTGTATGACAATTTAGAGAACATTTCCATGAATCAGAGTGTCTTTGGGACACCCGAAACATCTAAAGGTATGGCTTCTAGCGGTGAAAGTGATGCTTCGTCTATAGTAAGCAATTCTACCTTACCTGACCAGTCCAAAGGTGAACCAACAACCACGGACATTATGAATATGTTGATGACAATCAATAAGCAAATTATGACTATAAATGATAAACTTCTCAAACTAGACTCACTAGAGGTCAAGGTCAGCGCTTTTGATGTTGAAATGAGAAAGCTACAGTCTACAGTTCAGGCTAATCATGAAACCATGGATGAGCATAATAAGAGGCTTAATGAGGAGCTAGAGTCATTACGTTTTGAATTGGGAGAGGCCAAAGATGATATTTCTCGGTTAAATAAGGACAAGATAAGTTTACAGGATGATTTGTTGTATGTACAAAGCCAGTCGATGCGAGATAACCTTGTGTTTACTAACATCGAGGAAAACGAGCACGAGAAACCAGGGGATTGTGAGGGAGTATTGCGTCAATTCATGGTCGAGAAAATGGAGTTCGCTCAGGATATTGTTGATAGTCTCAGGTTTGAGCGTGTGCACAGAATTGGAGTTGTTGGTTCGAATCCCGGTAACCCACGACAGATGGTGGCTAAGTTTTCATCATATAAAGATCGCGAAATGGTCCGTCGTTCACGATTTAACCTCAAAGGAACTGATCACTTCATATTTGAACAATACCCAAAAGCCATTGCTGATCGTCGTAAATCCCTACGTCCACAAATGAAAAAGGCAATAAAGGACGGAAAGCGTGCATGGATCAGTTATGATACCTTGTTTGTGGAAGGAAAAGCGGTCCGTGACATTAACCAGTAACAATCTGTGGAGGCTGGACTGAATATTGCCTGTTGGAACATTCACGGGCTCACTAGGCATAAACTTGAAGACCCAAATTTTGTGAAAATAATCACTTCTTATGATATTTGCTTTTTATTTGAAAGCTGGACAAATGTAAATTCCAAAATCAATATTAATGGTTTCACATCATTTAATTTTTTTCGTAAGGTCTTAAATAGGCGTGCAAAACGCTCTAGCGGCGGGATTTGTTTGTATGTTAAAAACAATGTTGTAAAAGGGGTAACTGTTATTAAATCAGAGCTGGAAAGCATTATTTGGTTAAAATTGGACAAAGATTTTTTCCAAATAGAAAATGATATTTATATAGCAGGTGTTTATATCTGGCCTGAAAATTCGCCACTTTATAATACTAATGACGTTGATTTCTTTTCATTTTTAGAAAATGATATTTTGGAATATTCTAGTTTAGGTAGGGTTTTGGTTTGTGGGGATTTTAATGCTCGCACGGGCAAACGTAAAGATTTCATAGAGTATGACCGTTATAATGTTTTGATAGATGATCACAATTATCGTGCGGACATTCCATTGTCACGTGACACACCCGATTTAGTGTGTAACTCATTTGGTAGTAAATTGATTGACCTTTGTAAATCTACATCATTACGTATAGCTAATGGGCGTCTGCAAAGCACAGCCGAGTATACATTTGCAAGTCGCAACGGCTCAAGTGTGATTGACTATCTACTCGTTAGTCACGATGAAATGTTTTGTATCAATGACTTTAAGATTCACCCATTTAATGAGTGGTCCGATCATGCGTTATTGTCCTTAAATATTTACTGCTGTACTTCAGTCAATGATCTAGACGTGGAATCTAGTTTGTCGAGCGTGAAATGGAAATCTGAGTTTAGAGATGACTTTCGGCGAAACATTATTGGGCAGCTCCCAGTTTTAAACAGATTAGTTTTAAATTTAAATTCGAATGATAGCAATTCTATTGACACTGTCGTTAACAATTTTTCAAGCTTAATTACAGAAATCGCGGATCCTTTTTTTAAGGTAGCCGCAAAAAATAAGATAATCAAATTTGATTATGCTGATCCGAGTCCGCTGTGCAATAAGAACAAGTGGTTCGATAACGAGTGTCGTAAAGCTCAGTCGGAATATATAACGTGCAGAAATAATTTCAATAAACGTAAAAGTAACGCCAATAGAATTGCTATGTGCGATAAGAAAATTATCTATAAACGTCTAATTAAACGTAAAAAACGATTGTATCAAAAACAGAAGTGTACTGAACTTGTAAACTTACGACATTCTCAACCAAGAGCGTTTTGGCAATTATTCTCGAATAAACGAGCAAAACGTAATGAAAGTATTGACGTCGAGTCTTTTTGCGAATACTTTTCAGGTTTACAAAACGACCTAATTACCCCTGGCGTGACAGAAGCAAACGATTTTTGCGATAATTTTCAAAAGAGTGCCGATGATTATGAAACGCCTGAGTTAAACGCGCGTATAAATGCGGATGAGGTTTTAAAAGTGGTACGATCCCTAAAGAGTAATAAATCTTGTGCTCAAGACGGTCTTATAAATGAATATTTCGTAGAATCGATTGATATCCTTTGCCCTTATTTAGTCGATATATTTAACGCTATTTTAGATTCTGGGCACTTTCCAGAGTCTTGGACAAGAGGCGTAATTGTGCCTTTGCATAAGAAAAATGACCCCTGCGAAGCAAGCAATTATCGTGGTATCACATTAGTCAGTTGTTTCTCAAAAATATTTACCGGTATTTTGAATAATAGAATTACTAAATGGATAGAAAGTTGCGAGATTTTAAGTGATGCGCAGTGTGGATTTCGTTCAGGAAGATCCACAGTAGATGCGATATTTATTCTCAAATCAATTATCGATAAAATATTAAATGAAAATAAAAAACTTTTTTGCTGTTTTGTCGATCTGCAAAAAGCATTCGATAGTATTAACCTGAACAATATGTGTTACAAAATTTTTCACAAAGGATTAAATGGAAAAATTTTTAAGATTATCAAAAGCATGTATAGCTCGGTAAAATCATGTGTCAAGGGATGCAACTCGTACTCGGATTATTTTGAATGCGTGGTAGGTTTGAAGCAAGGCGAGGTTATCTCCCCTATCTTATTTTCACTCTTTGTAGATGACTTGGAGTTGTTTTTGCAGGATGACGCAAATTGTGGTATAACCATTGATGATATATTAATGATAATACTTTTGTTTGCGGATGATATGGTCATTTTGGGCAACAGTCAATTTGATCTGCAACGGCGTCTTGATTTATTGTATGAATATTGTAGGAAATGGGGGTTACGAGTTAACACCGAAAAACCCAAAGTGATGGTATTCCAAAAACGAGCCAACACATCGTCAACGTATACTTGGTCATATGATAATATACAACTTGAAGTAGTTCAATGTTTTAATTATTTAGGGACTGTATTCAGTTCTAATGGTTCGTTCTCTGTCAATAATGAGACTCTAGCAGGCAAGGGTTTGAAAGCATTAAATGTTTGAATGAATAAGTTGCGCAATTTACATGTGAAACCGTCTGTTCAGTGTCAATTATTCGATTCATTTGTTAGCTCTACTATGAACTATGGCGTAGAAGTTACAGGATTTAGCAAGTGTAAGGAAATAGAGAGAGTACATCTGAAATTTTGCAAAAGTTTACTAAATGTTAAACAATCTACCTGTTCCTTGGCCGTATATAGCGAACTTGGACGCTACCCGCTTTATGTAAATCGTTACACGCGCATTATCAAGTATTGGTGTAAATTGATACAAACAGATAATTTTATTATTCAATGCATATACACCGATATGCTAAAACATTATTATAATGGCAAGCAAAATTGGTTAAGAGACGTTAAAAGTTTATTGGATAATTACGGTTTCTCAATTGTATTCCAAAATCCATCAAGCGTAAATTTGAAAAGTTTTCATCAAGTTTTTAAAAACAGGGTTATTGATGTCTTTAAGCAATCGTGGTTTAATGGCATTAAATCTAAAAGTAGCTTAAGACTTTATATTGAAATAAAGTCAGAAATTGAAATTGAAAGGTACCTCGATATTCTTCCGTTTAGACAACGAACGGCTTTATCGCGTCTCCGACTTTCATCACACAAACTTCTTATCGAAACCGGTCGATACGCGAATCGACGGTTAAGTCGAAATGAGAGAAAATGCACTTTTTGTGATAAGAATGACATAGAGGATGAGTACCATTTTGTCGTAATCTGTCCACTGTACTCAGGTATCAGAAATAAATATATTAAGAAATACTATTACACACGACCAAACATGTATAAATTTGTTGATCTTATGAGCACTGACAACTGTACTATTCAGAAAAACCTTAGTAAGTTTATTGTTGAAGCGTTTAATCTGCGACGTTCCTCAATTAATTATTCATAAAACAAACTTATCTTATGGAACTGTGTTTGAAAAGTAAACATTGTGGGTTCACCCTCCGATTATTCAAAATAATATTCAATGCATTACATTGGTATCTTTACCATTATAAGTACCAGAATGTTGATTGGCTGGCGCAGCAACACATTCACGAAGATAATACTTCGTGGCTGTGATGGTGTGGTTGTCGATCGGCACTAGATAGTATAAATCAAATAGGTGACCTGTATTAGCGGGGCTGTTGTGGCAAGGAATGAGCATGATAGATCAATTATGCTCATTGGTTGTTGCATCGCTCTCCTTATATATCATACAAAATTTTACGCATTTCCGACAACGATATTTAATTTTCATATTTAACTTTCAAATTTGTCACTACCTTATTCACTAACACTCCAAAGAAATATTTCGACTGTACTAATACCATATCATATTGTTTGTAAATTACTGAGATGAAGATCTGTAAAGATCAAATCTGTTCAATAAAGAATCTTGAATCTTGAATCTTGAATCTATAAAAGACTGTTGGATCGTAATTGCTTTGTCAAAATATATTCATCGAAATACTCTTAAGGCGAAATATAAACATTCCCCCTATAATGCGCTTAATGGATATATAAAACCACTTGTGATTACTTTTACACCAAATAAATGGAGAGCTAATCCGTATTAACCGGGGTACATGCTTCAAATACATATGTGACCCACCACGCAAAAATGGAATGGCTTGTGCGTAAAGTGCCGATTCTAATCAGACTGCGCGGGTGCGAAGACTGACTAGAATCGAAACATTTCACACTTTACTCCTTTTATTCTAAATGTAGATTGGTCAATACACCTTCCTGAGAAAAAAATGAAATGAGATCACCGGATTACCTCCCATAGAGCCCATATTTTCAATACTTATTACACGGAGTTCCAAAATAATCCCTTTTCGCGTGGTGGGTCAATGTAAAGTTCCGGGGGGGGGGGGGGGGTCGATAGAACCTCTTTTTTATCTAAATTGCTCAACTCATTCAAAATTTTGCAACACAAGAAACACGATCTTCTTTTTGAAGTGTTTGAATCACAAGTAGTTAAAATCCTGAAAACTTTAGATATCCTTCTTACAGAATTTGAGCAATAGTATCCATAGTATTCTATAGTATCCCTAACTATATTTAGAGGGATACTATGGAACTAATAAATCGAATTCTAGACCGACATCAAACCCCCCCCCCCTTTATTGAAACCCCGGATCCGCCGCTGATACTGTAATATCAGATTCTTTCGAAAACACGACTCACAGGCTATTGGTATAGTGTATTCCTAAATTACATTTATCCTTACGTCTTGTTATGATTTAATCTATTTAACTAAACACACTCCCTTTTCAACTAGTTCACCTTCTTTTGTCTTTATCACTAACGCTGGCCATACTGTATGTAATATTATTATTGTAGCCCCCTTTTTGCTGTAAGGCAGAAACTGTTCCCTGTTCATTAATTGTCCTGGACGCTGCCATATCTGTACAATGGGGGGGTCTAATACACACATTAACCACACAATCTCTATCAATCTGTGGACGTACGGACGGACGGTTTTTGGATTTACACGAATCGTCGTCATCTTCGGAAGAACATCACGGTGTAAATGTAATTCGAACAACTGAAAATAGATTGCAACATTTTGGGATAATAGTCTATCTTTTACTATCTCCTCTTTTTCTTCCTGTCTTTTATTTTTCACTATTCTATCATGCACTGGCACATCGATGGCTCAGCGCGAAAAAGTTGTAACTGCCTATAAACATATTACTCTCATTGGTGAGAATCAACATCAACAAAATCAGCTGCTTCTACTACAACAAACTTGTTCGGCTAATTCTGGGAATCAAAAAGGTTTATAACTTACTTTGATTTTTTTTTTTAGTAATATTACAGTTAACAAAATCGTGACATTGGCAATATGAATGATTTCGGAATGAAATTGAATTAGTGTGGAGCGAGATTTGAGTGAATTTAATGGGAATTTGGTTAAGGATGAACAAAATTAGCGATATTGATTACCTCCCTTTAACAAAAATGCATACAAGTTCTACACATAGCTTCCTATTTCTTCAAGAACCTATGAGACGCTAACAATTTGAATTATGTCAATGAAATCGCGTTTTTACTCTTTCAAAATTTATTTTAAATGACGTTGTTGATTCTATATATTTCAATGGGCTTGACAGTTTTTGAATTGTTTGAGTGAGTGTTTAGAATGAATGAGTGGACTGCTGAGTGAGCTTTCTATAGCACACATAGAAAAGAATCTAAACTCACAAAATTTAAAGAAAAAATTAAACAATATTTAATGACCAACGGGAAATAATTTCGTTTATTGAATCCTATGTTCACGAATATCTGTCAGATAATTGATTATTATCATTGTTGCTTTTTTTTTTTGTGTGTGTGTGTGTGTGTGTGTGTGTGTGAAATTTGATAGATATGTGAAAATATTTTCTCTTAATTTTAAGTGTCTGACTATGAATGTTGATTGTTTGCATAGTTGTTATTTGAAGGCCTTATTGTAAATAAGTTAATCATTATGAAGTTGTTTTGTAATGATGTCTTAATAAGTAACCTTCGTTAAATAAAGATATATTATTATTATTATTATTATTATTATTATTATTATTATTATTATTAAAGCTTTTGATTGAGGCGAATATCAATTTCACGGTGTAACTAACTGTAAAAGATGCATAATTTAAAAGTGGATGAAATAAAATACCTCCATTAACCCTGGTATAGATACATTCGCTAATGCTTTTCTGTATTCCTTTAAGAACTTTCTGGTTATGCGATGTCCCTCTTTGTCTATAATAGTCTTCGATTTCGCCATCTGAAATTTAGTTTGAAACTCAATAAATAAAATGCAGTACACCCCCTTTAATAAGCTCCCAAGAAAGATATTAATTAGCGTGTTTACAGAAAACTGCCATAGCACACATTTTTATGAATGAGATCTACTTAAAATGTGATATTGTTAACTTTTAATACGAATTTTTTGAAAAAGCATCCATTTCCCCCTAAAAGAGGCTTACAGTTAAAAAATCGTAAAATTGACAATCCGAATGCTTTTGGAATGAGATTGAATGAATGCGTGTAGCGAGTTTTGAGGGAGATTTAAGGGAAGTAATCCAATATTGCTAATTTTGTTCAGGATGAACAAAATTAACGATATTCATTACCACCCTTTAATGTAAAAAAGTATGCATACAAGTTCTATAAATACCTTCCTGTTTTTTCAGACGCCTATGATTTAATTGTGTCAGCGTAATCGCGATTTTTTATATCAAAAATTATTTTTAATGTAGTTGTTTATGTTTTTCTTTTTTTTTTTTTAAGTGATTTGGAGCGATTTTAATTGCTTGAGCGGCTGTTTAGGAATGAATGAATTAATGAATGGAACGCTAAGTGAGCGATTAACAATGATTTTGATTGAGATGAATGTCCATTTTTAAATGCGCTGTATTAAACATTTACAAAAAAGAAAATGTAAGGAGACGAGGCCCTTAGTGTATTTTTCAGTTTCAACAATATGATTTTGCCTAAAACGTGGTTAACCATTTAATTATCAATTTTCTCGGAGATATTCACGACATCAATTCGTGCCATCCATTCGATTTCCGCCATCTTAGGGAAAAAACCAACTGACACTTGGATAAGATCAGCTTTTAGCTGTAAAGTTCACTCCTAACTAACTGTTTTAATTTGAAATCGGGGTAGAAACGTGTACTGTAATATTAATTGTAAAGGGATTTTGGTATTTTCCACAAGGAGATATCATTCATAAGTTTGAAATGAATAAGTGCATAACTTACATGTACGTCCCTTGAGTTTGCTACATATTTTGGTTGAGATATAATATCAGTAACATAGGTATGGGTTCTGGAAATGTCTTCTAGTTGCTGTTTAGCAGCCTCCACGCAGAAATTGTTAGCACTCTGAAACGAAAGAAGGGAGCATTTTCAGATATACATTGAAACAAATGGGACTCAATTCCTAAAGACTAGATGAGAAGAACAACTGGATATTATACAAAACTGACTATGCAAGTACCACCAGGATTTCCCCCCCCCCTTTCCTCAAAAAAGTAAAGTTTGGATCCTCTGAAAGTTTTGGACTAACGAAAGTGATGTTTTACATAACCATCGTGTTTTCATGTATGGACAAACAACCATTGTATCCTACATACATACTCTTTATTCAAAAACCATGTATGGTATAAGCATACAATATGGTTTTAGAAGACATGATCAAACAGTTATGATTGGATCAAGCAAGATAATTCAAGGAAAAATGATAATTTATCTAGAAAAAAATTGTACTATTTATTTCTGAAATTAATTTCCAAATGCATCATCGTAGTGTAACTATAATCGAATGCTTAATTTTTCTGCTTCATTTTTTTATCTAAGAAACACTCTATTATGATTTTAAAAAAAACTACGATTGTTGAAGTTTGATGAATATATTCAATACGTACCTTAGCTATTGCAGCCAGCATCTCTGTTATTTGTTCTTCGGGAATCTTGTAATACTTCTCCACATCGTGGAACGTACTACGCCATTCCTTCTCGTATATTTTCTTGAATTCACCCACTAGCTCTGCCTGACTAGGAAATCTAATTGCGAGGGATTCCGGTCCTGATGACGGTTTGGGCATTTCTATAACTTTGTCACCGGTAAGTGTATTTGTTACCCTGTAATAATATAATAGTTTTGACAACAATGCTGATCATACAATTTGATAGTAATATATGTAATCACGTTTAAAAGTGGGTCAATATGTCACAAATAAGTTTATAGCTAGTCGCTTAATAAAATACATCAACGTGCAGTCGATTTATAAGCGTGTTTTAGAAAGATTGGAGATTTCCTTTAAGGGATGATATAAAATATCGATAAATCCAATATCATCCAGATTTGACGAAATTAGGGATAATGTATTATCTCTCGTAAAATTCAATTTCACGACCGACTCATGCCAAAATCAATCAACAATTTCACGATGTTGTTAACGGTTATTACACAAGATTGCAAAATAAATGCGAACCCAAAATTGTTTTCATTTTGGAATAAAACGAGCAGAAAGCATGAATTTCGATTGACACAACTAAGATTGTGTTGTTTTTGAATGATAACATGGAAAATGAATCATGGGAATACAGGTAAGCAGAAGGTGTTCCTATTAAAAAAGAATTCGATTTATTTCGATTGTTTTTCTTTTCACTCGACCTGAACATGTTATTCATTAAACCGACACATACCTTCGTTCTACAAGCACCTTTAATTGAGCATTTTGCAATCTGAGTCGAGCTATTTCCTTGTCCTTCTCAGCCATTGCTGCCCCCGTTACAACCCCGTTTGGTGTCAGTTCGTCAAGAGGTTTCGAGTTCGAGCGGTCGTCAGTAAAGGATGTGTCACGTGTCCCAGGAATGCTCCTCCTTGGTGACGTGTTGTTGACGTATCTTCGACGTGACCCGGGACTGTTTGTTGATACTGTATTGACTGACGTTATACTGGACTTTCTACTTTGTCGATTAATGTTGTCTTCAATAAGAGTTGGCTTGTCTCTTTCTTTCTGAATATGTATATCAAAATGTTATGTTTTGATGCGGTAGTTTTAATGCAATACTGAGTAGAAAGTGAGGTAAAAGTGTTCTTTAGCATGCTTTATTTTGTTGTTTTTTTTCTTTATCTTACTTTGCTCACGATCTTGTTTACTCTAAGGTATTGGAACCGAAATAGTTCCTCAACATTTCGGAACTCATGATCTTTCACAATGTTAACCGAGGTTTCCTAATGAGAATCATTTGGAAACCTCGGTTAACAATGTAAAAGTTCATTACTCCTGAAACGTTGTGGAACTATTATGGGTCCTCTGCATTAAATTCAAAATGTATCATCAGTATAACTCTAATGTTATAAGCCGAAACAATCAATTGATTTTTTTTAAATAGCGAGTACTAATGAAGCTCTCTGTTCGGTTTCTCGTAATCGGATGATAGCCCTAAACCCATGAGGGATGAGAAGCTGATGGCTCCGAAAATATTGCGAAGTTTTACGTATGCATTGATTTATTTGACCCGAATTTGACCTCTGTGAAAAAATGCATAAATAACAATTTCCGGCGTATTTTATCACATTCAGTACCGTTTATTGTTCATTCCTATGAAAGCACGTGCAAAGTCGAGTAGGAATAATAAGATTTTGATTCATCTAAATATCTAAATAGCAGGGGTCAGATTCAGGTCAATAAAACCGTGCTATACACATGTACTGGTGGATGAAAGGTCAAGAATCCGTTGTTCTGTGCTCGAGCCTCAGCGTTGTGACCGAAAAGAATCTTCAGAGAAGTGTCAAATTCTATTTAAACAAACATTTGATGACTACAATTATATTTTTTTAACTTACAGGCTCTGAAAGGTGCTGTAATTTCTGGTTATTTTTCAGCTGTTCAATGTCATCTTTAAGCTGCCTGATCTGCTCCAATACCCTGTAATATTGCCTGAGTGCCCTCGTAGCATCCTCGGCCTTGATTGATTTACGTAGTTGGATTTGTTGTAAGAGGTCAATTATTTGGTCTTGTTTACCAAGGTTGGCCATTTTCAAAATTATAAGTCGTGCTTTCTGTTTCTGAAACGATGAATAATTATCGATTTGTTTTGAACAGCAGTTTTAACTACTATCGATCAAATTTAATCCAAATCATTCGCTCAGCGCTCCATCAAATGCATTCCAAATACTCACACTTATTTAAAAGAAAGCTTCGAATCTTACAACGTTCCACATTTCATTTAAATTGATCAAATTATTGTATGATTTAATAGCCGATGTTTTTTTAGCTTCTGATTTGTGCTTGGAGTCACAAAAACGCAAAAGAACGTAGATTTTATTTAAGGCGGGAGGGGGGGGGGGGTAATTCAATATTATAATGTCGCATTGCATTTCTTGAATTTCACTCAAGATTCATTCATCTCACTCATCCAAATACATTCAGAAATCGTTCCAAAGTCATTCAGCTGGTCAATTTCATGATGTTCTTAACTCTAAAAGTAATTCATATGTTGCGTTGTTTTCTTCTGTTTTGGTCTTATTTGCTATAATGACGTTGGTATCTTTTCCTATTCCATCGTGATGCAGTAATCTCACTTGAGTTTCGACTACCAAAAGCCTTGCTTCCTGTTAACTTAATTTCTTTTTATATCCACACGTTAAAATTTTAGGTATGCAACTGCATGTATTTTGGTTGCTTACGCACGGCATACATATAAGGGTTAGATATCAAAACTTGTAGTCACTTAAATCCATGTGTGATCATGAAAAGGAAAAAATATTTACGAAACCCAAAAGAATTTGAATAAAAAGTACTAAATTCCTTATGAAAATTGAACCTTATTTTCACGGATCACTAACTGACCCAATAAAGATTTAACCCTGTCCATAAAAGAATGTTATTTCTTCTTCTTCTTCGTTTAGTTATAAGAAGAAAGGGCAACCTTTCTGATATTGTCAAGAAATTGTGATAGAAATAATAAGAAAAAAGGAATGGGGTTTATCCATTATTCGAAAGATAAAACTTGTGGTAAAATGATTGCATAAAGAAGGGACAAATTCAACGATTAGAAAGTACGCAACTAAGAATAGAAGAAAAATTGAAAATAATACATCGCGGGCAACGCGTTACAGGACCAATGGTCTAACCATTGAGCCAAAGAAGATCTTTTCTGAACCAGGTGTCAGGCATTGTTTTTAATCTCTTTGAAGATATGCATGCAGGTTCAAGAGGTATCGTTAAAAAACCCATAAGAATTACAGATCCTAAAAACATCTCATTGTTCAAGTTTAGGGCTCGATTCAATGCATCCCAAATACTCGCTAAAATCACTCAAAAAACTTAGAAATAGTGCAAAGACACATCGAAATCGATCGACGATGTCCCATAATTTTATTTCCTTGTGTGGGAAGCGTCTGTTTGGTCCACGAATATATATTAGTAAAGTACGTAATTTGTTTTTCAAATAATGCTACATGTAACAAAATATCGCGTATTTCGTCAAACTGAACGAAATGAACGATATTATATTACCTCCCATTATCTATATTCACAATCCACTCCCCCACCTCTTCAATTTCATTCTGCAATCATTCCAAACTATCTCACCTTTGTAATTTGAAGGTGTTTTACTGTACAACACCGCGTGATTTTAGAATTGTTCAAATACAGAAAAAAAAGAGAAAAAAAATAAAGTTGGTTAAAACTTGCATGTTATGTCTTTTATCAGAGGAACCATTGTGAGACGTACAGAAAATGCTTGATCAAAGCATTTTTATCATCTACAGTGTTTGCTTTATACTTCTTTCAAAATGGACATCAAAATGTAAAAAAAGATACACGAGGTACGTGTAAAGATCTAATTAATGTGATATAGAGAAACAAATAAAAAAAGGTTAAGAATCATTCGACATGTTTACATGCTTAAAGTCAAACCTCGGTATTTGTACATGCGGGAAAATGTGGTATAGCCAGGATTAGGAGTATACTGAACTGAAATGTAAAAGGCGTGGCATATCGGTACTAAATGACGAATGAAATAACCTAAATACTGATAGATCAAAGAAACCCATCACTAAAAACACATTTTATCTCCCTCATAATACTCACTGGCTTTTGCATTTATAATGTTAATTCCTTCGTTATGAAGTCGGTTTCGAAAGCACTTTTTTTGCGATGACACGCGCTGTCATGTGATGTGTACATGTGTAAGGTCAATGGATGATAGGTATGCCAGTAATTTTGCGTTTCTTTGCTCTTACAGTATAGTCAGTGAACGTGCCACTAGAAAATTCGCTAGTCTAAATTTATTCATATTAAATTCGTCTAAAATCTGTTTATAAACATACAATAAGTGTGGTTTACCTACAATACGTTTATACATGTAGGTTGTAAAACAATATTGCAGTTATATTGTGGCGGCTGGTACACCTTAGTCCTTGTTATGAGTTCTTGTCATATCTCACCCAAGCGCAAGCGCAGCATTCAGCGGAACCACAAGCTGCCCTTCCACTAGCGCGTTTTGTTATTCCATTGATAGGAAATAAGTTGCACCTTTTTACAATGACTTTTGCTATTACATGACAATATATGTTCATGTTATCCATTATGAAGTAAATTGTTACAATATTTTAGTAACTGGTATTTAAACAAGCCTGTCATAAATGCCGATCTAAGGTCAAATGATATCATCTATTACATAATTCGAAGGTTAGAGTGTAGAAAATAATGAAATAAGAGAGAGAGTACATGTATGTGATAAAAATGAAAAGGAGGAATGAGGAAAATTGATTTGTCACCCTATAAAAGAGTTTATCTCAATATTCACATCTTATTCGATTTCTCAGAAAACGATAATGATAACGAAAATAACAATGAATATTTGTTTTATGTAATACAGATTCTTATGATATTTATAATCCAAATGTTAGATAAAACGATCCTTTTGACACTCGTTTTCTGTTAGCAACTATCACAAAATACATGTACTTTGTACGTATCGTGGCTGGGCGAACAAAACCTCGTAACTACAGCTTATTCAAGCTGCAGTTACGAGGTTTTGATCGCCCATCGACGATGTGCTATAACATAAAAAGGATGAAAAATCAACAATGAAAAGTAATTTACATTACCTAGAAGAAAAAGATCGACCCATATAAATATATCCTTTTTTTATCAATTTTTAGCTCATTCATTAAGAGATTACAATCTACTAGTTCTTTCAACCTACATTCATTCATGTAGAATTCAAAAGTTCACGGTATTAAGTTACCGAAACTATAGGAAAGTCAGTGATTATAAGGGATTATAACTTTTGTATTCATATTCACTCGAGTCTTATTTCTATTGGGTCATACTTAAATGTATAACAAGGAAAAATATAATTTTTGCATAAAATGTTCGATTGTGGGTCGATATAGGCATACATTAACGGGGGAAAAGGTGGATTAATAAGTAAAATCAAGTGCCGTTAACGTCCGGCTTTTTTTACTCAAATATCCTCGGACTGGGCCTATATACTTGATCAGTTTCTAGGGATAACATTAATTTAGAGCGTAAATAAAGACGACGATCTTATTAGTCTTGATTGAAGAATTGACGAGACGAACGAAGGTAAAGAGGTATGGGGAATACCTGATGAAGGAAGGGAAAGAGGGACAGACGTACAGACAGAAAGAAATAGGAGACATCTATCTAGGGGAGAATGAAGGCGTTTCAAATTATTTAGCACTATATTGCTATATGTATAATAAAGGGTAAAAGACAAAGTTTGATTAGTATTTTCAATTCCGTTGAAAAGAGGAAATACATAGAAATTATTTTCGTAATAAAATCCAATTTGAAGCAAGTAAAATTTTCTTCATTGGTTTATTTTTATCTTAAGAATTTTTTTCTCAGACATCAATTGACTGAAAAAGAATCGTCTCGACATGATTTTTCCGCCATTTCCACAAATATGAACAGTTAGTTACATCGTGAAATTGACATTCATCTCAATCAAAACCATTCTTAATCGCTCACTCAGTGATCCATTCATTCCAAACACTCACTCAAACCATTCAAAAACTCTCGAACCCATTGAAAAACATAGACTCAATAACGTCATTCAAAAAAAAATGATAGAGAAAAAAACGCGATTTCACTACATGTAACATAGTTCAAATTGTTAGCGTCTCATAGGTTCTTTAAGAAATATAAAGCCTATTAAAGGGAGGTAATCAATAACGCTAATTTTGTTCATCCTGAACAAAATTTGCGATATAGGATTACCTCCCATAAAATTCACCCAAAACTTGCTCCACACACTCATTCGATTTCATTCCTGAATCGTTCCAAAATCATTCACCTTGTCAATTTCACGAAGTTGTTAACTGTAAACTCAAAACTGTGAGGAGACTGGGAGTTAATATACTTGAATATACAATAAAGAATATTTATGAAATCACCCAGGTTAACGATTGTGGATTGCTTTCGAAACGAAATTATATGAATAAAAGGAGCTTGTGTTTTATGATTATCAAAGAAGGTAAAACATAATCGTTAATTTCACCCAAATTGAGGAATATGTTTTATCTCCCTTTAATCAAATCAACATTTCTTCCTGATTTTGATGAGTGTCAATTTCTCAATGTCTTAAACTGTACTAGTGCACTGCAGGCCTGTAAACTAGATTGTTCCATCAACGCCCGTAGGCCTGTTGGTATTTTCTGCTCAGATCATTCTAACTCATTTCAACCACTTTCCAAACATTAAGTATTTTTCATATTCTTTCTGACTATTTTCACCCAGGGTAGACTTACTGAATGGAACTAACCAAGATACACCCAACAACAAAAATAACGTATCACCTTTGAATGGCAAATAATTCTTTCCCGTACCCAACCAATTTGCTGAAATGATATTACGTAATTTTGGCAGGCGACTTGATACACAATTGTGGTAAAATTTAACCCCGACCTCATACTCAGTTGAGCAGAGACACTTGAATATGATTAACATGTTTTTTTTTTTTCTCGCGCGGCCGATCGTTTGCATTGTTCGAAGTTGAAGTTGGTCGAGTAAATCAGCATATACAGTTAGTTACATCGTGAAATTGACATTCACCTCAATTAAAGCCATTCTAAATCGCATATTCAGACCTCCGATCATTCATTCCAAACACTCACTCATACCATTCAAAAACGATAAAACCCATTGAAAGATATAGAGTCAACAACGTCATTCAAAATAAATTTTAACAGAGAAAAATTGCGATTTCACTGACACAATTCAAATTGTTAGCGCCTCATAGGTTCTGAAAGAAATTGGAAGCTATGTGTAGAACTTATATGCATTTTTTATTTAAGGGAGGTAATTAATATCGCAAATTTCGTTCATTCTGAACAAAATTTACGATATAGAATTACCTCCCATTAAATTCACTCAAAACTCGCTCCTCACGCTCATTCAATTTCATTCCTACATCTTTCCAAAATCATTCACATTGTCAATTTCACGATGTTGTTAACTGTAAAGGTAGCAACGAAAAACCTTGTAGACATTTATCAGATAAATCCAAGCCTTCGAGTTCGGGGCTCATCTCAGAAAAGATATATAAACGATTATCAATTTCTGGTCATTTTTTTTGCACAAAGAAGGAAAAACTCATTTTAGAATCCCTAGTATAAATTAAACAGACACATTTTATTTCATAGAAATACTCGATTTTATACAAAAACGGCGGACTAAAAAGTACTTTTGACTCGACCCCTATGCAAATGAGAACTATTATTTGACTGACAATTCGCTATTCCGTTTATTTTAGAAACAAGTACTAATGATATGCTTTGAATAAACATATAGACGGACGGACAAAATCATTATTTTACTTTCAAAAATTCAGAAAAACGTTATTCTTGGTGGTATTAGATTGAAACGTTGATATGACGAACAAAAATTAGTTTTCCCCAATTCATATTTTAGCTAATTGTTGGTCCATATAGAAGTCAAACGGACTATGCGGTTTAAATGTAATATGAGGCTTTGTTAAATGTTTTTCAGCAAGCAAGCAAGCGTAACAGATACATTGAATCCATTTTTTTTATTTTATTTTTTTTGAAAAATGCCTTATTTTTATTCGTGACTCTGACACTTGGGAAAGTATAGCTACAGCTAACAACATCTTGAAATATTCAAGGCGAATACTTTTTTAATGAAATTGAATGAGTGTGATGAGTGCAGCTTGAGTGAAATTAAAGGGAGATAATCTAATATCGCTGTTTTTGCTCAGTATGATCGCAATAAGCGAAATATAATTCCTCCAGTTAATAACATATGCATACAAGTTCTAAAAAAGCTTTTCATTTCGACAAAGCCATACAGATTATAATTTCAGTTGTGACATTGAAATCGCGATTTTTTCTAGCTATATTTATTTCGATTTGAGTTGTTGGTCTTATCCTTTTTAGTGATTTTGGAGCGTTTTTAAATGGTTTGAGCGAGTGTTTTGAATAAATGAATGAACGGAGCACTGAGTGGGCGATTAATAATGGTTTTGACTGAGATAAATGTAAATATGACGATGTTACTTACCGAACAGTTGGTAACATCGTGAAATTGACTCTTATTCCGATTAAATCATTCTTAGTCGCCAACGCAAAGCTCCATTAATTCATTCCAAAAAGGCGCTCAAGCCATTTCAAAACGTTTCAAAATAACTTAAACATATTATATAAACAACTGATTTAAAAAAAAGAAAATCATGATTTCAATGAATTCATTGAAATTCGAAGCGCCTGATTCGTTCAGAAAGACATAAAAAGCTATTTATAGAAATTGCATATATTAGATTGAAGGAGGTAATTCATATCGCTAATTTTGTTCACCTTTACACGGTTTAGGAATTTCTGGACCGTGTTAAACACCAGCGTGCCAAAAGTGCAATATCATACACGACAAGCATCCTGGAAAGTCTCTTCATATTGCTGTTTCAGGAGTAAGAGGTTCAAACAATTGCAAAACTTTCAATGCTGTATATCTGATGACATGTACGGTATGCCTCAAACAATATGTCGGCGAAACCAAGCAAAATAAGCGCATTAATTTGCACCGATCTAAATGGGATACCCGCAAATTCAATAGGTCTCCAGATGCAGAACATTTTAACGAAGGCGGCCACTCGTTTAACGATATTATCCTGTGCTGCATTGAAGCAAACCCGAGCTGGTCAGACAAACAACACAAATCGCAGGAGACCTAGTGGATAAGGCGGCTTAACACGACCCAGCCCTTTGGGTTAAACAAAAACGACATATAAACATCAAGGGCATATTTGACCCACATATTCACTATTTGTCTGACCAGCATATTTTCGCCAGCCTCTTGACATGGTGTTGTTGAAGTTCATTTTCATTTTCACTGTCAGTTCTCATTGAACCCCTGATGAAGAAACATTGAGTTTAGAAAGCGCTTGGGTTTTCTAAATTTAGGCGAACTTCTCATGATTTTAAAGTTCTCTATAAAGTTCGCCTAAATTTAGATGTGGACAATGTTATTGCTTTCTAGTAAGTACGAAGCAATTTAAACTACCGTTTAACAAAGGATCTTAGTCAACATCCTTTATCCTGATCTAAATCAATCAATAGGGGCGCGTGAAAACAAGATAAATTGTCATATTTGTATATACTTTATTTAATTAATGCATTTTATTCTGAGATATTAATAAAGGGTGGTAATAAACATCGCTTATTTCGTCCTACTGGACGAAATGAGCGATTTGGATTACCTCTCTTTAATTTGATTCAAAACTCGCCCCTCTCACTCATTCAATTTCATTCGAAAATCATTCAAAAATCACCCCCATGTCACTCTCACGGTGTTGTTAACTATGACTTAATCGGAGTGTGTGTCAATGTTACGCTTTCAAATTCAAGCGAGTCATACAAATAGTAACATCGTGAAATTGACCTTCAGCTCAAACAAAACCCTTCGAAGTCGCTTTCTCAGCGCTCCATTCATTCATTCCAAACACTCACTCGAACCATTCGAAAAAAACTCCAAAATCACTAAAAGCAATAAGATCTACAACTGCATTCAAGATAAAAAATAACTAAAAAATATCACGATTGCTCCGAGATAATTTAAATTTTAAGCATATAATTCTGTTCCTGAAGAAACTGGAATCTATTCTTAAAACTTCTATGCTTTTTCTATTAAAGGAAAGTAATACATATTGCTTATTTTGTTCATCCTGACCAAAATCGGCGATTCTGGATTAACTCCCTTTACATTAACTCAAAACTCACTCCTTTCGCCCATTCAATTTCATTCCAAAATAATTCCCAAAAGATTCCCATTGTCCATTTTACAAAACTGTTAATTGTAGAAATCATGGACATTTTCGAAACAATATTCGTGATCCTAAATTTCAAATAGTATGCATAAATTATGAATAAAGTTTGAAAAGGAAGCAGAATAACTGACTCATTAATAAGCTGACTCGGTTGATGAATAGATAAAATTGATAAATATCATAATACGTGTCAGGATATATCATAAACTTTGAAATTTGGGTGCTTGCTAAAAAAGGACAAACTATCTTCTTTGCATTTCATTTTTTTTTTCATTCTATGATATTTATTTCAATAGTATGTATGTAAAAAGAAGTATGTACTATTTTTATTTTATTTTCAAATTTTATTAAGAAAATAAACATGATCATGTATACAATTAACAAGATCGTGAAATTGACATTTAACTTAATCATTATTTTTATATTATTCTTGAAGACATATTACGCTTTAAAAGAACTTTAATTTAATATATATATGGATATTCTAAGAGTTAATGAGGATATTTTTAGAGGGAGGTAATAAATATCGCTGATTTCGTCATTCCTGAACAAAAATAGCGATATTTGATTACCACCCGCACATTACACTCAAAACTCACTCGTCTTGATCACTCAATTTCATTCCGAAATCATTCCAAAATCATTATCTTATCAATTTCATGATGTCGTTAACTATATGTGCTCATAGATAAATTTTACTTTATGCTTCATAACATATAAGTCTATTAGAAAAGTATGGCTAACGCGTCAAAGACATACGAAAGCGGATATGACGTAGACGTGTATGGCTTACAAAATGACACTTTTTATGCAATACACATTCCCGCCATAATTTGCATATGCACAAGCTTTGTGTGCGCTATTGTTGCAATATCGCTGTCATTTCGTCAAAATAGCTGGCGATCTTTTTTCTCAAAATGGAGCAAAAGTGAGCGTTTCATTATATACCTTGCTGTATGCGACGGTTTGTTTAATTTGGCACATTTTACCGACCACATGCATGTTGCCATTGCTCAAGATCACGTAAAACCACCCATTCTCTGTGCGTTCTATGGATTTATGCTTATGGAGTTTATAACAGCGCAAAATCTTATGGTGAACGTTGTTGCAGTGAACGCATTCATGTTGATGTATTTTGATAGAAATATCAATTTCGGACGGCGAGATTGGAGGCTGCTTACTTGGACATTTGGGTTACCGTTCTTGGTTGGAGTGGTGGCGTTGGGTTTCGGAATGATGGGACCCAATGGTGTTTTGTAAGTTACAGTTTAGAACATCGTGAAATTGATAAGTTTAACGAATTAGGATTGTTTTCGAAAAGAAATCGAGTGAGTTTATGTAACGAGTTTTGAGTGATTTTCAAGGGAGGTAACCATAATCGTTTATTTCGTCCAACAAGTCGAAATAAGCGATAATTTCTTATCAGTTAGTTACGTCGTAAAATTGACATTCGCATCAATCAAAACCATTATTTACTCGCTCACTCAGCGCTCCCTTCATTCATTCCAAACGATTACTTAAAACATTCAAAAACGCTCAAACCCATTGAAAAATATAGACTCAACAACGCCATTCAAAATAAATTGTGAAATTGCTATTTCACTGACATAAAACAAATTGGTATCGTCTCATAGGTGCTTGATGGAATAGGAAACTTTGTATAGAACTTGTATGCATTTTTTTATTAAAGGGGGGTAATCAATATCGCTAATTTTGTTCATCCTGAACAAAATTTGGGGTATAGGATTACCTCCCAAAACTTCACTCCAAACACTCATTCAATTTTATTCCTAAATCATTTCAAAATTATTCACCTTGTCAATTTCACGATATTGTTTACTGTACGCCCTGTATAAAAAAACAACGCACTTTTCTGATTTTGTGTCGTCACGAAGAAATGAGATGCTTCGAAATCATCACAATCCAAGTGTTTAGAATAAATGGTTGGAGAGCTGAGCTGAGAATGTTTGTCAATTTCATTATATACAACTCAAAGTTTGCTAAGCACCAAACTTTTTCGCTGTCCTACAGGAGCTGATTAAAAAAATCGTATTCGTGTTTAAAATTGGACAATAATGTATTGACAATATATCTAATGTAGCCTATACAATACCAAATTTGACACGCAACTTTCTCGCGAGACTCGTGCAATATGAGGAACCCCGGTTTCTTACCTGTTCTTTCTCATTTTCTACATGTATAGGTTTCGTGTAGAAAGTTAGTTTCTTTTTTTCAGGCCTTTTTCACTTTTAAGTCGTTACTCATGGCTAGTCAAATGTCAGACGGCATTTATATGTCGAACAATTGTGGCGTGCTGTAGGTATGGCGGAGCAAGGGGCTTCACACTGTGATGTTGGCATGGTAGTGCGGGTACACCATACTGTTGTTACCAGAGCTTAGGCTTGGTACCAACAGTATCGTACCCCTGTAAGGAGACATGGTGGAGGTATAAGTAGAGCTACCTCCGTCGCAGAAGGCCGTTTTTGGTAATTCAAGCCGAAGGAACAGGTTTACTACGACAACGCAGCTACGTTCCGACCTTCAAAACGCCTCGGGAGTGCGAGTTTCGACTCAAACACGATCACGGCTGCATGAGCATAACCTGAGGTCAAGAATACGATGTATTCGTATTCCGCTGTCCCGAATTCATTGTCGGCGTCTGTTAACATTGGAATTGGGCCACGTTGGCTGGCGCATAAGACGCTTGCACCCCGTGCTATTCACGGATGAGTCCAGGTATTGCCTGGACTAAACTGATAGGCGGGCTAGAATGTGGAGAAGGCCAGGGGGAAAGTTTCATTCGGCAAACATAGCTGAGCACGATCGTTATGGGGGTTGGTCCATCATGGTAAGGGCCGCGGCAATAGCGCAGTTGGTAGCGCGCCAGACTTCTAATCAGGGGTCTATATTCGCACGGGTTCGATCCCCGGCCGCGGCACTAATCCTTTCCGACATTTGTCTTCCACCAATGGGTAGATAATCGTAAACCTATGTGGAATAGCAACTGGAGGCTAGGAAAGGGATGTGGTGGTAGTACTGGTGTGGGAAATAACAGGAATCCATCGTTAGGTGCTCCAGTCGTCGCGATATAACTGAGAGATTGTTGAAAGCCACGTAAAACCCCAATTCAAATCAAACCATCATGGTTAGGGGTGGCATCAGCTGGGATGAGCGGACTGATCTTGTTATTTAAGAAAGAGGTTTTCTGACAGCTCGTAGGTACATTGATGAAATCCTCAATACCCACGTAAGATTTTACGCTGGTGCTATTGGGGGTGGTTCAATTGAATGGATGATAATGCCCGTACACACACGGCCTGTATAGTCCAAGAGTATCGGCATGAAGAGGGCATCACACGTCTGGACTGACCGGCTCGCTCACCGGACTTAAATCCGATAGAGCATATGTGGAATGAGCTACAGGTCCGAGTTACGGACCTGCCAAGGACACTCCAGGAGCTCGGACAGATCCTCAGAGAAGAATGGTCTGTTATTCCCCAAAGAGTAATGCAGGTCTTAATCAGGAGTATGCAGAGGCGCTGTCAGGCTGTTATTGACAGTGCCGTCTCTCATACTCGTTACTGAACGAAATCCAATTGAAAGAACACCTTTTTAGGTCAAATTCGATTTTTTTTTCAATTTCAAGAAAACAGACCAATTTCCAGGGTTTCCCTGTTCTGTCTACATTTTAAGTCTTCTTATCATTATAAAGCTTTATTTTCCTCTTAAAATTTGATAAATTGAAAACAATCGATCATTTTTTCCAAAATTCTTATAATCAAATTTAATTTTTCCTGCAATTATAGTATAAATTAGTTTTGGTGTTTAGCAAACTTTGAGAAGTATATAATTACTGTAAGAACACGTTACATTGACACACTTTGATAATCAAAAAACTACATTTAAAACGCTTGAAAATTTCCATGATTTCTACGACTTGCTTGGATTTAAAAAAATAGAGCGTGAAGACATAGAAATCTATAAAACTTGCACACATTTTGCAATAAAGGAAGGTAAAAAATGAGCCAGTGCATGACATTTCCAACGATTTGAAATATGCGCCAAGCAAATACTCTGGCCAGCCCGTGCATCTGCACAGTCTGATCAGAGTTTTTGTTTTGCTCTTTGCAAAGAGATCAGGGCGAGATGTGTCTTCTGACAGACAGCTAATCTTCTTTTTGCACTGTGGAAGTATCCAGGCTACACAATGTTTGCGACTCACGTTGTTTTAATTTGTTAAAATTACCACGCACTAGCTCAAATATAGCTAAATTTGTTCAACATTAACGGAATTAGCAGTTTTGTATTACCTCCCATTAACCTCATTCAAGACCGACTCATCCCATTCGATCATGTTCATTCCAAACTCATTTGACTGTCCTTCAACTTGTCGATTTCCCAATGTTCCTAACTGAAAAGATGAATGTATGTCTTGCAAACAGGGACCACCCAGGAACTTTGTAAAATAAATAAGTGATCCGTCACGAGAAAAGGGACCATCCAGGAATTCTGTAAAATAAATTATTTAAAAGGAGATTTGATCCCCCATAGGTCAACCAGAAATCGCATTTCAAAATTTTTTTCACTGGAAGGTAGATTGATCATTCTAGATTCAGGAAATACGCACAGTGCAGAAAGTTTCTACTCTAGTCAGTCTGCGCAGTTCGCGCAGTCTGACAAGGATCGACTCTTTACGTACTACCGAGATGGTCCCTTTTTGCGTGACGCGTCACATATATGAAAAAGAGATTAGTTCTTGAACAGACCAACCAGAGATGCATTTAAAAAATCCCTTCACGGGAAAGTAGATTGATTATTCTAGATTCAGAAAATTGGTAAAGTTCGAAATAAGCATATTTAGAATAAAATTATCTCTATATAGTGTATCAAAGGAAAAATGTTTTTTTCTTTGCTGCCATCTAAAAAACGCACTTCCCAGATGGTCCCTTTTCGCGTGACAGATCACAAATGAAATGTATTTAGCCAAAATGAAACTATACACCTTCCAATATTGTATCATTTTATCTTTCGTACAGAAAGTGTTTTTGATGATTCAGAAAAATCAATATTGCTTCATAAATTATTTCAATTTTTAAAGTCATATGCTTTACGTCAATCTGTTTCCCTTGAGAATGGAAAACAATGATAACCTATTCACAGCATAATCGGTATTCTTTTCTTGCAAAATTTAGCTTGGTCCAGCATGACTTTAGTAAGCAAATAGGAAAATCAACTTCCAGTTTTCAACTGGACATAATTGAGTACGTGGTGCAGTTGAAAGAACTCTGTCCCGCTCCTTGACTTCTTCGATCATGATACACCCTAAAAAATTTAAAACTGTAAATCTGTTAAATATGTACATTTAAGTCATGGAAATGAAACAAAAAGGGAGACCCAAACGTCGTAACTACGGCTTGTTGAAGCTGCAGTCACGACGTTTAAATCGCCCAACCGCGGAAAAAATGGCAGGAAAATGGCTGAGTTCAACAACCATCTCATTATAAAAGAGTGTTTTTATAGGTCAATCGGTTTATCGTTTAACAGCATCGACCTGTTTTATTTTTTTTTTTTTTAAATTAAAATGTGAGTAAGTCATAGACTAGTCAGTGACTAGCTTATCTTGAACAAATCGACGCCTTCCGCAACTTGTTTATGGACTCGGTCCATAAAAAGTTGACGAAGGCGTCGAAATGTTCAAGATAATGAGTCCATAAACAAGTTGCCGAAAAGGAGAAATGTTTAAGATAATGAGTCAATAAAGAAGTTGCCGAAGGCGTCAAATTGTTCAAGATAATGAGTCCATGAACAAGTTGCCGAAGGCGACAAATTGTTCAAGATAATGAGTCCAAAAACAAGTTGCCAAAGGCGTCGAAATGTTCAAGATAATGAGTCCATAAACAAGTTGCCGAAGGCGTCGAAAAGTTCAAGAAAAGCAATTTCAGGCTTTACAACGGATCTTACCATGATTGGAAGACTTTCTGTCAAAGCGATCTTTGATGCTACACAAATGTCGCCACATGGAAAGGACCATGTTCTTATATTACATCATATTTTAGCAAGCTCAATAAATTGAAAATAGAGAGACGTCTCGTTGGAATGTGATAGTTGAACTTGTCAAAATTGCGTCTGAGATTCGCTTTGCAGTACCGTTATCTTTCTGATATCTTGTCAAACATTTTAAGGTATCTCTACTTTCTTGTTGTTATTGCGCGGAAAAGCTTTAGAGTGTTTACCTACACGCGTTTAAAACAAGGATATTGCTGGTGCTTGTTAATGAAATAGGGGTAAATAATTGTATGTGAAAAAAAAAAACGTAAACTTTTCGATACCTCAAAAGTAAAATATGCATGTTTATCAAATAAAGTAAAAACATATTTTTTTCTTTTAGCTAAAAACTTAGCCATACAAAATTCATAACGCTCGGTGTTTTCATTGTCACGTTATTTAAGGCCATACCAAATCGACAAGCAAATGTAATGAATTCTAGCAAATCCAGTGAACCTTTTTCCATTTAACCACAAAAAAATCAAGAACAGCGTGAAATTGACTCTCATTCCGATCGAAACAAATTCAAAATCGCTCACACAGCGCTCCACATATTCATTCCAAACGCTCACTCAAACCATTCAAAAACACTCCAAACTCACTGGAAAAGAAGAATATTAATAACACTTCATTCAAAAATAGATATAGCTAAAAACGCAATTTCACTGACATGATTGAAATTGTAAGCGCATGAAGAAATAGAAAGCTATCTAAAGAACTTGTGTGCATATTTTATTAAAAGAATGGTTAGGAATATAGCTTATTTTGTTCAGTATGAAATTAGCTCCCGGGTTCGATCCCCGACGGCGGCACCCATTCAATCCGACTATTTGTCTCTCACCAATGGATCGATAATCGTAGACCTATGTGAGATAACAGCTGGAGGCTAGGAAAGGATGTGGTGGTTGTACTGGTGGGAGAAATACCAGAAAACCATTGTTAGGTGCTCCGGCCGCCGCGATATAACTGAAATAATGTTGAGAGCTTCGTTAAACTCCATTCAATCAATGAAATTAGCGGTATTGGATTAAATCCCTTTAATTTCCCTCAAAACTCACTCGACGAATTTATTTTATCTCATTCCAAAATCGTTCCAAAATTATTCACCCTGTCAATTTTACGATGTTATTTCTGTACAAGATTATTTGCTTTGAAATTAGATGAAATCTAATCATGTCATTTCAGTTGCTATTTCGACGCTGTCAAAGGAAAGATGCTCAATATTTTCTTGACCACTGTACCACTACTTCTTGTTCTACTAATGAATTCGGTTTTATACACTCTGACCTGGATCAAGCTTCATCAGCAGTCCAAGGCATTTGAGGAGACCTTGCACCACATGTCAGCAAGCATGAGAGCGTCACACCGGGCTGCAAGGACCATGTCCCTCTTTGTATTGGCCTTCTTTGTGCAATGGTGGGCAATGGCAATTTACGGTATCATTCAAATGGTCACAGACGATATACCCCAAGTTATGTTTCATTTAGTCACTACGTTTTCAAACCTAGGCGGGGTGTTGAATCTCTCTGTTTATTTGATAATTCGACGGAAGCAGCTTTCAAAGGGCGAACATGTGTCGGAGACGTCGAAAACTACAAAACGTCGGAGACATGCAAAGGATAGCACGGATAATAACCTTGTTAATACAACAGAATTCGATCTGTCGACCAATGCCGATGCCAATTCAAAGTACTAGTGATAAAGGCTTTGTTGGGTCATATTTGTAACAAACATATTTAAAATGTGTTACATATATGACTCGGAAATCATATTTTGTGACGAATATGATCGATGCCGGTTTTTGATGTGACATGAAATCACATATGTCACAGGTCAATTTTGATTTAAAAACAGTACATATTACTACCACACATGCCTGCTAGTCTGCCAATTTAAAGCCACTAGGCTGTCACCTTCACGCCACTAAACTGGCAACTTCGCAAACATTATCAAGACGGGACATGATCAATTTTCACTGATCTCCTACTACTGCAGATGCGCAGGCTGATCTATTTAATGTGTGTTTTGCCTTGAGTTCCAATCTGCAGATCAATTTTCTTGCTGTTTGGATGTTGCTGGACACACTCACGTGCGCGCTCGAGATGCACCGGTACCTTATGAAAAAAAAAACATTATTTCATACTCTCTCCCTCTCTCTCTCTCTCTCTCTCTCTCTCTCTCTCTCTCTCTCTCTCTCTCTCTCTCTCTCTCTCTCTCTCTCTCTCTCTCTTTCTCTCTCTCTCTCTCTCTCTTTCTATCTCTATCTCTATCTCTCTCTCTCTGAGGTTGATTCAAGTTGGAGCGAGTCTCAATCGCTCTGATGTGCTAACTATTGTTTTGCAATCGAGAATAAAATCAATAATGTAAAGAATATAATGATGTTGCTATTGCTGTTGCTGGACACTCTCACGTGCGCGCTCGAGATGCACTGGTACCTTATGCAAAAAATCATTATTTCATACTCTCTCTCTCTCTCTCTCTCTCTCTCTCTCTCTCTCTCTCTCTCTCTCTCTCTCTCTCTCTCTCTCTCTCTCTCTCTCTCTCTCTCTCTCTCTCTCTCTCTCTCTCTCTCTCTCTCTCTCTCTCTCTGTCTTTCTCTCTCTATCTCTATCTCTCTCTCTGAAGTTGATTCAAGTTGGAGCGAGTCTCAATCGCTCTGATGTGCTAACTATTGTTTTGCAATTGAGAATAAAATCAATAATGTAAAGAATATAATGATGTTGCTATTGCTGTTGCTGGACACACTCACGTGCGCGCTCGAGATGCACTGGTACCTTATGCAAAAAATCATTATTTCATACTCTCTCTCTCTCTCTCTCTCTCTCTCTCTCTCTCTGTCTCTCTCTCTCTCTCTCTCTCTCTCTCTCTCTCTCTCTCTCTCTCTCGCGCGCGCTCTCTCTCTCTCTCCCTCTCTCTCTCTCTTAGGTTGATTCAAGTTGGAGCGAGTCTCAATCACTCTGATGTGCTAACTATTGTTTTGCAATCGAGACTAAAATCAATAATGTAAAGAATATAATGATGTTGCTATTGCTGTTAATTGTTTGACTACAAATAGACAACTAAACATATATTTACATATATGCTTCTCATGTCAACCTCCATTTCGGCCAAACACATTTGTAACACACTTTATCTGTTACGAATGTGATCATGTACGTAACAAAATGTGTTACATTTATGATTTGTTACAAATATGACCCAACAAGGCTTCTATAGATGAACAAAGTTAATTTGTCTATACCTGTAAAGGCAAAATTGACATTAGATCAATCAATGAAACTTATAAATCTGTTCATTCAAACAATTAAGCATTTACAGTTAGTAACATCGGAAAATTGACTCTCATTCCAATAAAAACCATTCTATATCGTTACCTCAGCGCTCAAGTCATTCATTCCAAACACTCACACAAACCATTCAAAAACGCTCCAAAATCTTTAAAAGATAAAATCTACATCTACATTCAAAATTAATATAACTAGAAAACTCTTAAATTTATTGACGTTATTGAAATCATTCGCGTCTGGTTAAGATAGGAAGCTATTTATAGAACCTTTATATATATATATTTTATGAAAGGGAGGTAATAAAATGTTGTAAATTAAGTTTAATTAGGACAAAATTAGCGATATTTGATACCTCCCTTTACTTTCACTGAAAAATCACTCCTCCCTCTCATTCAATTTCATTCGAAAATCATTCCAAGGCCATTCACCGTGTCAATTTTGCGATGTTGTTAACTGTATTTATAAATGTAAGGATTAAAAGGTTTTGATCAAATCCGGTTTTGATCACTATCTAGATACGAGTACTTGAAAATCCAACTCTGCATATACATACACTAGTAATAAAGTTAATAGCATTGTGAAAATGATACTCATTCCGATAAAAAACTCATTTTTAATCATTCTCTCGTTGATCCATTCATTCATTCCAAACACTCTTTCACACTATCCAAAAACGCCCCGAAATTGTTCTTGAACGCTTGAGAATCGTTCAAATCTATCAACATTTCATTCAAATTGCTTATTTCCACGATTCTATTGCCTGATGTGGATTTTAAAGCAACTGATTGGTCCTTGAAACAGAGATTGAAGCAGATACTTTAAACAGAAATTGATGTAGGTTTTTGTTTTCCTTTTTATAAAATGGGGATATGATTCCGATAATTTCGTCTATTTGGACGAAATTATTGATGATATATAAATCCCCTTTAATTTAATTCAAACTCGTTACTCTTTTTTTTCACTTTCATTTCGAAAGCATTCTTAATTCATCCAAATTACTAGTTTTACCATGATAGTTCAAACTGAATGGGCCCAATGAAAATAGTATTATTTTGTCCTTGGGAGTCACTTCTATAAGGGAAGAACTTGTGCTAAAAATGCATGCGTCTACAGCTGTTTTTGATAATGTTTTGTTCTAAAAGTAAAATACTTCTTGTTAACCATGTTTTTGTTAAGGTTCATGTAAAGAGTTTGAGACCCAATATTTAGGGCACTTCATTTGCCAAGAAAAAGCAATATGTCCAGGTATATTATCTATCAAAATGAAGCTATTCGTGAGCACAAGCAGTTAGGCAACATAAGACCGCCATAGCTATAGCGGTATAGCCAAAACATTGTGGAAAAGGGTCATTTTGTACAGAACAAGCAACTGCATGACGGTTGCATAAAACCGCCCCGTATTTTAACAAAGTACAGTCTGAAGTATCATCCAGGTAGTGCTACAACCTTAGATATAAAACTCAGTCTCAAAAGCCTAATTTGAAACAATCAATTTCCATTTATTTTGTCAACATACATGTCAAACCGGTTTGGTCTGTTTTCAAAATAGATGTAAGGTATGGTGCAACATCACACCATAATATTGTGAAATATTTTCTGCGATTTATTTCAAATTATAGTTTTATTTAATTCAATGATCTACAATATTACTATATATTTGTCATTCTGTGAAATAGAAATTGATGTATTGCTAAACAACCTTACAGGTATATAAACAATAAATGTCTATTTATGTTGTGATAACACACCATACCCTAAAAAGATCTACACGTTTACAAAATTAGAATGACTTTTATGACATATGTGTTTATAAAATAAGTCAAAATAAATTGCTTGCATAACTCCGTTTTGGGTATGAGTTTTATACCAATGGTTGTAGCACTACCTGGATGGTACTTTAGGCTAGACTTTGTTAAAATATGAGCCAATTTTATCCAACAGTCATGCAGTTGCTTGTTCTGTACAAAACGATCCTTTTCCACAATGTTTTGGCTATACCTCTATAGTTATAACAGTCTTATGTTTTTCAACTTCTTGTGCTCATAAATAGCTTCATTTTGATATATAATATTCCTGGACATACTGCTTATTCTTGGCAAATGAATGCCCTTAAAATTGGGTCTCAAACACTTTACATGAACCTTAACAATTGTATAACTCGAATACGGTATCGTGACTTGTGATTACAGTACATTTGTATACAATCGACATGTCAGAATAGCGAATTTTACTTAAATATTTATTCAATCTAAAATATTGAATGGCTCAATTATTAATTCATCTCTGACTTTGCCTTATTACGGATTCGACCAATTATCCGAAAGTGGTTAAAACAATGACTATATAATAAATTGTCAATGACCGAAAATACGGACGGATTTAATTGTTTGAAATGGATTTAACGCCGCTTTAAACTTCCAGAGCAAGTTGGCTGCGAGATCATCACAGCTTAGATAAGCTATCATTATAATAGATTGATCATTATACAGCGATAGCCCTGTCTTTCCATCTAAGTGGACGCCTCGTTTCGAACCAGTATTACAGTAAGAAACATCGTGAAATTAACAAGTCTAATGGTTTTTCGAAGGCTTTAAAAGTGATATTGAATGAATGTGAGGAGTCGGTTTAAGTGAAATTTAAGGGAAGAAATACAACATCGCTAGTTTCGTGCAGATTCGAAATTTGAGATATTTTATTACACCCCTTAAAGATACACTCTCGTTTTTGTGTGTTCACGGTCATATTAATGCACATCAGCCATAAAATCGTAGAATGACTTATATTTTTATACTCTGAAAAGAAAGGTGATTTTTAATAAGTACGAAATCTTTTTTTTAACAATTTCAAAGAGTCTTTTCGTTGAACGGTGTGAGTGATTGTTTTAAATGTTTTGAATGAATAAATGCTGGGTGAGTGATTTAGAATGGTTCCGATCGATATTAGTGTAAATTTCACCATGCTATTAACTGTACCAGTGTTCTGAATGTCGATTAATATTTTATATAAAAAAGTGATGCCCAATTCAGTTTAACTTTTGACAAGCTGAATTTCAATTTTGTTTCAAACAGATTTCTGAATGTTTGGACATTTCTACAGGTCTGACTGGTGTATTTCCATAATAATTAAACACGAATAAGGCAATATAGGCAAGAAAAGACCGCACGTCTATGAAGATTGATCTTATTCTAAACTCTCTTCAAAAGGTTTGTGTATAAAAGGATAAATATCGTGAGCAGCATCATGAGCATGGAAATGACTAATAAATTAGTTGGCAAAGCGTTTGTACAATTAACAACCAACATCGTGAAATTTACGAGATAAATATTTTTGGAATGACTTTGGAATGAAACTGTTTGAGTAAGAGGAGTGAATTTTGAATGACATCAAAGGGAGGTAATCCAATATCGCTAATTTTGTTCAAGATGAACACAATTAGGAATATTAATTACCCCCCTTTTATAAAACAAAAAATTGCGTACAAGTTCTATAAATAGATTTTAGTTACTTCTCTGACCAATCAGTACTTTTCAAAATTAATAAAGTGAATGAAATTATGGATTTCTTTTAGCAAATTTTTTTAGTTGTAGATCTAGTATTTCCAATGATTTCGGAACGTTTTGGAATGTTTTGAGTGAGTTTTTGGAATGAATGACTGGAGCGTTGAGACGTCGCGCACGGTAATGCTTAACATTTGAAATTGAACGTCTCCTGTTTAGTTTCATCTGCCATATTTCCCAAATCTGTTGGTCAATTTCTATGATCTTTATACCAAATGAACCACAAGAAAGCACACTTTTAAAATATGTTTGTTAGGTGAATTGAGGAAAATAAAATCCCCGTTTAATTAAGTTTCTTTGTCACCAAAACTCGTAAATTACGTCTGTAAAACGTAACAAATTGTGTGTGGGTAGATTTCTTTAAAATCCCTAAAATGCATTAAACAGTTATTGAAAAATGTTGAGAATCTCAAGATTTGCGCGAGAGGTGACATCGTACTAGTAGGTGAGCTAAAATGACCATCAGTTAAATAACAAACAATTGATAGAGATTTATTTTACAATTCAAACATTGTAAAACGTCAAATTTTAACGAAAAATCGGCTTGAAAAATGATAAACATTTCTTAATAGCTTTATTAATAATAAACAATTTATTGTAAAATTTAAAAGTAAAAATATTATTTTTTTCTAGTTTTCGTTTATGTGGTTAAAAATAATAATACGTCATATACAACAAAATAAAGAAAAAAAATGTGTGTGGACACAATTTCTTACATACGCGAATTTTTTAGCCGGTTTTCAAAATGCTTCGCTGCAGCACACAATCAAAATGATTATCATAAATAATTCTACATTTTTGAAATATTAATTTTTCGTACAATCATAAGGAAAATTTTCGCACAGATACGTTTAAAAATATAAAAAATATTTAGCTTTGGCTGTGTGGACATACTTTTCAAAAACGTATCATTTATAACGTCTTACGTTTTGTAAAATCCGCACTGTGCTTTTTCAGCAACCCAAGATAAAAGTGATTGAAGCCGATTGATAGTAAAAGTGCTTCCAGCAGAAAAAAGTTTATTCTTTCTTATTCTGAGTATAATATATATTGCAATTTTAAAAATTAAATACGCATGACAAAATCTACCTGGATAAAGAAAAAGCGCTTCAGAAAAATATAATGTAATAACGCCTAAATGGCAAAATCGACGTTACAAAATGTTAAGCATTAGCGTGCGCGACGTCTGAGTGATTGACTTTAAATCAATTTGAACAAAGGGATGTCATGAATTATTGTCATGAATTATTGCTAATTTCGTCCAGATTGGACAGAGTTAGTAATGGTGTATTACCCCCCCCCCCCCCTTTTATTTCATTCAAAACTCGCTCCTCATACTCATTCAAATTCATTCCTTATTCATCCCTAATCATTTATTTTTCAATTCCACGATGTTGTTATCTATAACTGCATTTCTGTATAGGTAGATTTAGGTAGATGAATGAATGGAGCACTGTGTGAATGAATTAGCATGGTTTTGACCGAAGTGATTGTCCGTGCGATTTGATTAACTGTAGGGTTTTTGAATAATTTCCCTGTAAATGTTTAATAAACTAAGCTCGTGGTCGCCCTTGAAGCATGTAACTTATAATTAGAAGATAAACGTTTGTGTCAGGATAAGATCGATTTATATTTCGTTGAGTGAACAACAAAGACAATATTTTCACGATCGGCAGAGCCACGAGTAAAAATGTAGCTTTTGTTGTTCACGAAATGAAATGTAAATCCATCTTACCCGAAAAAGAAAAGGTCAAACTATTTCTTCAATGCAAAAATGAGACCAAATTGAGAAAAAAACGGAGAAAATTTCTAAAAGCGCGTCCTTTTGCTATGCAAATTTCCTGATGACGTCACTTATTTTGCCCCGCTTAGAGTATGTAAGATAGGGTGGAATGAACGAAAATGGGGTGAACGTTTTTGTTTTGATAATTTCACTGGTAAGGTGGCGGGTATATCAAATGATATTCTACCTTTTTTTTCTCGAAAATGCACCAAAAAGCATTACAGAAATATTTATTATTCACCGCTAATTAGCCTTTATCCCTGCCGAATCTATATTTGTTTTCGAATAACTTTCCCATTTTGGAACATTTCAGCAATGCTGGTTTTTCCTACAATAAATAATCAGAAAATGTAAAAAGCATGTTTTGAAGGCTAAGATCAGACTATAGGGAAGTGCAGGTTGATCTTAGTCTATTGTCTGCCAAAGCTTTTTGTTCATACGGATTATGTTGTGAATAACATAAAAATGGTTAAAACTAGAATAATGAAAGCATCGTTATTTCGTAGGATTTACTCTACAGTGCTCAGATATGCTATTATGTGGGCTTGCATAGTGCGGTATATTAAGATAGAAAAAAATTATGGTTTTTTTTCTGACATAATTTTATTTCAACAAAGTGTAAAATACATGTATATACAAATCCATTTATTTTATAATCGATAACATTAGAACATGTTCACACATAATGCCATGCCCAAATCAACAACAAATACACCTATCAACATTTGTTCGCAATTCATATTGTCAGAACGGGTTAAAGTTATTTCATCGTGAAATTAACTTTCATCTCAATCACACCATTCTAAATCGCTCACTCACCGCTCAATCCATTTCTTCAAAACATTACTCAAGCTATACAAAACGCCCCTTAAAGACAAACAACTACATTCAAAATAAATATAGCTCGAAGAAAAAAAAAACGCGATTTCACTGAATTAATTGATTTTGTTCTTGATTGTTTTTCGAAGAAAAAAGAAGCTATTTAAAGCACGTATATGCATATTTCTTTTAAGGGAGATAGACAAATAGCAATTTTGTTCACCCTGAACAAAAAAAAGAGATATTAGATTACCTGCCTATCTGATTGACTAGAAACGTTCGGTACCTCATTCAAATCATAGAACAATAAGATATTTTTATAAAAAAAAGGGAGGTAATAGTTTGAGCGACATGATTGTTATTCTATTACCGCCCTTTGACACCATAAACTTGAAATTATCTTGTCGTAAACCTAAAGCAAAATACCATGTTAATTGTTTTGAAACGGTCCCAATGTTCTGCTTTCTAGAATTGTATTCACAATTGTAAATGATTCTGCTTTGAAAAAGTATTAAATATCTTGCAGGAATATATCTCGAACAGCACGAGAAGGGTTAATGAGAGCACCGCCAACGGGTGCCTACGCTCGGCTGTTGAGTGCTCGATTATGGATAAAAATCAAAGTCGAAAAAGGGGCATAATTTGCCGAAAATGCATCTTTTGTTATCTCCCGTTATAGTTAAGGTTATCCTTTTGATAGTGAGCATGCGTGCAAAGTTTCAAGTAAATACCTTCAGTAGAACCGTAGATATTACGTTATGTCAAATTTTTCGCACGACGACGACAACAACGACGACGACGAAGACAACTACGACAACAACGACACAAATGCTACAGCAATACATCTAAGTTTTCTCCGAAAACAGCTAAGATGAAAATGAATAATATATAAAATGTTTTCAACGAGGTACGAAACTAAAACCATAATCACTTTAAATATTTTTTTAAAAGTTATTACGGTTTTAGATTCGTATCTCGATGAAAACATTTTTATATTTTCTTCATTTTTAAGCCTTCTCGTGGTGTTCGCGACCTTCTGCATACAAAGATTTAGCTGACAATTTAGACTAGGATCAGCCGACACAGACCTTTAGGCTGATCCCAGAATACAATGTCTTCTTTATATGCAATAATCATGCCAGTATTTATAACGATCGCAGATCGTGTCTTGCGAAGCAAGACACGATCAAAGATCGTTTCGCGGTAGTACCGTTTTTTTTATTATTTTTCATTTTTAGGACGATATTTCCAATAAGTGTTTTAGACCCGACCTATCATTTTTACTATGAGAAAAAAAAAGTGATCCTTTTTTTCGGAACATGGGCGCCGCCATCTTGGATTCCAGTGACACATTTTATCAAAATTACAAGAATCATTAACGCTCTGAAGCTCTCTAATTACAAAAAATGATCTTTTTAATTGCTCAAGTAATTATAGGAGTTTGCATATATCCAAAAAGAATTTAAAAAGTACAAGAAATGAAAGCGAAAGTTGTTTCGGTTTACATGGTGACGTCGAACATTCGCATTGGTACCCGATTACGCATACCGATTCCTTAGGTTGACGTTTTCGATGCCGGAGTCCAGAACCTATTCATTTGACATCGTTATCGGTAAGTTACTACATTGAAAATCTTAAAGAAATATGATATGCTTCGTTTTTAAGCCGTTCTATTTTAAGTCTACCGGTTTTAGTTCGAAACCCCACCTATCTGAGGTGCAAAACAGACAATTGACTTGTCATCGTGACCGAATGTTTATTCGGACCATCAACAACTCGGCCACCCTCCCATGACCCGGAAAGGTTTGTCTGATCCTTCAAGCTATTTTTATTTAGATTAATTTAGTAATTTTTTTATTCGAAATTGAGCTTTTCTCAATTTGTTGCTTAAGTGAAGTTTATCACTTATCAAGGGGACCCCCAAGGGCGTAGCTCCCATTACGCAATTTACGCAAGTGCGTAAAAGAAATAATCCTCTTGTGAATGATCTCGTTGATGAATGATCATAGCATCGAAACTACAGCTTATTCAAGCTGTAGTTACGGTGTTTTGATTATTCACCAACGCTCAAATTGTGAAAAGGCGGACGGAGAGCATTCATCTTTCGCCACAGTTCTCATATCGCCTTTATCCTATATATTCTTTAGTTGTCGCCTTCTGATTGCGTATAAATTTCAAAGTCCTAGATACGCCCATGACCCCTTTAGTTAACAAGTTTATGACTAAATACATGATGCAATCATGTTGTAAATATATGTCAAATATAGACAAAATTTCTCTATCTGGCTCATTAGCCTAGTGGTTAGCACGCTCGACTGGTAACCGAGTGGTTGTGGGTTTGAGCCCCATCGGAGGCAGGGAGTGTATTTGGGTAGGACACTTTACAAACAGGACCCACTCAGCTGTTGGGTAGCAAAGGCTAGAATCCATTCCCTTTCTCTCAATATGTTGAAAGAGAGTAAAGAAATAAAACACATGCTCCAACCCTGAATTTTATAAATCAAAATCGGTTTTTGCTTGAAAAGCACTCATGTTCAAAAAAGTATCCGACAAAAAAGTATCCGACATCAACTTTTAGAAAGGAAATACCTACCGCTTTTTTAGGGGCATTTTTTTAGAATTGATTTGTCGATGTTGAAATGTATTTCAACCGTCTTTTCTTTAAAAAATGACTTCATGATAATAAATCTTCAATTTAAAAATGGCAAGGTTCAACATAATTGGACACTCTATCATGTCTTTTCAACTAAATGTGGTTGTCTCGATTGATGTATTGTAACTTTTACAAAATATCAAATTAATGGCTTATCGATAAAATTGTCATGTACCTAAAGTTTGTTTGCCCTTTGGTCTGTTCAGCCTGAATCCAGGTCATCCATGATCCAGTGGCAGATCTAGATGGGGTCAGATGTTAAAGTCACTCTTTCTGCAGCCCAATTTTCTAATTTTCATGCCAAATTTGGTCAAAATAGTGTACTTTTTAGCTTGACTTTTTATAGAATAGGGGGCTAGTCTGGTTACATGGGCTTAGGCGTTATACTTTGGTTAAGGTTTTACATGCAACTGTGTTAAATTTCTTTTTCTACTAAATCTATTGCTTTGAAACATTGCACATGCTTCCAAGACCATGATATAAGCCTCAAGACAAAGATTTGTTACTCTGATACTTAATTTAGTGGAATTTTAACCTTTTTCGTATTCCAAAATCTCTAAGTTTTTAATGCAACTATCATGTATATCTGTAATTTCTCTGCCTCCACCAAAGTGTTTGCTTGGAAGCTTTGAACATGTATCTGTG